>CM034357.1:70673210-70817333 GCA_019925275.1 Mytilus edulis
CAAGCATACGATTTTTATTGCGTCTTACACTTTGAGAAGCGAATAATCTTCAACTACTTTATTCAAATATTGTGTAAAAACGTTAATTTTGAGCTATGAAAGTCAAGTGGCTCGAGTATTTTTCTGAGGAAGTTTTAAAAAATTGCAAAGAAATATTTTTACATTGGGTTAGCTTTCATTAGTCTTAACTATCTATAGATTAACAACTTTTGGTTATATTTATAATTTAGAATCATCATTGAAGGTGGAGGACGATTTCGCAGATAATTAATTATATTGATGTGCCATTTGTATGCAAGAGTGACATTTCGTTGTATTATGTGCCAATTCGAAAAAGTTATGCGAGTATTCTCTCCCCTTAACAGGTTCGTTTTTTTATAATTAAGTTTAGGTTTCTGATATAATTTTGAATAATTACAAAATGTATCAATTCAATATATTTCACTTTTTGTTATTGGTGTATCAAAAACATTGATGTACGAATATAATTTCATAAATTTGAAACGTTTAAAATGATTACATATCAATATAAAGAACCGTTCATCATTTTTGAAAAAGACTATGAACGAAAATCGATTAATTTATCTTCCTTTTGTGACAGATTGATTGGGAAATGAACCAGCGTAATATAATGGTAATCACAGAGAGGGACCAGCAAGCAATTTTTAATTGTAGCTTATTCAACGTTAAAACAATTTTCCACTATAAACGAATGTTACTTTATACAAATATAAGGACTTTGTTAGCTAAATCTACAAATTTTATTAGATATTATGATTTTTTATTGCAATAGATTAATATGCTATAAACTGTTGTTGTTTAACTCAGAAGAAGTAACTAACCAAAACGTTTAAAAAATTCAGATGTTGATATAAAGGTAAATAATACGTTTAAAGAAATTGCTTATTGATGGCAAAACCCCGGATCCTTGATTAACAATTTGTTCAAATGATTTTTTAAACAAGAAAAATGCAACAATATACAGAGATAGACATAAGAATCAACCACTTGAAATTTAAACGTTGTCATATGGTATTAGATGATATAAGATGATGTTAGCTTTTTTCAGATCCATCATTTCCAATTTGGCAGTGTTTGCTCGTAATTCTAAATTTTGTATAGTTGTTGACAATTTATCGAACAGCTGCTGTGGAATATTGGGTCACCATACTCATAAAAAAACACCCCAAATTACAAACAACAACAAAAAAAAACCAAAAAGACATCACCTTGGATACCGATAACATCAGTGAAAATGAACAAAACGAACATATCTACTAATACAGAAGTAAATAGTTAGCAAAGGTACCAGGATTATAATTTAGTACGCCATACGCGCGTTTCGTCTACATAAGACTCATCAGTGACGCTCATATCAAAATATTTATAAAGCCAAACAAGTACAAAGTTGAAGAGCATTGAGGATCCAAAATTCCAAAAAGTTGTGCCAAATACGTCTAAGGTAATCTATGCCTGGGATAAGAAAATCCTTAGTTTTTTGAAAAATTCAAAGTTTTGTAAACAGAAAATTTATAAAAATGACCACATTGTTGATATTCATGTCAGCACCGAAGTGTTGACTACTGGGCTGGTGATACCCTCGGGGACGAAACGTCCACCAGCAGTGGCATCGACCCAGTGGTGTAAATAGTTATCAAAGGTACCAGGATTATAATTTAGTACGCCAAACGCGCGTTTCGTCTACATAAGACTCATCAGTGACGCTCATATCAAAATATTTATAAAGCCAAACAAGTACAAAGTTGAAGAGCATTGAGGATCCAAAATACCTAAAAGTTGTGCCAAATACGGCTAAGGTAATCTATGCCTGGGATAAGAACTGATGTTTGAAAATCTTCCCTATGGACAGATGTTTCTAAAACGTTTTTTTCATCCTTTAGAAACCTGATTCCAAGCACTACTAATGCGGAAATGATTTCGAATCAAAAACGAGGGACGAAAGATAATAGAGGGACAGTCAGACTCATAGATAGAAAATAAACCGACAACGCCATCGCTAAAGAATAAAAAGACAAACAGACAAATAACAGAACAAAAAACAAAACAAAACAAAAACTGGGGGTGATCTCAGGTGCTCCGAAAGGGTAAGCATGAGTGTTAAGCACCAAATGCACTTAGGGGTTTGGTAAATGAAAATAACACTTATAACATTTTCTATATTTGAAAATGCCTGTACCAAGTCAGGAATATGACAGTTCTTGTCCATTCGTTTTTTATGTGTTTTGTCATTTGATTTTGCCATGTGATTATGGACTTTCCGATTACATTTTTTTGTGAATGTCCTTCTTTTTTTTTTTAACCCTGCCAATGCTCATATTCGTCAGCAACTGCATTGCAATAAGATGTTTCCAATAATGGTTTAACTTGCTTCAGTAAGTTCTGTTCAGAGTTCAACATATATAAAATTCAGGTGTTTCAATAAACAATATGAACTTTCAGAAAAAACAAATAGCAAACTCGTTACAACAAACTAAAGTATGGTATTTTAAAAGAGACTGCATATGTTCTTCTTGACGTATTTAACAATGGAATGCACAGTACTCCTTACGAAAACAGATAAACATTTAACATTGTCATATACTGATGACTTTCGTAGAAAACCATATTAATAATTACAATGACCTAGGTATACGGAATTGTTTTTCATGAGGGAGATACGTTCACTATCTGCATGTATTGTTATTTAAAATTATTTTATGTTTGCATTTTTGAAGCATTTTAAAGGATTTTTTGTGACCTGACCTTTGTGCGTGTACCCTTTTGTTAGTAAAGTTTGAGTTAAAATTCATGTTTTTAATTCATAACGATTTTACATGCATACAACTTGTACTATACATTCTGTATACAAATTATGTACAAACTCAGCATATTTGAAAGAAAAGTTGATTGCACCATCTCATTAAATGAAGCTTTTGTATTAAAATGGGAATCGTATATAAAAGTTTCTTGTTATGGATTATAATCATTTTTATTTTGTTAAGAATCACGCTGATTGTTTCTATCAGAAGATCCACTGAAGAGGATATTATCAAAATGTTGGACTTTTTGATCGACAATTTGTTTTATTGTTGAGCTTTGCGGGTTGATATAACAGACAGTCGGTATCATAATGGTTACTTATTTTCTGCATTGTTTTTGTGCTAATATGAAGCAGAACCTTCTTAAAGGCAGCAAAGAAAAATCACCTCGCGAAGTTCTTTAACTTCACTTTCAGGTATATTGATAATTTCCTATTCCGGAATTACTCATATTGCAGTCAGTAATTACATCTACTATATTCCAGCGAACCTGTAATTAAGGATACTACGGATACTTAAAGGACTGCTTCATACCTTGATCGTTTTCTTCAATATTGACACAGATGATCGACTTCACACTAAAATAAATGATGAACGGGACGATATCAACTTCCCAGTTATCCATTGCTATTTTTCAATAGTTAACAAGTGTTTAAGATACAAAGTACTTGTCTGAAAGTACTGCCAGTGATTGAAAGCGTGCAACAACTTATTAATAAAGTGCGTCCAAGACAAAATATTAATTAGTTTGCCGTTGAAACAAAGCGCGTTCTTAAATCAGCTTATTATTCACTAACCCTCCTCCCCTTTTTGCACATCGACAATGACAATCATATAAAAAAGGTCAATAGAAGAAAATGCAATACCAAACTCTGTTTCACTTTTTTCAACCGTTTGGGATCGTTTACTGATGTCTGTTTTAAATGGGTTATTTGATTTATGACAACAAGAATTATCTGATATAAGGTTGGAAAAAAATTCGAAATACGAAATGGTAATATTTCAAAGAGAGAACAACCCGACAAAAGAACAGACAACAGCCGAAGATTTGTGGAAAGTTTTATTCGTTTTGTACATGCTCGAGCATAATAAAATATATTATTTGTGTTTCTCTCCATGGCAATGATCGGCAATGGACCGGTCCCATTTCTGAATACTTTTTCTGAATAAAGATAACAAAAATGGCATATTATTATTTGAAAGGTTACATTTTTATTCATATTTTAGGAATTTAATCCCTTAACAAATGAATAGATCGATAAACTAATTCGACAGTAGTCTACTGATGTTCTTATCCCGTGACGAATCATGGTAAACAAATGCTGACGGAATCGCATGAACTCAAAAAGAAGCGAGACATTGTACGAGATTTATTGTATACACTGCACTAGATAATACATATAATATATATGGGTTCAAGTTCACATATTGTATTAAGTATAAATATCGTGACCTCAATACCTCAAATACCCGGATGGAAACAAGGTAACAGGAAAGTAAATTAACGCATTTTAACTGATCTGTTTTGAAACGTTACAATTGTCAGTATGGCTTCGAATTCATCATCTGAAAAGTCATGTATTGGAGCTGAGAAATCAACTCTCAGCCCATTAGATGCTGCTATTCATGAACTCAAAGAACATTTGTTAGTGGATGAGGAATTTTGTCAAGAATGGAAGAAAAACAATCAATTTTATATAGACGGTGACGACGTAATTGGAAGTATCTATTCAAGGCGGGCACATTCAACAGAAGAAGAAGTTCTCCAAGCTCTTATACTTACAACGGAATCACTTAATCTTCATATTGATTCCGGAACAACCAAAGTAGCCGACAAGTTTAAAAAATACCAACAAACACTTCAAAACTCTCTGGATAAATTAAAATGTGAAAAAGAATATGAAATGAAACATTTTGTTGGCAGAGTGAAAGATATTGAGTCATTAATGAAAGTATTTTCCAAAGATCCCAGAGACTGCAGTAACACAAAATATATAGGTAAGTCAAGTAAAAGTCAATTTAACAAACTCAAAGACACACATATTTTATCTAATATACTTTTTTTCTTACAAAAATAACCAAAATGTATCGCACAAATTTTCTACAATGGTTTATAGTTAAGCACAAAACGTGATTCATTTTAAGTGTGATATGGTTGGTGAAAAAAAATTAATTCTTGAACAAAAAGTACAATGTAAGTTTTCATAGTTTTATCCCAATAGGCGCTTCAAATTTTTAACTTTCATTTCTAGCATTTGTTCGAAACCGCTGCTGGTTGACTGATAGTTTTCAATTTTGTTTCACCATCATTCAGAATGGGGGCTTTAAATCCGTGTAGAGGTAATGCCAAGCGCTTCACATGTTTTTGTTGTGTGATGCTATAAGTGTATACGATAGTAAAGCCATCTTGAAATTATTACTTAACACATATCGCTTCTCATTGGTTGTTATATGGTTTGGGCAAGATTCTTTTGGCTAGAATGAGATAAAAATAGGGAATATGTTTCCGACAGGAGACAATATTTAATACGGACAAATGTCATTTTGGATATATAAGATCAATTGTACATAATAATGCTGCCTTTACTGGTTAAAATTGCTTATGTATTGTTATGTGAAAGACTTGTTGATACGTAGGAGAAGGGGCCAATATGACCATCACTTAAAATACATATTACTGCCAAACTTCCTCCACAGTATTTTGTCAGAACGCATGTATGCCTTTGTAAATAACTTACTACAAATTCCAATGCGAGTATATATTCACTAGTACAAACGAAAGTGTAAAATGTATTAAATTATGTCCAAGCAAACTCAAAGTAGTGTATGTCATGTAGAATATTACGTGTTATCAATCCGAATTGTATACACATAAGTAGTATACCTAAAACGACAAAGTTATTTTTCATTTACCTGTAGATATTATTAAAACCGGTTTTTTCAAAAGTGATTTTTATCAAAGGGTTAAATATTTCGAGGTGGTGTCTTGCCATGGCTTTGTTTGGACTTGTTTGTTTGCTTTTTGGCCTCGAATGTTTGTCCCTAATATTTTATTAACTGTGCATTTGCATTCAGGTATCGCAGATCAAATTTATTCGTTATAGTGTGTTAATTTACGTTTTTTGATTGAGTTAAGCCTTCCAATCGATATTTTATCGTGTGGTTTCTATATTGTGGTGTTATGCTATGGTTTCAGAAAAAGGGAGAAGGTTTGGTACCATTAAAACGTTTAATCCCGCTGCAAATGTTTGCACCTGTCCTAAGTCAGGAATCTGATGTACAGTAGTTGTCGTTTAATTATGTAATTTATACGTGTTTCTCGTTTCTTGTTTTTTATATAGATAAGACCGTTGGTTTTCCCGTATGAATGGTTTTACACTAGTAATTTTGGGGCCCTTTATAGCTTTTTATTCGTTGTAAGCCAAGGCTCCGTGTTGAAGGCCGTACAGTGACCTATAATGGTTTACTTTTATAAATTGTTAGTTGGATGGAGAGTTGTCTCATTGGCACTTACATCACATCTTCCTATATCTATATCAAATTATCATTACTGTGAAATGACAGAATCCTGCATTTTCAAAATAAATCATATTTTATTACAGGTGTATGTTTGTGTGGAATGGGAGGTAATGGCAAAACAACACTGGCTGAACACATTGGTAATAAGCTAAAGAGCAAAAAATGGTCCTTCAAAAAGATTGACTTCAGGTACATGCACTATCATTGAACATTTCCATACGGCCCTACTATTATAATTAAATATATTCCCAAACATACATTTGAAATGTTACCCACAAATATCAAGAAAAATATATGATGACACTCATAATCGAGGAGTTTTTTTTATAACTTGTCAAAATGTAGTTTTTAATAAAAAAAAATCCAAAATATAATAAAAGTATGGATAACCGGACTTTTTGTCACGCCACAGGTTGTGCAAAATTGTTAGATTTGTATTAAAGATCTTGTTTTGTGTGATAAAAAGAAAACTATAACATAGAATTTTAAGATAAAATGTGCGAAGATAGCTCGTATGACATGCTTTCAGATAAGAAAAAGAAAAAAAAGGGGTCAACGTACTTGTTTTTTTGCTAAATATCAAATAGGTAAATTCACAACACTTTCAATTATAAAAAAATACTTTATCTGAATTATCTCCTCTTTGTTTGCAAAATAAGAAAAAAAACATTTTTCTGTAAACAAAAAAACAGCTAAAATATGATATACACATAATTTTCTATATCAACATGAAAAATCTTACGCATGAATTACATACATCTCTCAAAAATGCACATTCCATTAAAGGTCTAGACCAATTGATATCTCTTACTTCAAAATTTAAGATGGAGGAAGACCAACTAGCCACCTGAATATGTTTGAATGTCTTTTGTTTGGATAGTTATATATAAACTAACAATGATGTAAGTCATTGTTTTGTCAGTATTAAAATGTGTACAGTAGAATTTCCTTTATGAGTTGGAAACTATTTTCAAATTGTTCACAAACAATACCAACAATTCCTTGAAACATTAGAATATTAGTCTCATATAACATTCAAAATTGTAATTTTGGGGATCCATTACTAGTATCTTTTCCTGTTTCTGTTTCTTAATTCAGTCGTGTATCGTTGGCAGTTGTTATCTAATATTTCGTTTCGATGTATATTGAATTGCCGTTTTTTTTGTTGCACTTTAGAGTTCTGTTGTTTCGTTGTTTTACTCTTATGGTTGATGTGTTTCCCTTGGTTTTGGTTTGTGACCCGGATTTGTTTTCTTTCAATCGATTCATAAGTTTTAAACAGCAGTTTACTACTGATGCCTTTATATTATGAAAAATGAAAAATAAAGTGTGTTTTCTCTTCTTTGCAGGGAACTTAAGACATCGTTGCAGTTCATAAGACATATCCTCAAAGAGTTCGTTGATACTAGTTTTGATGAAAATGAAGACAGGGCTAAATCAAAACTATTTTCTGTTCTTGAAAAACAGAGGGAAATTGATGAAGGTACATTAAGTCCTCGTATGAAGCATATGATATGTAATTCTGTATTTACTACAATTGCAATAAATAAAAAAAAAAGAATTTCACCATCGAATTTGGCAGAATTTGAAAGCAGTATCAAATCAAAATGAGATAACATTGATTTCGAAGTAATGTTAATAAGTATTGAACAATTTTTGTTTTTAACGTCAATGGAAGATTTTATGTGAAACTATGTTGTTAATATTTTGGTTTATTTTAAGACACACTTTTGCTACTGGATAATATCGATGACATTCTAGACTGGGATGATTTGCTAAAACTTCTGGAGCAGATTATGATACTTCTGAACAACAATACAGAGAACAAGGTAGCTCGTTGCGTTTTTTTGTTGTTGTATATAATGATAAACAAAAAGATAATGGCTTCAATATGAGATTATTTGTAGAAATGAATCTTCTTCTTGTACAGAAAATTGCAGAAAAATGGTTTGTTTTAATACAATTCTATTCATCTCCTCGGAACGGAGACTACTTCATTTTTGAAATTAATTTAGAATGAAGTAAATATCTTAGTACAACTTATATAAAAAATAAGTTTAAATAATATACTTTGACAATCACTGACTTACAATTGGACGACCTAATAAAAGAATAATACACAGAAATAATAAAGCAGATGAAAAGATTGTGCCTGTGTGAAAGTTTAAACGTCTTTATTTTGGATTTTAAACTGTTACGTGCACGATTTTTTTCAACCATTTGTGATTAACAAAGACAAAATTAAAAATGAAATAGAAATAATTTTTTTATGAAAGTTTTTAATGAAAAGTTGCAAAAACAAATTATTGATCAGTTGTCTTACAACATCACTTTCTGTTCACGTTTTCAGATTAAACTGCTTATAACATCAAGAAAAAAGCTACTGTTTGAGAAAGAAATCGGGTTATATGAAACTATTAAGAACTACTTCAAAAGCTCGCCAACAAAATTGGATCGATTTGATGGGTTGTGCCTAGAAATAGAACTACAAACACTTGGTTACGATGACTGTTCAGAACTTGTTAGCTCCTTATTACCAAGGGAAATACAAGTATGTTAAAATATAAAATAGATTTTATAGAATGCATGGGGCAGGTTGAAATTCTTTTAAACTAATTTATAGATAGTTTAAATCGTTGAATTGTGTAGATCAGGTGACATATAATATCGTCAACATTGTTACCTTTATGACTATTTATTGTATTTGCTTTCAAAGGAAAAGTTTTAAAGGTAGTTTCTGTTAGCATTTTATGTAATAACAAGAATGTGTCCATAGTAGACGGATCTGCACTTTCATTTTCTATGTTCAGTGGACCGTGAAATTGGGGTAAAACTCTAATTTGGCATTAAAATTTGAAATATCATATCATAGGGAACATGTGTACCAAGTTTCAAGATAATTGGACTTCAACTTCATCAAAAACTACCTCTACCAAAAACTTTAACCTGAAGAGTGACAGACGGACGGACACACGAACGGACAGACGAACGAACGGACGCACAAACCAGATAACATTATGCCCATAAACGGGGCATAAAAATACATACGATGATGTTCAATTTTCTGTTTGTTAACCAGCCCTAAACGGCCAGTGTTATCTTTAATTTGCTGTGACAAAAGAAAATATATTTTAGTTCATTGTGTTCTAGTCTACATGGTTGGAAAGTGGTCGTTGTAAAACATGCACTAGATCATGTTGAGCACACTTACCAGTTCTCTTTATATGAGTGCTAAAATCAAAAACAAATTTTTTATTAAATATTTTGAAATGTTTATTGTCTACTATGTTTCCAGAAACAGATAACTTCTAGTCACCTTCAAAAACTTATGTCATCATGTGGCTGCAATCCTCTTCTTATTCATACTGTATGCGACAGACTGAGAAATAATGAAGGCAGTTTACCGGATATGCTTGGAAATATGCGATCTTGTGTGCTACCATTAAAGAATCGTTTGCAGTCTGACTCATGTATTGAACAATCCTTTCAGCAGATGAAACATGAGCATCAAATATTTCTAGTTCAATTGCATGTTTTCAAAACATGTAGATTCGACATGAAAGCTGTCATGAAAATAACTGATGCATTAAACACACTATCTCTTCAGATTAAAATCATGAACTTAAAAGCTTATCATCTGATAGAAATCCACACAGTAGGTTCAACAAGTTCATCTGAGAAAACAAGCTTTTCATTGCATCCAATGGTTTCTCATTTTTTAAAAGAGGTTTCAAAGAAGGATGAAATGACAACTTTTTATAAAGAAGCTGTTCGTGAATTTATGAAATGGATGCAGTATAAAATTGAAAAATACGAAAACACGCTAGAAAAAGACTACAAAAAGGCTCAATACAAATTCGTACAAAACGAAGTCCATTTTATAAATTTCTGTAAATATCTGAAAAAAGATCCTTCTAATGGATCAAGAACTACCAAACAAAATAAACAGATTTCCGCAGTAGCCGATCTAATTTTAAATGATAAAAAGAAGGCCGAGTTAATCGAATCTCTTCGGAAAAGATCAGAAAAGGATACAGATAAACTGAGTGCATGTTTTTGGTGGTTAGAGAATGCAGAATTAGATTTAGATATGGACAGTAAAGAAGTTATTAACACAGTCAATGATCAGGCCAAGGTTTTAAAAAGTATTTCTTCTAAACATACTGCAGGGGAGCTTATACCAGTTCTCGCCATTTTGATGTTTCTTAAAGGTAGAATCTATTACCGGTTTGATAAGTTTGATGATGGATATAAAGCCCTTTATACCGCCATTCATATATTAACTGACGCTGAGATTGAAGGTATAAAATGGGTAGTAAAACCCTTTAAAACATTGCGCTCAAAAGTATTCAATCTACTAGGATGCCTTTTATTAAGAGAGAAACGAATCATGGAAGCATTCCACTGTTTCATCAAAGCGTTTGCATTAATGACTAAAAAGAATTGCAAGGCCCGAAGTCAGAACATGGCATTATTCATTTCCAATATTGGGGCATGCTTCTATCAACGCGGTCGTAAAATGCTAAATAATGAATCGGATTTGGCACAGCAACAATTTTTACAAGCGATGAAATTTTCCAAAAAGCAATTAGACTAAGACAAACAATGGGACATGAACAATTTAGTACATATGCATTTGAACTTCAAAAACGAGGAAAACTTTACTTGGAATTCAGAGATTTTAATAGTGCATTGGCAGATTTTAAATCAGCACTAGGAATACACATGGACATAGAAACAATGCCTCACTCAAACATAACATTAGCTTTACATCTAATTGGGAAAACATGCTTTTTACAAGGCCAATATCAAGTAAACAATTGTCTCCAAGGTATGTAATATTAATGTCTATGATGAAGCGCTTTGGAAATCATTATACCACAAATTGAACCGAGTAAACATTAAATGTCAAGTCTTCAATGTTTTCGCGTTGTAACACATAGAAATAACCCTTCATCTCTGGTAAATATATGAATTGCATACAATGATGTCTCCGGTCGATGCCACTGCTGGTGGACGTTTCGTCCCCGATTGTGTCACCAGCCCAGTTGTCAACACTTCGGTGTTGACATGAATATCAATAATGTGGTCATTTTTATAAATTTCCTGTTTATAAAACATTGTATTTTTCAAAAAACTAAGGATTTTCTTATCCCAGGCATATATTACCTTAGCCGTATTTAGCCCAACTTTTAGGAATTTTGGATCCTCAATGCTCTTCAATTTTGTACTTGCTTTGCTTTATATATATTTTGATATGAGCGTCACTGATAAGTCTTATGTAGACGAAACGCGCGTCTGGCGTATTAAATTATAATCCTGATACCTTTGATAACTATTATAAATATTAAAAAAAAAAAAAAAAAAAAAAAAAAAACAAGTTACCAAAGCAAGTACTTTAACAACCAACTTCCCTTAAAGAATTAAGATATTTTGAAATTTAAGTTTTAAAGTCTTTGAATTAGATAATGTCGTATTTAAATTTTACCTTAATTTTCTTATTTGTTTTTTAGAAAACAATCATGTCGGCACAAAATAACACATTTGTAAATTATGTAAATATTCGAATGAATAAATCGGTATAACCATATTATTTCTGTATTAGTCTGTGCTACTTTCCGCTGGACGACAAAAGTGAAGAAAAACAAACTGGAAGGATTTTAATATTAGTCTTTCTAGTTACGGTCACCCCGTTAGAAACGATTAATAATAATCATTCCGCCACAAAAACTAGTTAGCAATGACTGAACCTTGAAATGAAAAAGAAAAATAACAAAAATACCAAATTCAAAAAAAATTCAAAACGGAAAGTCACTTATTAGATTGCAAAATCTAAAAATCGTAATTAGAACATAGTATAATAGTTACTAATAACCGTGACAAAATGCTTTTTTTTAGTCCGTGTTTTATTCTATTTCAATAGATGTTGGGAAAGAACATTTAGAGTTTTCCCGGGTATTGTATGATAGCATTGCCGATCTCATTTACGACTGTGGACTTACTGGATATAATGAGGAATATGAAGAAATAAAGTCTAACCATATCTGGCTTCTTAATGATCTTAATGTTCCTGCTGAGGCAGTTAATAAATTCAAAGGTTTATACAAGGTAACTCAATATTCAAAGGTTTATACAAAGTAACGTAAATTCAGAGGTTTAAACAGGAGAGGCGAATGATACCAGAGGGACACTCAAACTGATAAATCGAAAATAAATTGACAACGCAATGGCTAAAAAATAAAAAGACAAACAGACAAATAATAGTACACAAGACACAACATAGACAAATAAAGACTTAGCAACACGAACCCCACCAAAATCTGGGGATGATCTCGGGTGCTCCGGAAGGGTAAGGAGATCCTTTGAACAAGGTAACGTAACTTCAAAGATTTATATAAGGTAATGTAAATTTATATGTATGGTAACGGTTATCAAATTACTATTTAACCTATTTATATCGGTGAATAACAGCGCTTAGTGCATTCAAAAAGTATATCTTATTTCCATATTGAATGCAACATCTGTGACTACATGCGCTCTTTGTGACAATGTTACAACAAACCATAGAAAATCTATAGAAATGGTTGATTTAACTCGTATTTGAACACGCATACATTTTAAACCTTACACAGTGTCACCAAGACTTGAAATTCAAATTGAAATAGCAACGAGTCGTTCATACAGACCTACCGAATTAGACTATAAACGGGTTTGTAATAACATGAGCAACACGACGGGTGCCACACGTGGAGCAGGATCTGCTGTGCCTTCCGGGGCCCCTGAGCTCATCCCCAGTTTTTCGTGTGATTCGTGTTGTTTAGTCTTTAGTTTTCTATGTCATGTGTACTATTATTTGTTAGTTTGTTTTTTTCCTTTTTTAGCTATGGCATTTGTCAGTTTATTTTCGATCTATGAGTTTGACTGTCCCACTGATATCTTTCGCTCCTCTTTTTAGTACGAATTTCTATAAACATAATTTGTTACAGTCAACGCTCAAACAAAAATAAATCAATTGAACTTTAATCACTTAATCACTTATGTACAAATGACACAAAACCTTTACAAAATGGGTTTATCTATACAAAGATTTGGTTTTATAAGTTTGGCTGTGTCTGTAGAAGTGCGATGACAGACCGAATATTACATCCTAATTTTTACGGTGGTGTTGTTTATAGAGCCCTTCAATTTTGTAAGAAACGAACAACTAAAACGTATTGATTCTTTAAGAAAATCTTTTTAAAGGTTATCAATTTGACATCACAGATTTGTCTATAACGCTATTTCACTAAATCCGTTGGTTTATATTCTATCTGGGAAAATGATTTATTTTGAACTAGCTTTCAGTTAATTAGCTCATCATATATACCTGCATAAAATTGGGATTGGCGTTTCGTCTACGAACAATCTTTCATTAACTGCGATCACTCTCAGATCGGTATTTTATCGGTTTTTATTTTGGGTCTATAATAACCGTCTATTTGTTATTTGTGTGAATTGCTTTTTGCCGATCCGATCATGGTAACCTTAACAAGCTGATTTTTACATTTTGTTATTACATTGTGCTGTTACACCACTGTCCAAGGTTAGAGGAAAGTTCAGTGCATTAAAAAGCTAATAGTATGAAATTCAGTTTTTGTCGTTTTATTCTCAAAGGCTTTCTCTTTTATAACAGGGTGTAATCATCGGATGTCCATGGAATATTGTATAGAAAAAGACGATAGTTGTTGTCGCATGTATGATATCGTGTAACACGGAACTTGAATTAGCTGTATAATTAAGTACTTTTAAATTTACTTTCAGGAGTGCGAGTCAGGTAAAAGGGAATCGGCATGGAAGAAAAACTCAAGGCGGGAAGTGAAATTTCAAAAACGATATAAAAACGTGCTTGAACTATTAGGCGAAGATAAATTACTGCAGGTCTTGGACGATCAAACCAAAACAGCTGTTAAACAATGGGTGACTAATGCAAAACAAAGAGAACCTTTGACTGACGAAGAATTTGATGACGTACTTCCAATTGTATTAAATAATATCAGTGATGAAACTATAAATGACGAAAACGATGAGACGTTTTTCCAAGAATTGATTTCCATTGCACACAAGCAATATCACAAAGACTGTATACAGGGTGTCATATCGAGCTTAAAAGAGATGTATCACTCTTCGGATGATATGGAATTGGTTACATATTGCTTAAACCATTGCAAACAAGAAAATCAAACAGGTACGATACCAAGAATTCTTTATAAATTATATTACACATGTGTAGATCATTTGTTATAACTTTTAGTAACACATGCTACGTCTTTCTTTGAACGTTGTCCTCGTGTTAGAGCAACATGTCTAAGAACAGCGTTATTTTTATTGACTGAAACATCGAATTAATGTATGTACAAAAAAGTATAAAAGAAATGTCTCTTGGAAGTTATTACTTTTGGTCCGTTTTTTCTTCTTTAAACTGGGTCGAATGTTCCAGAACATTTGTATATAGACATGCGAATTATAAAATTGTAATTTTAAGTTTTGTTCAAAATATTGTGTTTTTAAAGCTTTGATTTGATTTATTATTTTTGGTATTTCAGACGGTGGCAGGTACATTGATGTCAAGTGGGTTTTTCTATTTTTCAGAAAATACTCAAAGAGACGAGAAAGAGATGAAAAGAAAACGACGTTGTAGTTCAGATACTTCTTTCTGATATTGATAACAACGAATTTGGACACGAATCCAGTATTCGGCATTATTGTGTAAATCACTGTGTGATAGTGAACACATGTTAATTCAAACTTAAACAACCAGAAAACGATGTTTATTTTTATTCATCTAAAAACGGGTGTTTTTTAATGATAAAATAAATCAAGTTTATAATTCTATACACAAATGTATAGAACTGTCTCGAACGTAGAATTTATAGTTCTGTGAAAGCAATGCTTGCTATAGACACATTTCAAATTTACAATGCATGTGTTATACGCATTTGCAAGATAATGTTCATATGAATATGACCTACCGAATTAGACTATTTACCGGATTTGTATTCACATAAGCAACACGACGGGTGCCACATGTGGAGCAGTATCTGCTTACCCTTCCGGAGCACCTGAGATCACCCCTAGTTTTTGGTGGGGTTCGTGTTGTTTATTCTTTAGTTTTCTATGTTGTGTCGTGTGTACTATTGTTTTTCTGTTTGTCTTTTTCATTTTTAGCCATGGCGTTGTCAGTTTGTTTTGGATTTATGAGTTTGACTGTCCCTTTGGTATCTTTCGTCCCTCTACCATTGTTTGGTAGTATTTTATACAATTATACGTACCCAAAACCTAATTTGTTAATAACGTCATTGAACCCAAACTTCATTGTCTCAACAAAGACAGTATATACAAACTGGATGCGAGGCATACCGATATTTTTGTTGTATATGTTTGAAAGTTAGTTAGCCTGTGGATCATCGAGCAGACACAATAACTCTCCACACATTGCTGAGTTTTAACCAGCGTAAACTTATGTCACAACTGCAATAGTACTTTTTTTTTCTTTAACTTCAATTTTTTTTCGACATTGCTTAGCTGAATTTTATAAAATAAGAAGGAAAAACTAACTAAGTAATTAACTTATTTTATTAGGCATAAAATCAATCCAGTATAAAAGGAAAATCGCTGAAATACATATAAACATTGACATAACAAACATACATACACTGTATACCATTCAGAAGGTAATACACTGTATACCATTCAGAAGGTAATACACTGTATACCATTCAGAAGGTAATCAGCTTGTTTTAGGAAGTATACAGTTATGTACATTTGATGCAAATATAATTGAAATCATCTTTCAACAAAAATGAACTGGAACCGTCGCACAGATGAATACGACAAAGTGCCAAAGTCCTCCACTTTTTTTTTGATAAATAAATATTGTTACATCAATCAATGTTGCCACAATTAGTATACACCTTCTTACCTTGAACGTAGTTTATTACCAATGCAATGACGCTTTTTGTTAAATGTATGCATCGCTTTTTTTCATTTTCAACATATGTTCATTGGTATAGGTATTTCTACTACAACTGTTACATCCGAAACTTCGTATGTAAAATAACTATTTTCACTTCAATACGATTTTACTATTAAAGTTTCGTTTGAAGTGGCTCTTGGTTTGAAGCAGCTTCTGTATAAGGCGGTGGTACATCATCTGCTCCCTCTGCATACGTTGTGACGGTCATTTTACTTGACATTTCTACATTTAATTCTTGTGCTGGATGAAATATTTTACTCGGCTTTTTCTTTGGTAAGTTAACAATGCATTTAAATACGTCGTATTTCTTACTTAAAATGCCTCTTTTGAAAAGATAATTTGTTGAATATGACACTGTAAATATAGATACAAATGTAAGCAGCATTGCAAATGTTTTGTATGGGAAAAGTTGCGTGTTGGAGTCTTCTAGATACCATGGATATCTGATCAAAGGTTTAAACCCTAAAAGGTTATCGCCCCCTGATAGCCGAAAGAAGAGTCCAATAATAAATCCAGCTAGAGATCCGTATGTGTTTGTACCAGTGAAATACACAACACATGTAAGTTGTGGATATACCATGACATACACAAAATCCGAGCACAAGAACCACAATTCATATATTGAACCAACAGTTATTGCAATCACTGTAGCGACGACTCCAACTCCAAAAATTGCAATTCTTAACACCCATGTCAGTTCACGTTCGGATGCCTGAAAAAAAAGTACGAAAATTAGTATTACGTTGGAGACGGTTAATATAAATGCTTCCCTGGAAGAAAGCTTAAAGAAACTCCAAATGAAAGAAGTTAACTAAAAAGGTCACTTTTGAACTTTTTTGTATCCGTCGGACAAGTTGCCATTAGATGGATTTGATTATTATTTCTGTCCTTTTTTTGTTAGTTCTTCCAACTGTTTCGTTTCTTATATAAACCTGTTGGCTTTGAAATAGTTGGCTTTAAGCGTTGATGAAGGTAAATTAATTCAGAAAAAGCACTCTGGATGACTAAAATTTAAAATAGTTCTTTTCATTTTTATAACTTTATGTAACGATTTGTTTTAGCTCTTATCATTTGCACATTGTGTCTTCAAGCATCATTTATTATTCAATTACACACAATTCATTTAAAAACAAAAATCACAAATTTTAAAACTGTATGTAACGTTGGGTGTTTTTTGTTTGTTTGCTGTTATCATCTGCACCTTGTGTCTTCAATCATCATTTATAATTCATTGT
The DNA here is from genome assembly GCA_019925275.1 of Mytilus edulis. Classification (NCBI taxonomy): domain Eukaryota; kingdom Metazoa; phylum Mollusca; class Bivalvia; order Mytilida; family Mytilidae; genus Mytilus; species Mytilus edulis. The sequence continues at coordinate 70,690,796 of CM034357.1, forward strand.
AACAGTTTTTGTTATTAACGAGCTTATATTTGTTTTTTAATCTTTTTTGTACATAAATTAGGCCGTTAGTTTTCTCGTTTGAATTGTTTTATATTGTCATTTCGGGGCCTTTTATAGCTGACTATGCGGTATGGGCTTTGTTCATTGTTGTAGGCCGTACAGTGACCTATAGTTGTTAATTTCTGTGTCATTTTGGTTTCTTGTGGAGAGTTGTCTCATTGACAATCATACCACATCTTCTTTTTTTTATATCAAAATTTTACGCACAAATCAATTAAAAACATTACCACTAATTCAACTCACCTGTTGTCTGAATATTGCTCTATAAATGTTTCTCGAAAACATTCCACTAGCAGACAAAACAGAAGAATCGGCAGACGACATAACTGCCGCGGCTACAGCTCCCAAACCAAAGAAGGACACAGCACTCGGGCATAGATACTGTAAAACCAATGGTAATACCATTCGTTCGGCACCTTTCGGTAGTGCCCCTGAGAAATTTTTTGCTGACTCATATCCAGTTTGACTCCAGTCTGTTGATAAAAGATATATCCATAATCAGTCATTTCCTGTTGTCTTTATATCTAACTTAATGTGTACTAAAGCGAGAAAGTATTAACATTTTAACTATATACTGTATATACTTTCAACTTCAAAAACCTTTTTGTTGGCGTCTTTGTCAAATTAACTTGTTTAAACTCCACATATTTTTATGCTCTATTTATGGGCATTATTTTTTTCTGGTCTGTGCGTCCGTTCGTCCTTCTGTCCGTTCAGGTTAAAATTTTTGGTCGAGGTAGTTTTTGATGAAGTTGAAGTCCAATCAACTTGATACTTAGTGCACATGTGCCCTATGATATGATCTTTCTAATTTTAATGCCAAATTAGAGATTTTCCCTCATTTTCACGGTCCTCTGAACATAGAAAATGATAGTGCGGATGGGGTCATCCGTGTACTGAGGACACATTCTTCTTTGTTGGTGTTTTTGTTATATTTATTTGTTTGTTTGTTTAAATACTTTAGTAACTAAAACTTAATCAGCAGGGGTTGATCCAGACATTTTCAAAAGGGGGTTCCCAAACCAGGATAAAAAGGGGGGTTCCAAACATATGTCTCTATTTAAATGCATTGATCGTCCAAAAAGGGGATACCAACCCCCGTACCGCCCCTGGATCCACCACTGGTCAGGTATACTGTATGTCTGTGATGTATATTTATACAGTTTTCACTTCTGTGTCCCAATTATTGTCACATATGCCCGTTTGTGTAGCTCGCCAAAGTTTGTAAATATGACGGAACTATAAAAGTTTCATACAAGTCGGAGGTTTAACTGGCTAAAAAAATAGTTGTAACTCACTAGTTTCTTCGGGAAATGTCGGTAACAAGTCAGGAATGTGGCAGTTGTTTTCCAGTTGTTTTATCAAGTTCAACTTCGATTTTGTCAATTTAATGGACTTTGTGAATTTACCCTGGAGTTCAGTATTACACTTTTTTCAGATATCATCTAATAATATATTTTTCAAGTACAGGACAATTTTTGACTTTATACTTGAAAAACTACCTATGGTTTTTATTCTTCTAAATTTAGTATTTTTAACATGTTAGTACTTTTTTAAACCAAAATCTACAAAAAATACAATTCGGACATGTATGTAGCCTGTATACAGTCGTTATTGTAAATAACTAATTCAAAATCGTTCATCATAGTTTTCGGAATGTAAAACATTTATTGCATAAGCTTTAATTCAAATGCGAGAGAAAGGAGATGTTGTCCAAGTTTTCTACATTTTCGTAGCGAGAACAAATACATGTGATATTTTCCTAAAATGAACAAACTACTGATTTAGCGGACAATCTATAATTTACGCCTGAAAAAAAATGTAGCTTTATTTTACAGACGTTTCTTTTCCATTAAATCCACAATATTTTATCCACGGGGACTGCAAAGTAAGTAATACTGAACACCAATTAACGTAAAAATAATTTAAATGTATCCGTTCACTTCCAATAAAAGCAGGATACATGATAATTATGCGTATACTATTTTGTATCCATACATTAAACTTCAGATTCATGTCCTCCTTCAACAACCAAGAAAAACACACATTTGCTTCAGCCGATAAAGCACGGTTAGGTTTAAATTAATAAAGTCGTGAACTCTTGCTTTCCAACTGCATGGTTTATAAGCTGTTAATGAAAATACATCAAAGAAATACTTTCGCGGACCATCGCACTTTAGCGTATCATCATGTAGACATCGCACTTTAGCACAGACCAACGCACTTTAGCGTGACCATCGTACTTTAGCGTTCCCATCGCACTTTAGAGTCCTACATACAGTAACAGTGCCCTATTGTTAATTAAAACATTAAAAAAAAAACATAAATGTTTACTCAATTTTAAAATCTATTGGATTTCGATATTGAAAAATTACAGAAAATCATTTCGATTTTTATGATTAAAAATTTCATGACGTCAGACGTTATAAATTCATACCTGTTTGTGCAGCAATAGCTCCTATGAGTAATGGTGGAATAGTAAGAAACAGACAAGCGAAGCCGGCAAAGTACGACAAATTCTCTGCTATCCTAGTTGTCCGTGCTGATAAAACTCTTTGGAAATATACCTAAATTATAAAAATAAGAATAGCATTGCAATTGTCAAACATGGTGTCCAGTCTCAAACAATTATAACTGAAGACATTTATCACAAAAATAATTGCAGAAAACGTCACTATTTGGAAAAAACGTGTGTCTGTTCTCTAAAATATCCTTTTAAACAATGAAATATAAACTAAACAAAAAACTCGTCGTTTTATATCAAATAAATAAAATGTTCTTTATCATAATTAAGCCATACGAATGCTTCGACTATTATATGACAATGGTAATTAAGTAAAGGTGACATACATTGTACATACAATGCTACGACGAGACGTTTTAATTCGTATTTTGAAATTAGTGCTTTGGTTTTTTATGTTTTATACTGTGTTTTTTTCAAGTGAGATTAAGCACTTACTGAAATTGTTGATGATCGGTTTACCGTGGTCGATGTAATGAGTTTTGAGAAGGGATACAAATACATCGCTAGATATATAATAGGTCATTTTCAATTTTATAAGAAACAGTAGTTGTTATATTCGGTAAATATTTTAAAAAGTACCTGCCACCCGTTTCCCCCGAATATCAGCAGTAAAAACGCATCAATGTACTGCCCGGAGTATGCTGGGTCTAGTTCCTGTATCCAGACTGTTGTGTAATTTACTGATATACTCGTCACTGCATCGTGTGTCATGGCAAAAGGTATAGACAACCACTGCAAACGGAATATAACTTTATAGTAAAAAAAAATAATGTAGGAATGGTTTTCTATCATGTGTTGTTATACAACAAGACAAATGTGCACATCAACAGTATAGTCACCATCGTTTTAAACATAAAATACAGATCAAACAGTTTCTCTATGATAAGCATTTAATTGGATATGTGTATTAGCTAAAAAGTCTGCCCCCCCCCCCTTTTCCCTGTGTCCATTACTTAACACTGATCTGAACATGAATCAGTATATCCGTTTGAAGTACGTTGTGCATCGTAACGAAATAAAATCGAGAATGGAAATGGGGAATGTTTCAAAGCGACAACAACCCGACCATAGAGCAGACAACAGCCGAAGGCCACCAATGGGTCTTAAATGTAGCGAGAAACTCCCGCATCCGGAGGCGTCCTTCAGCTGACCCCTAAACAAATAAGCATACTAGTTCAGTGATAATGGATGTCATACTAAACTCCGAATTATAATTTGCATTTTTCTTAGTCGATCTGGCAAACAGAATGTATTTAGCAGATTCATTGAACAGCAAATATGTCCCCGTGAATACAAAATAAGCTAAGTTTTTAACTCGATGCATTTGGGTGTAAAAACAAAAGGAGAAATACTTACAAGACCAAAGAATATGCATAAGAGCTGCACAACATCTGTATACGCTACAGAATATAGCCCACCAAACAAAGTGTAAAAAACAGCAATACATGCAGATATTATGACCGCTACGTCGTAGTTCAGTGATATAATAACTGACAATGTTGATCCTAAAAAAAGAATTATATAGTATATACTAGTATATGTATCGGATCCTTTGTTCGTGAGTATCATCATATGCATTTATTAAGGAAAAACATTTGGTTATTGCAAAGAAAGAAAATAAAATAGAATATTAAAAAAATCAAAAAGATGTAAATAAAATGCATACATGTAACTTAGCAAAAGTTGACGAAAATAACATACCTAGAGCACCCAGAATTGCAGCTGACCAGAAGAGTTCCCCCATTAGTGAAGGGAGATACAGCAGTCCTCCCATCCGGTCGCCATATTTTTGTTGTATGGGATCTAACATTGTAACATATCCTTGGGATCTCATTCGTTTGGCAAAGAAAAATCCACCTATAGATAATGAAAATAGTATATACATTTATTTATTTATTTGAATCAGTAATAAAATAGATAAAGGACTTTCTGATATGATGTTCTTTAAAAATGGCTGGATCTGCGCCTGGAAGAGAAAAAGTAAATGAAGATATTCCTTCTATTGATGAAAAGAATCCACTATTTCGAAATTGCTGTCATCACGTTTAATCATAACCTGAGTAGCTAATGCTATTACCATTATAGGTATTTATGACATGTGACGAAATTACTTGAGTCGTAAATATAATGATGGCGTTCCAATCGTTTCTCTCATTCCTATACCAGACGGAACAAAGTGGGACAGTAATAACTGAATATGTGCTTGCTTGGCTACTTGCTTGATTGTTTGATTGATTGTTGGTTGCGTAGGATCTAGTGGCAAATTTACATATTCAAGACGAGAACAAAGCAGATGATAAAATGGATTTGGGGAAACATGTTTGCCTCGCAACAGACCTTTGTAAGATTTTTTACATTAGTTCTTTGACGTGCAGAAAGCTAGACACTCTCTCTTCACTAGACATTGGATTTAACGTCCCCAATTCCGATTGGACTTTGCTGCAACAAAACTGACGCCACACTATATTAAGATTTCAATGCCAGATGGATGGGAGGAATCCAAGTCTTAACCACAGTTATATACCGAAGTCAACGGACTTGGAGTTGTATCGATAATAAAATTGATGTCAAGTTGTTTACGTCTGTTCTATGCATCTGTTCTGAACATGCATGAAATATTTGCAACTGAACGCTAAGCAACCAACAATCAATCAACCAAATAATCTGTTCAATAAACAACATCTCTACAGTTGTTACAGTCAAAATAACGGCAACTAATTCTGGGGAATGAAACCGCACAACCTTAAAGCTTAAATTTGCTAAATTGGTATTTAATTTGATATTGTATTTACCGCCAAATGATCTTCATGTAAGTAGTATAATGCGTGTTTTTTTCTGGGTTATAATTCGATATAGTCACACTGAAGTCTGATATCATGTAAAAGCTCTTGGTATACTTACCAAACCATAGACTGGCGGCATAACCAAATGGAGCCTGACACCACACAAAACCCCAGGAATATATAGCTTCTGATGTTCCATTTATAAAACCACCTCCTACCCAAGTTGCTGAAAAAAATAGAAAAGCTCAATGTTATGTTCCGTTTTGGATGATTCGAATTAATATCTATATAGAATGATCCTTTAATGCTTTGAATTTTAAGAGCATTGCTTTTTTATCTGTTCGCTTATTCTGTAAAACTCTCATGGAAATAAGTTCACACAAGACCGTTAACACAAGTACGACCGTTAACACAAGTACCCTTATTATATGCGAGTATTTGAATACTGAAATGGAAAAAAAGAAAACATATATCAAATAAATGCGACTTGCACATAATTGCTCATTTGAGTAGGAGCCCCCCTTTTTTGGGACGGTACATGCATTTAAATGGGGAAATATGATTGGACAACCCTTTAAAAATGGCTAGATCAAAATCAACATCGTTCTTATGTTGTACTGTTATACCACTGTCCCAGGTGAGGGGGAGGGTTGGAATCCCGCTAACATGTTTAACCCGCCACATTATTTATGTATGTGCCTGTCCCAAGTCAGTGGTTGTCGTTTGTTTTTGTGTTACATATTTGTTTTTCGTTCATTTTTTTATTTAAATAAGGCCGTTTGTTTTCTCGTTTGAATTGTTTTACATTGTCATATTGGGGCCTTTTATAGCTGACTATGCGGTATGGGATTTGCTCATTGTTGAAGGCCGTACAGTGACCTATAGTTGTTAATGTCTGTGTCATTTGGTCTCTGGTGTACAGTTGTCTCATTGGAAATCATACCACATCTTCTTTTTTATATTTAGATCAAATCATCTCAAAATCATGAAATCAAAAGCTTTATTTAGAGTTGGGACATATGCAAACAGTACAGCATAAGCTTATCAAAGCGTTTAGACCGACATATATATAGCAAAAGCAAGAGTTGACATTACATTCAGGATTTGATATAAAAAAAATTATCAGAAAACAGCTAAATGATAAACAACCAACAACATGGGTTATATTTGCCTCCTCATGTGGATGTGTATGGTCTGTTTATCTCTAACTGATTTCTGTGTTCTTCTTCATGCCTATAATGAGGTCTTACACTTTTTGACAATTGATTTTATATATTCTTTGTACCCACATAAATACATGCTCCCTTTCCCTTATCACGAGCATTATATTAATTTCTGTTTGCAAGGTTATTTAAAAATCAAATCGTAAGCTAACCAAATTATGAATAGCATAATTATAAGGTCGACAGGTTGCAAGTATTTGACACTTGGTCATGAAAGCAGTTGACTTTAAGATATCAAATTCCATTTACATTTCATAAAATTTCAACTTTTAAATAAAATTGGCTGTAATTGGACCTCTCCACATTTAGGATTCTGATTCATTGTACTTACAAACAATTCAAAAAACATATTAGTTCAAGATGAGCCACTCCATTACCTTTGTGACCTATTTACAATTTAACAATTTCAAAGTACACAACAAAAGATGTGAACTCTAATAAAATTTATGATTATATGTGGTGTGTTCCGTTTCAGTGAACTTTAAAGCTCTATTTGTTTTGATACATTTATTCGGTGTAGGAATAGTCGCAGCTCAAAACTCCAGTGTAGGTCTTGTAATAGCAGATCATGGTCTATTTAAGAGTCACGGCAAACTGTGGGTGATTCGAAAAAAACTTTATTGAAACGCAGTATATAATGCATCAACATATATATACTTGTCACACTTACTACCTTACGAGAATTTTAATATTCAAGAACATACATTATAACTATAAATACTTGCCAGTCATTGTAAACACGCCCACGAAAACACCTATATCTCTCCCAGCTAACATTAAATCCTCATTATTCGAATTCCTTTTTCTTCTTGCAGCCCATAATCCTATGCCGAGAATCAGAATATAGAAGAAAATCACTGCAATCAGACCTGGAACATTGACATCCATGTTGATGTGCGACAAATTAAGTTATGACATTCATTTAACTCATCCTATTTGAGACCATAAGCTTGGTTGATAGACCACGAAGAGAGTTTGTAATTATGCTGTTTGTGATCAGTTTAACACACCTTCAAGTATTATCTTCACCTGCGGTTTATTGCCGTTCTTATGCACAATATTACTTAAAAATACCTAAAAAGGCAATAAATATAAAAAGATTTCATGTTTAACATTTATTTGTATATATCAAACAAAAGTTATACAACTAAGTAAACTGCCAATAAGATTTTATAAAACTTCACACTGAGATAAGAAGATATATCAGTATCAAAACAATCGGATTTCTACAAAAACATAAAATAGCACAAATAGACAATATAATGGCTTACCTTTACAAATTGTGACTTGGATATGGAGAGTTGTATCATTGGCACTCATACCACATCTTCTCACATTTAATAAACAATTTACAAATATGTAACATTCCATATGATTGCTAAAATTGTTTATCTTTTTTCAAATTGTTACGCGAAACCTGATCATGTTCAATTAGTATTCAACTAATAAAAAAAGGATTATATGCATCAGCTAGGTCTTTATATTTGATGTGAAACTCAGCATTAGTCATATTAGAGAATGTATTTACCAGTTGCAATTGGCTTTGAACTAGCTTTCAGTAACTGATAGTCCTCTTATATCGGTGCTTTGTGTCTTGAATTTGTGTTACTTGTGTTTGTGTTTGTTAACGATCTATTGATCTAATCAACTTTGCAACTGTATGCTGATTTTACGGTTTGTTTGAATGTTGTGCTGTCACACCAATGTCCTGTGTTAGAAGAGGGTTGAGCGCTCTCAAAATGTTTAACCCTGTCACATTCTTTGAAAGTCAGAAGTCATGATTCAGTGGTTTTTAAATGGTTCATTTCTGTCATATTTTTCGTAAAAAAAAACTCTGGTGAATACTAGTGTCTCATTTGCAATCTCCTTATTTTAATATACTCAATGTTTTACGATCTTCGTAATGTGCCAGATAATTGAAAGAGACGTGGACGCACGGTTGTATTATATGACTCTGGTAGTACATGTATTGTCAAAGCCTGACTTTAAATGAATTACAACATGAAGTTTGAGTTGATACGTATACAATCATATTTCGTTTTAATATTCTTATAAACGATTTGTTATAATACACTTATATCAACACTTCTTTTAAAATGACGAATAAGTCATGGCTATCTTAATACCATCGATTTCAGTATAGTAAAGTTACTATATTAGTTATATAATGTTCTCTGTATCGTTTGAGTATTAACAATTAAGGATTTCAATTTAAAATCTTTGTATAAACCCGATGGTGCATAACTTAATGCCAAATGAACTGGTCATTTTCTTCCATTGGGGAGAGGGGATGGAATAAAATACTGGGATTTCTTCTCTTTATATAAGTCGCCGAGACTTCACTTACAAATCACACAATCAATCACTCTTCAGAAAAAGTTGACACTACAAAATATTTAAGCCTAAATTTTCAATCAAACTTATAATGGGATAAACATATTGATAACATTACATCATAAGCAATTTTGAAATCTGTCTTTCAGATTTATTCGTAGGAAACTTAAAATAGCTTCAACTAAAGTTAAAACTCAAGCACTTATTGTCCGACCATTTTGGATCTACATCAAAAACAGCAAATTTCAAAAATTAAAAAAGTTCAGCGAAGAGCAGCATGCTTCCATAACACCAGTTCAGTTACTGAAAGGATGACACATTTAAAATTGTAGCCACTTTAAATTAGAGATTTGCGATACAGACTTTGTTTTCTTTTACAAAATTATACACCAAATTGTTGCAGTCCCTCCATTTATCCTTTTGATCCAACAATACAATAGAACCAGACAAATATAGCAATCCACACTTATTTAGGCAAATACAAACATCTAAAAATAGTTATAAATATATATTCATTTTATCCACGCACAGTTATAGATTGGAATCATCTGCCACAACACACATATATATATAGTGTCATGCATACAGTATAATATAGTATGATCTCAGAATCAGCTCTCACTCCTCCCTATTTTCTATCCCTAACTATTATTGTTATCAAGTGTATATATAGTTTTATCTAAATGTTATTTTTGATTTTGTTTCTTAATTTTTTCTGGTTACCTTGTAAGTTATAAAAAAAAAAAGATTAGAGTCGACACCCGGCGAATAATTTTCAATAATTGATGGATCGCTAGAAACTGAAAGAAGAAGAAAATACACCAAGACACCTTTCCAAAGACCTTACAATTTCATTACCTTTTAAAAAAAAGTCTCTCAATACTGCATTGTTTTATAACAAAAAATGCATATACAATGTCTATAATAAAATAACTATTATTTAAAAAAAAATGTTCACTAGTAATGGTGTTGTAGCATGGTCAAGCAGGGGGAGTTGTTTGTTACCTTGACAACCCTAACCAAGATGTGCCTGTTATGGTCTCAATGACATGTATATTCACCCCTTGTGTATAGTACTCTGCCCCTCTATATCATATCAATTCATTTTTGCACATATGTGTTGCATTTACCCTTTATTTTAAAAATAAGTTAATACATAAGCATCACACGATGATACTTTCCTGTGGATAATATGTTGAAACTGATTTGGATACTCGGGGCTGAACATTTTTGTCGTGCCAAAAAAAATATATATTTAGAATTGTAGGGAGGACCCGTCGAGTGTGACCTGCATGCGGATATGAGTTCGCCTCTGTACGACATTTAAAAAAATCATATAAATTCAAGTTTAATGGACTTTTTACTTAAAAAAAACCTATGAAGTATTGGAAATTCAAGTTGCAATTTATATATTGATTAAATGTTTTGAACTCAGAAAAGTATCGATATAGTACAGATATATTTTATGCAACCCATAGAGAATATATGATATATTTTTTTTACTAATATGTCATTGTACGGTTCTGAACCTGTGGTTTTACGAGAGACACGTGTATATATGTCTCTGGTTTTATCTCTTAGAAATGATTTCTATGCATATTTCAGGATATATGAAGTTATCAGTAGCATTTGTGTGTCAATACTGAGATTACTATACAATTTATAGTAATCTCAGGTCAATATTATCTAAATCAGTGTAATAATTACTTTCCTCTTCGCTTGCCCTTTGATTTGAATAAAACTATTTAATCTTTTCTTTTCTTGTATATAAAGACACGTTAAAAATACCATATCTAAGTCCCATGTTTCATCTTAAACCATTAAAATATTTCGTGGCTCGAATATTAACATTTGCCGGAACATTCCTATATTTGTTTCCGACATTTTGTTTTCTCTGTTAGATTTTTAGAACTGGTGCCCTGTTTTCCTTGCAGTTTGGTGTAGCTTTACTAGTCAATAAAGTTTCAGTACATACGCGTCTGAACGGGAACATTCTAGAGAAAAGAAACACTACTGACACAATTTTTAGACCAGAAAGGTTTTAGTAATACTGCAAAGGTAAATGACATATTGGTGCATACAAAAATCTCCGTAAATCATAATTTTAGTCTCCAATTACTAACGAAAGGATATCGTTATTTCCTTCACATGGTATTTTGGTAACCATGTGGTTTACACCCCCCTTTTATGTCAGAGGTAGTAACTGTATATACTTTACCGTTTACGGTGTGGATTAAGTTTAACATGTTCAGATAAAAGATATAGTCCTAATAGATAAATATATCAAAATTATACATTACCATAACCTTAATAAATTAGAAATTAACATTTTTTTACAACTCCTCCTTGTGTTTATATGTGTTTTTGGGATATTTAGAATGCATTAATGTGACCATTGAAAAAGCTTAGTACAAATTCATATGTTTACAAAAACATATGATCTAATGATAGACAATTAAAACATAAAACCTGAATTTAAAATTCCAAAGAAAAAAGTCCCTATATTATCATTGACATTATGATGGGTTTATGTCCTTAGACCACGTAGACATTGATGTGTAAAGGTAAGGTCCACCTAGAAAATTTCAATTAACCTGTATTGACCACTTGATGAGACATTAGAAATCTTACTCTTCTGTAGTCCAAATAATTATGACGTCTTGAAAGGCTTTCATACTTTTATTTTATGATTAAATCATGGCGCTGATGCAAACATGTACATGAGGGTGTGGGGGATGGAAGGGTTACTGATCCGAAATACCTGTCTAAAAACATGAAATCCTGAAGGTCTGAATTTAAAGAAATTTAAATCCTGACATCCCAAAATTTGAAAAAAAGAATTCCCAGATCCCGAAAGGATCAATCCCGAAATCCTGAGCTTAAAAACACCTGATACCAGAGTCCTGACAAAGGTCAGACTCCCCCTCATACATTTTTGATATATTATACATTTTATTATGAAAGAAAACCTTTATTGCAGATGTCGTCATTAGCATTGAACCCTATACAGATTTTCAGCCAAGGAGCTGAAGAAGAGAAGGCAGAAACTGCTAGATTGGTAAGTTCATACTATTTGAGTAATGTCCATGAAAGGATAACTTGTTAACAATATTAAATTATTAACCCTCTTCCTGCCACTACTTTTATATTGTTGCATTTCCTGTGCCAGAAAATACTACAGATGGATGTTTGTGACATACATGTACCCAAAAATGACGTCTATCAATAAACATTGTATGAGCTCACATCCTAAATGAAAGACTCAGCAGATTCAAAGCACCTGTTTTTTTCCATCTTCATTTATTTTTTATATTGAAACTTTAAGTAGTTCAATTCAAGTCATTTTTTATACGACCCCAAAAAAATAAATGGTATGATGTCGTCGTCTGCGTCGTCGTCAGAAGACACTTTGGTTTCCAGATAATAACTTTAGTTTAAGTGAACAGATCTTAATGAAATTTTTTCAGAAGGTTCAATACCACAAAAGGAAGGTTGGGATTTATTTTGGGGATGATGGTCCGAACCAACCATTTAGGAATTAGGGGCCCAAAAGGGTCCAAAACAAGCATTTTTCTAGTTTCAGGATAAGAACTTGTTTACCAGTATTTCAATTGCTCTGAAAGTATACTGCAATGTTTAAAATCACAAGTAGAAGGTTTGGATTCATTTAAGGGGTTATGGGGCCAAAGTTAAGAAATTAAGGGCCAAAAGGGGCCAAAACAAGCATTTTTCTAGTTTCCAGACAATACCTTGTGTGTAATTGCATATGGATCTCTCTGAAATTGTACCACAATGTACCATATAACAAATGGGTGGCTGGGATTAAGTTTTGGGTTAATTGCCCAAAATATGTAGGAATTAAGGGCCAAAAAGAAGCATGTTTCTAGTTTCCAAAAATCATGACAATAACTTGTGTTTTATAAGTGTATGGATCTCTCTGAAATCGTACTACAAGGTTCAATATTACAAAGGAAAGCATGGGATTGAGTTTAAGGGTTATTGCTCCAAGGGGGGTTTCAATAAATTGGGGGGGGGGATCTCAGTTTACCATTTTTTTAAGGGATTTTTTTTTTTCAACATTTTTCAAATTTCAAATTTTGAAAAGTTTCAATAAGAAATATTCAATTGCACAGTATTGTTCAATAGATGTGAACCACATTAATTTTGTGGCAAAAACCTATATTATGTCAAAAATTTGATCACAATCAAAATTCAGACGGTATCAAGCTTGAATATTGTGACCAAATTTGCCCCAACTGTTCAGGGTTCATCACTGGGGTCGTATAAAGCTGCCCCTGCGGAGCACCTTGTTTTCTGATGGCATGTTCAACATATGAAAACTACAGGATTTTGATATTAAAATATATAATTGTCATTAGAGTTACATTAAAAAAAAACCCCTAAAACAGGGGTGTGGAAATGCTATGCCCGACTCACCCGACTTGTACATTTGAACAACCGGACAAGTAATTATTTTTGTCTTGGTTGCCCGTGGACAAGTAAAAAAAATATACAAAACAAAGTTCAATTCCAACAAAAATATAAAATTGATTTCAAAACGTATAAAAATGTTTAATTTATGTAAAAGAAACCAATGGTCAGAAAGTAAAAACATCAATGTTCATGACGATAAATATTACATAATACCGGAAATAGATCGATTACCAAAATAAATTGAAATAAGTATACGAACCCAAGTCACGCAAAAATTGCATTGGCTTTGTCCATTGAGCCGGGATTATCGATTAGGTTTTATCCATCATTTACCGGAAGTGTCATTTCTTTCAATTTTGTATTAAAATTCAGATTGATAAATACTTAATAAAAAGCCGGGCAAGAAAGACAAAAAGAGTAATGAGTCGAGTGGAAAACCTAAAACGCAAATGGAGGACACAGAGTATTTAAAATTTAAAAAAAACAGAGAATTTCAGCCATTGTGGATATCAGATTGCCCCTGGCTATCTAGGATGGAAATTCGCAAAATAAATTAAGTTTTTGTCTTATTTATTGATGAAAGGTCAATATTATGTGTTGTCGAAGTTTTAAATTAAAATGGACGCTTTAATTGCTCATCAAGACAATAATAAATAATCAAGAACAGGAGTGTCAGTTTAGAGAAACACCACACCATCAATAGTTTATCTATTATTTACTAGTTTGCATTTCTTCAATTACTGTCCACTCCTCAAATTGAGTATATGTACCTACTGGCTACAATCTTTATTCAAAAACTATTGTAAGGTTTCTGTCCCATTGATGTTAACCAATTTCTTACTTTCCTATTTTTTTTTACACATATAGACAAATGGATTTCATTTGTTTGTGAGGCACAACAGTGCTTAGAAAGAATCACATATTAGCTAACAAGAAATATTTCAATATTTATTGGGATCATCAGGGCAAGTAACTTTTTTTCCGGACAAGTAAAATTTATAGTCTTACTTGCCCAGGGACAAGTGCTCACAACAAATATTTCCACACCCCTGTTAAAGAAGTAAGACATTATTTTAAAAGATTACCATATCATATGGTCATTCATTTGTTTATGCTTTTGTCTAAAATTTTATGTTAAGTTTAGTGCAAACACAAATCATCTACTTTTTTTGACATACATGTATATCAGTCAAGAGTCTAACTTAAATAAGTTATTAGAGAAAATAACGTATATGTTGTTATTGTGGGCTAAATTATCAAAAAACTGTGATAATATATGTATGTTACATGTTTCAAAGGGAAAATATACAACCTTTATTTTGTAAATTTTTTCTCAAGTTCTATTGATATTATAATTTTCTTTATGTATATACTTATCTTTGCAAAGATATACCAGCTCATAGTTTACCAATCATGCATAGTTCACCTACATGCATGTTATTACAGAAAATACATTGCTGCAATAACCAAAGGGTGTTATTACAGCTTCTCTTTATCTCTTTAGAGGCTTTGCTCTGACATTCATAACAATGTATTTCAATTCATTGTAAGAAATGATGATCAGAGCTTGTGATGAGGCACTGCGCAAGATTCCAAGTGTCTCATTTACTCTCCTATAGTAAGTTACATGCTTGTAATAACTAAGCCTTGTTATTACAGCTTAGTTTGCCCTTAATGGCCTTGCCTCATTGATTTACAATGGTTGATCAAAATTGTATTAATGGAATTAGAAAATTAGTTATCAAGGTAATATATTAAGCTACTGCGCAAAGTTTTAAGACAAAGTTTTAAGAATTCCCGAGTGCCCATTAAAGATAAAATATATTTAACTGATAACAAACATATGTTATTACAGATTAAGGAAAAAAGAGTAGACAACTCATGAAAGTTTCTGTAATAACACATGCATGTTATTTTTCTCTGATAACTTATTTAAGTTAGATCCTTGACTGTATATTGTAATTGAATTTTTGCTTCTTGATAGACACATCAAAATACGCCTCAAAATATTTTGAAAAAAATCAGATCGGCAATTGTGGTAATATGAGGCAGGCATTACCTGTGAAAGGAGACAAAGTCTGTTACTCTCTATAAATTATTTTTTTTTAAATTCTAACATATTTTAATTTCAAAACGGAAACACTGATTTTGGTTCTGTTGTTAGGGATTTACTTGTGACGTTATTTAAGTTATGACGTCATGTTCAATGTAAACAAAGAAACGCAATCATCAGGTTTATTCATATCAAAGACAAAGAATTATTAAAAATGAAATTGGTGTTGTATTCCTTGAGTTTCTATATTTTTCTAGACTACTCAAAAGTCACATGACACCGAGAACAGAAGAAGGAAGTAAATTTCTGCGTTCTGCGCAAATGCTGGAATTAAAAAAAGTGACAAAAAAAAAGTTAACAATTTTGAGTTCATTAGTTCAATGAAAATTTGGGAAATTTTCCTGTATTTAAATTTTTTTATTGATTTTTCTACTGTAATAGGTGACTTTGTCCCCATATTATTGCAAATGAGTTTGTCATTCACCTAAGACCACTGGATGATTTAAAATATGATTGACACTTTTGTTCTATTTTGTGGCAGTAAGTTTTTATTGGTGGAGGAAGCCAGAGTGCGCTAAGAGACGCACTATTTTCAGTGGGAAAACTGACAATCATAGTCAATAAAGATTGGAGTCAAGGCCACCTGCCACATGCTGGAAATTGAACTCACAATCACGCTTTTGACAGGCTAGTTGTACAGTAATTCCACTACTTATACCACTCTGAAACTTGTAAAGTATTACTTGTATACCTTAAATAGAACATTTATTTGTAAGAATTGTTTACTTGGGTGTATTTAATGAAGATTTATATTTTGTAGTCATCATTTGTTGGAGCCATTGCTATTGGTGATCTTGTCAAGAGTACATTAGGTCCAAAAGGAATGGTAAATAATTAAAGACTTTTACTATGTATATAGATGTAAGAAGATGTGGTATGAGTGCCAATGAGACAACTCTCCATCCAAGTCACAATTTGTGAAAGAAAACCATTATAGGTCTTTAACACGAAGCCTTAGTTCAAACTGAACAGCAAGCTATAAAGGGTCCCAAAAATGACTAGTAAATGGGAAAACCTACAGTCTAATCTATTCAATAAACGAGAAACACTTCTGAACCACATCAACAAATGACAACTACTGAAAATCAGCTTCCTGACTTGGGACAGGTGCAAACCATTGCATCGGGTTTAAACGTTGAAATAGGTACCATCCTTCACCTTTACCAGAAACTATAGTGTTACATCACAACATAGAAAGACACACTTTAAAATATCAATTGAAATGGCTTAACTCAATCAAAAGACATATCAATCCAAGTGAACATACACTGAACAAATAAATTTGATCTATGAGACTACATGTATGTAAATACAAAATCAATAAAATATGGACTATACATGCTGGCAGGCTCTTTATAAATGTTATTTCTCATTGATGGTAAAGAAGTTGAGGTCAGTGAAAAAAAAGTGAATAAAGGCTCCAAAATTGATAAGTATGTCAATTAATATACAATATATTCTATTTATGAAATAATTACAGGACAAGATTCTGCAAAGTGGTGAGGGTATCCAAGTAACAAATGATGGTGCAACCATACTGAAATCCATTGGTGTAGATCTTCCTGCAGCCAAAGTATTGGTTGGTAAGTACAAACATACCAATATCTGTAAGTGTAGACTGTCCTTTTTGCTTTCGATATGTAAGTGAACAGTCATATTGAAATCCTTTAGTGCAAATATTTCTGATGCTAAATATTTGGTTGGTAAGTAACAGTTTAAATATACATAAACATGTAGATACATGCATGTATTTTGTAAATGCCTTTTTTTTGTGTATAAATTTAATTTGAAAGTGGTTGCCATTGAAAGAACCATATCTTATACAACACCAAGCATGTTTTTCACTTTGTAGATATATCCAAAGTACAGGATGATGAAGTAGGAGATGGTACCACCTCTGTTGTCGTGTTTGCTTGTGAACTTTTAAAAGTAAGTGTGGACATGTTTGATAATTATCTCAAATGTTCAATCACATGGATCATACAGATTTCGAACAAAAAAGAAAAATTTCACACAAAAAGTATTTATTATTTTTATTATACTTTTATAGTATAACCAACAAGTGACACATAAAACAATGAAAATTTCATATAATGATACTAGCGCCCAGATGACAGCTTGTGTCCTGTCTGTCCATTTGTCTCTGTCTTATTTATCTTAAAAAATTTGTTTGCTTTTATTGCATTTTAATTATTTTCTTTCCCTGCCTTGCCAAACAAACTAAAGTATGCCTATTGAGGAGTGGTGAAATGCTGAAAAGGTGGTGAACTTATAGTACAAAGTTCATTAAGATCCATAGATTACCTGAACAATCCAGATCTTTTAAATATTTTATATATTAGATACAACACTTATCTTGTGCTCTGCTCAATGGTTTAACATTTGATTGTAATTTATAGGAAGCTGAACAACTGATTTCCCAGAAAATCCACCCACAGACAATTATTGCTGGTTGGAGGTTAGCTACAGATGAAGCTAGAAAGGCTCTAACAGAATTTGCAAGAGATCATGGGTAATTTACAAAATAAAATTTAATATTTATATATATTTATATTAACTTTTTTCAAATTTAAAAGAAATTTAATTATGCAGAGCTACATGAAACTGATTTTTTCTTCTAAAGGAAATATTCCTTTTTGCTAGAAAATACACACAGTTGTGGTCCTTTAAAAAGACCAGGAAGAAAGTAAATTTTAGAAAAGCATTAGTTTGTGTAAAATATAGATACATACTAGGCTCAGTTTTGAAGACCGTACTTTGACTTATAATAGTTTATTTTTATAAATTAGGACTTGGATGTAGAGTTGTCTCATTGGCACTCATACCACATCTTTTTATATCTATAACCATTGATTACATAAATGTTGTAATAAATATGTCATATTCTTATACAGCCATTACTTTAATGTTTTAAAAAACTGTATCATTATAAATGTCTACCATTTTTTCTTTCCAGAAAAGATGAAAAGAAATTTAAGAAAGATTTAATGAACATAGCTAGGACCACACTTAGTTCAAAAATATTGACACAATACAAGGACCACTTTTCAAATCTCTGTGTTGATGCTGTTCTTAGATTAAAGGTAAAAAACTTCTTATAATGAAAATATAAAGTGAACAAGTAAAAAGTACTAGGAATGTTTTGTTATTGCTTTATTGGCTTCAACTTTTCAGAATGCCTCCTTACACTAAAGTTTAAAGAGATTACATTTGTTATCAAAAGACTATCTATAACTGCAAAATGAAGTCTCCTTAAAGTTTCAATGTTTTACTTTCTGACCAAATGTTACTCTTTTCTTTAAGCATAGTTTTTATCATTTCATTTCTTTCATGTGGTTTAGGAAATATTTTGGATTTTATAAATTTATCACTATTTAGTAATTGACTGAAAATGTAACAATTTTCTCTGTTTTCTAGGGAAGTGGAAATTTAGATGCTATACAGTTGATCAAAATACTTGGAGGCGGTTTACAAGACTCATATTTAGATGAAGGTATGTTTTATCCCTTTTTCTTATTGATACATGCAGCTATTTCAGCAAATTAGAAATTGTGAAGGTTGTAAATGTTTGTGTTTTTTCAAAAGATTGATAATCCCCTCAAAAAAAACACAACCTCCCTTACTATATTGATATGAATTGATCTGGGGAGTAACTGTCAATGAGACAGAATTCAAACAACAAAATTGGATATCTCTTTGGTGTCTCCTTTCCTTTTAAAACAAAAACAGGACACAGGATATTTACCAAAAGATGTCAGTTTATCCTTTTTTTAGTAGAAGGTGGATATATCAGAAAAAATGTCATTTTGGTGTGGGGGTAGGATAACAACAATTGTGTATTGAGGTCTTTTATTCCTAGTCTGAATTTTAGACTAGACATAAAAGGGGAGGTTGGGTGTATGTCAATGAAACAGTTTCCCAATAACAAAAATAACCAAAAGATGCTGAATTAATTTCGTTTCACTATTGACCTTGCTTTTTTATTTGTTTCAGGATTTTTGTTAGAAAAGAAAATAGGTGTCGGACAACCTAAAAGATTAGAAAACTGTAAAATATTAGTAGCTAACACACCCATGGATAGTGATAAAATAAAGGTAAGAATTACAATTGATCTGTGTAATTATGAGTCGTCAGTTCTGTTTATGTTTGATATTGTGAACCAAATTATTTTTGTAGATACTTTCTTTCTTATTGAATTACAAATTTATTAAGAACGCAAAAATAAATTGAGCTAATTCACACATTTCCTGTTATCTGACAATCAATAAATTTGTTTGTATAATCCTTTATTAGATGGTTAGACATTTTTGTTATTTAACTATTTCCTGCTCAATTAAATTCAATTGACAAGTCATCAAAATGATTTTCCTAGTTATCATGCGGTGAGAAGCTTTCAAAGATATAACACTTCAGTTGGTATGAAACATGGAGTGTTGAAACAAAAAAGTCATTGTATTTTGCTTGCACAGTCTGAAACACAGTGTTTTAATAACGACAAAAAAAATCAATGCGAAAAAATGACAATGAAATGTACCTTGTATGATCAAATCAGCCTGATACACAAAATCAGTTTATCTTGTGGAAGTTAGAGTAGTCTCCCCTTGAGATGAGCTTTGGTTGACTGAATTATATCACTACACCTGCTAATCCATCAAATCTCAATAGGCTCGTCATAGGCTTCCTGATAACCATGAAAACAAAAATTGAATACAATAAACTGTTACTAGTCGGGTTATGAAAACATGTGAAAAGGGAGATAACTCAAATTAAATTATTGATACGAATTTGCTGTTTTGCTGTTTGAATTTTATAGCTTTTATGTAAAAAACTAATTAAAGCATGATTTTGATGTAACATAACTAATTCTAAGCCACTGAAAATGCATGAAGAAAATTCAAAGATGTAAAATAAAATAATCGGTTTATCTTTTTATTAACAATAAAACTATTATACTGATCTGAATAATAAAAATGTTCTAATTTCCTCAGATATTTGGATCTAAAGTAAAGGTAGATGCTGTTTCTAAAGTAGCAGAATTGGAATTAGCAGAAAAAGAAAAGATGAAGGACAAAGTGAATAAGATCTGTAAAGTAGGATGTAATGTATTCATTAACAGGTAAATAATCCCTTTATTCACAAAATCAACAAAAGGTATACATCAAACATTAATGAATAAAAAAATATAAACACCATAACATATTTATATATATAGATACAAGATTCTAAGCATTAACTGTAATATGATTTTGTTTTGTAGACAATTGATATACAACTATCCAGAACAGCTGTTTTCAGACAATGGAGTTATGTCTATAGAGCATGCTGACTTTGAAGGAGTTGAAAGATTAGCTTTAGTTACAGGTACTTGCATCTTATATACATGGGTGAAAATCAACATTATAAACTGCTACTGTATTCTAACTCTTTTACAAGAAATATGTTCACTTGTAAGCACGTTGAAATCAGAATTAAAACACAGAAGTGATATAAAACACAGAAGTGATGTACTGCAATTTTTACAACTTATGAAAACTCAACACTTGGTAATATGAACTTTTTTTGTTGGACATTTTTTGTCATTATTTGATCTTATATAAACTTTTTTAAAACATTCATGAAAATTTACAAAATTGTGGGTTGCAAGGAACAATCATATACAGTTATTGTGTATATAAATTTTTTACAGTTATTTAAAACATTTAATTTAGGTGGAGAAATCTGTTCAACGTTTGATGCACCAGATTTAATCAAATTGGGTCACTGTGATTTAATTGAAGAAATTATGATTGGTGAAGATAAGCTGATCAAATTCTCAGGTATGTCATATCCCATGTTATTGTTCACAAAATTATTGATACTTGGAAAATTTGTGTTTCTACATGTACATTCAACCTCAGAGCTTTTTACTTCCATCAAGGCACCTTAAATGTCGAGTCCTTAGTTCAAGTAGATCCAATTACTAAAAGGAAATATTAAGTGAATAAAACAAAAATCAATGTATGTATCAAATATTCATATTGGAGTAAAATCACTATTTATTCCTGATTAATTACAAGCACTTTGTAAATTAACATTACATGCAGTCTGACAGCTTATACAATTTAGTAAACAAAAATGTAAACAATTTTTGCAGGAAGTCACTGTGTCAAGTTCATGGGGATGTGTTATGTTTATTGTACTGAGTGATGAGACGTTGTGATATTTTTATAATATGATATTTCAGGTGTAAAACTTGGAGAAGCCTGTACTATAATTTTACGAGGAGCAACAAAACAAATCTTAGATGAAGCCGACAGATCTATTCATGATGCTCTTGTGTTCTTACTCAGACAGTCAAGGAAACCAAGACAGTTTTTGGTGGAGGTAATATTTTAGTCAATTCATTTTCATATTATCATAACTTCAAGCTGTTGATGCGATTTTAAAATGTTTGTGGTTAAATAGGAAAAGAAATTTGGTAGATATATATTTGATACAAGCATCATAAATAGCTTTTGTGATAAATCCTTTTCAAGTTGGCTGGGCCTTATTTAATGTCACTTCTTGTATATTAACGTGAGGGTACCCTAATTTCACCTTTTTTGACAGTTTTCCACTTAGGTTAATTTAAGAAACAAACAAATGTTTCCTTTCTATCAAGATTTTGTAGCTATATCTTTTTATGCCCCATTTATTGGCATTATGTTTTTCGGTCCATTTGTTTGTTCGTTTGTTTGTTTGTTTGTCTGTCTATTCTGCCTATTCTGCTTCTGGTTAAAGTTTTTGGGAAGGTATTTTTTTTATCAAGTTGAAGCCCAAACTAAGTAAACATGTTCCCTATGATATGATCTTTCTAAGGTTAATGCCAAATTAGAGTTTTTACCCCAGTTTCAAGGTCCACTGGACATAGAAACGGTAGTGTGAGGAGGGCATCGGTGAACTATGGACTTGTTCTTGTTTACTAAACATTTCCTCAAATTAGATTTTAAATCCATTCTGAATGACAGGAAAATGAGTTTGAACTGATGTTCAAGTGTTCTAAGATTCTGTTATGAATATTTAGAATTGCATACATGTTTTAATATTAAAAATCAAAGAGCAGATGTTTTTTTTTATAGTAACCAATGTGTGTAGTTTTAGATATTTATATATCTATGTTGTAGATGTGCATAATGACAAATAATGATTTGTTTAGTCAATAAGAAAACTTAGTTTTAGGTAAAATGGGTTAAAATTTGGTATTTGGTGCAATCTGAGTACTGTGATACTAGTTGTTAACATTGCATTTTGATAAATTCTAGGAAGTTCAGAAATGTTGATGGCTGATGCTGTATCCAGATTGGCAGCAAGAACACCTGGTAAAGAAGCTGTTGCTATGGAAGCATATGCTAAAGCACTAAGACAGGTAAATAGTTAGAATTACTGTATTAGACTAATCTTCAGCAAATTCCATTAATGAACAATATACAACAGAAGATGTGATATGATTGCCAATGGACAAGTCTTCACAAGAGACCAAATGACACAGAAATTAACAACTAAAGGTCACCACATGGCCTTCAACAATGAGCAACACCCATACATTATAGTCAAACATTAAAAGCCCAGAAATGACATATGTAACACAATGCCTAAGAAGCTAATAAATTTTGTGCAAGACCTTCAGTAATAGAGGTCATGATATTTTCCAGCCTGTGAGTCTGTATATATAGTATGAGGTTAGAGCTAACCAAAACTAACATTTGAAGCTTGAATACTTACTGACCTAGACATTAGATGTCATTAGGTATTTGGTGTTAATTTCATAAAGATGGTTTGAAGTCTCAGCAATAAGAATCTAGGGTGAAACAGATTTTTGAGGTTGTTTATTATTTCAATAGTTCACCCATAAATTATCTTTTTTCTTATGATTGAAGTTGTAAAAAGATGCAGTATCAATCACTTAGCAGAATTCTGTGATAAGAAAATGTCTTTACTTTTCAATTTCTGGTAATAAACAAGTGTTTTCAATTTTATAAGTTAAAATTTATTCATATTGATAATTAATTATATCATTTCTATTTATAGCTTCCATCCATCATGATAGACAATGCTGGTTATGATACAGCCCAGTTAATCTCAGAACTTAGAGCTTGTCATACACAGAAGAAACACACCATGGGAATAAGTAAGTTCAAAGTGTAATATTATTTGGTCTTTGAGTTCTTAAACCAATTGTCTGATTGTTTATACTGTAAATTTAGAAATGATTACCATGTTTATACTAATGATAAAAATGGGACAGGTTGGCAATAATAAAAACTTGATTTTCCATTATGAAACTTTTGCAGTTGCATTAATTAGATTTCACTTTTTTTACAAAGTTCATGGACTCTTAAAAAAGAATGTGTAAAATTGAGAATGGAAATGGGGAATGTGCCAAAGAGACAACAACCCGACCATAGAAAAAAAAACCAGCAGAAGGTCACCAACAGGTCTTCAATGTGTGCAATTATTTCTGTATATACATTATTTATATAGTAAACCTGACAAAAATCTGTTGATAATTACAAAAATTATCTGGTCGCAGTGAGTCCTATTATATGACTAAATCTGACCTCTGATATTATTACAGATATGGATGAAGGAAAGGTAGATGACATGGAAATCAACGGCATTACAGAATCTTTCCAAGTAAAAAGACAGGTCATCATGAGTGGTTCAGAAGCTGCAGAGATGATCCTTCGTGTTGATGATATTGTCAAAGCAGCACCTCGACCCAGACAAAGGGACGATAGGCACTGTTAACAAATCAGACTTTATATTCATTGTGTGACATTTTTTCTACTTACATAAATTATTCAGCTGTCGATGAACAAAATTAATAAAAAAATAACATCATTGTATTGTTGATCATATTGTTTGTTCGTTATAAATTGCAAAACAGCAAATTGCAGTCACATTTTAAAAATGTCAATGGAAGATTATTATTTTTCTTAAATACTGTAAGTTCATTTATTTTCTGGATTGAGAAAGAATTACATTTCCATGAATATTGGATTTCATGGTCTGGCAAATTCTACGTAGAAGCCTATACATAATTTGTAGTTCATTGAACATTGGAATTCATGGTTTACCAGCACATTTTACCTTGACCTTAATTTAGCACGTCTATGGACAGATTAAGTTGTCAGGATTAGATCTATTTCTTGGTAATTATATGTTATAGATCAATAAAAAACTTATATATATCAGGATTCAAATTTCGTACACAAGACAAGTTTCTTCTGCAAAAAACTCATCAGTAAAGCTTGAAAAAAAGTTATAACGGCAGAATGGAATATCAAGTTGGGGATAATTGAGGACCCTAGAATTACAAATATGGTCGTCTATTCATGGGAAAGAAAATCCTTGGTACTTTGAAAGTTCAAAGTTTTGTAAACAGATAATTTATGATAATGATCATATCAATGATAATTCATGTCAACACAGTAGTGCTGACTACTAAACTGGTGATTCCCTCATAGTTGTAAATACACAAATCATAATTGCCTCTGTAAAAAAAGATAAGACTTTAACTTTACCACTAAGTAAGATAACTACCTTGTAATCAGCAACAGTTAACCAAGTAAATCAGGAGATGGAACCCAAATTCTATAATATGGTTTCAATGGGAAGTATAGTTCATATGCTGTTTCTAGATGTTTGTAAAGATATGAAGCTGATTAAAGAAAAAAGACAATGTGGTATAATTGCCAATGCGACAACTCTTCACAAGTGACCAAATGACACAGAAATTATCAAGTATTGGTCACTGTACATCTTTTTCAATGAACATACCACATGTAAGTAACTGTATCTATAATATCAAGTTCAATAGGTGTATGTAAATAAACTCATCATAGTTACTAGGATTAAATTTTGTAAACACGCCAGATGTGCGTTTCTTCTGCAAAAGACTAATCAGTAACGCTCTAATCCAAAAAAGTTAAAAAGGCTAAATAAAGTATGAAGTTGAAGAGCATAGAGGACCAAAATTCCTAAACGTTTTGCCAAATACAGCTAAGGTAATCTATTCCTGAGGTAGAAAAACTTAAGTATTTTAAAAATTTTTGTAAACAGTTAAAACTTATAAATATGACTACATGATTGATAATTCATGTAAGCACAGAAGTGCTCACTACTGGGCTGGTGATAACCTCGGGGGAATTAAACTCCACCAGCAGTGACATCGACCCAGTGGTTGTAAATAAACTCATCATAGATACCAGGATTAAATTTTATAATCACACCAGACGTGCGTTACATCTACAAAAGACTCATCAGTGACGCTCAAATCCCAAAAAGTTCAAAAAGGCCAAATAAAGTACAAAGTTAAAGAGCATTGAGGACATAAAATAGTCATCACGCTGTAAATTATCTAGTGAGAGGAAATCATTTCTTTGGTGGACTAAGACGCTCTCATATGAATAAATGAGCTAGAAGATGACAGTTGGTTAACATAGAAATTCAAATTCAGAGTAAAAAAACACATCCTCCAAAACAAACAAACAAATACATGTCAATGATGATGTTAGTTCTAAAATCATGTTTAAGGATCATCATTAAACAAGATAATTTTAACTATGTTGGATATTAATTTTTTAAAACAAGTTTATAGACTGATTCTTGTGGTATATCTTTAGACATTATATGGTTCTCCTGTCCAGTTCATGAAATATAATGTACTGAAGTGGTCTCAGTCCAATCAAAACTTGAATGACAATCATTGCTAGAAAACAACAAAAGTACTGAACTTTAGATTTGCTGTTTCCGTCCGTTACCTGTTTCGTGGTTGCCATCATTTTAAGCCTAGATTCGAATAATTGGAACCCCTATTAAATGACAGAACTAAAAAATCAAACATCAAAGACCCTTTACAAAGACCCCCCTTTTTTCATGGTTTGCTGATGCAACATCAAGTTTGTTCAGGACGAGGTTGGTGTAAAAATTTTCCTAATCAACAATAAGGGAAATCACATTTCCATATCTTTTATCAGATTTAGATTTTCTTAAAAGATATATAGTCATGCTTCAGTGATACTATAGTTGAGCAACCAATTTTTTTCCACATAGTTAGGGGCGCCCCCTCCATCCCTACTCCGCCTCTGACCTGAACGTAAAGTACAAATATGCCTATCACATAATAAGCATACATCTTCATATTAACATATGATATCTGAACAAAATTATATGATCTGAAACAATACAATAAGGTCTGAACTCAATTTTAATGAAAAAAAGGTAAGTCCACTTCTTTAAATTTTTTTCGGCAGAATGATAAAAAATGTTAGTTAGCTAATACTGCCAGTTAGTGTTCATTAATAATTTCACCGGATGTTTTTAAATAGTTGTTGTATATATGTAAATCAATATTATGTTTTATTAAAAACATATAGGTACAATTATACAATAATTAATGTACACGTCATACAATAACGTTAATTTAATCGTTATCATGTGTCCATTCGTCTAAAAATAGGATTGTCGGAAAATAACATCACATGATTATTACAATATTATACTCTGTCATTTTAATTTAAGATTTCAAACAAAAAGTTGAAATCAAAGGTGAGTGCTGGTTAATCATCAACACATTTAACACTCTTAAAGCATGAAAACCGCAAACTTTTATTTTCAAATTGCTATTTCATAGACGAGCTTATTCAAATATTTTAAACATTTCCGACTAAAAATACACTTTATTTTTATATTTCCGGATGTAAATGTACTATTGATAATAAGGAAAAGTCTGAGAATAATGATATACATATATAAAAAGAGAGGCACATATGTGTATAACGTTATCTTAAAACTTGAATTACATGAAACTAAAACCTGTGTCGCAGGCAGACTAATTAATATTTGTTTCCCCTCATTAGAAAGATGAGCCAAGGCTTTTACCAACAAGGTCCGACCTATGGTTCAGCCCCTCCATATGGACAACCAGCAGGAGCATATGGTCCACCGGCGGGTGGATACGGTCCTCCAGCAGGGGCTTATGGTCCACCAGCCGGGGCTTATGGCCCACCAGCAGGGGCTTATGGTCCACCAGCTGGAGCTTATCAGCCACAAAACCAACAACCAACAGTGTGAGTAGATTTTAAACCTTTTTACAAGTCATTCAGCTGTCTCGTCGCAGGATTGTTTCGCATAAAATTATAAGTATGCGCTAAATAGTCTCACCAAATTGCGCACCAATGAGTACATCAATATGCATGACAAGGAAACAAAAAGGCTATGTCATGGCAAAATGTCACGAAACAAAAACTACAATAGGAAAAGAAAGTAGAGCATTATAAAAACCCGAATCTCTCGCCTGGCAGAAATATGCATGTATTTAGTAAATATGCAATGATTTCGTTTTCGAATACGAATCATATATTTGTTTATATATATGCAGTTTTTCAAGTGCGTTGCAAGAACTGTTTATTAATTTAGATAAAAACAAACGTAGAGTAAATAAACTCGTCATAGATACCAGGACTTAATTTCGTATTTACGCCAGACGCGAGTTTCGTCTACAAAAGACTCATCAGTGACACTCGAATCCCAAAAAGTAAAAAAAGGCCAAATAAAGTACTAAGTTGAAGAGCATTGAGGACCGAAAATTCTTAAAAGATTTGCCAAATACAGCTGAGGTAATCTATTCCTGAGGTAGAAAAGCCGTAGTATTTCAAAAGTTCAAAAGTTTTGTATACAGTTAATTTATAAATATGACCACATCAATGATAATTCATGTCTGCACATAAGTGCTGATTACTGGGCCCAGGGAATTAAAACTCCACCAGCAGTGGCATCGACACAGTGGTTGTAAATAAACTCATCATAAAACACATTAGTATTATCCGTCTTCGTCATTATGGTCATAATCATGAACAAACTAATAACAAAACCGTTTTATTATTTTTCGAAATACTTTGACGGATTCCCACCACAGGAATAGATTATATGAGTCTTATGTAGACGACACGCGCGTCTGGCGTATTAAATTATAATCCAGGTACCTTTGACAACTATTTACACCACTGGGTCGATGCCACTGCTGGTGAACGTTTCGTCCCTGAGGGTATCACTAGTAGCCCAGTAGTCAGCACTTTGGTGTTGACATGAATATTAATTATATGGTCATTTTAATAAATTTCCTGTTACAAACCTAATTTTTTTCGAAAAACTAAGGATTTTTTAATCCCAGGAATAGATTACCTTAGCCGTATTTTCACAATATTTTTGGAACTTTGGGTCCTCAATGCTCTTCAACTTTGTATTTGTTTGGCTTTATAACTATATTGATTTGAGCGTCACTGATGAGTCTTATGTAGACGAAACGCGCATCTGACGTTTTAAATTATAATCCTGGTACCTTTGATAACTAATTATACCTTAGCTTTATTTGGCAAAACCTTTCGGAATGTTGAATTGAATGCTCGTCAACTCGTACTTTATTTGGCCCTTTTTACTTGTTTGATTCAAGCGTCACGAATGTATCGTTCCGCACTCGTCTGGAGTACACATTTAAAAGAAAACAACTTTATTTTCAGTACAAGGAAAATCGAGAATAATAGTTCACACGCTAGTAATGTTTAGGATATTTCAATGATATCCCATGCCATGTATGTTGAAATTTGTCCAATGGTTTCAAAGCAAAATGAACAGATATCTACTATTATTTGTAGTTGAAAAGTTTGATTCACACCTTTGCTGTTACAGGTAGATTCAAATATCTTAGGAATTTAGCAATGAAATACCGGAAATTTTCAACTTGTTATTTCCCTGTACTTTTTGTTTGTAAGGAAGTCGAGTTCGCTTCACAATATTAACATAACAAAGGGCAAGTGAAAAGGCTGTACTGCTGTGGTCTTGGACTGCATGTAATTCGCACTCCTCAACATTGAGAATCACTATTATGATAAGGATGTTATATATTAATTTTGACTAAGAGCCACTCTAACACTCCAAGTGAAGACTGTGGGTTAATTTTCTAAAAAAAAAAAGAAAACAGACAAAAAATAAAGAAGAACAACGGTGCCGTTTTCTGGAATATTTGCAGTGAAGCATAAGGAAGGATAGACGAATAAGTAACACTATTATTGTAGATTTTGAGATAATTTAATGCCATCATTAAGTATGCTTCTACCGCTGAGCTGAATGAATATTTCGGTACTGGAACATCAAAATAAAGACAAATAATTGATTTGCTTAATTTATGTGTTCCTACGATGAATTAAATGTGTAATTAACACGTACAGTCTTTACAAATCAATTGCTATGGTTCTGTTTTGTTTGATCGACTTTTGAGCATTTACGAGGTGTGTATGAAAAGTACAGTAATCAAGATTTGGACAGTCATTACCCTATATATATTTTGATGCACCAGCATGAGAATTCAGTCATGCTTAGGGTCGCTAATTGGGACACCGAAAAAATATTGTTGAAGAGTTCCAATAAAAGAAAACGACCACAAAAAAGTAAAATAAAAGAAATACCAAACTCCAAGTAAAATTTAAAACGGAAAATATCAAATTGCTAAAACAAAAGGTCAAACACATGAAACGAATAAAACTACGAAACAGCAAGCAGTACTTAATACCGAAATAATGTATTTTGCTGTGTTTTTTTTCCATCTATAGTTCTATTTTAATATGTGAACTCTGTATTTTCATCTCGGTCTTACTCAATACTTTAGTGTCCGTACATAAACACGTGCCATTTGTACAGCGTTATTTTATTATATTCATTACTGTTTAGAATTTAAACGGAATGTTCGTCAATTGAACGGTTTTATGTATGTATTTATTTCTGAAAATATGAATTGACACATTTATAGATATTTTCTCAATACTAGTATATCACACACTTTATGTAAATGACACATTTATAAATATTTTCTCATTTCAACATATTTCAGAGTTTATGTAGAAGATAGAACCCAAGCAGACAGAGACAGAGAATCTGCAGAGGATTGTTGTTTGTTAGCTGCATGCTGTGCATTATTATGTTGCTGTTTTGCTAACAATTGATACATTTATAATGAAACTTTAAACAATATTTTTTTCGGTGAATTCGTGATAATTTTGTAACAACAGAGCCATTCCATTCATTACATTGCAGTTGCATCTACCGACCAAGGAAAATTACGATAACATAACATTTAGGAGGGTGTGGGTGGGGGTTGACAGAAGAGACAAGAGTGAGATGCTAAAGTATGAAGAAAAGATGATAATGGGCAAAGAGTATATAAACAATAGAGACCCCCAGCCAGATCCTCATTTTCCAGCAAAATTACCTGACACTGATGGAACAGTATTACAAGTGCAATATTTATATTTATCTGCATAATAGTCTTGGTTTGTTTGTAATTGAATAGTGATTATAATTGTAACATGTGTAAAATATGTACTGATTTTAATGTATAATGTTATTTTATTGTTTTTCAAGGTATTGATTCCCAGTTATTTTTTTCCGCTTGTTCCGTTGATTGATAGCGTTCAGATTTGTCAGTTATTTATGGAGTAAACCCTTTGAGTTTGGTATTTTTGTTAAACTTTAAAATTCTTCAAATACCAAAGATTCACCAAAGTGAAATAGTGCAACAACAACCACACCACGACGTGTGCTACAGCGGAATTACGGCTTTAGTTGTTATAGTACACACAAAAACTAATAATGGGCTAATTTTGTCTCTGTTGTATAGTTTTTCTCATTGTCAATATATTCCGCATCTTTTTATTCATGAAAAGTCGGAAATCTTGAATATTTTGTAATCATTTTTTTAAGCTTGATCGAGTCGTAGAATCTCTCAGATACTGATTGTTCTTTTCTCTTCTTTTTTCACAAATTAACCGGTTAAGGAAGAAATTTAGAATATGGCAGTTATATATGCTCAGGTTGTATATAATTTGAAGCATTATCGGACTAAAGTATCTTTAGAATTCCCTTTGCATTAAATATACAAATTAATTAACCTTTTATATAAATAAGATATCATAGAAATAACTTGTAGTGTATACATGTTCATGTAAAGATTAAAAAAAAAGCTAGCAGTTTTTGACGAAAATGAAAAAGATGGAATGATATTTAAACATCCAGTGACATATATACATGTATTTCGGAACAGAAAGTTGACATCATCAAAAGGTATAAATAGAAACCTACTTTTATACAAGGTAGTTATGCTGAAAAAAGTCAACAGTATTATACCGCTGTTCAAAAGTCATAAATCGATTGAAAAAAATCAAATTCGGATAACAAACTAAAACCGAGGGAAACACATCAACCATAAGAGGAAAACAAAGGAACACCTGGATTCTCGAGTGCAAGAAAAACAAACGCCAACATACATAGAAACAAACTATTTGATAGCAACTGGTATAATCCTGACGTGGTAAAGGACATTTTATGAAATCTGGTGGGTTGAACCTGGTTTTTACGGCTAGCCAAACTACCTGCTTATATGTCAATGTTAAAAAATATCGCTAGATGACAACACTACGTGACAAAAACACAACAGAAATACACACACAAAAACACTCATCACAGAGAAATGCACAAACATATAATAGTCGAAACAAAAATGCAAACCGCAGAACAACCGGATCATCTTCCATCAACGTAACGAATATGTTATCTTGAACTTCATATAATTATTTTCACAATACCAGTCCATAAAGAAAAAAGGTCAATTATCTTGAAAATGACGGTATTGATATGCTATTTTATAAAATAAATACATGAATGTTGGATGTATCAAATACTGAAACACATCGTATAGCAATGCAATTTCACACTCGATATAACAGTCATATTCAGTTATAGGTCACGTTCGGTACTTAGCAGACAGATTACATAGATGTTAAACCACAATCTGAGAAGTGGTAAAAATGTCAATAGTTATTTTAGACACATACATATCTTAAAAATCAACCAGTATCTGATGGTGTTCCTGTTGTTCCATTTCTTTCCTTTTTTCCCTCTTATTGTTGATGTTTTCCCCTCGGTTTTAGTTAATAACCTTGATTTGTTTTCTCTCAATCGATTCATGACTTTTAAACACGGGTATACTACTGTTTCCTTTATTTGATATGTCGTACTCCTATTTGAGAACACCAATGTCTCCTTTCACTTTTCTACTTTCACTTTCACTTCCTACTATAAAAACTGAGATACAGAATCACCATTTTCATACTCAACCAATCATTTAAATTAGATAGAACAATTCCTTTAGTATTTTACAAAACCTGTTGTGCTTGTCATTTAGATTATTCAAACACATATCATATAAATAATTGTAACAACCAATTTATAGACAATAATTGTTAATATTCAATAACTTAATCAAATTTGAATATACGTAATTTCCTTGTTACTTGCATCAGATATCCGACAAGTACATAATTTGTTTTTTAGCTTTCTGGAAGCCCTATATTTTGAAAATAGTTTTTGTCGAGCCTGCAACTTTTGTTGCAGAAAGCTCGACATAGGGATAGTGATCCGGCGGCGGCTACGGCGGCGGCAGCGGCGGTGATAGCTCACTTCTTAAAAGATTTATATTTTAGAAGGTGGAAGACCTGGATGCTTCATACTTTGTATATAGATGCCTCATGTTCAATGTCCTTGACCTCATTTTCATGGTTCAGTGACCACTTGAAAAAAAATTCAGATCTTTTGTAATGTTGAATTCTCTCTTATTATACGTAATAGGATAACTATATTTGGTATGTGCGTACCTTGCAAGGTCCTCATGTCCGTCAGACAGTTTTCACTTGACCTCGACCTCATTTCATGGATCAGTGAACAAGGTTAAGTTTTGGTGGTCAAGTCCATATCTCAGATACTATAAGCAATAGGGCTAGTATATTCGGTGTATGGAAGGACTGTAAGGTGTACATGTCCAACTGGTAGGTGTCATCTGACCTTGACCTCATTTTCATGGTTCAGTGGTTATAGTTAAGTTTTTGTGTTTTGGTCTGTTTTTCTCATACTTTATGCAATAGGTCTACTATATTTGTTGTATGGAATGATTGTAAGGTGAACATGTCTAACGGACAGATGTCATCTGACCTTGACCTCATTTTCATGGTTCAGTGGTCAAAGTTAAGTTTTTCAGTTTTTGTCTTTTTATCTGATACTATACGCCATAGGTCAACTATATTCAGTGTATGGAAATATTTTATGATTTATATATTAGTCGTGCAGGTTTTATTTGACCTTGACCTCATTTTCACGGTTCATTGCTCAGTGTTAAGTTTTTGTGTTTTGGTCTATTTTTCTTAAACTATAAGTATTAGGTCAACTATATTTGTTTTATGGAAGCATTGTTAGCTGTACATGTCAGCCTGGCATGGTTTATCTGACCTTGACCTCATTTTCATGGTTCATTGGTCTTTGTTTAGTTATCTTGGTTAATGTAACGTTTATGTGACAGTTGTAATAAAGCTTTATACTTAGGACTATCAACATAATATCAATGATTAGTAAAGAAGGCGAGACATTTCAGTGTGTGCACTCTTGTTTATTTTGTGTAAAAAGATTTTATTAATGTTTCATCATGACCGAGTTTTTTTCATTTAGTTATATCACCACATTACATACAATGTTTAAAAAAGTTTATCTCAAATCTGCATACTCTTGGCATTCTTACAACACATGCTTTTCATCTTCAATACATATAAATTATTATTTCTTCAATAAAACAAAACCTTCCATTTACTTCTTTACCTTCGTATCTGGCCGATTCAATTCTAATCGGAACAGAACACCTACTCTAAATGTAGCATATGCACTTTTGTATGTAACTTGCATAGTAATACTTAAATATATGTTTTTGTATAATAATTTTATTTGAATAACCAGTAAGTGCGCAATTTATTGTTTTTATAAGCAAGTAAATTTAAATACCATTTATTCTAGTAAATAATAAAAAGGTTGTTTTCATTATCTTTAATATCCGACTTGCCGTAAATACATTCAATATTGCAACACTGACTTAAGTCATGTTCCTTATTTTCATTTGTCACATGTTCATTGACAACTTACGCTTGGTTTATAACTTGATGCTGCGTTCACACGTAATTCGAATTCGATTCGCATTAAATAGTTTAATTCGAATTCGAAACATTCTACGGTCCAAACGTAAATTCTAATTCGAATTGCAATTCGCGTCAAATTTGTTTTGCTGTCCGAACGACGTTAACTTTTAATTCGTAAGCGGATTTCTAATGCGAATTGGTTAACGCGAATTAGCCAATTCGAATCAATTCGAATTAAAAAGGAAGAGTGTGTAAACGCGATTAGCAAATTCGATTCGCATTCAAAAAATTGCACTCTGTCAAACAATGAGGAGGAAACTCGTTCATAATGTTATAAGATATCCAACTGTTTTAAAATAACAGAAGTTGGGCCACATCCAGATTATATTTTAATTTGTCTTAGCTTTTTATGTGACTTAAAATAACAGAAGTTGGGCCACATCCAGATTATATTTTTATTCGTCTTAGCTTTTTATGTGACTTAGATCTTGTCTCATTGATAAACAAACCATGCAACTGCACTGTACAACAATACATAATTATGACGTACTTTAAACTTTAATGCATAGTTTGGTTTTGTGAAAATTGCTAAAGATCAAGCCCTTGACAGGTATGTATAAGTTCGCCTGTT
This sequence comes from Mytilus edulis, assembly GCA_019925275.1. NCBI lineage: Eukaryota > Metazoa > Mollusca > Bivalvia > Mytilida > Mytilidae > Mytilus > Mytilus edulis. The sequence goes on from CM034357.1 coordinate 70,725,923, forward strand.
TTGAAAAAAAAATGTTAATTTCTGTGCTTCAGATCAGAATGAGTTATTTGTAAACTTCTGCATTTCATCAGCCAGTTAAATCAAAGATAAATAATATATAAATATATTCATTCAATCCGCATGCAAGTAAGATTTAATTTAGTTTCGGCTAGGGAATTCATTGTTTGAATGATTTATTGTTTAGTGTAAAACTGGAATCGATATATCAGTTATGAAATAAATCACTTAGCATTCTTACAAAAAAATGTATTATAGTTTGTATAACTGTTAAAATTAAACAAAAGTTTGGTATTCAAAGCAAACTCGTTCCATTTTAATGAAACAAATATAAAACAAGTTTCGGTTTATATATTACATTTGTATTTTCATAAATATTGTTATACAGGGAAAACGGTAGTATTAAATTTTCCCAGCATTAGGTTGGCCTTTTGTGTACCCAAGGCAGGTGAAGGAAGTCAAATTAGAAGCGCTGTGATTGGATGTAAGGGGGGTACAATATATTTTTTTATTTATCTATGAACAAGTACAGTGTGTATATTTACAATATAAATTTTGAAACGAATTATTCGAAAAGACTTCAAAATTTCATAAATTTGGTGCAAAATGACGGTGGGCATGGATAACATAAACAAGCTCCGTTGGAAGTTGGTCATGATACTATTTGGCTTTAATTTTTAAAACAGAATAATAAAGTACTAACACAACATATAACTGTTTTATCCAGGTTTTTATCTTAAAAAATTGTAAATTTAGAAAGTGTTAATATTGTCGCCTATGGCAGAATAAATAGTACCGATTTCCCTACAATGTAGTTGGGATTGTACATGTTGTATCATATTTGCCTTCGGGTTTATACGATCCGTTCATCCTATTTCGACTCTTTTAATATTCAAATAATAATAATCTTTATTCTCATAAACCATAAGATACAATGTCTATCCTAAATTCAGATAAATTATATGACATTCCAAATACTGTTTCGATTCCTAACATCACAGAACAGATATTAATTGTAGAAATCCGGATATGGTGTGTAAATTTTTGCACCTCATCTTTGCGGTATTCCATCTTTCCGCAAGTGTCTTGATTTCTGTTTGGTAATACATTAATAATAAGATCCATGTTGTTACATCTGGTGATCCGTTTATTTGGCGACAATCGCCAATAGCAGTCAGCAGGGTTTAAGAACATCAGTTGTTCGACCTGCTAGTCAAATGCGTTTTGTTATTATAATATATATTTTTTTCACTTTTTTCACTGTTGTTTGTGCCGTATTTAGACTCCTCTACCAAGACACTTGTTTTTCATGCAGACGTATAATAATTGCGGTTTTAATCCAACGAAATCATAGGTTTGAACTTTGTTTTCAATATAGACTACATTTTTTTTTATTTTCTAGCAGCAGCTGATAGAAAGGTAATTGCATTCTATGCTTCCATCAGTGGAACTGAACATGTTTATCTCGGAGACGATCAGACAGTTGTATATGGAAATGTCAAATACAACAATGGAAATTGCTACAATGAATTGAGCGGACACTTTACTTGTCCTGTTAAAGGACTGTATCACTTCAACACAAGTGCTTGTTGTGTTGGGCATAATGCGCAAGATGATGTACATCTGGGTCTGTGTAAAAACGGAAATGTGATTACCTTAATGTGCGCGCATGGAGTCTATAATTCAGCTAGTGTTTCTTTGCCATTATAGCTTGACAAAGGTGACAATGTCTACGTGAAACACACCCATAGAAATCGCCAAGGCATCGTAAACGGAGATTATACTAATTTTTCGGGTAATTTGGTTTATGAGATTTGAACTATATGTTATAAATAAAGGGCAAATTGCAACATACGATTACATATATTTATACGAAAAAATGCTGAAGTGTGAAACATTGAGACTTTAACTTTGAGGACTGAATTTCACAACATTATTTTTGTAAAGTAAAAGTGTTGTTTAAGTTTAATAAACAATTACATCATTTGTATATTTCTGGATCTTGGCAGCAATATTCTTCCAACAAAATATTTTTATCGAGTCATAATATAATAATATTCGTCATTGATGTCATCAGATTAGCAACTCATGCAAATGTGGGCTTTAATTGTTTGTTCTATGCTTTTATTTAATTATTAGCTCACGTGTCCCAATAGGACCAAGTGAATTTTCTCATCAATGGCGTATTTACGCCAGACGTGCGTTTCGTCTACAAAAGACTCATCAGTGACGCTCGAATCCAAAAGAGTTAAAAAGGCCAAACCAAGTACTAAGTTGAAGAGCATTGAGGACCGAAAATTCCTAAAGTTTTGCCAAATACAGCTAAGGTAATCTATTCTTGAGTTAGTAAAGCCTTAGTATTTCAAAAGTTGAAATGTTTTGTATACAGTTAATTTATAAATATGACCATTTCAATGATAATTCATGTCTCCACATAAGTGCTGATTACTGGGCTCAGGGAATTAAAACTCCACCAGCAGTGGCATCGACACAGTGGTTGTAAATAATCTCATCATAAATTACATTAGTATTATCCGTCTTCTTCATTATGGTCATAATCATAAACAAACTAATAACCAAACTTTTATTTTTTTTCGAAATACTTTGAAGGATTCCCACCACAGGAAGAGATTATATGTGTCTTATAAAGACGAAACGTGCGTCTGGCGTATTAAATTATAATCCTGGTACCTTTGACAACTATTTACACCACTGGATCGATGCCACTGCTGGTGGACGTTTCGTCCCCGAGGGTATCACCAGCCCAGTAATCAGCACTTTGGTGTTGACATGAATATCAATTTTATGATCATTTTTTATAAATTTCCTGTTACAAAACATTATTTTTTTCGAAAAACTAAGGATATTCTAATCCCAGGAATAGATTACCTTAGCCGTATTTGGCACAATATTTTTGGAATTTTGGGTCCTCAATGCTCTTCAACTTTGTATTTGTTTGGCTTTATAATTATTTTGATTTGATCGTCACTGATGAGTCCTATGTAGACGAAACGCGCGTCTGGCGTATAAAAATTATAATCCTGGTATCTTTGATAACTAATTTTACTTTAGCTTTATTTGGCAAAACCTTTCGGAATGTTTAATTTTCAATGCTCTTCAACTCTTATTACTTTATTTGGCCCTTTTTACTTGTTTGATTCAAGCGTCACGAATGAGTCGTTCCGCACTCGTCTGGCGTACACATTTAAAAGAAAACAACTTTATTTTCAGTGCAAGGAAAATCGAGAATAATAGTTCAGACACTAGTAATGTTAAGGATATTTCAATGATATCCCATACCATGTATGTTGAAATTTGTCCAATGGTTTCAAAGCAAAATGAACAGATCTCTACAATTATTTGTTGAAAAGTTTGATTCGCGCCTTTACAGTTACGGGTAGATTCAAATATCTTAAGAATTTAGCAATGAAATACCGGACATTTTGAACTTCCCTGTACTTTTTGTTTGGTAGGAAGTCAGAGTTCGCTTCACAATATTAACATAACAAAGGGCAAGTGAAAAGGCTGTATTGCTGTGGTCATGCAATGCATGTTATTCGCACTCCTCAACATTGAGAATTACTATTATGATAAGGATGTTATATATTAATTTTGACTAAGAGCCACTCTAACACTCCAAGTGAAGACTGTGAGTCAATTTTCTAAAAAAAAAAAAAAAAGAGAAGAAAACACAAACAAAAAAAGAACACCAGTGCCGTTTTCTGGAATATTTGCAGCGAAGCATAAGGAAGGATAGACGAATAAGTAACACTATTATTGTAGATTTTGAGATAATTTAATGCAATCAGTAAATATATATGCTTCTACAGCTGAGCTGAATGAACACGGTATTGGAACATCAAATTAAAGACAAATAATTGATTTGCTTAATTTATGTGCTCCTTCGATGAAGAAAAATGTGTAATTAACACGTACAATCTTTACAAAATGAATCGTTATGGTTCCGTTTTGTTTGATCGACTTTCGAGCATTTACGAGGTGTGTATGAAAAGTACAGTTATCAAGATTTGGACAGTCATTACCCTATATATATTTTGATGCACCAGCATGAGAATTCAGTCATGCTAAGGGTCGCTAACTGGGACAACGAAAAAATATTGTTGAAGAGTTCCAATAAAAGAATACGACCACAAAAAAGTAAAATTAAAAAAAATACCAAACTCCAAGTAAAATTTAAAACGGAAAATATCAAATTGCTAAAACAAAAGCTCAAACACATTAAACGAATAAAACTACGGAACAGCAAGCAGTACTTAATACCGAAATAATATTTTTCCTGTGTTTTTTTTTTCAATCTTTAGTTTTGGTCATGTGAACTATGTAATTTCATCGCGGTTTTACCCGATACTAGTGTTCGTACATAAACACGTGCCATATATAAGAAATTAAACGAACAGTTCGTCAATAGATAAAGGATATTCACCGGTTTTATGTATGTATTTATTTATGAACTGATACGTACATTTGCAGATATTTTCTCACTACAATATGTCACATAGTTTATGTAAACTGATACATTTATAAATATTTTTGATTTCAACATATTTCAGAGTTTATGAAGAAGATAGAACCCAAGCAGACAGAGACAGTGAATCTGCAGAGGATTGTTGATTGTTAGCTGCATGCTGTGCATTGTTATGTTGCTGTTTTGCTAACAATTGATCATTTATAATGTAACTTGAAACAATATTTTTTTCAGTGAAGTCGTGATAATTTTGTAACAACAGAGCCATTCCATTCATTACATAGTTGCATCTACCGACCAAAGAATAACGGAAATATAATATTTAAGAGGGTGTGGGTTGGGAATACAGAATAGACAAAAACGAGATGCTAAAATATGAAGAAAATATAGTAATGGGCAAAAAGTATATAAACAATATAGAACCCCATCCAGACCCTCATTTACCAGAAAAATTAACTGACATTGATGGACCAATATCACAAGTGCAATATTTATATTTACCTGCATAATATTCTTCTTTTTGTTTGTAATTAAATTGTGATTATAATTATTAAATATGAACATATTTTAATGTAAAATACTTGTATTTATTGTTTTTTAAACAGTTGGTTTCTCAGTGATTATTTTAACAAATAAAGTGAATGGACAATTAAAAAAGAGAATGTAAGCTGCACTCTATCAGTTTCATGCGTTTTTTAAAAGTGCTCAAACCAAGAACATGTATTTGAAAGCCAATGAAGTATAAGAACTGAATCAGTTGAAGAGTTATATGACAAATATAATGGAACTAAACACAATATCCAAATTCTTATAAAGTTCAACATTGTCTGAGGGAGTTTGAACGTTAGTTTCTTGATAATGTATAAATCATGAACGGACAATCAATTTTAAGAAAGGTTGGCTTGTTTTATCTCTCATTTAATTATATTAGACACACATTGTCAATCTGGGATAAAAATAGCTCTCCTTCGAGCGAAGATTTACAATGGAGAAGACACTAGTTGGTCTTTTACATGATAACAGTAAATTAAAGAAGTTGAGACAAATCAAGACCAATCTATAAAACATTATATTTATTCATCTTATAGGTTTTTTTTTAATGTGATTCTTGATTTATTGAATGTTTTCTTTTAAACCATGTCATTGATATAAATATACTGTATTATTGTAGCAATGAATACAAGTATGACGTATCTAACATTTAAATTTCAATGCATGGTTGTGTTTAGTAGAAATCGATATACATGTAGATCAAGCCCTTGACAAAGGTTGGTAGGTATCTGAATTTTCCTATTTAAAAGAATTGTAATGAGAATAAAGCTTCCAATGAGTTACATGTAAACTTTTATAATAGAATATTTTAAAAAAAAAATTGTGGCTAAGATAACATCTAGTTTCGGTTTAGGATTTCAGTTTTGATGGTTTGAACAAACGTTATCATTTCAACTTTAGAATTGGCAACTTAATTTTTTTAAGCAGTACTAGTAACATACTGTCAGATCCGTCATATTGCGTTTACACAGTTAATACGCTACGCTTATGACTTCATACTATTTGGACTACATTTACAGAGTTATTAAGAATGACGACTAAAATCAACACTACATGAGTTTCACGATCACAATAACCACGAATTGGTTGACCGATATGGTGTGTCGATGTATCACATCATAAGCGACATGCGTCGCGATATTTAGATACCAGCTAGTAAGGTATTTTGATCTGTAATTTTACGATCATAATAACAGCAAATTACTCTATAAACATTTCAATAAGTCTGGCCATTCTACTTCCGGATTATAGAGAAAAAAGATCATTTAACAAATTACCCTATATTGAGTACACCATATAGTTTACAAAGAGGAGACTCTTGGATAAGACAGTTGGGAACAGCCATTCCCTATGGATGGCGGCATGCAATGACATAATTGATGGTGAATGTATTTTGTCTAATCCCAGGTGTAGTACTGTCAATACATTACAATTATTTAATACTTCTGCTCGACGAAATATAAGTCATGGTCAAAGAAAATATACACCCAAAATAAACTAGAAATTTGGAAATGGGGAAAAAAAGTCATACATTAACACAATTGTTTATCATTTGGTACAATAATGTATCAACCCCAGAAAAAAACACACATTTATCCTCGGTCGTTGGCATCATATGTCATAAAAATCATTACATCAATCAGGAAGTTACCATTACCAGGTTTGTTATTTCCATAAATGTTCAATGTGTTTTCGGAATACCGAGCCTTAAAATTTTTAACAGTAGACATGTGCTTATAGAGATCTAGATCAATTCAATGTTCTGGTTTTGATTGTCAAACGTCGAAGGACGATACCAGTGGTATACGGCAAATGCAACATTAGACTGTTATCTGACCGTTATTTGACAAGTTTGGCAATATTTGTATATTCCGAAGTCATACTGAGTATATTACGTAGGGAACCAACATAATTTTTTTAATTCTACAGCAGATGATCTATATATTTTAATTTATTAGAAAAAACAAAAACAAGTTATTATATCTTGTTATATGTAAAGAGGAAAATGTGTCCCTTGGACATAATGGCTAGACATGAGGGAATGCTTTCCGAAAAAAAATGTTAGGTCATCATGTTTGTGAAAACACCCGACTCATTTAGCCATTTGTATGAACTTACAGTTTGTATCTTATAAATATGTTAGTTTTGTATTATAAATGCACATTTAGTATTTATACAACATGTTTCCCCTAAGGAATGGACAAAAATTACGTTTGGACATAGTGGCTAGACATTCGATTTTTTAAAATTCTGCTTCAAGAAAAAGTGGTTTTTTTTTCACATTTGAAACTTTGAAAATATTTATCTTTTTCAGAACTTTCTATTGAGTTTAATTTTAGTATGATTTTATTACTTTATAGGGATAATAATTAAACTGAAATGTTTATAAACTTTCCTCATAACACATTAAGACAGGTTCCTCTGCTGAATATTTTGTTGAAGGCTTGCTTCAAATTTCAGCCAATCCCAAAAAACGGGTATGATGTTATAATCTAAATCTAGTAGGAAGCTGATATACCAAATTTCGGAGATTGTATGTGCAAAATTACAACGGAACATAGAAAAATGCATTTTATTTAATTTGAAATGTTACGCCGGACATGCAATTTTTAACGTAAAAGTAAGATTTGTGTGTTCAATAAAATAAATGATTGGTGCAATAATTTATAGAATTAACGTAAAATAAGAAAAACATATCCAGGCCTTTCTGTAGATATATGGATGTTGGTGATTTTATTTTGTATAGGCAAATGGTTGTTGTTCTTAAATTATATAATACCGTAATTTTAATCCGAACACATTACCGTGCGTAACGTCTATGTAAAGAGAAAAATGTGCCAGTAGTCACTTTGCCATCAGTAACCTATTTCATTTTTTCCTCTGAATGAGTGTTACGATATGTTGGGTTTTTTTTTTTAAACTTTTGGATGACTTATATGTTTATACCTGCACACTTTAGTATTGTTGTATCCGCTTCTGATCAAAAACCCTTAGTGATAATTTTTGAGTTCATTTAAATGAAATATTTTATGTCTACAGAACTTTCTATAGAAAGAGATAAAAAAAAATAATCCATTCTTCTAATTTACACATATATGCAAACTCTAAATAGTAATGACGGTTTCTTTTTAAAAATGCTTTTCAGACACTTTTCTCTGAGTCTATTTCGATGTGAAAACATAGTTTGACTTTGAAAAAATACAGATATAACCATGGCCCAGCCACTAGGTAAGCTTAAAATTATACACTGGGGATTATCTTTATTTGTTTTAGATATTAGCATATGAACAGTTTGACTCTGTTTCAATTTCTGCTTAGAATATGTAATTGTTTTCTCAGTAAATGTAACAAATGTACCAAACGTTCTATTTATTAAGTAATTTGATATATCAAATAGATGAATTGTTATATTAAGGATGCACTTAGGTGAGGTTTTGGAATTCTTATCAAATGTTCGGACTCCCTGGTGTTTTTCCATACAATACAAGGTAAAATATTTTGCCCTTTTAACACCCATTTATTTTTTCATATAAAACATTATAGCTCATGAAAGGTCATTTACCAAAAGTTTAGAAGATTCTTGATTTTCTTCTTTTGTTTTGAGACCGAAATAATACTAATGCAAATATAAGGTAAAAGTTCGAGTTAGCCTTTTCCCGCCATATTTTAAATCTCAAATATCTCGAAAAGGAGGTCCATGACCTATCTATATTTTAGCTTATTTTTATCCAGAATTGAGGTTAGTTTCACCTAACCTAACCTAAGTACATCCTTAAATTGATAATTTGTTATATTAAATTGATAATTTGTTACATCAAAGTGATAACTGTTATATCAAATTGATAATTTGTTATATCAAATTGATAATTTGTTATATCAAATTGATAATTTGTTATATCTAATTGATAATTTGTTATATCAAATTGATAATTTGTTATATCAAATTGATAATATGTTATTCAAGTTATTAATTTGTTATATCAAGTTATTTATTTGTTATATCAAATTGTAAATAGTGAATTAACAAGGCCCTTATAAAGGCTTCCGTAATATGCAGCACTGAATAGACATGACACCACTATGAGGTTCAGTCAAGTCTGAAACTAAGGAAATGTAATAACACGGCTGGTAATCTACACACGCAGAACATTTGGTTCTGCAATGAAAACCGTGAGAGGATTTTCAGGTTGTGCTTAAATGGAGTAATAGTCACCGCTTCAAAAGGTATGTACATTTCTAAATCTCAATTTTCTTATTCAACTGATCAAAATATTGAAAAATCAGAGAATGCTATGCTGTGCACTTTAACGAAGAGATACATGTATCATTTACTGTTGTACGTAGAGTTGAACTCCTACAAAATTAGTTGCCCCACGAGAAATTGCCTTAAAAAGTGACGTTTCAATTTTGAAATGGTTTTATTTACAGACCTACAAGTTCAAATTCGGGCATTGTGTATGTATGTTGTTTTTGGCGGCGTGTACGCTGTCCGGTGTTGATAAACGTCTTAATAATTGTCAAAAACTACATTTTTTCCATTAAGTCATGTATGAGGGGATCGGTTCTGATTGCCTAAAGAACATCGTGAAAGCCTGAGGGGAAGTACAAATCATATCTTTATATTCAAGCTATGAGTCGTTGAAAATTACCTAAATAAGGCTACATTGTTCATGAAAAAACACATAATAATTATTACGTGTGCTTAGAAAAATTTATGAGATTGAATTATGAAATAAATTGTGGGAACCTAGGTTTAATAATATGTTTCACGAAGAATAAAAAGAAAAAATGTTGTCAACGATAACCAAAAATACTGCAGAGATGTTGGTGAGTATCTCATTCGTCTGGATTCGTCCTTTTCAAACTACTCAACAATGTCCAAAAACAGGTCGAATGCAATGTTGTTTAAAAAAAAAAACGTCCACTCTGTACTAATGAAAAAAAATCAAAAATCTTTCCCTTTTCCCTACGTCTGAGAGTTTATCTAAAGCACTTTGAAAAACTTTATATTCTTCCTCAAGGTCTTCCATGTGGTCTTTCTCGTGGTCAACTATGTCTTCTTCTATATATTCTTCGTTGTCTAATACATGCTCTTCCTTATGGTCTTGCTCGAGATTATCTTGGCTTCCATCGATGTTCGTGAATAATAAATTCTGTATATCTGCCATTTTTGTTTCGAAAATTTCGTGATTTTGGGTGAACAGATTACGTCTAATATATATAGGTGTTGAAGTTTTGATCGGCGATATACTTTTCTTAATTATATGTGGTAATCTCTGTGACGTATATTTGACGACAGGACTACCCCCAGAGGGTTTAGTTCGCTTCGAGGGCGGGGATAACTTGTATCTTCATGGCTTTTTGTACAGAGTCAATTTCAGTCCTCTTTTCCTTTTTCCTTTGAACAATGGCATTTTCTGAAATTGAACAAACAATTAATAGTTTGATTTCATTGAATCAGTGATCAGTTTTTATCTATTAAAGTATAAGGATAAATTTGAGCTTTTAATCAGCATTGATCACATTTATTGAGTCAACAAAAGTCACAAAGCCAAAGATTAAAAAAAAATGTGTGTACTTCCCCTCACGCATTCACGATGTCCTCAATCCGAACCGATCCCCTCACGCATGACTTAATGAAAAAAATGTATTTTTTTGGAATTATTAAGACGTCTATCAAAACCGGACAGCGTACACGCCGCCAAAAACAACATTCATACCCATTGCCCGAAAAAAAATTGAACTTGTAGGTCTGTAAATAGAACCATTTTAAAATTGAAATGTCACTTTTTAGGCAATTTCTCGTGGGGCAACTGATTTTGTAGGAGTTCAACTCTACGTACAACAGTAAATGACACATGTATCTCTTCGTCAAAGTATTCAGAACAGCATAGCATTCTCTGATTTTCAATCTTTTGATCAGTTGAATAAGAAAATTGAGATTTAGAAATGTACATACTTTTTGAAGCGGTGACAATCACTCCACTCAAGCACAACCTGAAAATCCTCTCATGGTTTTCATTTCAGAACCAAATGTTCTGCGTGTGTAGATTTCAAAATTGAAATGTCACTTTTTTAGGCAATTTCTCGTGGGGCAACTGATTTTGTAGGAGTTCAACTCTACGTACCGGTACAACAGTAAATGATACATGTATCTCTTCGTTAAAGTATTCAGCACAGCATAGCATTCTCTGATTTTCAATCTTTTGATCAGTTGAATAAGAAAATTGAGATTTAGAAATGTACATACTTTTTGAAGCGGTGACAATTACTACACTCAAGCACAACCTGAAAATCCTCTCACGGTTTTCATTGCAGAACCAAATGTTCTGCGTTGTGTAGATTACCAGCCGTGAATAATGAACTACAGAGAAAATACCATGTTAATTTTGAAGTACTTCAAACAACTACCCTTACATTTATTTGTTATTGTAATATTGTTTCGTTGAAATTCATCTTAGCACCATATCTCTTTTCATTCATATGTTTGTATTTTATTCATACAGTGTATAAACATAAAAGACTTCTTTAATATACCCATGCATTTGGAAACGACCTTCACGTGTATATCTTATCCATAATTAATTGTATCATCTTTGATTTTCAAGCAGGCAAAACAGTTGTTGCATTCTATGCTTCCAATGGTCCTTCACCTATAACTCTTGGCGAAAATGAAACAGTAGAATATGGAGTTGTCAAGTTCAACCATGGGAATTGCTACGATAAATCTAGTGGACACTTTTCTTGTCCTGTTAAAGGACTTTATCACTTTAACATGAGTGCTGTATGTATTGGGGATAATTTACATCTGAGTTTGTTTAAAAACGAATCTATGGTAACCCACATATTAACATACGGAGTCGGCACTGCAGCTAGTGTATCTTTACCATTACTGTTAGAAAAGGGCGATAAGGTATACGTAAAACACGTCGAAAGATATGAAGAAAGTATCCACTACGGAGATCTCACAAACTTTTCTGGTTATTTGGTTTACGAGGTTTGAAGATGCTTAATTGCAAAATTCCATAGATGAATTGACATAAGGACTAGTATGTAATAAGAACGTCTTTTGTATTAAAATAAAATGTCATATTCAGTTTACAAGTTAATCATAATAACTTTTTATGGATACAATAAGTTTGATTATTTTGATTGACATTTTTGCGACGCTTGCTTTTTGTTTGCAGTTATGATATATTTTATAATAGTTCATATCTTAATTTGTTAAAACATATAGAAGAATCTTTTCTCGCACGTACACTTTACGTTTACAGTGGTTCAAGTATATAAGCGTCGAAAAAATAGAACTGTGGACTTCCGTTTTTTTTCTTTTTCCACAATTGTCATTTTTTTACATTTTACCTGTCATGCATGTCTGTCTATTTTTTCACACATTATTGCGACCGACGATTGCTTGGAGGACTTACTTTATGGAAATAGGATATGAAAAAGACAGTTTATTGTTTCTTTGAATATGAATAATAGACATGCATTTTTGACCATCTGATGAGTTAAGCCTTTTTCAACTGATTTTTATAGTTCGTTCTTATGTTGAACTGTTATATCACTTTCCCAGTTTAGGGGGTGGGGTTGGGGGGGGGGGGATCCCTCTAATAATTTTAACCCGCCACATTCTTTATGTACGTGCCTGTCCTAAGTCAGGAGCCTGTAATTAAGTGGTTTCCGTTTGTTTGTGGGTTACATATTTGTTTTTCGTCCATTTTTTGTACTTTAATTAGGCCGTTAGTTTTTTCGTTTGAATTGTTTTACATTGTCATTTTGGGGCCTTTTATGGCTGACTATGCGATATGGGCGTTGCTCATTGTTGAAGGCCGTACGGTGAACTATAGTTGTTTATTTCTGTGTCATTTTGGTCTCTTGTGGAGAGTTGTCTCATTGACAATCATACCACATCTTTCTTTATATGGAGTATACGTCAATAACAACAATAAGACAGTAAGGAAACGACACAGAAAATACAAAAAGACGACACTCAGAGGTTTATATACAGCATTCTAAGATCTAAAACAGAACGGCGACTATGCAGTTTGCAAAACACTCAATCGAATAAAGTGTTGAAAATCACATACTGATTTGAATAGAGACAACAGAAGAACTGAGTTACAATAAATTCTCCAAAACAAAAAAAGTAAAAAACAGACATTGTTTGTTTTAAAAAAGTTATGCCTTTTTAAACTAGTATCTATATTTTCCTCAAGTCAGAAAGGGTTCAAAGTACATTTGTGATTTCAGAGCCTTTTGAACCTGACTATGCGATATGGGCTTTGCTCATAGTTGAAGTCAGTACGGTTGCCTATTGCTGTTATTTTCTGTGTCATTTGGTCTCTTATTGAGATTTGTCCCATTGGCAATCATACTAAGTCTTCATTTGTTTATGTATACTTTTTAAACCAGGGTACAATACCTATGAATTTTAAGGCAGAAAACAATGAGAAGGTATTCTCATTTAAGTTGTTGGAAATTGAATAAAAAAAATACAATTTAGTGTTACTATAATGCTTGATAAAACACTAACTTAAGGGAGCTCGCTTCTCAGTTTCAAAGTAATTAACTTTTCAAAACACTAGCTTATATTGATAAGGAATTAAAAAAGGAATCCAAAAAAGCAAAAAAAAAATAGAGGTCACCGTGCTTGTTTTCGAGATATGAGCCATTGAAATTTTGGCGGGAAAATATTCTCTCTTGACTTTTCATAGCTTTGTCATTGACAAGTTAAAGTTCTCAAAAACTGTTCAAAAGTAATTAAAATTTTATAAGACTTTTACAGATGGCTTATCATTATACATGTTAAAGGATTTCAAAAAGAAAAATGGGGGTCACCGGGCAAATTTTTTCAAGGCATTTAAATGGATAAAACCAGAGGATTCCGAAAATCTGACAAAAAACTCAAAAACATGAAAAGCCAGCTTCCTTAAGCTTTGTTGGTTGAAAAGTAGAATTGTTCCTTATATTTTAGGTACAACCGTTTAGCCCTCTAAAATTCTTTTGAAATCCAAAAGTTCTTTGTAAACTCTAGTTTATGTCCATTTTGCAAGAAAGAGCCAGACTGTGTAGAATTTTTCCTTTGTGTTGTCATATTTAATCAAAACAAACTGTTCATCAGTGGCATCGACTAAGCGGTTGTATTCAGTACACCAGACTCGTGTTATATCTACATACCACTCATGAGTATTCATGGTTCAACCAAAACAGTTCGAAAGTAATGTTAATTAAAGTTGAAGGTTGGAGTCATTTTTTACTTTTTGGAAAAACAGACTTTTTTTGTCAAATGATCCGAATATTGTATGGCAGTTGTTATCTTATAGTTCGTTTCTGTGTGTGCTGCATTGTTGTTTTTTGGTATTTTGTTGCACTTCGGTATTTCTGTTGATTCGTTGTTTTCCTTTTAGGGGACGACCATTTGATATTCTGGGGTAGGGGGGGGTAGGAGGATATGTTTTTGATCGGTTATTTATTTTTGTAAATTAAGAGGACAGATTATTCATTTTCTGCACTATTGAAGCAAGATTTTTCATTTTCATTAAAGCAAGGGACTGATTATTCATTTTCACAACTATATTTTTGATATTCGAAAACATACAATCTTTCAGAGATTTGTTTATTATAAATAATACATATAGTATAGTCAAGTCATTATGTACCATTTAATTAGATTAACCATCCCCGTCTGCAGAAATGAATCTTTTAAATTCCCAACTGCATATACATGTATTGCATACATACATAGTATTGAAGTTTTGTTATAACTAGGCACTTTTAAACGTATTGGCAAACATACTACGCCGAGCGGAGCGAGGTAAAAAAAATTTGAAAGGTTTTGGAGCCACTGAAGGCACAAGAAGCTACAGAACAAATGATGCCAAATCATGCTTTCTGGGGGTTCCGAAGACCCTTTCATTATATGAAAATGAAGTTTTGTTATAATAATTTTTTGACAATATTTATTTTGGTCTCAAAGCAAAATGTATAAATTCAGTGTAAGACTGAAGTTTCTAGGGACAACATCAAAATACCAATGTGCATGATAAAGCAAAAATGGAATTCACATAGTTAAGTCTGTGGCTGCTGTTTTTTTTAAAACTCATGATCAAGTTCATAACAAAATTGAGGGGGGATAGGACCTTTATCGGGACTCCGGGATCAGGTGTTTTAAGCTCGGGATTTCGGGATTGACCCGTTCAGGATTCGGGAAGTCTTTTTATTTCAATTCGGGACCTCGGGATTTTGTGTTTTTAAGCCCGGGATTTCGGGATCAGGACCCCTCCTATCCTATCCCCCCTCAAAATTTACTAGATTACAAAAGGAATGCAACACTAACAGAATACAAAAGACAAATAAATAAAAACCATTGATCCCGACAAATCAGGGCTACAAGTCTGAGGGAAAACAAAA
Organism: Mytilus edulis; assembly: GCA_019925275.1. Taxonomy (NCBI): domain Eukaryota; kingdom Metazoa; phylum Mollusca; class Bivalvia; order Mytilida; family Mytilidae; genus Mytilus; species Mytilus edulis. Next base: position 70,741,371 of record CM034357.1, read on the forward strand.
CTTTCTTCTTGCAAGGCCGTGAACACAATTTGGTATGGAAACTAGCGTTTGGTTTTGAAATTTCCTACATGTAGTTACGGCCCTGTTAAAATAAAAGTGAGGTAAGGTTTTCTGAGAAAATATACCTCAAGTTAAATGAAACCAATTTTCAGACATTTCAAGTATATTTAAATAATATTTATACTTTTGTTATTAAAAAATTTGGGAAGTGTTTCACGATTTTTTTTGGGGAAAAGATGAATTTATGAAGAATCTGGTGCCATCTTATACTTTAGGTTAGACCAGCAGAGTTATTTATTTTCAATACATTGCAAGTCAGGTAATTTATTTTCAAACTACCACAGAACAAACCATTTATTTTTGTGATTATCAAGGCTGAGTTATTTATTTTTCAAAATCCTCCTGCCCCCCTCCCCAGAATATCAAATGGTCGTCCCCTTATTGTTGATGTATTTACCTCAGTTTAAGTTTCTTACCCGGATTTTTTTTCTCACAATCGATTGATGACTTTTGAACAGCGGTATACTACTGTTGCCTTTATATTATTTATGAACAGTAAATGCACCGGCAAGGATGATATTGAAACGGAATGTGATTGTATCGTGTTTAGACAAATGGTTGGTAATGTAGTGGAATGTAGGACAGAAAGTCACAGGACAAAAAGTCACAGACACGGACAAAAAGTCACAATTCATTTTTTCTGATTATTTTCTTTGAATAAAAAACCCTTATTTCTACAAAAATATTTTTGTATTTTTCTTGAACTATTGTATATAAACCAACTTTGTAACAAAATTCATCAAAAAAATATTTAAGATGATCAAATAATTGTTAAAAAAAACATAGTGTCAAAGTTGCATGGCACTTAAATGGCTTCATGGTGCCAAGAAATATATCTTTTGCATGATTAAAATTAAATAAATTTTCCTTTTTCAAGTATAGTGACACATTTCCTCAACTTTAGTATGAATATATGTATTAAAAAGTAAATATTTTAAGATATTCTCTTATATATTCAAACAATTGTCAACAAATTATTTGTGACTTTTTGTCCTGTGACTTTTTGTACTACCAAATTTGTGACTTTATGTCCTGTGACTTTATGTCCTGTGACTTTTTGTCCTGTGACTTTCTGTCCGTTTACCATGTAGTGTACCAAGTAAAATAACAAAATACCGAACTTCAAGGAAAGTTCTGAACGGAAAGTCAATAAGCAAATGTCAAAATCTTAAAGACATCAAAAGAATGAATAACTATTTAAATAGTAAAAAAAAAAAAATCCGAGGATAATTCTAAATGGAAAGTCCCAATAGTGCGGCGGCTTTGTGAAAATTTGTGCACATCCTGCTACAAGCATGAAATTTGGCATAGACCTTCCTCAACTATTACTCTTTTATTTCAGATAGGGAAGCATTTGAAAAAAATGTCTCACTTCCGGTAAAATCCAAAATGGCGGACGTCATACTTAAATCAGCCCAATATCGAAGGCTAGTGTGTAAAAATATGTTATTATCATGCTACTATCATAATATTTGGTACAAATCTTTGTTTTTTACTACTTATGGATAAATGAAATAGATAAGATGTCTTCAGAAACCCTACTTCCGGTTAAAATCCAACATGGCGGACATTGTACTTAAATAAGCTTATGTTTTAGGGAGGGTAATTGAAATGTGTTTTAACGTATTGCTACTATCATTACATTGTGCAGGAATCTTTCTTTGGTGCTTCTAATGGATACAATGTATAAGACATATGTCTTTAAAACCCTTACTTCCGGTAATATCCAAAATGGCGGACATAGAAATATCAATTTATTATTCAAATTTTCAACTTTTTTTAAAATGTAAAGAAAATGATTTTTTTTTATGCTGGTCATTAAACTTTTGGCTGTAAGTTATCCCCAAAACTACTAATTCTATCATGTTGTAAATGTTTAAATATAAAGTTGACACTTCCGGTAAAAATATGACGTAAATTTCAAAGATGAGTTCTCAATCCATTTCTTCGATGTAGAGTTTTGGATAGATTGGTTAAAACAAAATAAAATCACTATAGTACTAAAACATATTTAAAATTACTACAATTTTCGGCCAAAAATAACGATCACCACAACATGCACACATCGCAGTGCACGGGAGACCCGATTTTCCACATTAAAAATGACCGCGGAATCCTTTTGTACAATGTACAAGCTTCTGACAAAATGATGAGGCCTCAGAAAGAGTTCTTTTTAAAAGGGACCCTCTTTGTCCCTTCGCAATCCATTAGTGCCTGGACTGGGTAGCATAAGAGCCAAACCCAAGCTCGTCTCACTAAACACCTGCATTAGTATATTGCACGTTTTACATGCTTGAAAAACTAGACCAAGTTGTGGGAATAGCCTCACTTATAATTAGCATTCCCTTTTGTGCAAAAAATGATTTTCTTGCTTCGTTAATCATGTAAGCTCCATCTGATAAGTTTGTGCGATCTTACAGTAAAACCCCGGTGATTTAGGCTGATCAATCATCATTCTTTATGTTAAAGTCACATCTTCAAATACCATCAATGTCTCCCACGCAGTCTTTTTTTTTCCTTTTCAAGCAAAGAGAGAACCGTATCACAACCGGTAAAGGTATGGGTCAGAAATAGGTGTGTGTGATCACTCATTGCCTAGTGTATTCGAAAGGCCATTGATAGATATTATTTCTAAAGATTTTTGCCTTCCCAAACACAATCCATAGTTCGTCTGCTCCTATCTCACGGAATAGCGAAATAGTATTGACAGCATCATCAGTGACTGTTAATCATGACTCGTTTAAGTTCGTGTTTCACTGCATCAGACACATGCACCATGATTTTAGTGTCTGTTTCTTTATGTGAACATGGTGCTACACTTGAAATACATCAAGTGGAGGATAAGATAAAACATCCTGAGCATTTGTTGCTACAAATACCATACTCATCAAAGACTTCATCCACTCTTGTCACAGTTTCAAGGTATTTTATTAAGGTAAGGACATAATACCCAATCATCATCCTCGTTAGGAAACACCTTGAAACTGTAACAACATTGGATGTAGTTTCGGATGCGAACATAGACAATACTGGTAGTTTGAAAGCTGCTAAAAGAAGCAAGAGCAACATCTAGAGGAAAGGGAATACACAGACGAATCCAGGGTTAAAAAAATCCTCTAAATTGGCAAAGTTTTCTGAGAGATGACGACAATAAGAAAGAACTTTTAAGTTTTCATTCACAGAAGCTTGCTCAATACAATTTTGAGTACAATGTAGTTGTAGCAACAAATGTTCAGGATGTTCAATATTATGCACTTCTTGATGATGTTTCAAGTTTAGCACCATGTTTACACGAAGAGACTGACACTAGAATCAAGATCGATGTGTCTGATGCAATGAAACACAGACTTAACTGAGTCCTGACTCGAACAGTCGATACTGATGTCATTGATGTTTCGCTATTCCGTGACATAGGGGCAGACACACTTTGGTTTGCATTTGGAAGGGGAAAAAGCTTAAGATATATATCTATCGATGACCTTTCAAATGCACTAGGCATTAAAAGATAACACGTTTGCTGGAAAAGTAACTGCGTTGGTGACATTAATGGCGTTTGAAGATGTGACTTTAGCATTTAGAATGATGATTGACCAGCCAACACAAAAATATGGATTTGATAAATTTCATGTCATTGAAAACGATACGTGGTTTTGTTGTAAGATCGAAAAAAATCTTATCAGATTGGGTTAACAAAGCAAGAAAATATGTGTTTTTTAAATTTATGGATGTGAGGACCAATACCACAGTCTTTGTAAATGTGGGAAATCAGCTCTCCGATTGTGAATTGCGGCCTAACGAGTATGCTGATTGGGTATTATGTCCTTACCTTGATAAAATACCTTGAAACTGTAATACGATTGGATGAAGTCTTGGATGCGTATGGTAGTTATAGCAACAAATGGTCAGTACATTCTATCTTATCCACCACGTGATGTATTTCAAGTCTAGCACCAAGTTCACATTTAGAGACAGACACTAGAATCATGGTGCATGTGTCTGATGCAGTGAAACACGAACTTAAACGAGTCATGATTCGAACAGTCGTTAATGATGATGCTGTCACTACTGTTTCGCTATTCCGTGTCATAGGGGTAGACGGACTATGGATTGTGTTTGGGAGGGCAAAAGACTTTGGATTAATATCTATCAATGGGCTTTCAAATGCACTAAGCAATGAGAGATCTGAAACACTTATTGTTATCCATTCCTTTACCTGTTGTGATATGGTTCTCTCTTTGCTTGAAAGGGTAAAAAAACTATGTGGGAGACATTGATTGCATTTGAAGATGTGACATAAAGAATGATGATTGATCAGACTAAATCACCGGGGTTTTACTGTAAGATCGCACAAACTTAACAGATGGGTATAACATGGTTAACGAAGCAAGAAAATAACTATTTGCGCAAAAGGGAAGGCTTTTTGAGGCTATTCCCTCAACTTGGTCTAGTCTTTTCCAGCATGTAAATCATGCAATATACTTAGGTAGGTGTTTAGGGAGTCGAGCTTGGGATTGGCTCTTATGCTACCCACTCCAGGCGAGGACAAAGAGGATAACTTTTAAAAAAACTCTTTCTGAGGCCTCATCATTTTGTCAGAAGCTTGTACATTGTGGATGTAAGAAAGGATGCCGCGGTCATTTTTAATGTGGAAAATCGGGTCTCCCGTGCACTGCGATGTGTGCATGTTGTGGTGATCGTTATTTTTGGCCGAAAATTGTAGTAATTTTAAATATGTTTTAGTACTATAGTGATTTTATTTTGTTTTAACCAATCTATCCAAAACTCTACATCGAAGAAATGGATTGAGGACTCATCTTTGAAATTTACGTCATATTTTTACCGGAAGTGTCAACTTTATATTTAAACATTTACAACATGATAGAATTAGTAGTTTTGGGGATAACTTACAGCCAAAAGTTTAATGACCAGCATAAAAAAAAATCATTTTCTTTACATTTTAAAAAAAGTTGAAAATTTGAATAATAAATTGATATTTCTATGTCCGCCATTTTGGATATTACCGGAAGTAAGGGTTTTAAAGACATATGTCTTATACATTGTATCCATTAGAAGCACCAAAGAAAGGTTCCTGCACAATGTAATGATAGTAGCAATACGTTAAAACACATTTCAATTACCCTCCCTAAAACATAAGCACATTTTTAGTAAGAAGCGCTTCCGCGCTTCATACAAAATGTACTTCGGCCAACGCTTTTACACCCCAATGAAGTTACAAAAAGAAGCATTCAATTCTTAAATGGAACAAGTAAAAACAACAGCCATTTTTTACTGACTTAATTGGTACAGGCATTTTCCGAAGAAATTGTTTATAGTCCTGGTACCTTTGATAACTACTATAACAAAACAATTCTTCCACTTGTATGTCAGTTATTTATAGTGTCTGACTGAATCTGAATTTACTAGTATGTAATGACAAAGTGTTGTGTATTAGTATACGTGGTCATATTTATTTTACAAGTTATTCATCAAAACTGAAAAGAGAAAATAAATGTTTATACCCAAGTGATTGATATTTCACTTTCTTTTTTGCAGTTACGATATATTGTAAAAAAAATCATATTCAACTTTGATTAAAAAAAATATATTATTTTTTCTTTTAAGTACACTTGAAAGTTTTCGTTGGTTCATGTCAGAACATAATATGCGGTGAAAAATATAGAGCTGTCGATTCTGTTTTTCTATTGTGAAAATGGTCAATTACCATATATGTCTGTTTATTTTGCACACACATTCGTTGTGACTTTGCGTGACAGATTTAGTTTATGGAAATAGGATAAGATGAAGACAGTTGATCGCCATGTTGAATATGAATAAATGACGTGGGGTATACGTCGGTAACAGACAGACGGTAAGACAGCAAGGAAACGGTACAGAAAAATTACCAATAACGACATCCAGAGGTCCATATACTGAATACTTAAATCTAAAATAAAACAGTGATTTTACAGTATGCCATTCATCAAATCGAATACAGTCAGTCTTGAATCTTGCATACTGATTTTAACACAGACTGTATCGAAGAACTGAAAACAACAAATTATCCTAAACGAAAATTAACAACATAAATTACATGCAATAAAAGACAAGTTATATTATGCCTTTCATAAATATTAATATTTTCTTCAATTCAGAAAAGGCATCGAAGTACATCCATACTATTTTAAACCACGGTTCTATATCTATAAATTCTGCAGCAGAAAAAATGGAAAGGTATGTTGTTGGGAGAACAAAATGCACTTTAGGGTTACCAATATGTTTAAAAAAACACTTAAGTTATGTTGGTGCCAAGTAGAATCATTCATTATGCTTTACTCTTTAAACTGAACCTTGTAAACTATAGTAGATGAACAATAACCGTTCATCAGTGGCATCAACTAAGTGGTTGTAAAACCTCGTCTAATTTAGTACATCAGACTCGTCTTTCATCTATATATCACTAAGTAATGGTTGAACCAAAACATCCTTCGAAGGTCAAATTAATAATAAAGTTCAAGGAATCAAAATAATCAAAGGTTGAAGCCATTTTTAACTTGGATTAGAAAAATAATTTAATGTGTCAAATCAGGGAGTTATAACCGTCTTTATCAAATGATTTGTATATTTTTTGAACGAAAAATGCAAGGATGCTATTAAAACAGAATACGACACATCATATTGGATACAGGGTTTGTAAAACAGTTAAGTGTATAACAAAATAACGAACTCAAATTCAAGAGGGGATTCCATAAAAAAGGACAAAATCAAACGCTATCAATCAATGGAACACGTGAAAAGCAACTGTCATATTACTGACTTCATACAGGCATTTTCCTAAAATTGTAGGTAAAGTTTTAAAGCTAGCCAAAACTCCCACTTGTACGACAACTTTTTATTTATTGAACAAAAACTATAATTCTGTAATAAACCTCAGTCAAATGATAAAATAAAACCTATTGACAACTTGGTCACTTTTCTTAATCTTGCCATCTTAAGATAGACATCTTATTCATCTTTAATGATCTAAACTTATAAGAATCTAGTTAAAGATGAATATATGCATTTGGAACAAGTACTTGCAGCTGCTTGTGTAAGGATATTTCATTAGAAAAATGCAAAAATCTACTTTTTTTTATTGATTGGCATTCAAATAATTGCCAATAGCAGAACTGTGTATTTCCAAGCTAAACATATGGGCAACCATGTGCCACTGAGGCTCAGAGTCTATGCAATTTAGTCCTGGTGGTTATGAAATAGTACAAGCATTGTCAAAATGGAATTTTTAAGCAGACAGAATATACCAACTATATCTGAACCTGTATTAAACAGTCACTGTTGGGAGGTATCAAAAGTGAAAGCTCAAGAGAGGTGACCTTTAAACAAAGGTTCCAAAACAGTCCAACAACACTCAAGGCTGTGATCAGGACAAATCATTTTAGTGTTTTAATTGGTAGTTATTGTACTTGCAATCAGTGAAATAAAAAGTGGTGGATGCAGGCGCTTTTAATTTGAAGAAAAATTGTAAAGAAATAGGTCATTATAGAGATAGAGGAAAACTTTAAGGAGGCTCACGGGTACAAAAATTTCAGCAAAAAATTAAACATTTGTTTTTTCATTACACATTTTATTTATTACGCTATAAGTTATTATTTAATGATATGGTACAAAAATCAACCAAAACAATCAACTCAGTTTGGCCTCAGATGACTTTTTAAATGTTTATATCATTGAAAAAGCTCCAAATTATCTCCCTTTGGTGCAAAAATGCCATTTTGTGGCATTAAAATTGAAATATCCTTTTTTACTTATCAGTGACCTATATTTTTTATTGTTGTTTTCAAATAAATAATTGTAAAAATTTAAGCGTTTTCTGTAATTTAGTTTTTTTTTTATTCAATATTATCTCTATTTCTCCTATCAGTTCAACAGAAAAAAAGGACATTAACAAAAATGTATACTTCTTTAGGAGGCAGATTGTGAGCTTAAATGAACGTTGACCCCATTTTTTTATTTCATTTTTCTATTAAGTATATGATAAAGTTCATTTATAGAAATATATACCGAAATTATATATTTAAAAAAAATCGTTTTATACCTGTGAATCCCCTTAATGAAAAAAACACAGGGAATTCATGAATTCACCTTCAACTGTGCAATGTTGGTTTTAAACGGGTTCAGATTTGAATTTTGACTTTAATATTAACAACATATATATTTAATACAGTGGACAATAAAATTGGTGAAAACTCTACTTTGGCATCAAAATTAGAAATATCATATCATGAGAGAACATGTGTACTAATTTTCAAGTTGATTAGACTTCAACTTCATCAAAAACTACCTGACCAAAAACTTTAACCTGAAGCAGGCATTGTCATATTTAATGTTCAGTAGACCCTGATATTGGGGTCAAAACTCTAATTTGGTTTTCAATTAGTAAGAACAAATCATAGAGATCATGTGTAATAAGTTTTAAGTTGATTGGACAACTACTTCATCAAAAACTACCTTGACCAAAAACTTTAACCTAATGCAGGACAGAATGACGTACAGAAGAAATAATGGACAAACAGACGAATGAATGGATGCAGACCAAAAACATAATCTCCTAGGTGGGGCATAATAAAAACATTAAAAATTACCAGTTATAAAGTTTCAATGACGATTTCCTTGGAAAATTGGATGAACGTTGACCTGGCTAGACAGATTATTGCTGAAAAGAGTTAAAGTTATATAGAGAAGACAGTTGATAGGGTCTTAAAAGGACTGTTACAGACAGGTGACTGCTGAAATGAGGTGACAATTCTGGCAGGCTAGACTGTAATAGCATAGCTCCTTAAATCTTTTTTTACAGACTGCTGTTTTGTTTCAGATGGAATAGGATGATAACATTTTAGATTTGGATCCAGGATTTTGTAACAAGTCTATGCATAAACCTTATATGTAGCTCCACAAGGGGGACTTGGAGCCCTAGGTTCCTTAATCTGCTTCTGCTTTTCACAGCAATCTTCTGCACAAGTAAGCTAAAAACAAAATAGCCTTAAAAATTTATAGAATTGTAGGCTTTGTTTCATTTCATTATATTTAATTGCAATGATTAAGAAATATATATTTATTTGTAAAAAATAAATCACAGGAATGTTAATTTGCCAACAATTCATTGATCAACAGTCTATATTGCACATGTCCACTTAAGATCACATGATCATATAATCTATCACCAATCCTCCTCATCCTCTTCATCATCATCATTATCCTCCTGGTCACTTTCACTATTACTATCCTCTGATGGAGCACCTCCAACAGGTGCTGGAGCATCTGGTGTGCTGAAATAATAAAAATAAGTTTAGTTTATTTGTATATATGCGTATCATGCGCTCATGGCGCAGCTGTTTATTTATGGATTTCATAGGTAAAAGTGAACCATGAATTAAAATGTTCAACTAGGTACAGGGTTTCCCCTGGGTCAATTACTTTTTTTGCCACCACTTTCGCCAAAACAATATATTTTTCGCCACTTTATTATTTTTTTCGCCAAGTAACATAAATATATTTTTCATTAAAAAAAATCCTTTTTTTCTACCCCCCCCCCCCTCTTAATAAGATGAGTTTGCCCCATTGATGTCTTTGTTTATTCTCTCAAATTTATCTTAGCCTACATTATAATGAATAAACTCTTAACATTTACTTTTTAAAAGAAGAACTTTTTTTAAACTTAAAAGGGGGAAATTCATTATATTTTGAACAACTTTTCTAAAAATGGGGACCACTTACTTTTAATAAAAATCATAAAGTGGCGAAAAATATATTGTTTTGGCAAAAGTGGTGGCAAAAAAGTAATTGACCCAGGGGAAACCCTGTACCTAGTTGAACATTTTAATTCATGGTTCACTTTTACCTATGAAATCCATAAATAAACAGCTGCGCCATGAGCGCATGATACGCCCGACGTCTTATGTGGAAGTCTTATGCAATAATCATAAATAGTTTCTGAGAAAGTTTTAAGCAATAACCATATATTGTTTTAGAGACATGGCGGGACATGTGAAACCCCCCACCCTGTTTTTTTTTTACAAAAAACTAAATATTACCAAAATAAAATTTTGAATAAAAAACCAAAAAGTATACAGATCTTTAGATTAATATAATAAAGAAGTGTGTAAAGTTTTAAGCAATAATCATAACTTATTTTTGAGATACGGCGCGACATGTAAAAAACCCTCCCCTTTTTTACAAAATACTCAATAACTCAAAAATGAAATTTTGAATCAACTTCAAAAAGTATACAGATATTGAGATTAATATAACTAAGAAGTGTGTAAAGTTTTAAGCAATAATCGTAAATCGTTTTTGAGATACGGCACAACATGTAAAAAAAACCTCCCCCTTTTTTACAAAATACTCAATAACTCAAAAATGAAATTTTGAATCATCACCAAAAAGTATACAGATCTTTAGATTAATATAACAAAGACATGTGTAAAGTTTTAAGCAATAATCATAAATAGTTTTTGAGATATGGCGCGACATGTAAAAAAACCCTCCCCCTTTTTTACAAAATACTCAATAACTCAAAAATGAAATTTTGAATCAACTTCAAAAAGTATACAGATATTGAGATTAATATAACTAAGAAGTGTTTAAAGTTTTAAGTCATAATCAAGAATCGTTTGTGAGATACAGTGCGACATGTGAAAAAAACACACCCTGTTTTAGTTATAAAGTGCCGTAACTCAAAAAGTTTAAATCTTATTTTCACCAAAAAGTATACAGATCATTTGACCATCATAAGAAACAACTATGTTAAGTTTCATGAAATTTGGATAAGTCGTTCTCAAGTTACAGTGCGACATGTTTACGCCGGACAGACGGACGGACACCAGACATTTGTATACCATAATACGTCCCGTCAAAACTTTGATGGGCGTATAAAAATGGTATCATAGGAATTAAAGTTAAACACAGAATATAAACAAGAGTGCACACGCTGAAATGTCTCGCCTTCTATACTAATCATTGATATTATGTTGATAGTCCTAAGTATAAAGCTAAGCTTTATTACAACTGTCACATAAACTTAACATTAACCAAGAAAACTGAACAAAGACCAATGAACCTTGAAAATGAGGTCAAGGTCAGATAAACCATGCCAGACAGACATGTACAGCTAACAATGCTATTATACAACATATATAGTTGACCCATTACTTAGTTTAAGAAAAATAGATCAAAACACAAAAACTTAACACTGTGCAATGAACCATGAAAATGAGGTCATGGTCAAATAAAACCTGCACGACTGACATAAAGATCATAAAATATTTCCATACACCAAATATAGTTGACCTATGGCATATAGTATTAGATAAAAAGACCAAAACTCAAAAACTTAACTTTGACCACTGAACCATGAAAATGAGGTCAAAGTCACATGACATCTGCCCACTAGACATGTACACCTTACAATCATCCCATACAACAAATAAAGTAGACCTATTGCATATAGTATGAGAAAAACAGACCAAAACACAAAAATTTATCAAAAACCACTGAACCATGAAAATGAGGTCACGGTCAAATAAAACCTGCACGACTGACATAAAGATTATAAAATATTTCCATACACCAAATATAGTTGACCTATGGCATATAGTATTAGATAAAAAGACAAAAAATCAAAAACTTAACTTTGACCACTGAACCATGAAAATGAGGTCCAGGTCACATGACATCTGCCCGCAAGACATGTGCACCTTACAATCATCCCATACAACAAATATAGTAGACCTATTGCATAAAGTATGAGAAAAACAGACCAAAACAAAATTTTTTAACAAAAACCACTGAACCCTGAAAATGAGGTCATGGTCAAATAAAACCTGCACGACTGACATAAAGATCATAAAATATTTCCATACATCAAATATAGTTGACCTATGGCATATAATATTAGATAAAAAGACCAAAACTCAAAAAACTTAACTTTGACCACTGAACCATGAAAATGAGGTCAAGGTCACATAACATCTGCCCGCTAGACATGTACACCTTACAATCATCCCATACAACAAATATAGTAGACCTATTGCATATAGTATGAGAAAAACTTACCACTGAACCATGAAAATGAGGTCAAGGTCAGATGACACCTGCCAGTTGGACATGTACACCTTACAGTCCTTCCATACACCGAATATACTAGCCCTATTGCCTATAGTATCTGAGATATGGACTTGACCACCAAAACTTAACCTTGTTCACTGATCCATGAAATAAGGTTGAGGTCAAGTGAAAACTGTCTGACAGACATGAGGACCTTGCAAGGTACGCACATATCAAATATAGTTATCCTATTACTTATAATAAGAGAGAATTCAACATTACAAAAAATTTGAACTTTTTTTTCAAGTGGTCACTGAACCATGAAAATGAGGTCAAGGACATTGGACATGTGACTGACGGAAACTTCGTTACATGAAGCATATATATACAAAATATGAAGCATCCAGGTCTTCCACCTTCTAAAATATAAAGCTTTTAAGAAGTGAGCTAACGCCGCCGCCGCCGCCGGATCACTATCCCTATGTCAAGCTTTCTGCAACAAAAGTTGCAGGCTTGACAAAAACAGAGATCAAAATTAATATGATAACTAGACTCTCATTATAAGAAGGAGAGGAGACGTAAGAAGTTTGCTTCGAACACAAGTGGTAAATAAATTCTTTATGTGACATTTAATTATATCATTTTGTCAAACAATACAATCAACACCTTTATTAATTAGTCCTTTGTTGTTATTAGCTGTAAAATGCAATCAGCTGATTATTGATTTCTGTCAAAATCTTAATGAGGTCAAGTTGAATTTGGAGTATTGAGGTGAATTGTGAGTATTGTCTGCTCTGGTATAGTTCAAGAAACCAGAAAAAAGTAAATTAACAAGATGGATGAAACTAAATTGTTATATATATTTCTTTCCCCAATATCTTTCGCAAATGACAAATTTTAGTAGCCACAATTATTATTTTCTCACAAATTGCAAAAATGGCGACCGCCTGCGGAAATCCTGACTAGGTACATATTTTCTATAGGCTTGTATGCATATTTTGGCAAAACCTCAAAACAAATTATCAAAGAAAATACAATTTTCTCCATCCATGAAAATTTGTACCCATGAAAATGAATGACAATCAATACATGTTTTATCATTTGTCTATGAAATATCATTTCTTCTGTCTATTAGCACCTCTTGGCGGTCACCTATTAAAGGTAACAAGATAAGTTTTGGAAAGACTTCCTTATGTAACCATTGAAATATTTGAAAACAGGTAATATACTTTGTGAAATTTTGACTCAATATCCTCAAGTTTTGCAATTTAAATTCATGTAACAGATGAAATGTTTTCTGTTAAAATGTTTTGGTATGTGATTCCCAAAATTTTTACCAATACTTTCATTTTGAAAATGTCACTTTTTTGTGTACATGTTTCTGTGTAACAATGTCTCTCCTGTGATTATTGCAGTTAGCATAAAAGGGTAATGGTGACTGCAAAAATGAAATCTATTTATCAGTAAAAGAGGGACGAAAGATACCAAAGGGACAGTCAAACTCATAAATCCAAAACAAACTGACAACGCCATGGCTAAAAATGAAAAAGACAAACAGAAAAACAATAGTACACACGACACAACATAGAAAACTAAAGAATAAACAACACGAACCCCACCAAAAACTAGGGGTGATCTCAGGTGCTCCGGAAGGGTAAAATACAGGAAATATGATGTGTATTCTTGATTTTTTGAAGGGTTGTGGCACAGAGATTGTAGCAACATTTTATTTTTTATAGACTATTAATATAATGCAAATATTGAATCCAAATGGCAATATTTAAACATAAAAACTATGCAAAACATTCAAAATCAATGTACAGAATAATCTCCATGGAAAGGAGAAATACCAATGCTTATAAAACTACATGTACATACCAAATATATCTGACTTATAATACTGGTAAGTGGATCCCTAATCACTAACCTAAACACAACTTAACCTTTTAAACATTTTAAAAATTTGAAAGTCAATGAACCTTGAAAGGGCCAAATTATCTCCATGGAAAAAAGACATGCAAATGCGATTACTATCATTGACTTAACATGAGTGGTTTCTTTTAAACTAACCTAATCACAAACTTAAACATGTAAACTATGCATAACATTTATCATAACATTACTTACTCTAATAATTCTGGATCTAGTCCTTCATCTCTCATCTTCAGTTTAATGGCAGTAGGTGGAACACCCTTAAATTTAAAATACAAATTATCAAAGATCATACTTTTTCATTTGAATAATAGGCTAAACCAAGTCCAGGAAACACCATTTTCATTGATTGATCTTCTCTTTTAAAGATCAATCTTATAGATTAGACCGTTGGTTTTCCTATTTGAATTGTTTTACATTAAATATTTTGGGGCCCTTAATAGCTTGCTGTTCTGTGTGAGCCTAGGCTCCATGTTGAAGGTAGTACTTTGACCTATTGACTTTTTATACATTGTGACATGGATGGAGAGGTGTCTCATTGGCACTCATACCACATCTTGTTAATTATTTTATATAGGTTATTGATAAATGATAAACATTTAATTGTTGCAATTGTGGATCAAAAAGAATTCAGAACTAAACCTTATACTGTTGCATGTGCTTACCTATTTATTTGTATTTTATGTTTTTCAGTCTATTTATAATTGAACAGGGTCACATTGTTGTCTGAGAGAATGTATTAAACAATTCAACGTCTAGTTTTTAAGATGTTCATGTGTCTCATTGAGGTTTATCCAACGTCTCTTTTAATTCATATTTGTAGTTTTAAGCTAAAATACTAAAAGGAATGACTAAAATGAAGCACATATACTAACTAGCTTTTATTTTCAGAGTTTATGAGTTCATTGATTGTTGGGTGATTAAAGTCTAGTGGCAAATATTGTGCATGTTGATGACAATTGAAACAATTAAAATACTGTCAAAATATTAACAAGTCTTCATACAACTAAATAGCAAAAAACCATGAAAACTGCTGAATTTCATCAGTCATGTAAAATAATTATGAAATTTTCTGAATCAATGATCCATATTATTCCTGTTAAATTTTCAATCAATGACTCATATTATTCACGTTAAAGAATGTCGTCAACAATGAAATTCTCTCTGCAAATTGGAACTGATGTCAAATTGGTATACATACAAAGTGTAACATTTTGAAGAACTTCATATATCTTGGATCTTTTGATACAGGATTTGTTGATTCTGGTGGGGGTGGGGCTGGAGCTGCTTCATCTGGTGGCTGAAATTAAATACATATTGTTACTAGCAATGTCAAAAATATCTGATCTTAAAGGAAAAGATGTGCCCTATAGAGGCTCAGTATTGCAATTAACCATTTTGTACTACCACTTAAATTGATGATTAAACTTAATTGGATAGAATTTAAATAAACAAAATCCATCTTATCGAATTATTATTTATAAACAATGTTCAAGATTTATATATCCAGAATAATTTGAGATAGTAGTAATGGTTATTTAACCGGAGCACCTGAGATCACCTCTAGTTTTTGGTGGGGTTTTGTGTTGTTTATTCTTTGGTTTTCTATGTTGTGTCATGTGTACTAGTGTTTGTCTGTTTGTCTTTTTCATTTTTAGCCTTGGCGTTGTCAGTTTATATTCAATTTATGAGTTTGAATGTCCCTCTGGTATTTTTCGTCCCTCTTTTATGAGAAAGATATTTGCAATGTTAAATAAATCAAATAAATGTTTTGTAATTCATATGCATTCACCGTAATATTTTTAAAATCTTGCACAAATATTTAGTGATCTGTTAGCAAGCTCCAAGCCAATGAATATCAAAACAATAGTGTACTGTCGTTTTCATTTTGGTGTAAAAACTTTACAATGAAATTACTCACAATTCTTTAAAATATCAAATGGTAAACTGCCTATATGTTTTATTAAAATGTAGTACTATTTACTGTATAAATGGTGATACAAATTAGCAAGATCTGATATCCCTTAATTATTGTTGAAAACAGATTCTAAGAATAAGATGTTTATGTAACTTACCGGTGGTTGACCTGATGGCGTGGCAGTGGCTGCTGGTGTGGCCACAGGTGTGTCCACTGGGGGTGGAGGTCCTCCCGAGGCTTGTGATGAAGTTGTTCCATTAGAAGCACTAGCAGGTGCTGTTACATTTTCTAAACCAGGAACTGATGAAAGCTGCAAAAATAGATTGCAGAACTTATAGCTATTTTTACAGTATCACATATAAGGATAAACCTTCTTATTACATGCTAATCAAACAGTTACGGTTCCTGTTGGACAATTTTCCAAGTAAAACAAACCAATTTGTTTATTACAGCTATATAAATGTAAATCAGGACATTCAACTGCTGATTACTGAAAACAGATTTTCTTGGATTATAACTTTCAAAAGGCTGGATAAGATGTTGGTACACTCATTGTTCTATAGTCAGAAACAGCGTGCACTCCTCAAATCTATCATCACCTACGAGGTTTGTCACTTTACATAGTGTAAAATAGATCTATTCCACGATTAATCCATTTAATTTATCTTTTTTTATTGAAATTTTCTGCCTCTTTGTATTAATTGCGGCCACAATAAACACTTTTCTTTTTTTTTCAAATGTTTCAGATGAAAAAGTAGGATGGCAAGCAAACATATTTTTTTGTTTATGAATCTGATGTAGTTAAGCATGTTAAGTCTTTTTCTATGTTTCTGATATTAAAATTTACAATTATAACCAGAATAACTAGGATTCATACAATGTAGGTATCCTTGTTTGTCATATTTATTAAATATTGCGTTGCAGTGACAGTAGAATCCTAACTTGTTTTAGCAAACAAAAAAGTTGATAAGAGCTACATGTACTAGTAAAAGTAATGGATGACATAATGAATATAATCCTGTTTTGCACTAGATCGACAACATGAGCTGGATTATTAATGAGTTAAATTACATGGTAAAAGCCTGCAGGAAAACCTGTCATCTAACCCGGACACATTGGTAAGAGCTCCTTTCAGTCTCTGATCTTACTCCTTGATGCTGCATCTTGAGTAGAGATCTAGAGGCAGTAAATACCAATTCAATGTTTTGGTTTGACCTGGCCCATACACAAGACCACTAAGGGTTAAAAAAATACAAACCTTGGCCTCTAATAAATTCATTGATACTTCCAATTCTTGAATTCTATTTGACATATGTTCTAACTTTTCTTCACACACAGAAGAAAATCGGTTGAGAAATTTAGCTGTATGTGTAACAAAATGGTTTATAAATGCAACAATTCTCTTCTGCTGAATGGCTTCCACCTGAAAGAAAACAAAAAGTATTCTTTTAAACCAATAAAAAAGTATTCTTCTTTTAAAATTTATATTAATATATCACTAGTCTCCGATATGTTTAATAATAAGAATCTCCACATGCTGTTTATACAAATGTAAAGATGTTAAAACAAGAATGTGTCATGTAACTGTTTATTTCTTCCTCTGTGATATTTTATCCTGAGGATAATTTGTCCCGGTAATTTTTTTCCAGGCATGGTATTTCACAGGTTGATTTTTTCCAAAGGAGTGAAAATCTATCTGTGTTATGTGGATAGTATGTACCGATATATATTTGCCTTACTCTATTTCACAGAACCGTGTGAAATAGAGTCCCATTAACTACTATGTTATTTACTCACAATCAATTATATACCTGACTATAATTATGAAATGTTTCACAAAGGTAGGCCAAATTTCATAATTTATCAAAGGGAGGTAATTATGAGCAATTTATATTTTAAAGATATTAATATAATATATTTCTGAATCTATTTTATAGTGAAATTTTTCCTTGAATCTTATTTTTTATATATTCATTTATATAAAAAGATGACTTACAACTTGATTTAATAAGACAGATAACATTTCACAGGTAAAAACTATCCAGCTGTTAAACATGCTTTTGTTCCAATATATTGTTATGCTATGATTTATCTGATTTCCATATAATCAACAACTACATCTCTGTCCCCAGACAAAACTATTTATATAGTTAAAAATATCATCAAAATCAAATTCTTCTATTACTGTTAACAGTAGTAATGCAACTACATGTATATTTCTACCTTACTTTTAGATTTTAATTGTACTGAGATCTGAAAACAACTCACTTTTACATGTATTTCACTAACCCTATTTATCATGATGTTATTTTCACAATTACTATCTTTGAAATTACTTCTGGTTTTCTTCCCTATGTTTCATTATAATTTTCTTTTTAAAAGGATGATATTGACCTGGAAATTTATTTCCCATTATAATGATTTTTTTTTCAACAATTTCGCTTTATTTCAAATACACTATTATTATTTCATAGTATTTTTAAAGGATAAGTTTTTTCTAATAACTATTCAATAAGTTAACTACCCAGATAGAATTTCACGGCAAAGGAAAAAATATCCCAGGGAAATATTTTCCTCCGGTGAAAAAATAACAACTACTGTGACATTTTTTCCTCCGGATCAAAGGAGTAGGTCCGGTAAGGACCGATTTTGGCCTCAAATTTCAGATTCACCTTACGAAAGATTTTGACCACTTTTTAAACACTTAAGTGTCTATTTCATTTGAATCAATTAATTTATGTGAAAGATTTTAACTGATTTAGTCATTAAAAACAACCCGATTTAAGCTCAAATATGAAAAATCTACCAAATATGCCGAAAAATGGCACTTTTCAGATGATTTTTGTCAAAAATGAAAGTGACCGCATCCGTGTTCATCCTCATCCTTTATATATGTTATGTATTATCATGAAATACAACTTACATTTCAATATTAGGGATGAACACGAATGCGACCACTTTCGTTTCACACGAAAACTGTCTAAAATTTAACTAAAATGCTAGAATTGTGAATATTTCAGTAATTTAGCATGACTTAATGGTGCTTGTACCCGATATATGTACATTGTATTGTCAAAAACAGCCCATATTTATGTAGCAGAAGCATTCTACTGTCCAATGAATAACTAAAAGTTTACATTTTAACAATTTTGTAAAACTGCTATATTTTGGGGCCAAAAAGGGGTCTTACTGGACCTACTCCTTTCACCCAGATTTAATTTTGCTTTACAATGTGTCCCAAGTACATGGATGCCCCATCCGCAATATCATTTTCTATGTTCAATGGACCGTGAAAATGGGGGAAAATCTCTAATTTGGCATAAAAATTAGAAAGATCATATCATAAGGAACATGTGTACTAAGTTTCAAGTTGATTGGACTTCAACTTCATCAAAAACTATCTCGACCAAAAACTTTAACCTGAAGCGGGACGGAAGAATGGACGGACACAAAGACCAGAAAACATAATGCCCATAAATGGGGCATAAAAATCAATATAAAAAAAGTCTTCTATATTTCTGTATATGATAAAAGAAATATATGTACATGATGTACAAATGACATTGAAATAAATGCACATCAGTCTGTACAATTTCTGTTTGGACATGCACACTACATGTAACATTGATGTCTTCAGTCTTGACTGGTTTTTTTTTGTATAAACTATTTTTTTGTATTAAGAAATCTATGTTGGCAGTATATTTGTATGTTTACTTGAAATGTTGATCATGTTGATAAATAGGATTGATCAGTATACGGACAAAGATAGTTTACTGTTCATTAAATTCTGATCTAGTGTGTATCGGTACATTTACGTGGTTCATATAAATATTTCAATGGGAGACAAGAATACAAAAATAAACAATGTTTCTAATGCAAAAGATGTATGAAACATGAACTATCTGCAATTTTCTTCACGTCCTTAGTGAATTTACAAATATATTTTGTACATTGTACATGTACACTCTTGAGGCCATGGATAATTGAAAATTGGGTTTCCCCTCATATGTTTTTTTACAAAAAGAACAATGTTTGACAAGGGATTTTGAAAGAAAAATAATGTTTTAAATTAAAAAAATATGTGTAAAACATGAACTTCAGGCACTTTTCTTCACATCTTCATGAAGTTCCAAATATCATTTGAAAGTCGGATGGACACTCTTGACATTGATTTAGATTTATTGAGAATATTGGAAAGGTTTAAGTGGTTAGTGGAGGTTTGTACATAGGACTTTTCTGGCTACTCATGATTAGTGAACACTCACTTCTACTTTCACATTCTTCATTTACTGTTAGCCAACTTGTATACAAAGACATTTGAAGAACATTACATATACTGTAGGTCTAAGGCTCTCTGGGAATTATGATATACATTTTTGTAGAGTTGGTAAATTGTAGTCAAATCGGCTCTTCGTTAAATTGGCACCCGGTCAAATCGGCACCGGGTATAGTCAAATCGGCACATAGTCAATTTGGCACCTGGTTAAATCGACACCTGTTGTAGTCATTTCGGCACCCATGTTAAATTTGTTAAAAATATGTTCTTATTCAGTATTTTGAACAAAAAAAATAAAACAAAGAAGGGGTAATCCAAATATTGACATATTTACATTTTATTATATTTTTGGGTGGGTGTGGGTGTTTCTATCTTGGGGGTCCACTTCCTATATACAAGGTGATAGGATGTGCCCCTTGAATAGGTCACCTTTTCAAGCTTGAAAATATGTGAATAGGTAAGGAAAACTATCAGAAATATATGATAAGGTCAAGGGTGCGGTAACAGAAACACAGTGGCACCCCTATCAATTTAGAATTGAAGTGGCCCCCAAGGTTTCTGTATGAATTTACATGATTTAACAGCAATAGCGACCTGTAAATAGTTAAAACAAACAAAAATGTTAATTATATATATGTAACTGATAAATCAAAGATAAAACTTTTTAAAAACAATAAATTTAGGAATTCATTTTTAACAATGTATCTAAATATTTTATCAAACCCCAAAATAATTTTAAAAAAATAGACAGATCATTAATAAGGGGACAAAGTCCTCTATAACAGTAGAAAAATCAATAAAAAAAAAAAAGGGAAATTTTCATAGTACTAATCATGCTAATGAACTTGAAATTGTTTACTTTTTTTTGGTCACTTTTTTAATTCCTGCATTTGCGCAGAAATCTACTTCCTTCTTCCATTCTTGTTTGTAATGAGACTTTGAGTGAAATATATATTTATCATCAGTCCAGTAAAATATAGGAAGGAACACAATAACAATTTAATTATTAAATGTTTTTGATATGAAAAAACGTTACTTGATGATAGTGTTTCTTTGTTTACATTGAATATGACATCATAACATAAATCCCTTACAACAGAACCAACATCGGAAACATTACAGTATTTCCAATTCTTTTTTTACTAGATTTTGAAGTTAAAATATGTTTGAATTAAAATTAAAAAATTACGCAGACTTCATTTCCTTTCACAGGTAAATTTATTATGCTTGCCTCGTATTACATTTTTGGGATTATTTATATATATGTATATCATATCAAATATTATTAGATACCAAATTGACTTTAAATGGGTGCTGATTTGACAAGATGCCGATTTAACCAGGTGCCGATTTGACTTTTTCTATGGGTGCCCAATTGACCAGGTGCAAATTGACTTGTTTTCACTGATTGACCAGGGAGGATCCCCTGACTAAAGGGAAATTCGAAGTGACTGACAGGGAAGCAACTTCTTCAACCCAATAGCCTGATCTCTGATTAAATAAAAGAGTGTTATTCATGCAACTGAACACTGATTAGCTCAGTCATAAAAATTTTGGTTATTTGGGCACTAAATGACAGTAAGTTAGTAAGAAAGTGGTGCCAGCTCATCTTATGTACGACAAATGAATTCTTTAAGACACCTTTGTATAATCAACACCAGGTCCAACAAGAGGCAATCCATCTGAATCCATTACGGAATAGAATATAAATTTGTTTGGCAGCTGGCTATGCCTATGGGGTTGTAATTTTTTTTTAGCAAAGTGAAACCGGAAGTAACCAATACGGGGTGAATAAGAAATTACAATTAAATCATAAATTAAATTTTTAAACTGATTTTCTTTTTCACTTAACTTTATAATATCTGTTTTGACAAAAGAAATCAAATGTGTGTTGTAATTTTATTTTATTTTTATCAAAAGTGCGGGAATGACTTTGTGAATAACTTACTTCCGGTCAGTGCTCTTGCTAAAATTTCAAGTGACAATTCCTGAAATATACAGCAATGAACAGTGAACCGTCTTTGGAGACGGTTTATCAAGCTCTCCAAGCCCTTTATCAAAATCCAGACGTAAATGGAAAGGAAAGGGCATCAGTTTGGCTCGGAGAACTGCAACGTTCGGTAAGCAAACTCACCCGACGTCTGCACTTCCAGCAGTAGACTTATGTTAATACTTGTAATAAAACCCACTAGTACGATACAGCTAAAGATGCCTGTCTAATGATATCTGCCAATTAACCTATAGCTATTACAAATCTTTCAACCACTTTGCCTTTCACATTTAAAAATACATTACAAAAGATAATCATACCACATCTTCTGTATCTGTATGTATACGTTGGTATCGGGATCGTTCGCCCTGATTACATGTTCGCCCTAGGTTCGTTCGCACTGAGTTGTTTGCCCTGATAGTTCGTTCGCCCTGGGTTCGTTCGCCCTATATTCATTTATGATATGTATATGTTACATTAATGAACGATATATAAATATATATATTGAAATTTATTGAAATTTATGTATATCTATTTAAAGTTAAATACAGAATATTTGCCAAATTTATATTAATTAAATAAAATTCTTGGCTGCATTGTTACACTTTATTTTATAATTACTTAAATTTCCTAGTAATGTAATAACATAAAGATACAAACTTTGTCCTCAATCATAGGCGGATCCAGGGGGGGGACCTGGGAAAATTTGGTTGATTATATAGTGAATCACTGAAGCATGACTGGATCCGCCACTGCCAATACCTTGAAGTCACAATAGCTTGTAGTCCTGAAATGTACAGAAACTTATAACCTAGTAGCAGCTAGCTATAAACAACATGGTACATCGTTAATATTCGGCCAAATTGTAGACTGACTTCAACACATGCAATTATATACACACAACGCAACACTATACTAAAAAATAAAATCAGGGCGAACGGACTCAGGGCGAACAGGTATTAGGGCGAACAGAAACTAGGGCGAACCAGAATCAGGGTGGATACGGATGATATCAATTCTGGTTTCTATTTAGAGGAAGGAAAATACATCTATTGACGGTCATTCCATTGGTTACATATCACTCATTACAACTGAACAGATGTGCTCAGTCAGCTCTTTTTTAAGGGATGTCGTCCTGAACATGAATGAAAATTATATTTGCCACTGGACATTATGCAACCAACAATTAATCAATCTTAATGTGATGCAGTTTACTTACAGATTGCTCATCCTACTTCTTTTGATGACAGAAACCAAACCTATACAACCCTGTACAGTCTATGTAAATACCTGCATCAGCATACACTCTAACAATAACATGTCCAAAACCCATTGTGGATGGGTGACTGTTATGCTGACTGATGGCCGAGGGCCTATGGAGAATCCTTGGGTGATATAATCAATAAATCTCTGCCTGGAGCTTCTCTAGAGCATAGTTAGGAATCCAAGGATGATAGAATTAATAAACTTCTCCCTGGAGCTTCTCTAAAGTGAAGTTGTGAATCCAAGGGTGACATACATATTGTCAATAAACTTCTCCCTGGAGCTTCGGTAATGTGTTGGTAATCCAAGGCTGACATAATCAATAAACTTTCCCTGGAACTTCTCTAGAGCGAAGTTGGGAATCCTAGGGTGACATAATAAAAAAAAAATCCCCCTGAAGCTTCTCTAGATCATAGTTAAGAATCCAAGGGTGACGCATTCAATAAACATCTCCCTAGAGCTTCTCTTAAGTGAAGTTGGGAATCCAAGGGCGACAATCAATAAACATCTCCCTGGAGCTTCAGTAGTGTCACTGTGTGTTGGGGAAACCAAGGAGGAAACCAAGAGTGACATACATGTAATCAATAAACTTCTCCTTGGAGCTTCTCTTGTGTTTTGGGAATCCAAGGGTCTCTTGAGACGTTGAGTGAAGTTTGGAATCCAACGATGACATAATCAATAAACTTCTCCCTGGAGCTTCTCTAGAGTGAAGTTAGGAATCAAAGCCTTAGTTACATAGTCACTCACTTTGCCTGATGTGGTGACACCTGCATTGCAGCAAAATACCGAAAAGGATCAAACACTTTCTATAAATGCAAAAATTTGGAAAGAGAAACTTAAATAAAACCTGGACACATGCTGACCAGTCATACTAGTCATTTTTCAGACTTGGAAGATGAAATTTATGTCCGTAGAACTGCAATTACGTAAAATTTATCAGTTTTGAGTTTTAATGTTTTTTTAGATGTATGCATGGCATGTGTCTGACCAGTTGTTACGAGAACACCAAGGACTGGAATCCTGTTATTTTGCTGCACAGACCATGAGAACAAAGGTAACGTTTTGTGTGTATCTTCAAACATATAAAATTTAATTATACTCTTTATGAACCAGTCTCTACGATTAACTTTCGAATTCACAAGGCTTCAAGCCCATAGCTCAACCCTGAAAGTACAGTAGATTGGAAATAAATCATATATAGAAAAATATTGTAAATGACCTATTTCGAACAGCCTGGCAGGGTGTTTAAAGTTTTAGATTCTTACTTTTAAGGAAAGTTGTATCTATTGTTAGTCCATTAAAAATTTAAACTGAGCAAGAAGATAAATTCATTATGGGACAGCACAATTTAAGTATGCAAACTTTATGAAACTTTTGAAGAGATTTTACATTTTAAGTTGATAACATAAATGATATTTTCCTTTTACAGTTATTTACTAAAAATTAAATGTTTTCATTGAGAAGTGATGTTACAGGATCATACAAAAATACAAAATGCTATATAATATAGATATAAGAAGATGCGGCATTAGTGCCAATGAGACAACTCTCCATCCAAGTCACAATTTGTAAAAGTAACCCATTAAATGTAAGTACGGGCTTCAACCTGTCCTAAGTCAAGAGACTGTTATTCAGTGATTTTTGTTTAATCTAGTGAAGAGCTGTCTCTTTGACCATTATGCATCATACCACATCTCCTTATTTTTATGCCCCACCTACGATA
Organism: Mytilus edulis; assembly: GCA_019925275.1. Classification (NCBI taxonomy): domain Eukaryota; kingdom Metazoa; phylum Mollusca; class Bivalvia; order Mytilida; family Mytilidae; genus Mytilus; species Mytilus edulis. The sequence continues at coordinate 70,766,632 of CM034357.1, forward strand.
GTAGAGGGGCATTATGTTTTCTGGTCTGTGCGTCCGTTCGTCTGTTCGTTTGTCCGTCTGTTCGTCCGTCCGTCTGTCCGCTTCAGGTTAAAGTTTTTGGTCAAGGTAGTTTTTGATGAAGTTGAAGTCCAATCAACTTGAAACTTAGTACACATGTTCCTTATGATATGATCTTTCTAATTTTAAAGCCAAATTCAACTTTTGACCCCAATTTCACGGTCCACTGAACATAGAAAATGAAAGTGCATGTTTCAGGTTAAAGTTTTTGGTCAAGGTAGTTTTTGATGAAGTTGAAATCCAATCAACTTGAAACTTAGTACACATGTTCCCTATGATATTATTTTTCTAATTTTAATGGCTAATTATATTTTTTATCCAATTTCACGGTCCATTGAACATGGAAAATGATAGTGCGAGTGGGGCATCCGTGTACTTTGGACACATTCTTGTTTTATTATATAATAACAAGACATAGAAACTGATTTAATCAGACTAAAAGAACAATTAAGTAATTTGTAAACGAATACAAAAAATTTGCGGTTGTACATTGGTACCACGTCATCCGAAGACATTTGGTTTCAGGACAATAACTTTAGTATAAGTGAATATAAATCTATGAATTTAAACTTAAGGTTTATAACCTCAAAAGGAAGGTTGGGATTGATTTTGGAGGTGGAGGTCCTAACAGTTTAGGAATTAGGGACCAAAGTAGGGCCAAAATAAGCATTTTTCAAGTTTCCAAACAATTACTTGTGTGTAAGTGTATGGATCTCTCTGAAATTATACCACAAGGTTCTTTACCAGATAGGAATGGTTAGGATTGGCATAGTGTATTGCACAAAAGCAAAAAAAAAGGAGGGGTAATTCAAAAAAAAAAAGGGGGGGTCAATTCGCAACAGCATAGTGTACTGCACAATAGCAAAAAATTTAATATAAATTCAAATCATATAACAAATTCTAGGTTCTTTGACTACAGATTTCTTTGTCAGAAACCTATTATGTGTCAAATATTCAATTACAATCCAAATTCAGACCTGTATCAAGTGCAAATTTTGTGTTCATTTTCGTTTGAACTGTTCAGAGTGGTTGGACCTTTGTTGTCGTATTCAGCTGCGCTTGGCGAAGCAATTTATTAGTTTTAATCACAAAATTATATTTTCTAATGCTTTCTGATTCGGTTGATTATTCAAAATACTGTGGATTCATTATTAATCATTGGATACCAATTTTTGTGGGTTTCATGGGTACAGTTGAACCACGAAATTAAATGAATCCACAGTACATGTTTATAGATGTATTTTAAAAGTAAGAGATTATATGTTTACATTTCAGATACAATATGCCTTCCATGAATTACCTGTTAATTCTCACCAGGTAAGTTTACAACAAAACAAATTCACAAATTTTACAGTAAAAACACTAATTGCAGTATTTATTCTTTTTTACTACTTACATGACAGTTTCTTTGAGAAAGTTTATTTTGTTAACCCTTTCCTCTATTGACTTTTTTTTTTGCATACTTGATTTGCATAGGTACTACACAGGCGTCAAAAGGCGTCATTATGGAGTAAAGGGGGAGGCGTCAAAAGGCGTCCTTATGGAGGAACAGGGTTGGCAAAGTATTACCCGCCCGGGTTTTACTCCATGAAACAGGGAATACTGGGCAATACTGGGCAATATGCTTTTTTAAGCTTATTTCAACACAAAATAGTAAAGACTTGTTGTAGTTTCATAGTATTATAACTAAATATATACATTTTATACAGATAACCATTGAGAGTCATTTATAGAAGATTAAAACTTCATTCTCTTCTCCACATAAATTCTATGTAGGCAAAATACAAGATTTGCACATTTTAGGACCTGTTAAATTTCCAAGCATTGTTTCAATAATCTTAACACTTTATTGCAGTGTTTATGTGAAATGTAAATTAAATTGCTATATATGCAATCATGATTGCTAAATAAACACCCTACAGGGTCTTGTCATTAACTCTTATAGAAATGAAAAGACTGATTATTGTTATATAAACATATCAGTGTTCTAATCTGAATAATTACTTATTAATTAGTTTTGTACATTTGTACATATATATGAATTATTTCAAAGTAATTTTTCTTACATGTACATGTAATCCTTAAATTCTTTATACTAGTTATATATTTAAAAAAAATATTTTTTTTATCAGAGTTGTTAGAATAATTAGGGCCCCGCCAAAGGCGGGTCGCCCTATAGTGATCAGTCTGTCCGTCCGTCCGTCTGTCCGTCCGTCCGTCCGTAACACTTTGTAATAACTTTGTGTCCGCTCCATATCTAGAGAACCATTATGATTTCATACTTTATACTTTACATGTTTATTAACCACCACCAGAGGGCGTGTCATGATGTATGTACAACTTCCTAGGTCAAAGGTCAAGGTAAAAAAACTTTGGTTTCAGTTAACAACCCTGTGTCCTGTGGTGAAGATCGTGTCCGCTCTATATCTTAAGAACCGTTATGATTTCAAAGTTTATACTTGACATGTATATGAACCAACACCAGAGGGAGTGTCATAATTTATGAACGACTGCCTAGGGCAAAGTTCAAGGTCAAAAACTTTGGTTTCAGTTGACAACCCCATGTCCTATGGTAAAGATTGTGTCCGCTCTATATCTTGAGAACCGTTATCATTTTAAAGTTTATACCTAAATTGTATATAAACCAACACCAAAGGGTGTGTCATAATTTATGTGCAACTTCCTAGGTCAAAGGTCAAGGTCAAAAACTTTGGTTTCAGTTGACAACCCTGTGTCCTATGGTAAAGATCGTGTCCGCTCTATATCTTGAGAACCGTTATCATTTCAAAGTTTATACTTGACATGTTTATAAACCAACACCAAAGGGTGTGTCATAATTTATTTACAACTTCCTAGGTCAAAGGTCAAGGTCAAAAACTGATTTCAGTTGACAAACCCATGTCCTATGGTAAAGATACAATTTTTTAATGCACATTATTCACAGCGGGGCCCACAGAGATGGCTCCCATCTCAATGATATCTAGTTCTTTCTCAGATGTATACACTTGTACTTTTGTTTATGTATGTATCATAAGACTCTCAAACAAGTAAACTTATTTATAAATCAAAATATGTATATATATCTTAAATATATTGCATTTGTGTTTAGTTACTGAATCCTCTTTGAAATTCAGACCAGTATTTTATATTACCCAGTATTGCCCAGTAAAACCCAGTAAAACCCGGGTTTTCCCAGTATTTCCCACTGGGCTGGGCAATACTCATAAAACCCGGGTTTTTGCCAACCCTGTGGAGGAAAGGGTTAACATATATAAAGGACAAGGTTCACTTATTGCATAATATGACTAATTTTGATACAGAATTCATCAATTTAAAAAAATTTGGATTATGGATGGCAGCCAAGGCGATTAAGGCCAAAAACAATAAAAAATATGGAAAAATTTACCAAAATTTATGTTGAAATACAAATAATGTTTGCTTAAGCTTTGTAATTTTTTTTGTCCTAATAGTATTATCACAAGTATTTTAAAGTGAAATGTGAAGTATTTTGGTCTGATAGAATAACATCAAAATCCTAGGGCCTATTTCAGAATCCCTTCATGAATCATAGTCCTAAAAATGAATTTGCCAAAATTTGACCAAAACTTTCAACAGATGACAAATGTGTCAACAATGCAAAGCAACTGTTTCAGTAATCAGGGGTAATAGGCCTTGATCAGAGAAATATCACTTTTTTGTGGTGACATTCTTAATAAAAAAATAAAAACGTTTGATTAAAATAAAAGTAACACCTGTACAATATATATAAAGATTTTTTTTCACATTTATTTATCATTTCCTTCTTTGTTTCAGTCATTAAGAGATTCCTTGCTGGATCATGGTGGAAAATTGAATGCAGAATCACCCCCAGCCATTGTTACACAGGTTTGTGTAGTGTTAATTACACATTTACGCCAGTAATAATTGTAAAATGTATTTGCATCCAGTCAAAGACAAGCATACAAACATTGAATTTATTCTGTCAATGACACTTTAGTTTTATCATTAGAAATAGAAACAAGTAAGCACTTAGTTGGAACTCACTTCTATTAAAACTTGATAGGTGGTGACTATTTTAGAAAGATAACTAAATAATTATTAGAAATAATGAATTATAATGTTTGCATGATTGTGTAAAAAAGTACCTTCAAACGCCTCTCATACCTTAATTTCTGAAACAGCACAGAGTAATCTGGTTATCTTTTCTTATTAAATTGCAATGGTCATATCATGTGATTGTTCCAATGTGACTTGATATTATTTATTTCAGCTAAGTTTAGCTTTGGCAGACCTTGCATTACAGATGGCAGGCTGGAAGGACCCCATCATGGATCTTGTTCAGAGGTAGGTCTCCTTTTATGTAAAACAAATTGAAGACTCAAATATTGTTTTACACATCACTGTTGAGAGTTAATTTTTGTTTGAATGATTTTGTTTTGCCTTATGTTACATCCCTTATACAGTTCTTCTTAATGTATACTTTTGACAGACCTTGAATCTCTGGCAGATTAATTACATGGGTTGATTGATGTTTGAATTATGTGCTTTAAACAAATATTAAAAGTTTTTATGCACCTAACGTAGCGGAGTGGGTATAAAGTTTTACCCTTGTCTGTGTATGTTCCTAATTTGGTTGCTGTTCTCTAACTTTAATTTGCCTCAACTAAATGTTATGAAACTTATACACAATGGTAATTACCTTAAAACACAGACCAAGTTTGAGTTTTGGTTGCTTCACTTTTACCATTCTAGTGTTATGCCCCTTTAAAAATGGAAACATTGCTAAATTTTTTTGTTTCTGTTTTGTAACTTTAGTTTGCCTGAATCATTGAAACTTATATAGAATGCTTATTATCAATAATTCACAAATCAAATTTGAATTTTGGTGGAGTCACTTTCACTGTTCTAGAGTTATGCCCCTTTAAAATTGGAAATATTGCTGAATTTTTTGTTTCCCTTCTGTAACTTTAGTTTGCCTGAATCAAATGTTATGAAACTTATACAAAATGATTATCACAAATAAAACACAGATCAAGTTTTAATTTTGGTGGCTTCGATTTCACTGTTCTAGAGTTATGTCCCTTTACATTGGAAAAATTACTTGATTAATACCGTTCTCTAACTTAAGTTGGTCTTACCTAATTATAATGAAACTTATACACAATGCTTATTACCACAAAACTCTGATCAAGTACAAATGTGGGTAGCGTCACTGTTACATTTCTTGAGAAATGTCCCTCTAACATTATATGGCTTTAATATGTAAGTGGTGGCATCATCTATGTCTTATGAACACATTCCCAATTTATTTTATGCTGCATACCTTTAAAAAATTCACTCATTGAGAGGTATTGTCATAACTTGTTGTCCATCATCATGGTAAACAAACTTTTGTTAAATTTTTTAAAAAGGAATTCATTCATGATTTTAACATCAGAATACGACAGATGCCTCTTTTACTTGTAACCTTTTTATCCCTACATTGCAAAAGAACAGTATTCACATTATTTCAATATAAAACTGCAGTTTAGACTTTGTTTTAATTTCAATGCATTGAATTATTAATTCATTTTATTCATAACATTTATTTCTATTTTCCTTATAGATATGGAAGCAATCCACAGAATTTACCATTCTTATTAGAGGTGCTGACAGTATTACCAGAAGAAGTAAGTCAATAAATACTTATATGAATAAGAAGATGTGGTATGATTGCCAACAAGACAACCCCCAACAGAGACCAAAATTATATAGAAGTAGGCAGGAATAGGTTACCATACGGCCTTAAACCAGTTTTGTTTCAAGTTGTTTGATCCTTAAATTGCATAATTTTAATGATTTTACATGACATATCAATATCTTACAATCAAAGAAAGATTCAAAGAAGCAATAAATATGGCATTGCAAAAAATTAGAAATACAAATATTATGTCTTAAGTTAGTGACATGTTTTTTTTTTACAGGTTAATAGTAGATCATTGAGATTAGGTGCTAATAGGAGAACAGAAGTCACAGAGGAATTTAGAAAGTCATCACCAGTAATTCTACAGTTATTGGTAAGTTATATTCTATTCACCTCACCAGAATTCTACAGTTATTGTTGGTAAGTTGCATATATCTTATCCAAATTTTCTTCAACTATTAAAAAAAGAAAATTGCACAGTTTTATTTTGCAGGTAGTTAATACTAAAGATGAATAAGTATTTTGCAGTCACTGAACAGTTACAAATGTATCTCTTTTATGTCGTTCATAAGTATCAAACATTTGTTACAAGCAAATTTGAAAATTTAATTCAGGAAACATGATAAAGATTGATTATTTTCTTTGCAAACATGCTAATAGACACATTTTATACTACATTCTGTGAATGGTCAATCTTTATCTTTTTATTGAAAATTGTATATTGAACTCTAAATGTCTTTTTTGTTTTGTTTTATTGGGAAGTTTGTTTGCATGTTTCATGAACATATGCCCACTTCGCTGGTTATTGTATTTTAGGATGCTTGTGGTGAAAGCTGTGTTGGTGATACAAAAGGACAGATGAAGATATTTAGGTGTCTAGGAAGTTGGTTTAGTTTAGGGGCACTCTCAGAAGAACTGATTATTGGAAGTAAACTCGTCACAGCTCCTTTCCAAGCTTTGGTACGTATATTAAGTATTGTACTGTGCATAGATTTCAGTGTTTGAAATTAGCAGGGGCCCACTTTGAAATGACCCTTAAAATATGGTGTGGGCTACTTAATTTTCTGTTTTTGGGATACGATTGCTTTCAAGCAATCTGTAGACTTTAACCATTGACTCAGGGCCATGCCCTCACGTCAACCTTTTTATTCTAAACATTAAGGAACATCTCAGATTCTAAATATTGTCTTGCTATAAAAGGTAATAACAAACAAAAGGATTGAATTTAAACACCTTTCCTTTAATGTTCTCATAATCTTCATGTTTCGATATTTCCGTTGACTTATATGCATATTTTAACAATACTGAAAATCAGAATTAAGCAGTATTTATATATAATGTTTTTATAAATTTAGAAATATGTTGGAGGGAATTCCCAAGTTTTGATAAAATGCCAGAGTTCTCTGAATTCTGATAAATCTATTTCTGTCATATGATTTTTATGTGTATGGCTCTGATCTGGCTTTGGTTTAACATCTAAAAATTGAAATAGTTAAATTCATATTTATGATTTATGTCAACATTATTGTAACAATTATAAAAATCATTGTAATAAATTTCTTTGCTCTTCATGGGCTCTTTAATTGTCTAAGAACTGAAGTGGAGTTTTTCTTATATGTCACCGTTATGAAACTGATATTTGATATTGTACTTCCATAAAGAAATGGAGAACCATCTAGGTCGTTTAATCAACATTTAATATACGTCCTTGCTACAAATCACATGTCTAGGGTTTGTTTTTGTAATTGTGCGCATGTGTTAAGTTTTCTTGACTTGACTTGGGGTATCAGATTGAATGGTTGCTCTGGATTCCCCACTCCATTGATTAATTTGAAACTAATGAGATCCTTTCTATGTCTGTTTGCTATTGAAGGTTATTGTTGTTGCATAATTTCAAATCATATGCATCATTTATATTAAAATCAATGTAGTCCACAACGTAAAGGTGTAATAAGAACACCCCTTAAGTCGAAATAGAGTCTTCCATATTATTGCTTCCAGTTGTCACCCTTCTGTAAGTAACTTCCATTCATTCTGAATCAAAATACGACGATGCGTCGAGAAAAAAATAACTTGTTCTGTCGATAGACGTTGTATTATATTAAAAGTGATCGCAATTTAAACACAGGAATGTGTACGGAAGGGAGTCATGCCCTCTGACCCAAAGGAAATTAAATATTTAAAGAGTTAGAAATGGGGTTCCTCCTAGAATTCATATAGGAAAATAGGTGATAAGATACGAAGTGAAATACCTTCTCTCACTCTCAGTGACTGCTGTGGAAAGTAAACTTGGAATTGATAGTACAAAAATAAAACACAATAATTACATATTGTTCATACACTTGTATCGAGGATTGGCTATTTTTAAAGTAGAGTAACTATTCAGATTACTTAAATTACATTTTACATGTGCAGTTGAATTGTTTTTGAAAATTATACTAATACATGTATCAATGAAAACAATGGTAATCGGTATCCCTCTGAGCAATCATGCTCTTTGATTCTTGTATAGAACAAAATATATTGGCTACCACATTTTAAGCTGTTGGCTACCATGTCAACATTTTTACTTCAATCCCTGGATTTATTCCTTGCCAAAATTACAAATCAAAAGTTTAGATTGCATAACATTGTTTCCAACATTATGTTGATTCTTTTATGAGTATATACCGAAACAGATAGATGTTGATGGAAAAATGTTTCAAGTAATATCCAGTTTTAAAATTGTAAATTATGTAATTATATTTTACAGGTAATAGCAGAATGTCCTGCCAGTTTACATGAAGCAGCAACAGATTGTATATGTTCAGCTTTATACAGTGTAGAGGTAGGATACTGAAACATACTTATTATTATGATTTTCTATATCAGATCTTCAATCTTTCACTTTATACTATTGATATGCATATTTTTTTTAACTGGAGCATTAAGGAAGAGAAATTCTTTGTTGAAAATGACATCCAGGTGCATTAATAAGTCACTACTGTTAAATGTTTTCCATGGTTTTGAAAAGGACTTTGATTAATAGATACTTGGTTTCAATTGTTCTTATTTCTTTGACATTTGTTATAATCGACCACAGTTGAAACTGCATCATTTAAGTTTCGATGCATTCCCAATTTCCATTCTCAATTTTATTTTATAGAAATGAATGAATTTGTTAACAGTTTTGTATTCAAATGGTTCCTATCATTTCTACAGTTTTCTGTTCAGAATTTATGAACTGTTAAACTTGGATATAATCCATGTCATTCTATCTACAGGATTTGAAGTCACATCTACGTTTAGCTGAGGCCTTATACAATGGAGTAAAGACATTACCAGATGCCTACCATATGTCTGTAGCACTAGATGATACAGATAAGTATGTATTATTGTGAATATGTAATTTATAAATACAGAGGGGTTGTGTTGGGTATAATTTATTAACTAGTAAAATTTATACATACTTTTGACAAAATTCATGAAAATAAAATTGAGAATGGAAATGGGGAATGTGTCAAAGAGACAACAAGTGGACCAAAGAGCAAAAATCACCAGAAGGCCACCAATGGGTCTTCACAGCAAGAAAATCCAGCACCCGAAGGCATGCTTCAGCTGGCCCCTAAGCAAAAAATTACACTAGTTCACATATTTCATCTGCTATTATCACTTTACCCAGAAGATGACCCAAATTGAATATGTAATTTAGGAAAAGGAGTATTTACACATCACATTTTATTGTTGTTCAGCATGGTCAATTTTTTACCTAAAAAAACAGTAACCTTAGACAACATAAAAAATCATTAGAGTGAAGTTAATCTGCTTTCTTCCTCATTCCGAAAATTTTATCTTAGGCCTAAATTAATATATTGTTAGTTTCCCCAATCCCAACCCTGCCAAGCCAGGTTTGGGTAGGTAGGTAGGGAAATAATTATATTTTTTCCGTAAAGCTTGAGCATTATCGGACGATCGGGCAAGCCTGAAAATCGGAAATGAATAAAATAATATTTGACTTAGTTTTGACAATGAAATTTTTTGAGTAGCACCGTTTTTGCAGGGTCAGTTGGGATTGGGGAAACAAACAATATTTTTATTTTAGGCCTTATCTTTCAGAATTTGATTATATTTATATTTTGTCTTTTCAGATCAATTAATTATTGCAGAATATTTACAGAACTTGCCGAGTCATTTTTAGAACAAATAGTTAACACACCTAATCAGGTAAATTTCAATTTCAGCATTATGTTCCACCCTTATGTGAGAGTTTTTAAAATACAAAAAAACATTACCTGCTCTTAACTTAAAATTTATATGAATAAATATAAAAAGTTTATCTTACTAAGTGTACTTTTGATTGCTCATCTATGGTTGGTAAATATATTTAGTGATACAAAAATGACATAAATGTATCAAAATAAGGATAAACATTGTTTACAGAGTTAACTTTTGGTAAACGAAACCTTTCAGCAACAGCCATGCAGAGAGTCTTATGAGTCAGCTTATGAGTCGTTAAAAATAATTTCCACAGCTTATGAAGTATATGTACTTAATATAGAAAGTTAAGGTATGTTTTGGTGTCATTATATTGAATTTGTTTGATTTCTTTTTCAGGGGTTTACTGGAGATTTAGGAATTTTAGATTTATTACTTACATGTGTTGGTCATCATTTATATGAGGTAAGTCAAAATAGGGAGACTATGTTCATTGAAGTTGATTTAGAAAAAGGGATCTTTTGTACCCAGGATTTATTTAAAATTTTTAAATCTAAAAAACATTGAAATAATTTGTATTATACAGTAATTCTGTTATGACCTTCAAAGGACATGAGCAGTAATGTCTGAATATTTTCAATATTGTGTATCTCAAAATATGCTAGAAATATGAATTTGTTGAATAGGCTGCTGCTGTAATGTATGTTTTCATGACATACAGTTGATAATTTACTGAGGTCTTTTTTATGAGGCACAGGAGCAAATTCCGATATTCCAGACGAAATCATTGGCTGACTGCTTTACTTCCTTATAGACATGTTGGGTGAATTTATATTTTGTACTTGTGTAGTGTGTACTATAAACATGTGCATCAGTTGTTAATATCCAGTTTGAATTTTCTAGGTAGCAGAAATAACATTTAATGTATGGTACAGATTATCAGAAGAATTGTATCAGCGACATGAAGATCCTGCTATAGAAACATTTAAACCTTACATACAAAGACTTATAGTTGCAATGTGTCGACACTGTCAGATGGATCAAGATCATGTGAGTCTTAGATTAAAAAAGAAAAAGATCAGTATTATATTCAAATGATATTAAAATCAACTACATTTTATTAAAGAATGATCAGGATAATATTTTTGCCTATTTCTGTATCTTACAGATATTGAAATGGCTTCACTAAATCATAATTTAATTACTAAGAGTAAACAAGGATAAAAGACTTTTTACAATTTTTTGGTATGAGGATATGAAATAAGAAGATGTGTTATGATTGACAATTAGACAACTACCCACCAGGAACCAAATGACATTCAACAATGAGCATGATCTGCTCAGGGAAATTTTACCTACCGGGACCAAGGGGTCTTTTAATATATGGGAAGATTGTAACAGTGAAAATACTAAAGATACTTTATTTTTTAATTGTATTTATAATTTTACGGTAATAGTTGATTATATGAGTAGAACAGTATCTTTACCATAACAATTTTATTTTATTTGTAGGATGGGATTCCTGGAGAATCTGATGATTTTGGAGAATTTAGAGTTCGAGTATCAGAATTAATTAAAGATGTGATATTTATTGTTGGTTCATCAAATTGTTTTGCACAGGTAATGTTCATTCTTTGTTATTGGTTTACTTTCCAGAAATATTTAATAAAGTAACGTTATTTTCAAGTAAGATAGAAGCATTTTTCGTTTATAACAAGTTTTGTGGGTTTAGGAAAAATTGTAATTTCATTGATACTCTATAATTTGTTTGACACAAAATATTTATTTTAATTTCAAGGAAATATGTTTTGTTTAATATTTATGTGATTAACCTCATAACGCAAAATAATAATAAGAATGAAAAATGTCTGTAGACTTTAATGTTTTGAAAATGAAGAATCATTAAGTATTCAATGTTTCTTTAACTTTTTCAGATGTATGAGAACTTAAAACAACAAACAGAGAGCACTTCTTGGGATGTTACAGAAGCCACATTGTTCATTATGACAGCTGTGGCTAAAAATATCTTACCGTAAGTGTTATGATTATTGTATTGCACTGGTTGATTTTATTTACTTAAAGAATTTTTTATTTGCCATTTGTTAAAATGATTTTGACTTTAGCTTCTTATGTTTGCTAATATGATAGCCATAATTATTTATTTCTCTTGATTTAAAATTTAGAACAGAAGGAAGGTTATTTATAGATAATTTTTAAAGGGCAAATGTTTATTTCTTCCGTTCTTAAAAGGGATTCAATGTGATTTAGTAGTGTTGTTTCTTCTTGACCTTGACCTTTGAAATTCAAGGACAAAATGCTGAAATTATTCTACATCTGTGTCCAGAAGGTAATTTCATTGTCATTTGGAAAATGGATGCAGCACATTAAGACTGTTTTGGTATTCCCATTGAAGATGACAGTTGACTTAAACTACTCATCCTTGGCATGCTGATCTTTGCAAGGCTATAAATGTGATAGTTTCTACCTTACATTTGAACTTGTGTCTTCTTGCCATGTTAGGCAAAAACCAATTGATTAAATGATCAATTGTGCATGTATGGAAAAGAAAAATGAATTATTAATGTAAGTTGTAACATATGAACTTCTATTTCATTGCAGAAAATCATTCATTATTGTAATTTGTAACATGTACTTATACTTTCAGGGAAGAAAATGAGATAGTACCAGAAGTAGTTAAGGCTATTCTATCAATACCACCTACTGCTCATATAGCTGTTAGATACACAAGTATACAATTGTTTGGAGAACTTTGTGAATGGATAGAAAAACATCCAGACTATTTAGGTAATAAATACATAATGCATTTATATATAATAAATTTTAGAAATAAACAAATAAGGAGATGTGTTATGATTGTCAATGAGACAGAGTTTAAATCAAGTAAAAGCAATTATAGGCAACTGGACATCCTTCAACAATGAGGTAAACCTATACCACATAGTTGGCTTTATAAAACCCTGATATGAAAACTGTAAAATAATAAAAATTACTGGCCTAACTATTAGACAGATGTACTGTGAACCAAGAAAAAAAAAAGATACTTTTGCTTGTAAAAATTTGTTGTACTTTGTTTTTAAAGATTAATATAACTTTCATGGGCATACTATTGGTTTTAATAGATTCGTTATACTTCTTCCCACTTTAGATAATCAGTAAATTATCAGTTAAATGCCTTATTAAAAATATTTTCACATGTTTACTTGAATCTACAAAATTTGATATCTCACAAATAATATAAAATCTACAGTTGCACCCAGTGGCGGATCAAGAACTTTTGCAGTCTTGCTTCAGTGATTCCCTATATAATCAACCAAATTTTTCCAACAAAAAGGGGGGGGTTGGGCCTGGACCCCCCAAGGCCCCCATCTGGATCTGCCTTTGGTACAACAGTGGGGTTTATATTCAAATGACTATATTCATAATATTTACTCTGCACAATAATGACTTATCTATCAGTTAATATATATGATAAGATACAATGTATATACTTCTTTATTTTTAATTGCTCTGTTCTTAAAATATGCAAAATGTATTTCAGATCCAATACTGCAGTTTTTATTGGCTGGTTTACAAGAGCCAAAGTTGGCTTCAGCGGCTGCTACGTCAGTACAGAGTATATCAACCACTTGTAAAGGGAAAATGAGGGATCACTTCCAAGGACTTCTTAATATAGCACAGGCTATTGACACACTACATCTTTCTAATGAAGCTATTATAGGCTTTCTAAAAGGTATGAACATTTGTGTAGTAATAAATATAGCACAGGCTATTGACACACTACATCGTTCTAATGAATCTATTATAGGCTATACATATTGCATAGTACAGGTTTTATTTGTAATTAAGTATCTGTTTTAAATGTTTTTCATTATACCATTACATTTGTTAACATTTTAATATTATTATAACAAACACAATTTATTCTTATTTAGACCATATCAAAATATTTTTGTTAAATTTATGTAACAAGCTCTAATAGATATCAGTTATAGTGTAGCTTCACATCTGGTATATTGTAAACCAGCCTTTTTTCACAGATACCTTATTGAGTGTCATCATTACTGGCCCATTTTACTGCTATTTATTTTTGTGACCTCCTAATACTATTTGTTGCACATGTATTGATATATAGAAAGACCAATGTTTTACATATTTGCAAGTTTTACATTCATGTTATATTTCTACAAAAGAAAGTTGCAAAAATTAGCTGGTTAACAGTATGATGATGAACTTATGTTTTGACAAGGTTACAGCGGATTGCATTATAGTGTAGGCAAAGGTAATGTCGTTGGTTAGCTTGCTTGCTTTCTGAACCATGTCGTTATTAGGTTAGGTAAATTACCCTCCTTTAAGAGTAGACTAGTCCGACAGATAACCAATCTATCTGTCTGTTTGACTAGGCTATTTCCAAAGGTGGTTAGTATACCTGATCTAATAATGACTTCACAATTCAGCTAACAAGCAAGCTAACCAAAGATATTACGTTTACCTACAAACTCAATGCAATCGGCTGCAATTCATTAAAGATTTTAACTTTTTCTTCGAAAATAATGTATTATTACATGTTTTATGTTTCCTTAAATATTTGTATTATGTTTTCTCTTATGATCTGTTGCAGGTACTGCAGTGATATTAACACAGTTACCAGTGGAGAAAGTTGGAGAGGCTTTAACACAATTATGTTCATTTCAAATTACACCTTTAAGTTCAGTAAGTTGTTTTTTAAAAACAAGTCATGACAAACAATAGAGAAAGTATCATGGTTTTTTTATTTGTATTAAATACTGTATGAAAATAAATGCTTGCATATTTTGCATGATTGTGGTAAATCTTTAGATTATTGTTTTGTATTCTAATAATCTAATTATTAAATTTTGATTCTTTCAGAAAGAGTTGACATGCTAAACTGTATCCTCAACGGAAAACATCAGATCCTCCAATTAGATTTTGATTTTCCAAAAAGGATGCAATAAGAGTGAATTATCTTTAATTAATCTTAATGTCAAAAATATGAAACAAGGCGGTCCAAAAAACAAGATTTATTTTGTTCCCCTTAAAACTGAGCAAAATGTTGAAGTCTGAAGTTGTCATAAATGTTAACCCTCTGAAATTTTAACAGGTAACTTGAATGTTAAGCAGTAGCTGAAATTGAAAGGAAGGAGAGTCAATTAATTTTTTCCATAACTTATGACTTTTGACTAATTGTTATGGATTATATTGAAGATGGTTGTAAAATATTGGACTTATCTTTTTCAGCTTTTGACAAAATCTGAGGATCACAAATTACCGAGCCACATCGCTCATGGTAGTAAAGAAGATCCCACAGTATGGTTAGACAGATTATCTGCTATATTTAGGTAGGTGAAGATAATAGTTGTCTCTGTATCAATGATGTAAAGTATAAATTTGGGTATTTATCACACATTTTTCCTTCCATGGACTTCTTATATTAAACTTCATTAACTGCACTGATGAAAGTTATAAGAAAAGAATTGACATGCTTATAATGCAAACTGAATTTTTGAATTCTGTATACTGATAATAGATGTAGATATTTTTATGCCCCATTTATGGGCATTATGTTTTCTGGTCTGTGCATCCGTTGGTTTAAGTTTTTGGTAAAGGTAGTTTTTGATGAAGTTAAAGTCCGATCAACTTCAAACTTAGTAAACATGATCCCTATGATATGATCTTTCTAATTTTAATGCCAAATTAGAGATTTTATCCCATTTTCATGGTCCACTGAACATAGAAAATAATAGTGCGGATGCGGCATCCGTGTACTTGGGACACATTCTTGTTTATTAATATATTTATTTTGAATATTCACTTATATAAATTATCTGAACAAAACATTAAAGGTTAATATTATTGATTTTTGCAGACACACCACACCAGTAATAACCAATGGTCAAGTCCATCCATGTCAGACTGCTGTTCAACAGGTAGGTCTTTCTACTTATTCTTTATTATTAACTGTAAATGGATACAGGTTGTAAGTTTGAAATTCTGAAATTGAAAAAAATAAATTCAACTTTTATTGTCAGAATCAACATGTAAAACACCTTCAAGTAACAAATATTACTTCATTGCTATATTATGGAATTAAATCACAAAATTTTCCTTAACTGAAAACAAAAATGGAATTCTGTTGCTTATTTCAAATAATCTATAATAAACATACTTTATTGCAATTTTTGATTATTGGAAAGATTAGAACTTGTTCTAAATCTTTACTTAGGCACCGGCCTCCCTAACAACAGGACAGGTTAGCTACTGTTACTAAATGTATTCACACTGAAATATAGTTCCCTATCATGGTTCTCATGTATGTGCACATTATACACATATAAACTGAAAAAAACTGGGTATATTATTGGAGCAGTTCATTCAAGAATGTATGTCATTAAGGTGTGTTGATGTGCAGGCTTTTTAAAAAAACATTTTGATTAGGTAACTGGGTATTGATTCAACTAGTATGATTGACAACTGTCATTATCACTAAACAATGAGAGACAAGGTGGACCTTTAATTACAATGCCCCACCTCCTGAACTGCCAATCAAATTGACCACATTACCTATCAACCTCAGTCTTACATAATTATAATTCTTAATACACAAGTATTTGACCTCATAATTGAATACACAAATGTGTATATTAGATGTTTGATATTTATAAGGATGATAGATTTATTTATTGCTAATTACTTTTGATCTACATTACATAAAGTGATTCTGTAAATTATATCTGAAAGATAAATGATTAATGGATGAACAAGATCTTAAAAAAATGAAATATGAATATAAATATGAATAAATAAAAGGTATTCAAGTAAGGCCTATAATTTACTTGATAAATTTCCAATAATCATCTGTAATTAATCAACAATTAAATTAGCACACTTTTTTTTATCAGGAATTGGCTTGAAACAGTTAAAAAAATGTAAAATTTTTAATTATAACAAACCATTGTTTATTAGTTTATTTCCCATCAATCATTATGTCTATTTTAGTCATTTGAATTTTTATTAGAAGTGAATATATATTTTTGCAATCAAGAAAGAATCCACATTTCAATAAGATAAGTTTTTTAATTGGTTTACGTTGAAAAAGTACATTTTCAATGCCCTGTGTTGGAAAATACTTTAAAAATTGATCAAAAGGCACTCTAAAACTTTTAATCTTCAATGCCATATAACCTCTGTTTCAACTTACAAAATGCCCCAAAACAACATTTTTCAATTTTTTTTGTTGACACTTTAAAGTTTTAAGCTGTTGGTCCAGATTTATGTCTTACAAGGATAGTTGGTAACATTTACTAGAAGAATTTTTGCATTTTTTTGTTTTTTTGAAACATGTTCAGAACCGGCAACACAATTTCGATAAGATATAAACTGCAGTTTAAATAAAATTGTGCAAATTAAGAGACCCATATTATTTAATTTGAGCTCATTTTATCCTCATACTGGAAAAGCAAGTTTCCTTCTAAAGACCTGCTGTAAATGCAATTTTCAGCAATAGTGCTTTATAAATGTTCATTTTCCCCCACCATACCTTAATATGAAATAATTCAAACTACTCTTCTAATCTTTCCATAAGTGATTTCCATCACTTTGATTTTTTTTGTACATTTTCTAATATTAAATTCCGCGAGGTGAACCAACGCCTGTGAAATCGTTTTGGTAGAATCCCTGAAGTGGATACCTTGGTATGCCGGGTTGTCAAATCATGCAAATGAATGCAATCCTTAAATAATAATTAAAATTGACAACAACACTTCAAAAGATCTGCAATTTTATTATCTATGTCTACATGTTTCGCCTGCAAGGCAGGCTTCATCAGGACAATTTTTATACAGAAATTGAGCCCCTGAAGTACTCCAAAGTGGTGCATTGAATTTGACGTCGTCATGGTGAGAGAAACAATGAAAAGTGAAAGTAGCAATACAGAGTTATAAATAGATAAGATAAATATAGAAAATTAAAGTTTGTATACAATGTAACTTGAGTTCGTTTTACTATTATATGATACATGAAATTGTTCTAAAGGCTTGGCATCTAATAGGACGAACTTCCCATGGTTCCTACCACTTCGCAAGGCTTCTCTTCCAACCTGGCCATAGTTGGAGGTTACTACTTCCCGGCGCGTCGGCAACAATAGGAAGATTATGATCGCCGCTGTGGATAATAAAATTGTCAAAAACTGTTCCTTTGTTAATTATTTGGTGACTATATAATTTTTGGATCGTCTGCAGTAGTTGGTCTGTATAATGGCATAGTTGTGAATTCCTAGTTCATTTAATATCGGCGCCCGTGGTACGTTTCTTCTGCAATCATTTATATCTGCTATCATTTATAGATGTATAGGTGGTATCGGACATCTTGGTCATCTTGATTCAGTTGTTATTTCGTTGTAAGTATGGAATATTCCTTGGTCCATGTATATGCTGGTGGCCTGTAGATCGGCGCTGTTAGCTTGGCGGTTCCTTTCGGATGCAGGGGTTCACGATTAAATAATAAATTAAATTCCGCGAGGTGAACCAACGCCTGTGAAATCGTTTTGGTAGAATCCCTGAAGTGGATACCTTGGTATGCCGGGTTGTCAAATCATGCAAATGAATGCAATCCTTAAATAATAATTAAAATTGACAACAACACTTCAAAAGATCTGCAATTTTATTATCTATGTCTACATGTTTCGCCTGCAAGGCAGGCTTCATCAGGACAATTTTTATACAGAAATTGAGCCCCTGAAGTACTCCAAAGTGGTGCATTGAATTTGACGTCGTCATGGTGAGAGAAACAATGAAAAGTGAAAGTAGCAATACAGAGTTATAAATAGATAAGATAAATATAGAAAATTAAAGTTTGTATACAATGTAACTTGAGTTCGTTTTACTATTATATGATACATGAAATTGTTCTAAAGGCTTGGCATCTAATAGGACGAACTTCCCATGGTTCCTACCACTTCGCAAGGCTTCTCTTCCAACCTGGCCATAGTTGGAGGTTACTACTTCCCGGCGCGTCGGCAACAATAGGAAGATTATGATCGCCGCTGTGGATAATAAAATTGTCAAAAACTGTTCCTTTGTTAATTATTTGGTGACTATATAATTTTTGGATCGTCTGCAGTAGTTGGTCTGTATAATGGCATAGTTGTGAATTCCTAGTTCATTTAATATCGGCGCCCGTGGTACGTTTCTTCTGCAATCATTTATATCTGCTATCATTTATAGATGTATAGGTGGTATCGGACATCTTGGTCATCTTGATTCAGTTGTTATTTCGTTGTAAGTATGGAATATTCCTTGGTCCATGTATATGCTGGTGGCCTGTAGATCGGCGCTGTTAGCTTGGCGGTTCCTTTCGGATGCAGGGGTTCACGATTAAATAATAAATTAAATTCCGCGAGGTGAACCAACGCCTGTGAAATCGTTTTGGTAGAATCCCTGAAGTGGATACCTTGGTATGCCGGGTTGTCAAATCATGCAAATGAATGCAATCCTTAAATAATAATTAAAATTGACAACAACACTTCAAAAGATCTGCAATTTTATTATCTATGTCTACATGTTTCGAAACATGTAGACATAGATAATAAAATTAAGTGTCGCGGAATTTAATTTATTATTTAATCGTGAACCCCTGCATCCGAAAGGAACCGCCAAGCTAACAGCGCCGATCTACAGGCCACCAGCATATACATGGACCAAGGAATATTCCATACTTACAACGAAATAACAACTGAATCAAGATGACCAAGATGTCCGATACCACCTATACATCTATAAATGATAGCAGATATAAATGATTGCAGAAGAAACGTACCACGGGCGCCGATATTAAATGAACTAGGAATTCACAACTATGCCATTATACAGACCAACTACTGCAGACGATCCAAAAATTATATAGTCACCAAATAATTAACAAAGGAACAGTTTTTGACAATTTTATTATCCACAGCGGCGATCATAATCTTCCTATTGTTGCCGACGCGCCGGGAAGTAGTAACCTCCAACTATGGCCAGGTTGGAAGAGAAGCCTTGCGAAGTGGTAGGAACCATGGGAAGTTCGTCCTATTAGATGCCAAGCCTTTAGAACAATTTCATGTATCATATAATAGTAAAACGAACTCAAGTTACATTGTATACAAACTTTAATTTTCTATATTTATCTTATCTATTTATAACTCTGTATTGCTACTTTCACTTTTCATTGTTTCTCTCACCATGACGACGTCAAATTCAATGCACCACTTTGGAGTACTTCAGGGGCTCAATTTCTGTATAAAAATTGTCCTGATGAAGCCTGCCTTGCAGGCGAAACATGTAGACATAGATAATAAAATTGCAGATCTTTTGAAGTGTTGTTGTCAATTTTAATTATTATTTAAGGATTGCATTCATTTGCATGATTTGACAACCCGGCATACCAAGGTATCCACTTCAGGGATTCTACCAAAACGATTTCACAGGCGTTGGTTCACCTCGCGGAATTTAATTTATTATTTAATCGTGAACCCCTGCATCCGAAAGGAACCGCCAAGCTAACAGCGCCGATCTACAGGCCACCAGCATATACATGGACCAAGGAATATTCCATACTTACAACGAAATAACAACTGAATCAAGATGACCAAGATGTCCGATACCACCTATACATCTATAAATGATAGCAGATATAAATGATTGCAGAAGAAACGTACCACGGGCGCCGATATTAAATGAACTAGGAATTCACAACTATGCCATTATACAGACCAACTACTGCAGACGATCCAAAAATTATATAGTCACCAAATAATTAACAAAGGAACAGTTTTTGACAATTTTATTATCCACAGCGGCGATCATAATCTTCCTATTGTTGCCGACGCGCCGGGAAGTAGTAACCTCCAACTATGGCCAGGTTGGAAGAGAAGCCTTGCGAAGTGGTAGGAACCATGGGAAGTTCGTCCTATTAGATGCCAAGCCTTTAGAACAATTTCATGTATCATATAATAGTAAAACGAACTCAAGTTACATTGTATACAAACTTTAATTTTCTATATTTATCTTATCTATTTATAACTCTGTATTGCTACTTTCACTTTTCATTGTTTCTCTCACCATGACGACGTCAAATTCAATGCACCACTTTGGAGTACTTCAGGGGCTCAATTTCTGTATAAAAATTGTCCTGATGAAGCCTGCCTTGCAGGCGAAACATGTAGACATAGATAATAAAATTGCAGATCTTTTGAAGTGTTGTTGTCAATTTTAATTATTATTTTCTAATATTATATTTGGTTCCTTTTTAGATCTGGCCAGTATTATCAGAAACTTGTTCCAAGTTCCAGTCAGATATAAGAATTGTAGAAAGATGTTGTCGCTGTATCAGATTTGTGATACGATGTTTAGGGAAAAGTTCTGCTTCATTACTCACACCACTAGTCACACAGGTATGGACAATTTTATTTAGTTTACGCTGATCAATTATTAAAATGAGGACTGTACAAGTTAGAAAATTATTATGGTGAGGTTATTGTTTTTTGTCTCGGCTGCTGTTTATCAAATTTAAAATAAATTTTCATAGGACATAAGGAACAAATTGTTTTCAATATTTATAATTTACACAATACTATAGACTAACTTTTTTGTGAAGGCTTTTCAAACATTTTACAGTGATTTTATTTCATGATACCTTATTTACTTGTTGTAGATAAATAGGGAAAAATCCAAGTGTTATATATTTGGGACACTTTATAATTGTGTTATTTTCACTCTTGAAAGTTGCAAAAATAAATAGTTGGTTTAGAGTAATTTACCTTTTATTATATTAAAGTGGCTTAATTGGCTGCTTTCTATCTATATGAAAAACTTTGATTTCTGTAGCACTTAATTTGCACATAAGTGTCCTTATTAGCAGAATCAACAACTTCATTTTAAAAGAATTTTGTATTTGATTTCTTTAATTTATTATTACTGTTTAATTTCAGATGATATCATTATACCAAGTCCATCAACATTCATGCTTCCTGTACTTAGGTAGTATATTGGTTGATGAATATGGTCAGGAGCAGTCATGTCAGCCTGGTCTTCTGAATATGTTACAGGTAAACAAACAGATAGTCTGGACAGTTAGTCATAGATTGTGATGCTAAGTGATAGTCCAGGAAGATTTGAATTATAAAGTCTGCTTGAACTGATAACCAAAACTGACAGATTTAATAGTGCTGTCAGGCTTTTGAACATAGAAAAGGGCTAAAGAATAAACCCAAAATATTTTGAGGTTTTCTCTATGAGAAAGTATTTGGACATAACCTTTGCTTTAATGAAGAAGAAAAAACTAACAGATTTTACTGTTTAGTCAAGTTTAACCTGAAGTAAGGAAAAAGAATTAACAAAAAATATTTTGATGGTTGCTTGTGTTACTTTGAAATGTGATATACAGGAGAAACATGACTACAACAACACTAATTGACTTTCATAAGGTTTGCTCTCTTAAATTTATTGACAGTGTAACAAATTTCATTTCAGGCTTTCTGTGTCCCAACATTTAAGATATTAGAAGAACACAATGGTTTACGGAATCACCCAGATACTGTAGATGATTTATTTAGATTATGTTTAAGGTATTACTGTTTTAGAAAATAAACACAATTAACAGTTGTATTAAAAAAAATTATTGATAATCAGAATCATGACATTTTATCTATGATTCAAGTTGAATTTATGGTTATATATTACAAATATAGCAGTTTGATTTATCTAGAATATCTAGACTTTCACATCAAAGATTTAGTTTTCCATTGAACTGTTTACATCAATTCAAATAATTTAAGATTCATCAAACAAAAAAGAAAACTTAAATTCATGTCAAAACAACGCATTTGAATAGTTATCCTGTAGAATATCTTTGTGTGATCTAAAACAATTGATATTTCAACATCATTTCAATATTTAAAAGAATGAATAATAATCTGTTTTTAAACCCCTCTCTGTGAACTAATGTTTTACCATTACAGATTTGTACAGAGGGCTCCAGTTCCTTATCTCCAGTGTCAGATGGCCAAACCTATCCTATGTTGTGCTATTGCTGCCTGTCCATTAGATCATAGAGATGCCAATGCTTCCGTGATGAAATATCTTACAGATTTCTTAGCATGTGCTACAAAGAAAGAGGTAGCTAACAAATTTTATGAAACTCGTACACATTGCAAACAACTAAAACTCTTAAGAGTGAGTCACTTATCTTTCTAGAGTTATGCTCCTTAACAAGTTTTTTTTTTTGCAATTTTTTTAGTTTCTGCACTCTTACTCAAGTTTTACTCGTTTAAATTTTATGAAATTCATACACAATGCTAAGAACTAAAACTGATAGACTCCCAGTTTTAAATTTGGGCAGTGAATCTCTTACCACTCTACAGTTACCCCCCTTTATAGCTTGAACATTTTATTTTACTTTATTGTATGTCATTGGATTTTAAGGCTAGAAAATAAAAATTGAAAGTTTAACAATATTTGGTAATAATGTGCTTTTCAGGAGAAACCAGACTTTGAAGTACGGAAGAACTTGGTGAAAGGACTGTTAAATGAACATGGGTCACAGTTAGTTCATGCCTTAATTAATGCTTGTCTGTTTTGTTTGCCTACGTTTATGTCAGCTGATATTGGAGAAGTTTTATATGAACTAATGATAGTAGATAGACCGGTAAGAGTAAATAAAGATAAGATTTATTTTATTAAAATGTCACCATTCATTACAGTATCTATATAAATATACACACAAAGTCATAAGAATCTAACATTTGGTAAATGTATGCCAGCAGAAAACAACTTAATAGTTATGAGACAATATCATCAAAACAAACATCTAATGCATCCATAAAAGGACAACTGTTTTACATGTACATCTTACTTATTGTGTAAGTTTGTGTGTAGGTTTAGATTAAACAATAAACAAATGGACCCATAAGATTAGCATGCGTTTTTTTGAAAATCACTATAGCATTGTATATGTTCCATACTGTATAAATATTTGGACCGTACACGTACAATTTTTACCGTATGCATACTTTTTCAAAATACTCATACGGTTGGATCGTACGTGTACGGTCTGACTTATATTAAGAAGTTAGCAAAGTTAACTAGATGCATATAACAGATCAATATAACTTAACTCTTAAATTGATATAAAAAGTTTAATTATAATTGAGAAAAAAACTTTACATTTTAATGATTTAAAAAATTCACGCTAATTGAATCTGTTAATCTCTTGTATTTAGCATGTTGATCACTCAGTAAAATAATTGAATTATGATCACTAAAATTGAAAATATAGGAAGTAAAGATAATGTGGGAGGACAACTGTTTTAGAATATTTAGCAACTTTACAAAAAAATACAAATGCTAAGGTAAATACACGAACTGCAAAAATATAATTGTAAAAAGTATTAGTACGTTACTTGTGGTAGCAAGTGTAACATAGGTTGAGAGTACCAAAATTAGGATCAAGATATACAATTAAACAAATATTAAATTTCAGTTGTTCATTTGTTCATTTTATCTGTGCAATTGCAATAATATTAATTAGTAAAACTAAAAATAAAGATTATGAATAATGTTAAATTGTTTAAATTGTTTAAATTTGATAAATATGATCTAATAACATGTATGGTCAGCTCGTACTGGACCATATGCGTATACTCATACAGTCCGACCATAAGCGTATGATTTGACCATACGAGTATACCTATACGTGCGTACAGTCGAAATACTCATATGGTCTGTAACATATATATTAGTTTCAGCTGCTGGAATAATGCAATTAATGACCATTTGCATTGACGCCAAACAACGTAAAATTGTGAAGGATATTACATTAGGACCTGTCTGTATGTCTGTCATCATAGTTGAGTTACAAAAGATAACTGCAAATATGCAGCTTTTTAACATTTAAATTGTCATTGATAAACAATGTCATACCATATATCAATTGTAAAATTCATATTATTATCACAGGCAAAATTTTGCTAATGTGAATAATTTTTCTTGGCAAATAGTAAAGGTTAAATATTAAATTCAGGTTGATTTTAAATGTGAATTTCATCTTAAATATTTTTAAAAAAACAAATTGTGTGGAATATCAAGCTGGCCAAGAAAGTGCTGGCATTGCAGAGCAATAATATATGTCATTGAATTAATTTTATGTTTAATCATATTTTCAGACATTTTGCCGATGGTTAGAAACAACTTTAAAGTCTTTACCTACAGAAAGTTCGGGAGGTGTAGTGACCGCCACACACAAACAGCTAACAGATTTCCATAAAGCTGTTACTAGGTAGGTCATGATACAGAGAGTTTTAACAGAAAATAAATAAATTTGGTGTATTTACTGTCTTCTGATAGGTTAAAAGTATTGCTTTTATTTTCAATGTTGTCAATTTTTATGGCGAGACGCTCACTCTGAAGTTGTGTATTCATACGCCAATATGTGTTTACGTTGTAATTGTTAATATAAATAATACTAGAACACACCCGTATATCGCGGGTCCATGACTGAATTAAAGTATATTACTATGCGCAAGCCTTATTTTAGTATTAGTATGTCATCTGATAAAGTCATGCTGATTATAAGATACACAGTTTTCTCTGCTTTCAAATCTTTCTGTTTGAACCCGTCGAACTGGAACTTATCAGTTATTGATAATATTAATTATTTGGAAAACAAAAGGTCCTGGAATGGAGTAATTTTTAATCAACAGCATTGTATATTAGTTATAAATATTGAATTCTTTGATTCGCTGTTTTACGTCATGCCTGCTAACAAATTGAAAACTGTACCTATACGCCTTACTTTAGTCCAGATTTTTAGTATTCGTATTGTTATCTTAGAAAGTCTAACTGATTAAAATACTACAATAGGTAACAATTTGACATTTAAGTAGTGTCAACCCTGTGATTATGACCCGTGTAATACTATATAGCATATTAATCCTGAATACACCGTTTGGTGGTGCGCCTGTCAGATGCGTAACGTACAGATAAGGTAATCGGTAACAGGTGAATATACTATTGGTATCGGTATTGGACTCGACCCGGAACTTCTTAATTATTGGCAATATTAATTATGTGGAAAACAAAAGGGCCTGGAGTGGTGTAATTTTTAATCTACACCTTTGTACTATATTAGTTATATATGAAGTTGAATTTTTTGATTCGTCGTTTTTACGTGATGACGGCTGACAAATTGGACCTCGTAATTTTAGTATTATAGATAAAAAAGTTCTTTCAGCCTTATTTTGAATAAAAATTTATTTATAATGAATGGCAATGATTTATTAAACCATAAAACTAATTTTTAACTTCACATTTTACATAATCCTCTTCGTGGATTATTCAATGTGAAGAGTCAAAAATTAATTTTATGGTTCAATAAATTCAAAATAAATAATAGCCATTAATTAAAAGTGGTTATTAAAAATGATGATAAAGTATTACTTTTGATATAGAAAAACTATTTTTAAATTGTTTCTAAAGACTTGTTCTGGGAAAGCACACCTATACATGATATTAAAGTATTTAAAAAAAAACAGAAAAAAAGTATCAATTGTACTAGTAACAACATGCAGTCATTTTAATTCTGTACATCAGACTTTCACTTACATTTTAAAAAACAAGTAAACATTTGAAACTGAATTATCATGGTTATAATTTCAGACTTACAAACAAAATTTGAGAAATATATGTATTCCCCATTTCCATTTTCATTTGTATTGATAAAAAAGGTATATGATGTAATATGATTTCTTTTACAGTGCTGAGAACTATAAACAAGTGTCAACAGCTTTAAGAGAATTTTCAAGACTTTACAGATGATAGCTTTTTTACCTCATAATAACTCTTACATGTGCAATCAAATGAAGGCTTCTTAGTGACGGATCATTTTTTTAGCCTTTTTCATCCAATTTTCTACTTGATGTAGTGTTTGGATTTTGCTCAACAGTAGTGGTTGCTGTAGAAGGCCAGATTTCTAAAAGCATGATGATAACACAATTAGATTGCAGTTAAAAGGTAGAAATAGGAAATTATGGGAGTTAAGTAGAGTGGCTTCTGTTAAAACAGTTCGGGAAAAATGATGACTGAAAAATGATGACTCTGATTGGATGATAGGAAGTAGCTTGTTTGTAAACTTTGTGGTGAGAGAGTATTGACTTGTAATACAGTGAAAGTGCTTCCAATTCTCTTATTGCATAGACAAGTGGCTTAATCAATGCTGTTGCATGGTGCAGTCTTAAAAGTTTTGTGAGAATCTCATTGTGCCGACAGAACTAAATGAACTGGTTGTTAAATGTTAGTTAGTGATATTCTAAGTAACAAAATATTATAAAATCATGAAAAAATTAAGTAACAGTCTATATAATAATCATGCAAATGTGATTCATGGGTAGTGCCTACAAATCATTTTTAATGCGCCACCTAGGGGCATTATGTTTTTCAGTTTGTTAGTTTGTTCTTCAGTCTGTTATTCCTGCTTCAAGTTAAAGTTTTTGGTCAAGGTAGTTTTTGATGAAGTTGAAGTCTAATCAACTTGAAACAAACGTTCGTTATGACATGATTTTTCTAATTTCAATGCCAAATTAAAGTTTTGAGCCCTATGGTATGCCCTAAAATTGGTAAGATAGTGAATAACTGAAATTAAGAGGCTAAAAAATTGCTATTTTTTATAACTTGATGTTTTCTTTAGACTTCCTTGATATTTTTAAACTTTTGTTAATTAAGATTTGTTTACACTGAGGCAAAGAAGTTGTTATTTCAGTCAATACTAAGGTCAATTTTTATAAAACTTTAAATGTGGTAAAGAGTGAACAAAATTGTTTTATTTTATTTAAGATAATTATTTACTATTTTTCTTTGCTTTTGAATGCTGTATTTTATATGGAAAAGGTGATCTTAAAAAAATTCTCACTAGCATAAATGGTATGGAGCGATGTTTCTTTTTTCAATTTTATGATTGACTACTACTCTTATAGCTGAAGCTTGTATTGCCTGTACATAAGTGCTTTAAGCAAAATTTAATATTTCTTGATATTGTTCAATAGGATATATTGCTTGTTCATAAATGCTGAAATAGTATTTATTTTTCTTCAACTTGTTCTATAGCAATATATCTTCATCTGATGTATCATGTGTGTAAAACACTTACATGTATTTATAAACATTTTCCAACATTTTTTAAAAAATTGATGAATATTCAATATTCAACATTTAACAATGAATATTCATCATCTAATTGACAGTATTTTATATTATGCAGTAGGAGTGCAAAGAAACATAGTTATTGTTTATTGTTATTGTCATTATGCATAGTTTTGAAAGAAATAAAAATGTATTTTACAGAGTCTGTATAATAATTTTAAAACCATAGGTTAAGATAGCTATAAATACACATTGTTGATATCTATGGGTAATAGAATATCAGGAAGAGGAGTCTTAATAACATAATCATTGAATATTTTTATTAAACTAACTATAATGCATGCAGAAATTTTTGATAAGCAGTTACTTATTACGTTATCTTAATCATAGTTTTAAAGAAAGACACTTTAAATGGAAGTGATGATCGATTAAATAAAATTGAGAATGAAATGGGGAATCAAACTAATATCTGTGTGTGGACTTTTTTGTATTTCTAGTCTGAATAGAAACATATGTGATCATAGTATTTAAACATAATAAAATCTTGTGATCATGTTGATGAATAAAAATAAGATTATGTGATCATATGAATGACAACATCAAAATCATGTCGGCATATTTAAGAAACACAATAAAATTATAATTGTATTAACCACAATATAATCATAATGAATCAAAATTAAATCATGTTAAAAATTTGACCAAAAAAATAAAATCATGAGTCATATTAACAAATCAAAATAAAATCAATGTCATTTTGACAAAAGACAAAAACAATCTTGAACATTTAAAAAAAACATAATAAAATTGTGATCATTTTGACAAACACAATAAAATAATTTGATAAATTTATAAGCAATGTGATCATATTGATGAAACACAATACTATTCTATCTATTTGTAATTATATTAAACAAAAACAATGAAATTGGCTAAACAAATTAAAGATTTTGACA
The DNA here is from genome assembly GCA_019925275.1 of Mytilus edulis. Lineage (NCBI taxonomy): Eukaryota > Metazoa > Mollusca > Bivalvia > Mytilida > Mytilidae > Mytilus > Mytilus edulis. The sequence goes on from CM034357.1 coordinate 70,795,728, forward strand.
AGTTTTGCCAAGTATATGTCACATGTTTCAGTTAAAGTTGCTGAAGTGCAGACAAAGTGACCCATGGGAGATAACTCTTGAGGTTTTAGGGTTAATTAAGATTATTGATGATACCATTTTTTTGGCCTGATAATTTTTTTAACTTATTACAGAATTTTTGTACATTTTGTTAATAGGAATCTAAGAATGAAAATTACCTCATTAAAACACTTGAGTATCAAGTTGTAGGGAAAAAACTCTGATTAAAATGTACTTTAGAATCTTCTAAACTTTTTTTCTATAAAGTGTTTAACACAAGATCAAATGTTGACCTAATGATGATTGTACTTTTGGTGCTTGTATTTAAAAAATGTTCTGTAGGTATGACAATGTACAACATATTATTGTTCTTTAAAAGCCATGTGTGTAACCAAACATGTGTTCATTTATTTAATTGTTATTTTCATTGCTTTTTACTGCTTTGTTGTTAGAAATACACCAGTTTTTTCAATACACATGTTTATGATAACATTTATGTTTCATGTTAGAAAATACTTATTTTTAGTCATTAGATGACATCATATGTTGTTGCATGCATGTGTGTGTATCCATTAAAGGATGTGTATTTAGTTTAAAACAAAGGTGTTCATTACTACTTTGTTTCTTAATGAATTTCATATTTTTACTTCTTGGTAAAAGCAGAACAAATAAAGATTTTAAGAATCAGATACAACATTGCCAGTTGAATTTATTTAAAAAAATAATTTTGTCAATTAAGAGATTGAACCAATAAGTAGATGTACCTCCAAAATTATTTAGTGTATAGATAAATAATCAAAATTACATAAGATGAAATTTCAATTAACCTACAAGTGCTGTAGATGTATCTTATATCAGATTCATTATTAAAAGGGTAACAGTATTATTCAATGATTTCAGCATGTCAAGTATTTGAGTTCAATCACAGGTTTATAGAGATTGCTAAAACAATCATAAAGGGTTATCCAATTTTGAAGTTTATTTCACAATAAGATATATTTTTTTTTATGTACCAATTTTTTTTTTACTTTATATAGAGCACTTCATTGACATAAAAGACAGATGTGCTAAATTCAATACATGTATATGGAACATCTAAATCATTTTGTTTTAACTTTCCTTGCTTAATTAAGGAATTGCTTAAATTGTTGTTGGCACAAGTAATAACAAATCAATCTATTTAAAGAATTTTTTTTTTTTCTTTTAAAAGAGATGAGAATATCCATGAATTTTTTGAAAATTAGTTTTGCATTTGTTAGCACTACTTGTTTATGAAAAGGATTGTAAAACTATCATACAAAAAAATATTTTAAAAAATATGAGTAAATTTAAAAACTACAGAAAAAAAAATATTTAACCTTGAATTTCATGGATAATTCCTTAAATGTACCAAAGCATAGGAATCCTCATGGTTGAATAAAATACAGTTTTATTTTTATATTGTGTGTAGTTGTGAGTGAAGCACATGTGTATGTATGCTTTGTTAAATGCACTGAGAATGTGCTCTATTGTATTAATATGCAAAATTGTAATATATATTGCTTTTATACATGTGTAAATATGTACATCACTATTTTATTGGAATGTTCAGAATTGTAATGAACAACAAAAAATTGAAGTCTCAAATTGGCATTATAAGGGGGGGATTGATAAAAAAGAAATAAATGGATTTGACTCATCAGATATTCTTTTTGTTATCTACAATCCAAAACAAACAAAAAAATTGTCAAAGAACTGGTTCAAGTCATATGAGGTTTTCGGGAGCTATCTCATGTTTAAGAACCACTTCAGAATGGTTATTACAGGTGAAACCAAATACAAAAGAAATTTTCCTTGTGTGGTGCTTGCTGATTTTTAGGTAAAGATTGCATGAAATGCAACCAAAACCTTATGGGACTGACTTGATATCTAAATGTTCAAAGGCTTATCACTACCTTTGTTAATACACAAAATATAGTGCATTGACCATAACATTCTATACATACTATAGCATATTAATCTATTGCAATAAAAAATCATAATATCTAATAAAATTTGTAGATTTAGCTAACAAAGTCCTTATATTTGTATAAAGTAACATTCGTTTATAGTGGAAAATTGTTTTAACGTTTAATAAGCTACAATTAAAAATTGCTTGCTGGTCCCTCTCTGTGATTACCATTATATTACGCTGGTTCAATTCCTAATCAATCTGTCACCAAGGGCAGATAAGTAAATCAATTTTCGTTCATAGTCTTTTTCAAAAATGATGAACGGTTCTTTATATTGGTATGTAATCATTTTAAACGTTTCAAATTTATGAAATTATATTCTTACATCAATGTTTTTGATACACCAATAACAAAAACTGAAATATATTGAATTGATACATTTTGTAATTATTCAAAATTATATCAGAAACCTAAACTAAATTATAAAATAATGAACCTGTTAAGGGGAGAGAATACTCGCATAACTTTTTTCGAATTGGCACATAATACAACGAAATGTCACTCTTGCATACAAATGGCACATCAATATAATTAATTATCTGTGAAATCGTCCCCCACCTTCCATGATGAATCTAAATTATAAATATAACCAAAAGTTGTTAATCTATAGATAGTTGAGACTAATGAAAGCTAACCCAATGTAAAAATATTTCTTTGAAATTTTTTAAAACTTCCTCAGAAAAATACTCGAGCCACTTGACTTTCATAGCTCAAAATTAACGTTTTTACACAATATTTGAATAAAGTAGTTGAAGATTATTCACTTCTCAAAGTGTAAGACGCAATAAAAATGGTATGCTTGCACCATCCTACTGAAATGCGGATTTAATTAAGTCCTGAACATTTCGACATTTCTTCGTATATTTTGAACAAAACCGGTTTTAACCAAATCACAAGTACGTGTTAAGATCCGACTAAATACCTATTTTCCTATATGGTCAGGTAAAGTTGCTACATACTATCCATGAACCTTTATCAGAATTAGATCGATGTAATATGGTCAGATATTCGAGGCACAAAATGATGTTAAGAAAATTACATAACTTTTGCAAGGTGCAGGAATCTAATAACTGTTCTAAAAATATAAATTATGTCAATGTTAAAGTCATTTCAATTTAAAAATTGGAGTTATCTTCCTTTGTCTAGAATAGCTGTTCAATCAACAACAATCAATGCAATATTTAATGATAAATTGAAGCAATCTTTATCGTTAAGTGTTTTCAAGCACTTTGATTTAAAAGTTTGTGTTGACCCCTCCAACCACAAAGGTGCATAAACTCTAGCTCTGTAAAGATGCTTTAATATTCCCCATTCTAGATATGGAGGCTATATTGCCTTAACCTTGTCTGTTCATTTGTTATTTTGTCAAACAAATATTTCTGTCAGACATTTTTCAGGTACATCTACAACAAACAGAATGACTTTGTATGCTGTAAACAACTAAACACAGATAAGGAGGGATTAAAACTTTTGAGCGTATGAGACATCAATTTCCTATTTGATGATACTTTAAATTTTTCTATATGTTGAATGAAATTAATATTTTATCACAAATTTCCCTACCTACTACTTAACAGAATTATTTCATATTTACAACTAGGCAATGATGGGTTGTACTTTGTGAACAATTTTAGAATCAGTCAGAGTTCAGTTCTCTTGTTATTTTATTTTTTTCAGCCAGCCACTTTTATTTCAGATACTTTGAATTATGAGATAAGTTATGTTAAGCATGTTAACATGTGCTATCTTTAAATTGTGATTAATTTGGGCAACATGTATCGGGATGGATGGGTTTTGGATTTGAGTTGAGTTAAAAGGAATGGTACCTGTTTACTGTGTGGGTCTGAATATTCTGCTTACTAGTCGTTAATATTCATTGTAGACTTTAATTGGTTAAATTCGTGTCATTTGGCCTGTTAGAAAGTTGTCTTTATTGAAAATCGTACCTCATATCTTATTTTATAAAAGTTAATACAGCTTGATATTGATCATGGTATAAGTATTTATTTCTGTCAACTTGACTAATCCTTACCATGTACCTATCAGTCAAGGATGTTTATACATCAGTAAGACAGCACCCTAATTACATTAAACATATCAGCACAGATACTATGATTTAGCCCATATCCATGTCTCCCCCATAACAGGGGGCATTAAGTTTAACCCTTGTCCGTACTCCTGAAATTGGTTTCGGTTCTTTAACCTAACTGTACCTCAACCAAATGTTATGACACTTACAGGCATATGACATATAGTCTTAATGGGATGTCAAGTCCAATGCTGCATGACATATCATCTTTTGGATTATAGCTCTTCATCTTTTATATAAGCTTTGGATTTTACATATTTTGGCCATGAGCATCACTGAAGAGACATGAATTGTCGAAATGCGCATCTGGTGCAGAAAAATTGGTACCGTTAATGTTATTGAGATGATGCTTAAATCCAATTGTGAATAATATGACTGTGCTCGATTACGTAACTTAAAAAATCTATATATGAATCTTCAGGTCAATTGTACATAACACATCATCTTGAAGGGATGTTTCCTCATGCAAAATACCAAAAAACCATGTCCAACAGAAAATATATGGGGTGGAAACAGTCATGCCACTAAACACAATGAGGTCATCAATTGCATCAAATGGTACACAAAAAGTAGCCATATGCTCAATACCAAATCCCTTTGAAAAAAGGATTTAAAATTAGACAAGATCATGTACCTAGCACTTCAAAATCAATAAGTTGACTTTTAGATAAAATAAAAAAAAGTCCAATGGTGCATTACATATCGTGTTGAAGGGAGTTTTTTTTAGTCTAATGGTGCATGCCATATTGTCTTCAGGGATGTTAAGTCCAATGGTGCATGCCATGTCTGATGTACAGTAGTTGTCATTTGTTTATGTAGTTCATACGTATACGGGTTTCTCGTTTTTTATATAGATTAGACTGTTGGTTTTTCCGTTTGAATGGTTTTATAACCAGTATATTTTAGATGCAAGAATGTTAAAATGTGGAATTCAAATAATTGTCAATATTTAGTATAAGTTAAGATATTTAACACTAGCTTAAGAAATAATTTACTTGATAAATAGTTAATATAGTTAAGTGTAAAGCAAATTATTATGTAATCCCCTGAGGCCTTAATGACATTAGAGACTTAAGCCTAAGAATTAGATAAGTGTTATATATATGTGGCGGGGTTGCTTCCCCTTAGTACAGGTAGAACATATATATCAGTCTTAATCAACTGAGCTAGGGAATCGATTCTTTGGCTCAGTGGGTTAACGCACTGACTGTCACGCAGATGACCTGGGTTCGAATTCCGGTGGTGACGATATAAATTTGTAGAGTAGATACAGGCTCTCCGGTTACATAAACAAAAGGGATTTCTTACTTTTTAAGATGATTTAAGTTATGTTGCAAAGACTTGATTTTGAGAAAATAGATAAATTAGCATTATTATGTAAATTAGATATATGAGTATTAATGCTATGTAAATTGAATCATGAAAACAATATTTTTATAATAGACCAGTTTTTCAAGAACTATTATGTTTATTTCATTGAGAAACCATGTTTTGGTAAATTCTCATAAATTCAAAATGCCTAAAGCAAACTCGAGTAGTTATACGATTTCTATGGCAAGAGTGAATACCAGTCGTAGTAATACTGCCATTCTTTTAGTGCTATTTTTCAGTATATAAATACTTATTCAAGTTCTTTATAATTTTATAATTAACATATAGTAAACAATTCAACAACTTAAATATAATATTAAAAACAGGAAAATGTTTTATAAAAGGGACATCTCCCTAAACCGAGACGCAACGCCCCCACCGGTCATTAACAGAGAAACCAAGCCCCAACGGTCATTATCAGACGGAAACCACGCCCCACCGGACATTATCATGTCAAAAGTTCGTTAACGACCGGTTTTCTGGTCCGTTTTGTTCTGTTAATGACCAATTGAATGTATTACTGAAGAATAATGAATGTCACGTGGCCTCTTTTTGTCGAGCCTTCGACTTTAGTCGAAAAAGCGAGACTAAGCGATCCTACATTCCATCGTCGTTGTCGTCGGCGGCGTCCACAAATATTCACTCTGTGGTTAAAGTTTTTGAAATTTTAATAACTTTCTTAAACTATACTGAATTTCTACCAAACTTGGACAGAAGCTTGTTTATGATCATAAGAAAGTAACCAGAAGTAAATTTTGTAAAAATAAAAAATTCCAGTTTTTCTGTATTTTACTTATAAATGGACTTAGTTTTTCTGCGAGGAAACATTACATTCACTCTGTGGTTGAAGTTTTTAAAATTTTAATAACTTTCATAAACTATCCTTGATTTGTACCAAACTTGGACAGAAGCTTGTTTATGATCATAAGATAGTATCAAGAAGAAAATTTTCTAAAAATAAATTTCCACTTTTCCGTATTTTACTTATAAATGGACTTAGTTTTTTTTGCCAGAAACAAAACATTCACTCTGTGGTTTAAATTTTAAAATTTTTTATAATGTTCTTAAACTATCCTGTATTTCTACCAAACTTAGACAAATGCTTGTTTCTGATCATAAGATATTATTCAGAAGTAAATTTTGTAAAAAAAAAAATCACTTTTTCCGTATTTTACTTATAAATGGACTTAGTTTTTCTTCCAGTTAACATTACATACAGTCTGCAGTTAAAGTTTATAAAACATTTATTAGATTCATAAACTATCCTGGATTTTTAATCAAACTTGGAAGCTTCTTTCAATCAAAAGACAGTATCAAGAGGGAAATTTTTATTTTCCTCATTTTTGTTGAGTCTGCGATTAACAGCAAAAGTAGGCGAGACACTGGGTTCCGTGGAACCCTTACAAATTGTTATCCAATAGTAGACGCTTATTCTTAACCGATATGCAATAAATATATATTAGTTGACCATGTAGTAAAGGACAGTCACGCATTGGACACTTATATTCTGACACTTGTAGTTTACACTTGTGTTATAAACTTGGATTTTAGACAGTCATAGTGGATTGATATAAGACATGCTGTTTTTATATGTCTCATGAACTTATGTAGTTGTGATATGTGATTACCGTGATTGATAAACTATACTGAATGCTGATTTAATAAACATTATATATTGAACTTTGAATCTGTGTTACGTTGACATGTATTCATATAAAGCTACCAGCTAGTTCCCCCAACCTAGCAAGATAAATAACCAGGTCAGGAACGAGCATAGTACTGGCCTTGGTATAGTTTTACTTTACTAATTTTTGAGGCCCTTTATAGCTTGCTGTTTATTGTGAGAAAGGCTGTGTGTTGAAGGCCGTACCTTGACCTATAATGGTTTACTTTTATAAATTGTTATTTGGATTGAGAACTGTATCATTGGCACTCATACCGCATCTTTCTATATCTACATATAGCCTTGGTGGGATGTTTTAGTCCAATGGTACATATGACATAAAGCCTTGATGGGATGTTCAAGTCGAATGGTGTATATGACATATTGTCTTGATGGAATGTTTAAGTCCAACGTTGCATGACATAAAGTCTTAAAGCCTAAAGGGATGTTTAAGTCCAATGGTGCATATGACATATAGCCTTGATGGGATGTTCCAGTCGAATGGTGTATATGACATATCGTCTTGATGGAATGTTTAAGTCCAACCTTGCATGACATATAGTCATAAAGGGATGTTTAAGTCCAATGGTGCATAGGTCATATAGCCTTAATGGGATGTTTAAGTCAAATGGGGCATATGAAAAATAGCCCTGATGGGATGTTCAAGTGGAATGGTGTATATGACATATCGTCTTGATGGAATGTTTAAGTCCAACGTTGCATGACATATAGTCTAAAAGGGATGTTTAAGTCCAATGGTACATATGACATATAGGCTTGGAGGAATGTTCAAGTCGAATGGTGTATATGACATATCATCTTGATGGAATGTTTCAGCCCAACGTTGCATGACATATAGTCTTTAAGGGATGTTTAAGTCCAATGGTGCATATGACATATAGCCTTGATGGGATGTTCCAGTCGAATGGTGTATATGACATATCGTCTTGATGGAATGTTTAAGTCCAACCTTGCATGACATATAGTCATAAAGGGATGTTTAAGTCCAATGGTGCATAGGTCATATAGCCTTAATGGGATGTTTAAGTCAAATGGGGCATATGAAAAATAGCCCTGATGGGATGTTCAAGTGGAATGGTGTATATGACATATCGTCTTGATGGAATGTTTAAGTCCAACGTTGCATGACATATAGTCTAAAAGGGATGTTTAAGTCCAATGGTACATATGACATATAGGCTTGGAGGAATGTTCAAGTCGAATGGTGTATATGACATATCATCTTGATGGAATGTTTCAGCCCAACGTTGCATGACATATAGTCTTTAAGGGATGTTTAAGTCCAATGGTGCATATGACATATAGCCTTGATGGGATGTTCAAGTGGAATGGTGTATATGACATATCGTCTTGATGGAATGTTTAAGACCAACGTTGCATGACATATAGTCTTAAAGGGATGTTTAAGTCCAATGGTACATATGACATATAGCCTTGGTGAAATGTTCAAGGCGAATGGTGTATATGACATATCATCTTGATGGAATGTTTCAGCCCAACGTTGCATGACATATAGTCTTAAAGGGATGTTTAAGTCCAATGGTGCATATGACATATAGCCTTGATGGGATGTTCAAGTGGAATGGTGTATATGACATATCGTCTTGATGGAATGTTTAAGACCAACGTTGCATGACATATAGTCTTAAAGGGATGTTTAAGTCCAATGGTACATATGACATATAGCCTTGGTGAAATGTTCAAGGCGAATGGTGTATATGACATATCATCTTGATGGAATGTTTCAGCCCAACGTTGCATGACATATAGTCTTAAAGGGATGTTTAAGTCCAATGGTGCATATGACATATAGCATTGATGAAATGTTCAAGTGGAATGGTGTATATGACATATCGTCTTGATGGAATGTTTCAGCCCAACGTTGCATGGCATATAGTCTTAAAGGGATGTTTAAGTCCAATGGTGCATATGACATATAGCCTTGATGGGATCTTTAAGTCTAATGGTGTATATGACATATTGCTTTGATTGGATGTTCAAGTCTAATGGTGAATATGACATATCGTCTTGAGGGGGTAATTTAGTCCAAAGGTGCATGTATTATCGTCTTAAGGGGTGTTTAAGTCAAATGGTGCAATTGAAGATTTCTTCCTATTGCGCAATACTATGCAATTTACGATTTCTTGCTATGTGCAATACCGTATGCAATTGAAGATTTCTTGCTATTGTACAGTACTATGCAAATGAAGAGTTCTTGCTTTTGTGCAATACTGTGCACCACAGGCACTTGTCTCAGAAAAAATTCTAATATACCTTAATGTTATATTACGGTATAGGAATTTTTTTCCTGAGAAAACTGACTGTGCTGTGCACGTGCAATTGACGATTTCTTATTATTGCGAAATACTATGCAATCGAAGATTTCTTGCTATTGTTTACAGTTTGGTGTGTATCTTCTGCGATATCAGTATTTTTTGCTTTTTAATATAAATCAGAAATAATCAATAGAAAAATGGAAAATTTTAAGAACTTGAAAAAAAATATATGAAAAAAATAAGCGCAACCCCGCAATTTTTAACCCCCAATGGAGCAGTTACTTCTCAACTCAATCTCTGCATTCCCTTTGTGGAAATCCAAATGGTACGTTAATTGCAATAAAATTTCAGAGATATCCAAACACTTGAACACAAGTTATTGTCTGGAAACAAAAAAAAATGCTTGTTTTTATCCTTATTTCTAAACGTTTGGACAATCACCCACAGGCACTCGTCTCAGAATTTTTTCCCCTTTATATAAAGGTATATAGAGGGAACAAAATTCTGAGACGAGTGAGTGCCTGTGCAATCACCCCCTAAACCGAATACCAGCTTGCCCTTATTATATGGAACCTTTCGGTTCAATTTCAAAGAGATCCATAAACTTACACACAAGTTAATGCTTGGAAACTAGAAAAAATGCTTGTTTTTGGCCCCTTATTTCTCAAAATTTGAGGCAATTACCCCCACACTCAATCCTTTCCCTTTGTGACAAGGAACCTTGTGGTACAGTTTTATAGAGATCCATACAATTAAACACAAGTTATTGTCTGGAAACTAGAAAAATGCTTGTTTTTTGGCCCGCATTTTTTTTCGGTCGTATACAAATTAATATTGAAAAAAAACTTTTTTTTCTTAACTTTAAAGGGCATGAGTACGGTTATGACTGCCAAGTCGCACGCAATAAGTGTGAGACCTGCACATTTTTTTTTTAATAATTTTGTCCATAAATCACGCTTTTGCATCATGAAAACTTTGCAGTATTTCGTAAGTAGTTTTTGATTTTTTAAAGTGTTTTTAAATTTTTAGGACCGTATCTGAAGTCGTTTTTACACTTTACCTAGATTTTTTTTAAATAGTTTTTTAATACAAGGCCAAGCAAGGATAGTCACTCCTCTTGTTTTCACCATGAATTTTTGCCAGATATTTGGAATCCTGTGCCATTAAAATGATTTTTGTCAATCAACACATAAATTACTTTCCATAAATTTAATAACATATAGTTTAAAATGCCATATTAAAAAATCTTATAATATCCTTGTTTTTTGTTGTTGGTTTTTTTTAAAGAAAAAATGGTGCCCAAGTTAAATTAATGAAAAAGTCTAGAATTTAAATGAAGAATCATTTCCCTCTAAATTTTCATAAGTATCTAAAAAAAAAAGCACACGAACCCCTAATTTTTTCTGATTTTTTAGTTCCTTTGTTTATTAACCGTAAATTTATAACAAACATGAATACAGTCTTTTAAAAAGCTTGTAATTTTAAACAAAGTAGCAAACATCTTTTAAGTATTATATTTTTACGCACATGCGATAACGGCGGGAAATTGCCATTCGGAAGTCATTATCAAATAAGTTCCAAATGAGCGCACCTGTTCGTCGTGATCCCAAAGACGTTTACTTTCGTTCAATCGCAAGTGAAGCGTATAATAGATGGTGATGTTCTTGTTTACATGTTGCTAACGTGAGAAGAAAAGAAAGAACGACCAGATTTTGCATTTAAATTTCCATTGATAAGAACCTTGATAGGGTTATAAAAGGTTATCATAATGTATTCTCATACAAACCAGAAAATTGACGAAATAAGGCGGGATATTGATAATATAGCCCAAAGTGGAAATTACTATTGTACGCAAGAAATAGGCAGAGAATTATCAAATATTCGAAATGGACTTGATCATATGAGACTTGACAACAATATATCATCAACTACAAAATTCAAAGGGAGTCCTGGCATAAATACATACACGTGTAAGTATACCCAGATGTAAAATACTTATAAATAGCTGATATAACATACAAATTAATAAAACCCTGTGTCTCCAAAGGATTCCGAAGCAGGACAAATCGCCCCTCAGGCAAATTGCCCTAATTTTTCACCAACTCGCCCCACTTTAAAAAAAAATCTCCCAAAACTGGTTTACTATAAACTCGCCATAGCAATAGAAAAGCAACCTGATAATTGTATTGTAATGCGATATTATATACATGTACATGTATCATAACAATTGAAGGATTTCAATTAACAGCAATTTGTGGCCCAATTTGTTACCATAGCACTTACCGGATTGGTTAATATTGTCTTTGAATTAAGAAGAATTAAACAATGAAAGGCAAATATGTTACTTTAAAGTAAATACATTTGTATCAAAGAGAATGTCCATTCATTCATTTACAATAAGCGTGTGTCAAGTTTTTGTAAGTAAAAGTAGTCAAAGTATGTTTTGTAAGTGGCAGGGACATATACAACTGGATAGCATCTTTTTCCATAAGTGTCGTGAGTTGGAATTACTAAATTCATCCTGGTTCATTTATTTGTCATGAGTGGGGTGAGTTGGCACACCTTATTTCAGCAGGATTTTAACCCTTTTCATAAGTGGGGCAAGTTGTCCAACCTATTATCAATGTGATTTTACCCTTTTCATAAGTGGGGCAAGTTTGTAAACAAGAGAGATACGATTTTTAGGAAGTGTGGCGAATTGGTGGAAAAGTGGGGCTATTTCATTTTGCCATGGATTCTCTCCAATTAGGCTTTATATTCATTGTGTAGGTTGGTGGTTTGGTGATTAAGACCGATGGCTGCAGTTCTGAAGGTGCTGAGTTCAATCCTTGACAAAAGGCTCTGGATATTTCAGTACAAAATGAGGTTGATTTCCCCCCTCCCACACACATCTCAGGTACCCTTTTTTACTGGATATTATGAATAATTGTAACTGGTATTTAGGGGCCTTGGTTGGTCGAAGCGACCCCAGACTTTGACAAAGAGATCTTCAGATATCCCTTTGGTTTATTTGTTCAGCGAATTAGAATACTCTCATCGCAAACAACCGGGTGATCGGGAATTTAAAAATACTGTATCCACTTCCGGATATAAACCCCATAAACTATCCTGAGTAGAAATCATCCGGGTAGGAATTAGTTTTAATGTTGCGTTTAATTGATAACATAAATCATCAACCAACTTTATGAAGGGGTGGAGGTGGATTCAGGCAAGTATATTTAACTAATATGTTCACATAAAATGTCTTCTTGATATTCAAAAATATCTATTTTACATGTTTTATGTGAATAAGTTAAATATACTTGCCTGATACATTTACATTATAGAATACTCACTGATTACAAAGCAGTGAATGGTCTTTGGAAGGTGGATAAATGTACCCAATGGTTCTCTTCTAGTACTTCAGGTGAAGGTTGGCACCTATTAAAACATTTAAACCTGATGATGCATTTGTTTGAACCTATCCAAAGTCAGGAACATGATTTTCAGTGGTTGTTGTTTGTGGATGTGGTTCAAAAATCTTTCTTGTTTCTCTTTTTTTTATATAGGTTAAACCATTGTTTTTCTTGTTAAACTGGTTTTACTCTAGTAATTTTGGTTTTTTTTATAGCTTGCTGTTTATTGTGATCCAAGGCTGTGTGTTGAAGGCCTTATTTTGACCTACATGTACATACTTAATGGTTTATTATAAGTCTTTAACAAATTGTGACTTGGATAGAGAGTTGCCCATTGGCACTTATACCACACCTTCTTATGTCTACATGTACATGTAAAATGTATATAGTACAGTATAGCCATAAGGATGAAGACATATTATATCCTGTTTTTTTTTGTTCTTTTTTTTAGCTGGTCCTCCTGATTTAGACAGAGTAAGCAATCACCTATCTCATCTCAAACATGTTATGGATATTGAAAATCTACAGGGTAAACAGGAAAATCAGTTACGTGAAAGACATCATTATGCAGTTCAGAACCTACGTGGAATTCAGCAGGTAACTGAAGTGCATCTATTTATAAATAGTTTTATATATATATCAGTGGTCTCGCTAGCCCAAAATAGAAGGGCGCCGCGCCCTGGGTGCCCTCAGCCGCGCCCTGGGTGCCTTCATCCGCGCCCTTCTGCCCTGACGTCTTTTTCCAAAATTATCTTGTGCCGTTTTGGTAAAATTTTGTTTCATCGATTTCTGATCTCCAAGTTAATTACTTATATGACACCTGTGTGATTGCCCCCAGGTTAATCATGTCATTACAATCAATTACAATGATAAAGACTTCAAAGGTGTTAATAACTAGGTAATTTAATTAGGACAATGTATCTTTTTGTCATACTTTTGATGAATGTGTCTGCTCAGCGAGACGGAGTGTGTTTAGGGTGTCTTCAACCTATGCCAACATTTGATAAAAATATATTCAACCTATGCCTACAAACAAAATACAATAGGTGTTGTTATAGCTATTATTAATTAATAAAAGGTAAAATACAGTCAGTATATTTAAGCATTAAAATATTACTCTTTGAAAACTCAGAATCAGAAATAAAGTATTTATAAAATTGTGTTGTAGTAAAAATGGAATAATTAAAAAAAAATCTAACAGGACAAACATTTTTAGATAGAAGTTCAACCCTTGGATACTAGCAAAATAGTGTTGAAAAAAAAAAAAAATTATAATGAAAAAAAAAAGACTAACTTTCTGAAATTAAACACTTAAATATAACAATACTTGAGAAAAAAGAGATAAAAAGCTATTTTATTTGTGCAAATCTTTATGAAAATTTTTGTTCATTCTTTTGTTGTCTTTAATATGAAACATACTTAAACAAGCAACAACATATACGAACTTACCAAATTCCAACAGATTTTTTTAAAATCAAATAAACTTTTCAATATAAACTTTAAAAGAAATAAAGATCCTCAACACACACAATTATACCTACGGTACATTTTCACTTGTACTTGTAAAAAGTTAAACTTTATACTTTAACGGTAGGTTTAAACTGGTTGTAAATTGATTAGCCCCTGATTAATTTATGTTTTTATAACACTTAATCTGTAACAAATTATTCAACCTATGCCAACATTTTGTCATACAATTTTATACCTAAATTTCAAAATGTTGGCATAGGTTGAATGAACCATATTTAGCTTGGGTCGGCATTTTCGATCTCCAAATCACAATGGAAGAGCGTATAAATGAAGACTTTCATGACTTTAGAATTGAATTTAAGTCATCAAAATAAAACTATGCCTTTACAGAAATGCCTTCCATCTCAACTTGTTAGCGACAAGCACAGTTTTTAATTAACCCAAACGTGGTGGAAATTGATTTTGGAGTTACTTCCCCTGTTTTAGCTTATTACAAATTTGTGCTCTAAAAATATTATCTAGTATCAAAAAAAGGAATAAATTACCAATTGAATATATAATAACATAATAATGTTACCTTTTAGATTTTAACTGTATTTGAACATATTAAAAAATATATATTGCAATTTCTACTTGATAATTATACTTTTAGCAATCCATGTTCTAAACATTGTTAAATTAGTAATGCTCTCATTTTTAGTAAAAGTGATGTTTTATATGCTATAATTCCTATATAGATAAAAAAAAACCACACATTTTCATTTATATTGGGTAGAGTGAAGTTAAACTGTAAAAACATAATATGTTGATGAAGATGTACTATACCATTCATAACTACATAAACAATGAAATAAAGACTATAGTTGAAAAGCATCTTTATTTAAAAAAAACCCCAACATATACAGTAAAAAAAAAAAGCGATTCGTTAACTCGTGACACACACAGAAACGTAGACAAAAAAATGAGCAGTGCCTTTTCTTATCATAAAAAGTGCCCTGCCCTCCACTGGCACCCTGCCCCTTTTGATTTCTAGCTAGAGCACTGTATATGATATACATATATAATCTAATTCAATTATGTTCTTTGGTAGACTCTATCAGTATGCCATGATCAGGTTATTCTTGTGTGTGTGCATTCCTTAATATTTTTACCTTTTACCTTGAATTCTATTCCTTATGTAACAGGCAGAAATATTGGATATTCGTACGTTTTAAGTTGTCAGACAGAGACAGCTCACTCAGTGGCTCCCATTAGGTTAGTTGTTCTAAAAAAAAACCCATTGCAAACCGTTATGCATGCTTAAAAAAAGAGACAATAGCAATAATCCCATAATAGAATGAAATTCAAAACAGTGTGGCTGTGGCCATTGATTGACACATTAAATTCATCCATTGACAGGGACAATTTTCGTGAACGTTTGTCTGTAACGACCACTGTTCACGACGTACCTATGATAGACATTTAAACTCTGGGTTCACCAAAGGTTTCTTAATGCCTTTAATTATAAAATAATTTGAAAAATTAATCAGGAATAACCTTTATGTTTTGATTTATATAATTGATATAAATCAAAACATTGTGTTATTTCTGATTAATTTTTCGAATTACTTTATTAAGGTGTTGAGAACCTTTGGTGACCCCATAGTTTAAGTGTCTTTAAAAAGTACATAGTGAGCAGTGGTCGTTACATTCAAACGTTCACCTAAATTGTCCCAGTCAATGGATGAATTTAATGTGTCAATCAATGGCCACAGCCACACTGTTTTGAATTTTATTCTAATCAAAATGTTTACAGTAATATATCACTGACTTGGACAAACTATTCCTGAAATGTATATCTTAAATAACTAACACCAAATTATTTGTACAATTACTACATATTATTCCTCATTTTACCCACTGAAACAAAGACAACTGATGCGGAGAAAAGAATATTTACCTGCTGTGGTCCACAGAACTTAAAGAAAATTACCTTTTCATGATTTAATAATTTGAAATATTCAACTTTTGAATGATGAACGTCATAAATGTATTAATAAACTCTGAATTAATTAGCCAAATGTGTTAATTAATTTCTTCTACATGCAAAAGTAAATGGGTTAAATTGAAAGAGGATACATGTATTTGTATTTCAATCACACATATTGTACCAAATATTTATTTTGCATATATGCCACAGGAAGGACTAGTTATATTAAGGGAATGAAAAACATACTTTAATGTTTTTTTCCTTCATTTCATAAGTGGTTTTATTACATGTAATCTCTTTGTGTTGTAATTTCCTTGCTGTGTTGAAGACCCATTGGTGGCTTTTGGTTGTTGTCTGCTCTTTGGTTGGGTTGTCTCTTGACACATTCCCCACTTCCATTCCCATTTTATATATTTAGTTCTTTGACATGGTACAATTAACAGTTAACTTTAAACCTTTGTTTTCCAAAGCTTTTCCATATTTTTATGTTTTATTGGTTGTATTTGCAAAAGTTACTGTTACTAATACCTTTGTCATGTTTGTTAAAATAAGATCTTTATTTTATTATTAAAAATTTATGAAGTTAAAAAAAAAAAGAAAATGTCTTAGTTAGATCCAATTGCAGATGTATATTCCTATTTTTGTAAATATCATTTGGAATGTAAACAGAAAGGATTCTTATTTGATTTGCTTCTTGTAACCTTTCATTGTGTATAGGTACTTGCTGCGCTAATGTATATATACCATAAAAGTATTTATACATGTATAATAGAATATCACAAGTTCATTGACTATTACAGTCTATGTGTGCATACATAAATCAAACCAGTATTATGTTGAATTAAAAACCCTAGATTATTAAACTTCTTTTTCAGCACCTATCTGTCTTTGGATTGTGATGGTAATTTATTGCAATGCTTGTAACACATTGATTTTGTAACACACACTAATTAGTGTTGTTGTTAAGAGAGTGCTGTAAATTAAAACATTTCATAATGCAAGACAAAATCGCACATACAATATTTTTCATTGGTTAATTATTTTTATTTTTTTCACATGTTGCAGTTAGAGTTCATAAATTTTGATGAAGAAACGTAAAGAAATTGCTCGTATTTTTTAAACAAAACATACCTTTTGAAGCAACCTTTTAACGTTAAAGGAAAAAAGTTTAATTTTATGAAAATGGTGTTCTTAGAAGATTGAAGAACAGACTATATTATTTGTGTGGGATAATATCCAATTATTTGGCCTTGAAGGAATTATTTTGTAGTGCTCTTCCACTTAAAGTTACCTGTAAATGGTTGCTTCTTTAGTTACCGTAACTTGACTGTATTTAGTCTTGCTCTCCACCTTTTTCATTTCATCTAAAATTCTAAACCAATTGCAATTTGTTTTATTAACCAAACTGTTCAACTGGTCAGAAATTTTAACCAACTGCTGTACAAAAATAATCATTACCTTATAAATTGTTTTGAGTTATCTCCCATTATAAAAAAAATAATCTAATCTTGCATTCTAATTATCTTCATTGAGATATTATATCAAAATTCTTTAAACAATTAGTTACATATTGTCCTACTTTGAAATCTAAACTTGTAACTGATCTATGTCTTCATAGATTGAAATATTGATAATGTTAAGTTCATTGATTTGTAAAGAACAAAACAAAAGACAACGCATTGACCTTTTGTTGTCAATCACAAAACCAGATTTTTTTACATTTTTAAAACTGAAAAAATAATGCTTGACAGTAGCAATATAGATATTTTAAAACCAGTTCAGTATTAGAGAAGAATAAAACAGAAAAGCTTTCTTTTTAAGCTTCTGTTATTTTGAATGACTTCCTCTGTAACTTTACAAATTAAAGTAAATAACAGAAAAATACGGATCCTTAGACATGTATAGATATATCTAAAAAAGTGTATCAGAGCATCAAGAAATAAGGACTGTTGTAACTCAAATTTCATTCAAAGGGAAATAATAAACCAAAGACATTGTTTTAGGATTACAAAATAAGTCATGTTATTCAAAAGAAAGGTTTGTATTTATAATGTTTTTTCTACTTGTGGTGTTATATATGTGTCTTACAGGACATTTTCTTTGCATTTTCTTTATTCACAAATTTTGTGGCTAAATAGGATGGTTTTTGAGTGTTTGTTGTTTTAAAACTAAGATGCAGAATGGATTTTATTGTCTTTGCTAACCAACTGTGTTTACAAAATGTTTACAGCACTTGGTTTTTTTGTCATTATTTTTTTACGGTTGAGATAGATATGTTTCAATATATATTCATTTGTATGAAAAAAGAATTCATTTAAATGAAGTGACAACATTGATATACACTGGGATTTATATACATGAATTAATTCATCTATTGGTCCCATGACAAAGGTTCAAATTCAGGCTGAAGTTTTGTAGCCTGTCTTTAGATATAAGAAGATGTGGTATGCATGCCAATAAGACAACTCTCCATCCATGTCTCAACTTGTAAAACAAAAACCTTTAGGTCAAAGTACAGTCTTCAACAAGGAGCCTTGGCTCACTCAGAACAGTAAGCTATAAAAGACCTCAAAAAGGACTAGTGTAAATTACCATTCCAACGGTTTATATATATAAATAATGAGAAAACAAAGAAACCTTCAATAAATCTTACAAGTCCAGGTCTTGATACAGGATCTTGGACTTTTCATTCAACAATTCAAATCTTCATGGACTTTACATTCCTTAAAGCAAATTTGAACCCCTGCAGGTATGAAGTATCAGATTTATGATTACTGCAAATTATATAAGTTATCCCCCTTAGTATAAGATTGTTTTTGCACATTTGTTTCATCACTGCAAAGGGAAATGTTCCTTCAATGTTTCAAAAATTACAAATTATTTTTTTATTTGTATGTTTTAAGATGTTGTACATGTATGCATGCTGTAAAACAAGCAATTATTTAAATCTGGAATATAAATGATTAATAAGAAATGTATGATGAAAATAACCCAATTATGGAAGTTAGTTCTTACTGAAATTTCAGTGAAAGTAACTTGAACATCAGCAATGCATGTATATCTTACCCTCTAATGTTGGGTTTTTAGTTTTCATCATCCATTTCTTTTCAAATGTCCAGAATTAAATATGATTCCAGTTTCAAATAGTTCCTTGTTTTAAGATTGTTGAATTACTGCAGTACATTGATGTGATACATTGTAGCCTATCTTGATGAATTACCTAGCTTTTTTTTATATAGAGCACACCAGAACATTAAATATTCTTGAGTATTTTTACTTTCATTGAGTGACTCTGTCTAAATAGAACTAAGTCTTCAGTTACTCAGTGTACAAATGTACATGAGATGAGCTTCTACATGTAAATGAAGTGTTTTTAAAAAACTTATGGGGACACATTGTTAAAGTTCAAATGAAATTATTTTTGTAAACTGAATTTGTACAATAAAATTAGTAAAACTATTAAGGTTCATAAAAAAGTCAATTATATTTCCAATTTGTCATTTAAATGGAAAAAAACCCAGAAAATAATAAAACTCAACTATCAAAACTGCATATATTTTTCATCAGTAAATCTGTCAGGGAAATAAGCTGATCAACACTTAAAAATCCCTTTTCATATCTGAAATAAAGCAATTGCACAGCTTTCAGTGTCAAAATATGAATGGAATATTAGTCAACTATTATGATTGTATCTATGAAACTGATAAACTATATGAGTATTACACTTGACCCTCATTTTCTCGTTATCTTTTTAGGATCTTGATCCCCACACTTACCAGGCTGCAGATAGAATTCGTCAGTTTGGGGATCACATAGGTGTCACTGACAGCTACACTGGCTACCGTAACAATCTCTCCCGAGGATCACGGGAACCATTCCAAATGAGAACAGCATGGGCGGATAAGAATTGCAATACTGGATACATGGGTGCTCTAAATGCTGCTAGGAAATTTCATGGTAATTTCTTTCATAGATGTTTAATTTGTTTTAAGATGTGTATTCCTCAACCATGCTCAAACTAAACAATCTTTTTTTTTAAGTTGATTTAGAGGGAAAGATACTTTGTACATTTTTCATGGTTAATTTTCAGTGTGAGTAATATAAAATTAAATAGGAAAATGACTTTCCTGAAAAAAATCATATTTTGGTTTTTATCATCAAACAGGGTTTTCTTTTTGAGTTAGATATGAATGAATATATTCAATGATCTACATAGTTGTAGACTTCATGATTTCTGATTTAGGACCATTTATAATGGAAATAATTAATACAGCATCAATGCCATGACTAACTTATTAAATTTTGACATTACAGAAGATAGAGAAAGACAGTCAGCAATGATGAGACCAAAGACAGCGCCATCATTACTAGGAAGTAAAATACAGTATGGATTTAATGCACAACCAAAATTTGATTACAGAGGTATTATTTAAATTTTTACACTATGTCTACCATTATTCAGTCATAGGCACTCTAGGTTTTAAATACTCGATTCAAGTGATAAGCTGGAGCCTTTCATCTTACAATATGGTAAGATTTTTCTCCAGGCCAAACTCATGCTTTGACCGTTGGTTTTCCCGTTTAAATGGTTTTACACTAGTAATTTTGGGGCCCTTTATAGCTTGTTGTTATGCAAATATTGCACACAGTTAAGGCCGTGAACATGTTAACATACTATGAGCCAAGGCTCTGTGTTGCAGGTTGTACATTGACCTATAATGGTTTACTTTTTTAAGTTGTTATTTGGATGGAGAGTTGTCTCATTGGCACTCACACCACATTTTCCTATATCTATTTGGTATCTGATGAAAAGTTGTCTTATTGGCAATCATACATTTCCCTTTTTTTATTTTGATATATTTCTGCAAGTATATATAAGTGGATGCAATCTCTTCAGTTTACAAGAGTGAGACTCAAAGGCATATTATCAGAATATTTCTTATTGTCAAAGAGAGCCAAAATGATGGACTGGAGCTGTGCTGACAGGGATCATTTCCCTGGTACTGCCATAAAAGCCTTATGGGTGCTGGCCAGATGAACAAAAAGCAGATGGGTATTCCCTTTTTCTTTCCATTTTTTCTTGTATTAATACCTTTCTTACTTATAAATATATAAAAAAAAAAGATGTGGTATGATTGCCAATGAGACAACTGTCCACAAGAGACCAAAATGACACAGACATTAACAACTATAGGTCACCGTACGGCCTTTAACAATGAGCAAAGCCCATACCACATAGTCAGCTATAAAAGGCCCCAATAAGACAATGTAAAATAATTCAAACGAGAAAACTAACAGCCTTATTTATATAAAAAAATGAACAAAAACAAATATGTAACACAT
>CM034357.1:70817433-70899545 GCA_019925275.1 Mytilus edulis
CCATATCCCCCTTTTAACCCTCTACTGACAAACTCATACAGGTCTAGAGTACAAGTGCTATGGGCCATTTTAAAGGCAATAAATACATCTTCCTCTGGTATCATTGCCCACGTGGAGAATCTCTTCTTTTGGCCAGTCGGCAATAGTTCATTTTCGAATTTGTGATATACCAGGGTACCCCCCTTATCCTTTCCTGACTAACTCGTACGGGTCTAGGGCATAAGTGCTATGAGCCATTTTATAGGCAATACCAACCTCTACCTCTGGTATGATGGTTGATGTGGAGAATCTCTTAGTTTGACCAGCCGGCAATAGTTCAGTTCGAATTCGTTGTAAACCGGTATACCATATCCCCCCTTTTAACCCTCTACTGACAAACTCGTACGGGTCTAGGGTACAAGTGCTAAGGGCCATTTTAAAGGCAATAAGTACCTCTTCCTCTGGTATCATTGCCCACGTGGAGAATCTCTTTATTTGGCCAGCCGGCAATAGTTCATTTTAGAACTTGTGATATACCAGGGTACCCCCCTTATCCTTTCCAGACTAACTCGTACGGGTCTAGGGCATAAGTGCTCTGGGCCATTTTATAGGCAATACCAACCTCTACCTCTGGTATGATGGTCGATGTGGAGAATCTCTTATTTTGGCCAGCCGGAAATAGTTCAGTTCGAATTCGTTGTAAACCGGAATACCATATCCCCCCTTTTAACCCTCTACTGATCATGACAAACCCGTACGGGTCTAGGGTACCAGTGCTAAGAGCCATTTTAAAGGCAATAAGTACCTCTTCCTCTGGTATTATTGCCCACGTGGAGAATCTCTTCGTTTGGCCAGCCGGCAATAGTTCATTTTCGAATTTGTGATATACCAGGGTACCCCCGCCCCCCTTATCCTTTCCTGACTAACTCGTACGGGTTTAGGGCATAAGTGCTATGGGCCATTTTAAAGGCAATGATATAAATTGTTAATGTTAAGATTAATGACTGAGATTGGTCTCCGTAATTTTGAAGAATTATATGTCATTGAAATAGTACTTGACAGTTTTTATTTTTCTGTTGTTTTTATTTCTGCAATTAACTATGTTTCTATTTTTTCTGATCTGTTTAAATAGAAAACACTGTCTGTATTGTATGTTTTAGTTTCATGATTGGACTATATTTGTAGACAACCAACAACGAACAAATTATGGAATGCTCATATGACCATCAATTCTCTGTAATTCCTTAATTTCTATACTAGTATTCAATCATTTTTTTTTATTTATTGTAGCTTACATTTATTCAATAATCACAAAATGTTAATAAGAACTGTTCTTTACTTTATTTGTTTGTTGTAATGTCCCATTAAATTTCTATATTTAATTGTATTTATTTCAATTTGTTATTGCTTCAGTTTACATTATTTCTCTTATCACAGAATGTTAAAAGACCATTACTTAATTTTATTTTTATGGAAGCATTTGCATTGTTTTTATTACATTTACAATGTTATTTAAAGACGCAGACCTAGAAGTCCTTGAAGAAGACCAAAAGTTAATTTAGTAAACGCGGACCTCGAAGAAGACACCCATTGACATGCCTGTTTGAAGTAATATCACATATAAATAGGAACGTTATTTAATCATAGTTATCGTTCATAGTTTCTAACAACACTTCTTCGAACGCAAGTCATCTCATGAATATTATTGCCGGCTCATGAATATTATTGAAGGCTGGCCTCATGAATATTAACGCCGGCTGCTATCGACGGCTAGATCCACACTAGTGAAAAACAGCAATAACATAGTCTTTTCTATTAACCAAGGATTTGTATAGCAAGTTCTACTATAAAAATCCTTGTATAAACTGTCACAGTGTTCAACTTTCAAAAGGTGTTTTACCTTAAAATTAACGATCGCAACACCTGTCAACTAATTTAGTGTAATTGTTTCTTCTTGTTTATCTAAAATTCACAATTAAAAAGCTGTCTGAATTAAGATAGTATCTTAATTAATAATTGATTGTCATCGATTACCCACAGTTATGCCAAGGTTGACGTTTAAACGATAATGACATGTAGAAAACAGAATGGTTATCGATTAATTCTCTTGGAGATTTTCACTTCCGCTATCGTCTGTAGTCACTTAAATCGATTTTCTTCCATAAATGGAAGCCATCAACCATTATCGGTTCCAGTCTTTTGTATGGAAATGAAATTAGTTATAATTCAAAAAAATATGGACATGATAAAACATATATTGCAACGTAACTTTCTGAATTGAGATTGTTATTTTAATGTGTAACTCTTGAAATCTCATCGTTAGCAGTTCCAGGAGAGAACCGCGAGACCTTGTTGACAAAATGGATTCTTATACATATTCGTTTTCTACGCCGTCTTGGACTAACAATGCACGCGCATTTTTGTCACAATTTTCTGACATGTTTAGTGCATTTTCTAAACACATAGCACCGACATATCATCATGATCGATGTGAAAGGTGAGTAAAATACTCAATGCAATTTTTCACACAACAAAGGTTGAAACACTAACAATGCAAATTGCTCGCCATAAAATATATATGAAAAAGCACATTATAACAAAATCTGATCATGATGATGTTAAACAGCAGAAAGCCATGATTGTGACTTTTCACTGCAATCCGATTAATCGGAGAAATGATGACGAATGGTTGCATGCCGGTCATCGATTACTCGTGGTGTACTATAAGTGATGTCCTAGAATAAAATGCTAGGAAAATAAACTGTTCTAGGATCGAAAATGATGAAGTAAATATAAAGGGGATGCGTACACATGTTTTCATCATTATCCTTTTATGTTTTGATCATCTCGTTGCTTAAACTGTCATCGTATATTTATTTATTTATTTATTGTTTTTATGCTTTTAGTTTGTTATTATTTTATGATTTTCAAGTGATTTGCTGACTCCCCTGTACAATGCACATAGAGGCGCTTGCCACATGAACTTTGACTCTGGAGGCTCACAGATCAAATAGTTTTGCTTTCATTATACTTGCATGCTTTTTTCATTTTTATTTGATAGTATTTGCATGATGCTGCATGATTTGTTTATGTGATAGTCGGTTTAAGAGCTCATAAGAGCTCATGTTTTGTCTGTTATTGTGTATATATATGCCGACTCTAAATAAAATTTACTTACTTACTTACTTACTTATTTGTTCACCATAACTGTTCTGCCGCTACCCAAGGATTTGTATAGTAAGACTATTTTACTATACAAATCCTTGCGCTAACTTAGAAGTTTCAGTGGAAACTTTGTTATAAAAAGCCAACTTAAGAAATATGTGTGTTTTCTATTTCGCTATACCTACCCCATATTTAAGCTTAGAAGCAGCCTACTTAAAAATCCTTAAAGTTTTTCTGGTCATTTTTCAACGATCTTCAATAATTAAGCACTATTACAGTCAGAATTTCTCTCCCCGATAATTCTTAACTTCATATCTGCCAACTGTCAATATTTTCGGGTGATTTCCCCCACTGAGGCTCCAAAATTGAAATTTTGAAAGAGCAATTTTGTCCATAATTTTAAACAAAACAATTCATTTTACAATGACTATAGGCTTGAAAAACTATGAGGAAGCCGAAAAACAACATAAAAATGTATTTGAAGGCCGCCTTGAAGGTTTTTAAGGACTATGGCAGCCATCTTGCACGCAAAACCCCCATGGACATTTTGAAAAATTGTAAAAAAAATTGTCAGTAATAAAAAAATAATTTAAAAGACATAATAAGAAATACTGTACACATATTATTTTTTTTGGCCTAAATAATGTCATGATATGATATATAATCTGTTCCTGTTGGAACAAATATTCTATACCATTTATTCCGTTAGGAATATATATATAATTTATTATTATATAAGCCTATTTATTACAGTGTATATAGGCCTATATATAATGTAATACTTATTCCAGAGAAATAATATTCCAGAACATTTTTTTCCATTTGGAACTTCTGTTATGAATGGAACTTATATTTCGTGACAGGACCTAAAGACTAAGATCAGTGGCGGATCCAGAAATTATCATATTAAGTGGGGGCCCACTGACTGACCTAAGAGTGATTCCCTATATGATCAACCATTTTTTTCACAATTTTTTTCCAAAAAAAGGGGGGCCGGGCCACCTGGGCCCCCCTAAATCCGCCTCTGAAGATAACTCAAGAACATACATAATTATTGATATGCTGCTCCAATGATAACTGAATACCATTTAAAAAAATCCGTAATTTTCAATTACGGCTTTTATTTCCTTTTTAGAATTTTTGATCTCGATCTTGTTGATGCTTGACAAACACGAATATTGACTTGCCAACATGGCAAGAGAAATTGAGTCGTAAGCTAATTTCCATCCCAAAACAAACATTGCAATCATTTCCAATGTCACAGTTCAATAAGGAAACACTTATATAAAATCCAGAAATGGCGAGCAAATCTGATAACACCCATTTTGATCTAATATGAGATCAGAGGGTTCAACGTGAACATGGTGAACGTCACATACAATTTTTAGACCTCCTCACTATCAAATTTGATAAGATTAATAAGTCTGGGTAGGGAGTGGACTATGGTATTATTATCCTCTGGACCGTAACACTGTAGGTAGCATCTGAGGTAGCATTTAACAGATAGGAAGAACACTTAATAATCAACCACCCTCTTTCTGTGTCATGTAGTCCGAGATTACTCTGACGTCCAACGGCTGTTTTGCCAGACATGCTGGGGCCGTGGGACGTCAGAGCTCGTCCCATATCAAAAAGTGGCTATTTGCCCACCCAAAATAGATGCGCTGCTTAGTCGCTTCTGGTGCCGACTGACGGCCTTGGAATTATATAAATCGGGCATCAATCTGTTCATTTTTCATTTATCTTTTCATTTATGTAAGTTTCACCTACTTGCCAACTTTTATTTTTCCATATTTTAACAGTTTTCACAGAGACCCATCGATTTCTGCATTTTGACTTTCACTTTCAAATGGACGTCAAGTTACGAGAGAGTTCGTGGCCTCGAGACTCAAATATGCAAATTTTGTAGGAGATCGATGTTTAACATTTAGTAGCCAACCACGATTTTTCACCTCCTTTACAGGAGATCGGTATTAAGCATTTAGTTCCGACCACGAGAACAATCGGAAGCTCTCGGACATTTAGATAACTTGCATCGTAAATGAACGAGGTGTTACATTATGGTCATTTGCATAAATCATCACTGTTTTCTCGTGCTCACGTGATAATCTTTGAAAATAAAAGGCAAAATGCAGAAATCGATGGGTCTCTGTGAAAACTGTTAAAATATGGAAAAATAAAGGTTGGCAGGTAGGTGAAACTTACATAAATGAAAAGATAAATGAAAAATGAACAGATTGATGCCCGATTTATATAATTCCAAGGCCGTCAGTCGGTACCAGAAGCGATGAAGCAGCGCATCTATTTTGGGTGGGCAAATAGCCACTTTTTGATATGGGACGAGCTCTGACGTCCCACGGCCCCAGCTTGTCTGGCAAAACAGCCGTTGGACGTCAGAGTAATCTCGGACTATGTGTCATGTAGTGATGTACAATGTACATGTATTCTAGTCCAAATAATTATGAGGTCTTGCGATGTAAGGCATCAAAGAAAAAAAATATAATAGCCTTTCAAGATGTCATAATTATTTGGACTACATGTATACAGAAACAGCATCTTCAATTGATT
The DNA here is from genome assembly GCA_019925275.1 of Mytilus edulis. Lineage (NCBI taxonomy): Eukaryota > Metazoa > Mollusca > Bivalvia > Mytilida > Mytilidae > Mytilus > Mytilus edulis. The sequence continues at coordinate 70,823,146 of CM034357.1, forward strand.
TAATTTCCAATATAGTTAAAAAGATCTCTTTTTGATGTAACCATGGCAACAACCTGCATTTTTTGGATATAAAATATTGTCACTAATGTCCACTAAATCCAAAGACATGAAAGAGTAATTTCAATCCATTTGAGTGATACATTTGGCAATTTAGAAATTCAAAACAAAATATGGGTCTGGAAATAAATGTACTCAGGTTCTTCCTACAAATGTATATTACACGTTTTCCGTCAGTCTTCATCAGGAGAACAATGTTACAGACAAAATAACACTGAAAAAAAGAACTTTTTATTTACATTGATATACTCCTTCCATACCACAATCAATTAGCGGTCATTGGAAGGGAGTTTCCATATTTTATATTAAGCCATTCCTATGCAAAAGATTGAATTAGGATACCCCCTTCCTCACTGTTTTCTACCTGTGGATGTTAAGCTGTGAAAAACTGTTGAATGTAGATAGATATAGGAAGATGTGGTATGAGTGCCAATGAGACAACTCTCCATCCAAATAACAATTTATAAAAGTAAACCATTATAGGTCAAGGTAAAGCCTTCAACACAGAGCCTTGGCTTACACAGAACAACAAGCTATAAAGGGCCCCAAAATTACTGTGTAAAACAATTCAAACAAGGAAAATGTTTTTCCCTGATGACATCAAACCTTAACTACAAAATTATGTATATGTCATTATGACATGAAATTATTGCATAAATTTTAACGTTAACAAATATAAGATTTTAAAAGTTGCAACCCAGTAAGTGACAAAGTGGAGGTTGAACTGGCGGTGTGCTTATAATTTACATGTGTTCCTTAAAATGTTCCATTCATTCTTGATTTCACAAACATACTAAGACAAAAAATAACATTCTGGTGAATTTTGTTTTATAGGTCAGTCCAGATGAGATTGTATGCATTGAACAAAAGACAATTTGTACTTGTTTTTGTTACTTTCTTCATATGTTTTGGTATTACTTTATTGATTGGAGTTGCAGGTGAGTTAATTATAATCTTCATATATTTTGGTTTCATTATATAAATTTGAGATGCAGCTAGGCTAGTCATGATAGTTGCTTTTGTAATATTCAGTCAATGTTTGCTACTGGAAGTTTAAAGCAACTTGAAGTTTTGAACTAACTATACATATATATTATAAATTTGTGTACATCTTAACATGCATGACATGTGTACATGTATGTTCAAATTTACGTATTTATCATCCGTTTGAAATGCATGATATTCCTCAAATTACAACTATCTTCTTAACATGTTATGTATGAATTTCAGGGGAGAAATTTCAATATTGAAAGGTTTAGTTGTTGAGTTTTTACCCTTCCATTTGTGTGTCCCTAAAATCTCACATTTTCATCAGCTACAAATTACACTGTAAAGCGTCTTTATATTTTGTATTTAGTTTTAATCGGTTAACCTACATCATAGTCATACATACATGTACATGTATATGGCAGAAAATAAAGAATGCTATAGTTTTGCTATTTTCTTCCAGACTGGCATGCACATGGCTGTAGTGGAAAAAAACAGATGATGTTTTTGCTTTAATATAGATTTAAGAAGATGTGGTATGAGAGCCAATGAGACAACTCTTCATCCAATTATAATTATGTTTATTGTAACATGCAATTGGCAGGAACAAAATTTTGAGTAATTTTGCTCTTAAAATTGCTGAAAGTCTAAATTCAGTTTAATTACATGTATTCAAAATTTTTGTAGAAGAGCAATTTACAGGTTATATAGTCTTTTATTTATTCATAATAATTTAAACACCATCTTTTAATAGCTGACTGCTTTATATTTAGGACCACCAAATATTGAAACAGTCTCCAAGAATGGGTCGTCATTTGGTCCACATAAACCTAAAGATTTGAAGGTAAATAAAGCAGTTCTAAGGTCATTTATTTATGATAGTATTTTAATGACAAGACTATTATATGGGGTCATTATGGTTTCAGGTATGTGTATTCATTTGTCTGTTCTTTATTTATCAGAAGAAAAATATTACAAATACAAGTACAAATTTATATAGGTTATCAAGTATTTGTAAATTTTGTGTATAGATCTTTATAAAATGAATACCTACAGTTTGACCTCTACATTTAAGAGTATATATGTTAGCGGCAATAAGTGAAATTAGGCATTAAGCTTAAATCCTAGGCAATAAGCTAACGCCTAGGCATTAAGTTATTGCCTGAAATTTTCAGGCATTAAGCTTATTTCCTGAAATTTGATGATGATTATTCATCCTATTGCCGAACATAATTTTAGGCAATAAGTAAAATCTGGAATGTATGCATATTTAGTGATTTATTCTTGATATAAAGTCGTTTCTTAATAATATTTCTAATATTACATGTATTATATACATTCATTTGACAGATCTTCAAAAGTATGTTTAATTAGTTATTTTAACAGTTTAACAAAATATTAAAAATATTTTAAATGAAAAAAAGCGATTGTATCCAATTAAAAAAAGGGGGGTGATTCTATAGAATAATAATAATGTTTATTTGAAAATTTGTACACTTCACTAGTCGAGCTGGTTAGAACTGCACAAAAGTAGGCAACATTAAGATATGATTGTTTGCTCACACCATTTTCCAATTGTTTTTTATTGGATAAGTAAGTTTTCTTTCTTCACAGTTCCAGAACTTGTGATATCAAAATGAATTCGACACAAATTTCTATTAAGTTTTCATATTTTTAGATAATTATATGAAGCGTTTAAATAAAATAATATATTTTATAAGTGTTTCTATTTGCGGTCTCTTGTGGACAGTTGTCTCTTTGGCAATCATACCACATCTTCTTTTTTATATATTTAGGATGAAATTGGGCACTGTAGTTTGGCATCAGTACAATATTATTTTTTTTCTTTTGCAGTAATAAAATAAAATATTTGAAGTACTCAGTATCTATATGAAAGATTATATTAACTATTTACAATTCAATTATAATATAAAACGTAGTTATATATTTTTTTTACTTATTTTTTGTTTCAAAATGTACAATTATAATATCAAAATTATTTATTACCCTTAAACTAAAAATTTTAAATAAGTATTTTCTAATAATAAATCACTTTTTAAATTTAAGTTCTTGGTTAAATTTGATACAATACATGTATTTCAATGTTTTCATTTGCTATTTTCTTTTACGCCAAAACAAAGGACAGCGGTTAGAACATCCTAGCTAAGATAAACCTCAAAGGTAAAGCTCAGATAGCTTCGATGTGCATGCTGAGACATGTCGTAAGTCAGTCCTTACTTTATCATAATTTCTGTCCTAAGAATATAATTTTACAGGACCAATCACAGGACAGTTTAATTTCGATAAACCTAGTTCTCATAATGTTATTATGTAACAAATATATTTTTATCTAAATGAATAAATGTCTTTTATTTTACTCGCATTTATACTTTAGGCATTAAGCTTAATGCCTGCACATATTTTTCAGGATTTAAGCTTAAATATTTTATTAATTGATGTTTTGTATTACATTTTATAGACAGGACCATTCATACTGAAGTCTGATCCACTGACAACATACCATCAACAACTCTGGCTTATAGCACGAATAACTACAGACTCAGAAACACGTAATATATTTTTATTTTTCTATACATTTTGTTATCTTCTGCATAGTCATCCTCATCACATTTTAAGTTTATCAACAAAAAAATGGTTTTTGCTTTTTGGGAAAAATACGTCAAGGTAATAATCTCAATAATTTAAACTTTCATTTTGATTTTTATGCCCCATGTATGGGCATTATGTTTTCAGCTCTGTCCGTCCGTCTGTCCCGTTTAAGGTTAAAGTTTTGGTTAAAGTTTTTGGTCGAGGTAGTTTTTGATGAATTTAAAGTCTGATGGTCTTCAAACTTATTAAACATGTTCCCTATGATATGATCTTTCTAATTTTAATGCCAAATTAGAGATTTTATCCCATTTTCATGGTCAACTGAACATAGAAAATGACAGTGCGAATGGGGCATCCTTGTACTTGGGACACATTCTTGTTTTATATGAATTAAAACAGGACTCAATATTTCAAAATTTAAAATGGCATTTCAGTATTAAATGACCAAATGGCAGTAATAAATGCAAGAAAGGAGTAGGTCCGGTAAGGACCGATTTTGGCCTCAAATTTCAGTTTCATCTGACGAAAGATTTTGACCACTTTTTAAACACTTAAAAGTGTCTATTTCATTTGATACAATTAATTTATGTGAAAGATTTTAACTAGTTTAGTCATTAAAAACGCTCCGATTCAAGCTCCAATATGAAAAAGCTACCAAATATACCAAAATATGTCACTTTTCAGATGGTTTTTGTCAAAAATGAAAGTGGCCGCATCCGTGTTCATCCTCAACCTTTATATATGTTATGTATTATCATCAAATACAACTTACATTTCAATTTTTTGGATGAACACGAATGCGGCCACTTTTGTTTTACACGGAAACCGTCTAAAATTTAACAAAAATGCTAGAATTGTGAAGATTTCAGTAATTTAGCATGACTTAATGGTGCTAGTACCCGGTATATGTGCATTGTATTGTCAAAAACAGCCGAATCATTCTACTATCCAATAAATAACTAAAAGTTAACATTTGAACAATTTTGTAAAACTGCTATATTTTGGGGCCAAAAAGGGGTCTTACTGGACTTACTCCTTTCTGAATTTACATTAGTTGTTTTGAAATGCTACATGTATGAATATTTTAAACATTTGTATAATAATTAAATTTTTCAGACTCCAAATTTGAGGAGAAGTTTACAGTGAGTGTACAGATCCGTGGTATGAAAGCTGACGATGAGGGGGTAATACAGGCAGATAATCCTCAATTGAGTCCAAAGATTCATAACAGAACAAGAATTCTCAAGTGTTCAAAGGTAGTTTACATGTTAAATATACAAACTTGATCTTAAGACAATTTTTTATCATGAAAACTATGGGAAATAGAGAAAATATGACAAGAAACTAATGTTAAGATGTCGGGATTACCTGTGTAACAGTTCTATCAATTTGAATAATCGAATAGGAGATATAACATAATTCTTTTAGCAAAACTACATCTCACAGTGAAAAACAAAAATACTGTCTCAATCTGTTGGGAATTCATTACTCTGCAAACATTTTACAACTAAAGTTTTACATTTTTTGTGTGTGGATCTTCTGCTTTTTAAGTAGAAATAATGGTTAAGTTCTTAGATTTGTATAAATATCAAAATGTAACAGGGTAATGTTTTTGTTAACAAATAATAAGAAGGGATTAGGCTTCTTCAGAATCATAGGGATAAATGATTTTTCTTTTTGAATCTGACAGAGAAAAGATGAGACTTGGAAAGAGAAGTGCCTCTTCCCATATGGCAGTTACACATTTACTTGTTATTTTACCTTTTGGGGGTAAAGATTGTATGAAATTCAATCAAAACCTTATGGTACAGACTTGATATTCATATGATGAAGACATAATTTTTCATTCAGTTTAATTGAAGTCCGGAGATGGCATGTCAGTTAACTGCTAGTAGTCTGATGTTATTTATGTATTATTGTCATTTTGTTTATTTTCTTTGGTTACATCTTCTGACATCAGACTCGGACTTCTCTTGAACTGAATTTTAATGTGCGTATTGTTATGCGTTTACTTTTCTGCATTGGCTAGAGGTATAGGGGGAGGGTTGAGATCTCACAAACATGTTTAACCCTTGCACATTTTTGCACCTGTCCCAAGTCAGGAGCCTCTGGCCTTTGTTAGTCTTGTATTATTTTAACTTTTAGTTTCTTGTGTACAATTTGGAGTTTAGTATGGTGTTCATTATCACTGAACCAGTATATATTTGTTTAGGGGCCGGCTGAAGGACGCCTCCGGGTGCGAGAATTTCTCGTTGCATTGAAGACCTGTTGGTGACCTTCTGCTGTTGTCTGCTCTATGGTCGGGTTGTTGTCTCTTTGACACATTCCCCATTTCCATTCTCAATTTTATTGATATCTAAATCTTAGAAGGTTTGTCACTACTTTTGAGAAACATAAAATAAAGTCCACTGATCTCAATATTTTAGATATCCTATATATCTATGAACATTTCCTGAAATTAATCATTGAAACATATGCTCAGATATTCAAGTTACATGATGATGAACATTACATTACTTGTGCAAGGTGCAGGAATCTAATGTCTGTTCTAAAAATATCACAAGTAATCTTTCAAATTGGAGTTATCTGCCTTTGTCAAGAATTTTAGTTGAATCAGCTTCTACAATGCTTGATACAAAGCAATGTTTAATTTTACTTCCAACTGATAAATGAAAGCATTGTTTACCCTTTAGTGCTTACAAGAAGTTTGATTGTATCTTTCTTCTTACTTAAATTCTTTTTGGTTATTCTGAGTAAAGATGCTTTTGTTAGCTGTAGGTATTTAGAGCTGAGATTATTATTACACATATATGTGTAAACCCACTTGCATGAGCCTTGATAGATGTTTGCACATTAATGTAAATTTGTTTATACAATTTCAGCAATGTGATGACCTCATCTTATTACATCTTGGATACTTAGATTACAACTACTATAGAATAAAAATCAATTTCTATGGATTAGAGAACACAAAGTTTGATTTTAAAGATATTGTATTTTATGTAAGTATTTTGTCCACGATTGTAGTGTTTATAATTAGAGAAATTGATTGTTAATTTTTTGCATTAGATTTTTTGTTGATTTCACTTGGAGAATAAAGACCTTTCCAGGAACAAAATTGGGATGGGGCAAAAGGCACTGTTTATTTAATCCAGCTGTAAATGAAATTTTTACTTCAATTGTTCCTCTAATTGTTTAGGCTATCTTTCTAAAATAATCATCACCTGTTGAATTTTAATATCAGTGCCTTCTGTACCCCATTTCCTCCACATACCAGCTGCCACATACAATTAATTTTATAACAGCCTGAAGTTATAATATGTCAGTCTGTCTGTATGTCTCAAAGTTGTTTTCCATTCTCAAACATTTGTTTGCCTCAACCAAATGTTATGAAACTTATACACAATGCTTCTTACCACATAACATATCATGTTTGAATTTTGGTGGCAAAAATCTAGAGTTATGCCTCTTTACAATATAAAAATTGCTGAGTTTTCTTTTCTTCTCTCTAACTTAAGTTTGTCTCAATCAAATGTTAAACTTATCAAACTTATACACAATACTTATTACCACAAATCTCAGTTCAAGTACACATATGGGTAGCTTTACTTTTACCTTTCTTGAGTTATGTTCCTTTATAACTTTATATGATGTGCAAGAGGGGGCATCATCTATGTCCTATGGACACATTCCCCATTTCTTTAAGTTCAGAACAAATATTAAAGACAACAAACTACTTTTTTGTACTAACCATGATAACCATGATTGATGTTGATTAAAATAAATTATATTATAGTGTTTGTTTACAGTTTATACATTTTCAGAAGATCTAGAGAATTATCATTTACGGTTTTATTTTTCAGTTTAAGACTTATAACTCATCATTCACACAGATTGAAATCTGGATTAGATTTGTGTTTTTATTCATGACATTTGTAGCAACAGTAAGTATTGTCATGTAATTGACAACTATCAAGTAAATTTGTTACAAAAATGAGGTTAAAGATACTTTGGTACAATCAAATACCATAGGTCAAAATTAAAACAGTGCCATAAGTCAAGAAGAAAGCAGACAAATAAGACCATCAACATTCCAAAATAACTACACAGAAACAATTAGATGTAGTGTGCAAAGTTTCTCTTTAGTTTTGTACCACAGCAGTCAATCTGTTAAAATATAAATATATTTTATAACCTTTTGCATTCTGTAGCTTTTATTATAATGATTTTAATTGCATCTCCCTTAAATTAGTGGCGTTATGATTGATTTTAAGAGTGGCGTCATCTCTTAATGTTATTATATTTCATTGTTTATTTTTTTACAAAACATGACAAGAAAATTCCAGAGTGTGATAAATTTGTTATACCTTTCACTACTGACCCACTACAGATCTACAGAGGGTTAGTAAAATCCATAGAGGATTCAGCCTTCAATTTGACTAGCCCTCTATGGACCTGTAGCTGGTCAGTAGCAAACCATATAACTTTTAACTTATAATATGTGTACCCCTTATAAATTATGTAATTTTAATTGAATGCAAGTTATATTTGCTTTGTTCTTGTGGTACCAAAAAAAAAAATAATCTAAAAGCTTTTGCATTCCTAACAGTTATACTTAAAAACATATTTATAACATGAAAGAGACTATTTTGTTTTTCTCTGACACCTGTATTTCTATAAATGCTTTGTTGTGTTTCAGTTTATAGTATTTATCTTTTCAGTGTGTGTTTGGTCATTCTTTGAGGAAGTTTACTATACGAGATTGGTCAATAGAACAAAGATGGATGTCTTTACTACTACCTCTACTGTTATTGTATAATGGTAAGATGTTTATTATACCTCAGTTCCCAAGAAGGGGATACTGGTTTCCCTCCCTCTATGTGTCTGTCTGTCTGTAATACATTACTATTGTAGTCAGGACTACAAGCTATAGCTTGTTCTAGATAAGAACATTTAAAAAAAAAATCTCATTACTAGTAGCCGCACTTTAAACTTAATTAATTGTTGATCATTAATTTGTATTTTTACAAACGTTTATTTTTTACATGTATATGTTTCAGTTGATATTACATTCATAAAAGGAACAAATACAAGTATGGTTAAAAATATTTCCATAAAAAAATCATGTATAACAAAAAAGTCCACCAAATGATTTAGATATTGAACCAAAAGATGCAACACCCTCTTAAATGTCCAAGTAAAGCAGGATTGTTGCTTGATTCCTTTAAAGAATTCTCAAATTACTGGGGAAAAAAAGTAGTGATAAGAAAATAGTTCACTTCAAAATTAAGAGTGAGCATCATTCAGGCAAGCTTTATGTAAAAATAAAATGATAGTCCAAAGGGAAATAAGTAAGGGCTATTCCAGAAAAAAATGTATGGGGGGTTGGAAGGCAGTTTTTGTCAGCACCCGCCACCCAGACAATTGTAATTGAGAATCATAGTGCATTATAGTGTGAAAAGTTGCTCTGATACCCATCACCCATGTATTATTAATACAATGTGCCTTCCAACCCCTGAAAAGCTGAAAATATTTCCATAAAAAAATCATGTATAACAAAAAAGTCCACCAAACATACCAATGATTTAGATATTGAACCAAAAGATGCAACACCCTCTTAAATGTCCAAGTAAAGCAGGATTGTTTCTTGATTCCTTTAAAGAATTCTCAAATTACTGGGGAAAAAAAGTAGTGATAAGAAAATAGTTCACTTCAAAATTAAGAGTGAGCATCATTCAGGCAAGCTTTATGTAAAAATAAAATGATAGTCCAAAGGGAAATAAGTAAGGGCTATTCCAGAAAAAAATGTATGGGGGGTTGGAAGGCAGTTTTTGTCAGCACCCGCCACCCAGACAATTGTAATTGAGAATCATAGTGCATTATAGTGTGAAAAGTTGCTCTGATACCCATCACCCATGTATTATTAATACAATGTGCCTTCCAACCCCCCCCCCCCCCCCCCCCCCCCCCCATACATTTTTTTCTGGAATAGCCCTAATGCAGTTTTTTTTCTAAAATTCCTTATCATGATGATTTTTTTTGTGAGGAATGTTCAATGCCTCTTGTATTTGTAATATTTTATTTTTCAGATCCAATATTTCAGCTGACATTCCTAGTAAACAGATGGATGCCAGGAATGTTTGATGCTGTTCTTTATCGTATTTGAAATATTTTATTTTTCAGATCCAATATTTCCACTGACATTCCTAGTGAACAGTTGGGTACCTGGTATGTTTGATGCCTTGTTCCAAGCCTCTTTCCTATGTGGACTCTTATTATTCTGGTTGTGTTTATATCATGGTGTCAGACAGGTAAATATGTAGACCTGTGGTGACCTTCTGCTGTTGTTTTTTTTTTTTTTTTTTTCTATGGTCGGGTTGTTGTCTCTTTGGCACATTCCCCATTTCCATTCTCAATTTTATTAATATATTTGTTGTTACAGTGTAACCTGTTTTATCCGACACACTGGGGGACCAGAAAAAAATTACAGATTAAGCAGGGTGTCTGAAAACTCAGGGTTTTTTTCGGCAAGGACAGGCATATTTTGGGGTCATGAAAAATGTTGGAATAAGGCAGGTTACACTGTATATCCTAAATGACAAAGAACAACTGGTTGGTGATTATGATGTAAAGTAATTTATTTCAGTAAAATGGTTAAAAAATCATTGAATATTTCAAGATATAAACAATTTTATTCTTCTCTCCATATATAACACAATAAAGAACAGCCCCAACTGAATGTGGTTGTGGATTAATACATCCCACACACATCTCATCATGGATATATCTTAAGAAAAATATGCTACAGATAATTTGTGCATCCCAATCATCTTTTGTGATTTAAACACAAAAAAAAAATATAAATCAGATAATATCACATCTTTTGTATGTTGATAAATCTTAATACAGTCAAAAACTACTTTTTTACATCTGAAGAAAGTTTGAAGTATGCTTACAGTCTACATATTGATGTGTCAATTTTGATGGTTGTATGGTTTTATTTTCAGACTGACAGAAGATTTGTGAAGTTCTACATCCCAAAGTTATTTATAGTAGGATTGATATGGATATCTGCAGTGACTTTATCCTCCTGGCAAGAGTATAATGAAATACAAGATCCTACATATTATTACAGACTGGATACTACTAATTTTATGGTATGTTATTTCTCCTTCTTATATTGCTGTTTTTGCTAAGGCCAAATAAAATATATGTGTGGTTCCAGTTACATACTCTTAAAAAGTGGTCAGCAATATTTTTAATTTTTTTTTATAGATTTTTATTTTTGATTGTCAAAATCTGGAAAAAAATCGTGTGTTTACCGAAATTGATTCCTGTATTATACAGTCCCCTACTGGAAGTTCACCATTTTTCATGTGTTTGGTTGTAAAATAAACAGTCATGTTTTTATTTGATTTTGTTGCATTCTGTTATGAATTGTTGCATTTTAGTCATAACAGATACTTCTGATGGCAGAAATCTATGAATTTAATTATTTGAATTCACAATCCTCAAGATTTGATGGTTTGAAAATTTATTTTTCAGAAATGAAAAAAAAAGTTCTAGGGTCAGGGGGGGGGGGGGGGGGGGGGGGGGGGTTTAAGATAGGGTCGGTCGTGTAACTGGAACCACAAATATATGATTATAAAAACATAACTAAAACAGCTACAATGTGTGCTTTTTAACAAATAAACATCGTTTTAAAACGTTTTAATAGTTTCTATTACCAAGCTTAACTAAATTAAACTATGTATCCGCAAAATTAAACATACATAATATATTTTATTTAGCCTAAACACACACCATAACCAATATTTTAAGCAAATAAGGATAAGTGTTGTATCAATTGTATGACATTCTAACAAACATGAAACTACCAAAATATTTCTTGGATTAATGGTTCAAATTACATTAAAATTTTAGAAGATATATATCCAATAGATTTATATGAAAACTTATTGATTTGTATATATATATCTGCAAAAATGGAAAAAAGAATGTGAATTGTCCTTATGCTATAGTTCTTTTGTACATTTATAAGTGTTTTTAAATGGGCGAGATGGTTTATCCTGAATACTGACCTATAGTTCAATTGTGCATTGAAACAGTTAAATATAGAACAGTACATATATCTTAACTCTAATCTTACCCTAAAATTAAGATTTTCATGGAGCATCAAGCTAAGTGACGGAAAGAAATCAGCATGGTTTGTTTTGAACAAAATGATATCCTCTTAAGGGCAAACGATACAGTTACAGGGGAGGTAATGACGTTGCTAACGTAAATTGTTATTTTCAAGACGTCAAACTATGACTTATCGGGAAAGGATTCAGTTTTTTCGACTGATTTTTATCATTCAAACTTATTTAACTTGAAAACAAGTTCATGGACCCCTATGTTTTAAAATGCCATTTGGTTTGATTACGTAAGAAGAATATATGTGCCAATTTTCATGAAAACGTAAATAGTGCAATTTTTTTAATTATAATAAATATAGATGTAAAAATAAAAATAATGTATTTTTTCTACATTCATGAACATTCGCTAAATATGAGTTTTTTCTGAATAAAAAATGTACAAGTTTTTATAATACTTATAAAATACAGAAATTACAAATTATTTAACAAAAAACAATTTGTGTTTATCTTTTGTAACAAAAAAAGTTATGTCTTTCTTTCGAAAGCGAAAATACAGCCACAAATCTGAATTTTGAGCAAATATGCAAAATTTCGACCTCATTTTACTCAAAAAGTAGCAAATGAAGGTATATTTTTTATTACATATTTGATTTAATCAGATAAAAAATATTCTATATGGAAATTTTTATCAAAATGTAAATACAGGATCAAAACTGTATTGTATGCCCTTAAGTCTTAAATGAATATAAGATCATTTTACTTAATCAATGATTTCACTTCAGTTCATAATTAATACATTCTTTCTGTCCATAAATGTCTTTACATAAAAATGAAAAATTTGCATAACATTAAAAATGAAAATGAGGGTGAATGTTTGAAATATAGGGTGACTTTTGAAAATGAGAAATCAAAGTGACAGATGGGAAGTTTGTTTGTTTGCTGAAGTTTACAATCAAGGTGGGGTCTGATGTCTGTAATAGTGCCTAACTGAAAGTAAACAGTCCGATAAAACTTGTGAGAAAACCTTATTCATTCAGATGAACCTGATCAGATACTGTGCGTTAAACTATCTGATAAAACATCTGAAGTTAAAGAAAATGAAATTTTCTTATCTGATCACTTGATATTATCTGACTACTTCTAGAAGATAAGCAGTTAAGGGCATACGATACAGTTACAGGGGTGATAATGACGTTGCTAACGTAAAATGTTATTTTCGCGACGTCAAACTGTGACATATCGGGAAAAGATGCATTTTTCGACTGATTTTTATCATTCAAACTGATTTAATTTGAAAACGAGTGCATGGACCCCCATTTTTTAAAACGAGATTTTGTTTCATTTTGCAGGGAGATTATATGGACTAAATTTTATAAAACTGTAAATAGTGCATTTTTTTAAATTTTGATAAATATACAGCAAAAAATGACGTTTTTTTTTCTCAATTCATGACCATTTGATAAATATGAGTTATTTCTGAACGAACAATGCATAAATTTTTTAAATACTTATAAAATAAAGAAATTATAAATTATTTAGCAAAAAACAATTTGTGATTATCTTTTAAAACAAAAAAGTTCTGTCTTTCTTTCGAAAGGGAACATACGGCCACAAATCCGAAATTTGGGCAAATATACAAAATTTCGACCTCATTTAACTCAAAAAGTAGCACATGAAGGTATATTTTTTATTACATATTTGATTTAATCAGGTAAAAAATGGCCTATATGCAAATTTTCATCAACTTGTAAATACGGGATCAAAACTGTATCGTATGCCCTTAAATTTTAAATCCTGAGAACACTGAAGAAGGTATATTTCCGGTCCATGAATGTTTTAAAAAATTCTTGGATGGTTCAACAAATTTAATGCATGCCTGTTGTCCCTTTGTCATTTTAACAATTACACTCATAGATCCTGTCATAGCATCTTCAGTTGCTTCATTGTCTACTACATTCATTGCTAATGGTGTTCCATCAACCACTAGAGCACTGGTAAAATCGTACTTTGCATTAGACAGTGTAGTCCAGGAGAATGCAAATATCCCATCTTCTTTACATGTAAACTTTCCTGTGGTACCATCATAAGCACTACCAATGTTCAGTGGTACAACATCAAATATAACTATTATGTTTGGTTTTAAGTTTGACTTGCTAGAAGATAAATGTGTGAAAAAAGCATAGTTCAATTTATTCTTTTGTTCAAATTTCTGTTTGAATTCTTCCATTTTTACATCAAAGCTTGTCATACTTTTGTCCTCGTTGTCTTTAATTAATGTCAACATTTCTTCACTTTTGTTTTTTATGACCTGCTCCATCTGAACTGTTTTAATTATTTGTTTTTCCACATTGTCTTGAAATAATGTCAACATTTCTTCACTTTATTTTTTTATGAGCAGTTCCATCTGATCAGTCTTTACTGTATGTCTTTCCTCAGCATCTTTAAACTTGTCTGTTATTTCTGAATTCATCTTTTCTGTGTTGTTTTCTATCATTTGTTTCATCAGGTTTTCCATTGCTGTTTTCACACCTTTTTCAATCTCTTGTTCAATGTAGGCTTTTAAATGCTTATTCATTTTAGACACATTCAAGTCAGCTTTTAAAGAAGCTTTCATATTGTCCATAATTGGCATAGATATAACACTACCACAGTGTTCTCCATCGCAGGAGTCAGATTCAGATAAGGAGAACATAATGTCCACTAGAATGACATAAATGATAAAAGTTACAAATAAGCCTTTCATTCTGAGCTGTTTCAATATACTACTGGCTTTTAGTAAATTGAATTAACTCTAACACCCAGCTGTTCTATTCACTTTAAATTTTAAAGTAATTAGATATCTGCTTATTACAAAGTATATACTTCATATATAAGTTGAAACAGAGTCCTTTTCCATGTGACATGTAATTTTTTTTTTGTGTAACATTTATGCAATAATTTTGTGCATTTTCATCAGTTTTCTTTATATTCTACTTCATATAATTTTTAATGGACGCTTTGGTATACTTATAATATCCTTGCAACAAAAAACATATAATCATTTTATTTAAGCACATCAACTCAATAACTATGTAATATCAGTGTGTAAAGGAAGCATAAACTTTGAGTAATAGGAACCACACGACAATCTAAACTGAACAAGGAAGAAGTTAAGAACATCATCACATGACTGTTACAAAATCTGATCCTCTGTAGTACTATCAGGGGTATTCAATTGCCACTTGCTGTCCAAAATGTGCAGTTCTTCTTAAAAATAAAACTCCTTCTAAAAAACTGTATATATATATACATTTAAAGTGTCACTAAATTTTGGTTTATCACTATAAACTTAAACTTTTTGGTTCCTTGATTTTTTCAATTGAAAGAGGGTCAATAGTGAGTTATTTTAGTTCTATGGCTGAAAGGAATTGTTACCATAATATGATTCATTCAAAGAAATTATTGCAATTTTCACTCAATCCAAACTTCAATGTTATATTTTACTATTCTATAACATAAAGAGAAGACAAAATGTATTGCCTTGTCTGTCAGAAGACATTAAGTGTTCTAAATCAAGGATGACAAATAGCAAGGACGTCACATTTCTGCATGCATTCAACATTAGGAAACAGAAAAAATACTATTCTTTTTTTGTTTTGTTTAATGCTGTGGTAATCAATTAAAACAACATAGAATTTAAAAAAATCATCAAATATAGTTTTTTCAACAGCAGATATCACATTCAGTTTCTGATATTTCAACAGATTAGATTATGGAAAATTAATGAAACAAGGAGATGTGGTAGTATACTTGTCCATGAGATAGTTACTGAACAGCACACTTAAATTTGAAAAATTATCTGAAGTGATGCTTCTTAATATCAGAAGTGCTTGTGCATTATAATATAAACTGTTTGACCTTGACCATACAGGATTTCAACGAATTCAGTTTCAAGATGAGAGTTAGTATTTTCCCACCTATGTTTCAATAGTAGCTTTCATGTTTACACCTTTCAGGAATAAATCAGACAACAAAGAGGGGGGTTTCAAATGACCTTGAATACCCTTGAGGGTCTTGCAGGGTCGGTATAATCAGATGATTTTAAAAGATCTACATCCAATCTGGTCCTCATTAGAAACTGCTTTTTTAAAAGAAATTAATTTTCTAAAATCTCTATCTTTTTCTTGTTTTGTGTGATACTCGGGATGTTTTCTTATGTAAGGGGATGTGGTTTATATGTCCATGAGATAGTAACCCAATAACACAGCAAAGTAATGCTTCTTGGCATCAGAAGTGCTTGTACATTATGATAAGTGCTTGTACAAATGATTGTGTTTTACTTGAACTACAAACAGGTGAGTTATTACCATAAAATGGTATTGTGCAAGGCTTACCATACTTGTGTCTATATTAAGGGCATATCCAACAGTTTCAGGGGAGGTAATAACAAACGTAACCGTCGTCTATTGTTTCCCGTAATTTAACGTTGTTTCAACGACGTCATAACGGAATCACCATTGGCTATGGCCGTCTGGCAAGGGCGGTTTCTTTCCTCAAAGAAAAGGGCACGGCGGGATTCGACAGAAAACTCATACAGAATAATAACAGAAATAGATGTCAAATCTTAAAAGATGTTGTACTCTTGGTCCATTATAAAAGAACTGCAATTATCTTTATAATTATAGACCATTCCGTTTTATTAAAATTATCTTCAATATACAGTACAGTAGATCTAGAGAACAACGAGAACAAATCTGTAATAATTTATTTTTTTCATTAGAATGCAACACAAATTGTAATTGATTCTTTATCAAACTTATCCGAGATTTTGTCATTCAGGATAGAAAACTCAAAGATTGATTTGACTTGAAAAAGATTTTTTAACGTTATTTCCCGAAACGTCTTAATTTTTGGCGCAATTTGTGAGGCTTATGGAAGGGATTTAGTAAATAATATCATATTTCTCGATTTTTCTCAAAAACGAGTACGGTGACAAATATTTTTCAAAACGTTATGACGTTCCATTTTTTTCAAAGAATAACATATCTAACTTTGGCCAAATCGACACCGTTAGAAATATTTTAATAAATTAAAAATGTGCATTTCAAATGTTCATTTCTTGCCGTTGTTTGGGTCCATCATAACGTTTTGGCTTTATTTGAGTAAGAATTAATGCTTTAAATGGTAAAGTTAGATTTTTCTAACCATCTTGAATTATTTTGCTTTAATTTGAGCACCATTATAAAAGTATATGTTGATTAAAAAATCATATTTAATTTTTCTAAATAAAAACCGCTTTTTACTCCAAAATTGCAAAAATGTTCAATTTTCAGCAGTATTTTTGAAAAAAACGAAATCGACGACTACTATTTTTTTTGGCAAAATTTGATTCTCTGTCAATTGAAGAATGAAATATCTTCAAGGGAAAAAATTCTCACCGTCAAAAATAAACTGTTGGATATGCCCTTAAGATGAGGTATTATTGTTAATAGTTTTCTTTCCCTGGATAAAGCATGGAGGACAGATGGAAAAATACCAGTACTCACATTTTCTCATAATAGTTTTATGCTATTGCCTATTTCAGTCTATTAATTCTACTATATCTTTTTTTATTTGCAGGGTTTTAAAATATTTTTCTTCATTGTTGGAGGCCTGTATCTTTTGTACCTAGGGTATCTGTTAATCAGAGCGTATGCAGAGCTGAGATCTATGCCATATTTTGGTAAGAGCATAAACAAGTTCATATCCAGGATTTTATGAAACAATAATGTAAAAGTTTTTCTGCAATATTAAAAGTAAAATTACTTGTGTTACTAAGTGTTAGAGAATGCATATATGGTGTTTAATATTGCAGTTTCTTTGAAGTATCAATACTCATAAAATATTTTACAGTTTTATTATCTTGCCTGCTGCCATTATTACAGTGTTAGAGATTGGTATGACAATCAGGCTGTGGCTACAAGGAAATATGATAAAAAAAAAATCATATTTCAGAAAATTTAAGAGCTAAACAATCCAGACATATTTTGAATATATATATTTTAACTCATGACTTTGTTTTCTGCAATGCCTCATGTAGTTGGACCTCAAAATTATAAAAAAAAATATATTGACTTGTGTTCTAATCAGATTTCATAAAATGAGTTTCAAATTAATCAACTAGGCTGTCAATTGACTGTTTCAGAATCTTAGTAGTTATTGGTTCATGGGTAACTTCATTGCTGGTTCACCAAAATGAAAATAACATCATTGACAATATATCCATTGTGTATGGTCAAGTTTACATTCAAAACTTTTTGGTATTCTATTACATTATATCAGACCATATCAACTCCCTACAACTAAATCCAGACCTACAAAGTACAAACAAAAGGACAAACAACATAGAATAAAAACATGGTCCAGAAACATGTAGCATAGCTTGCTTGTTACAGACACTGTAAAATAAGTGAATGCTTTTTAAACAATAAGCTTTTGTTCCGGTAACTGTGACTTTATATCTGTGTTTCTACATTCGTTTTCACTAAAATTGTTTTAATTTCAGATTTGAGGTTAAAGTTTATGACCTTTTTAATGTTAATTGTGTTGACAATCAGTATTACAATAACAGTGATGAGATATGGTGCTGCAGCTTTACAAGATAATTTTGTAGCAGAATTGTCCACAAACTACAAAAATTCAGCAGAATTTGTTGCCATTTATGGTCTGCTCAATTTCTATATGTACACAATGGCATTTGTGTATTCGCCTTCCAAAAATGCTATATATGGTAAGCATATTCAGCTGAGTATGAAACAAATATGTTGTTTCCTTTCTTTATACATCTTTTCTATGTCAATCTTTTTGATATTTTAACTCAATAATATTAACAGGACCACAGAAACATTATATAAAATAGTGGAAAAAAATTGATGTGCAGATTATCTTCCCTTATTTATCAGAATTAACATGTAGCTCAAATAAGCAATACTAGAATCATTTGTTAGTCTGACATTTGAGAGATAAAAAAAAATCTGTCTCTGTTTAAAAAAATAATACTAATGATCAATAATTCATGGTTTTTGAATGAAGAATAAAATAGTACCCTAGTCCAAAATATTGCATTTAAATTTTTGACAATAACAAAACTTTTCTTTCACAGAGAGTAATTTTAAAGATAATCCTGGAATGAGTATGTTAAATGACTCAGATGAAGATGTGCATTATGGGTAGGTTTTATAATTAGTCTATGATTAGTGAAAAGGTTGAAGCTATGATGCCTAAGTATTTTTACAGACATTTTGAAATCTGTTATTGTAGAGAAATCTCTTCTTTTAAATTTGGTTTTGATCTGTTATGGTATAGAAATCTCTTCTTTTAAATTTGGTTTTGATACAGAAATTCTCAATTCTGTAGAATGTTTCATTTTGTGAGATAAAGTTGACTTACAAAAAGACAGCATTAACAGTTTGCTTTAGTAAATAAATTATTTTGACCAACTCATTTCAACATCTATTCTAGGTCAGATCAAGAAGAAACAACACTGACAACAAGTCGACACGTCAGTCGTTACCATGACAGTGATGAAGAAATATTCCGACGGTGATTATAGTGACACTGAAGCATTATGGGACAGTAGATCTGATCTGTGGTCAAGGGTACTTGTAGAGGACATTTTGGATGGGAATGTGATAAAAGATGGCATTTATTAGTAGTGCAATATAGATTACTTAATAAGTTATTGTGATTTTACATTGAATGTTAAACAAGTTTTCAGTCAACATGACAATGATTTTATTAGTGAAGACCAGTTATATCTCAAAGTAAAACTGCCAAAAAGTCTTCAGTCTGAAATTGTTTGTTTGTTATAATTTGTTGTTAAATGTTATATTTAAAGTTTGATAGTAATGGGGCTGTTCCTGAGTAATGGGGCTGTTCCTGAATTGATGTATGTAGTGGTCAGATGACACTTCTATTACAGTTTGAGGGTTGGTAGTTATGTTATAAAGATTGCTTGAAAATTCAATTTAAATTTTATGCATGGCTTGTTTAAATAAAAAGTGTCTTCTGACCCTTTAAACATTTATTTCTGGAACAGGCATAACAAGTATTAAAGCAAAAAGAAGTTTAAATAAGTTTTAGACTTTATATTTATGCTTCATGAGCAAGAAATGTTTATGTAGCTGTAGCTATGAAATAGTTTATATAATGTCTGTGTAGCCATTTTGAAAAATAAAGTCATATATAACGAGATATATTCAAAAAAGAAGAAGCTGGTTTATATAAAAATTATTTAATATTAATTATATATACCACATTATTACCTTAAATTAATAGATTCATAAAATTTGAATGACCTTTTGTACCGGGTGAAGAAGATGAATACATATAGTAATAGATAACCAAAGGTCAAATATTTTCCCATTTGAAATAATTTTTTTAGTTTCTTCACTCTGTGTGGCACCTATAGCTAAATAGTCAAATTTGATTTGGAATATGGGCCCTTGACCTAGTTAAATGTTAAAAACAGAGAATTGGATCAGTTTAGAACTACATAGTGGTTTGATTAAAAAAAAATTAAACTCCCCTCTGTGGTATGTTTCTACACATTTTTATTTACAATTTGTATGAATCTAATTTTGCTTTACTGGCTTGTGAGCAGTTTTAAAATACAACATGCTTTATACAGATAAAATGTTTTGCTTCTTTGTTGAAACTGTATTTTAAAAAATTCAGCTTTAAATTATTAATGATTAAATCCAATATCCACAGTCTGAATTTCTACAATTAAAACTTTTATCAAATTCTTTGTATATTTGTACATACTTGGAATTTTATATTTTCCCATTTAAAGCATTCCATCTGGGCATTCTTTTTAGAAACATGCAGAATTAAAAATATAGCATGATGTAATTCATTTTAATGATAAATGATAGATAAATACATATTATATAATTAAGAGACCATAAATATCAATAAGTACATTCTCAGGTTAAAGTTTTAGCTAAAGTAGTTAACCACTTGTATGAGGGGGGATAGAAGGGGTCCTGATCCCGAAATCCCGGGCTTAAAAACACGAAATCCCGAAATCCCGGGCTTAAAAACATGAAATCCCGAGGTCCCGAAATTCGAAAAAAGAATTCCCGGATCCCGAAAGGATCAATCCCGAAATCCCGAGTTTTAAAACACCCGATCCCGGAGTCCCGATAAAGGTCCTATCCCCCCTCTTGTATTTGTCAAGTAGAAAAATCAACTGCAGGATAAAATTATAATAAAGTTAAATATATATTTAAATGAATAACTCATTGGAATTTGTGCATCAAGTTATCTGTTCTGACTATTAATACTAAGAACAATTTTGAAAATTACTGGTCTTTCATATGTTTTAATTATAAAAATAATAGTTGTGTACTCAAAGCTAGTCGCCTTAATTGTTCTTTTAAGAATATTTATTTGGTTCAAGTTATCTGGTGGTTTTTTTTCATATATTTTTATTTAATTTAGATATATTTGTTCTAATTTGACTCATTGAATAAAGGGTAATGGTATAATTTTTGTACAATTTTTTTTTTATTCTCATTATTTATATCCTTTAAAAATGGGTTTTATCAATAGATATGTACTAGGCTGTTTAACTATTTTATGAGCCAATATGGTATGGGCTATGCTCATTGTTGAAGGCTGTACAGTGATTTATAGATGTTAATTTCTGTGTCATTTTGTCTCTTGTGAAGAGTTGTAGTCAGCTTCTCACTCAAGTCATGGTTTGTTGTACCCGTGGTGCTCAGTACGACCCTGTACGTTAAAAATGTCTGTCCAATCCATTGTCATTAACTCGAGTCTTTTGAGAATGGAATATGTTTACAGAAATGTCTTTAGTTAGCTAAACAATAGAATTGAGGTATGAGATCAAAATAGTCAATTAATAGGTTGGTTGCTTAGTTTTTGGAGAGAAAAAAATAGAAGTAAAGAAAGATTTGCTTTCACAATTACTGAATTCTACTGTTTTATTTCCTATCAGACTAAATAATTCAATTCTTTTACGACCATAAGCATATTCATTTATTCACATATTTTATATTATACACTGGATTGTGTAAACTTGCAATGAAACCATTCAAGTTATGTAGGAGGAGTTTAATTTAGATAGTATACTAGAATGATTCCTATATACCAGACAAATGCCACTTGATAAGAAGAGGCAGATTTAGAAGGTTTTCCAGGGGGGCACAGGCACCCCTGCTTTTGTGGGAAAAATTTGGTAGATTATTTAGGGAATTAATGGAACATGACTAGAGTGGGTCCCCTCTTAGGCAGTTAGTGGGCCCCCCTTATGATAATTTCTGGATACACCACTGATAAGGGAAGGATAAATATCAGTCTAAAACAAGACATGAACAAAGTTTAAGGTCAATGTGAAATCCAATTTTCTTCACTGTGATATTTTTGTAATGATTTTTTTTATTGTTTATTTTTATTTTGCAGATTGAAATGTTATGTTTTTATTAGTCTCTCAGTCATATTTACAATGTTATGTTTTTGTATTCAATATATGAATAGGTTATTTTGTTTTTTCCTATTGTTAAATATTGTAAAAGATAGAAAGTTATACAAAAAAGTAATCCATAATTTTAAAATGATCATCCTTCAGCATTCAGATAATCACAAAATATTAGCACGACATACATCAATAATCAGTACAGTGAAACCTAGTTTTTATACCATTTAAGGAGAGGACAAAGCAGGGGCGGATCCAGCCATTTGAAAAAGGGGGGGGGGGGGTGTGTTCCCAACCCAGGACAAAGGGGAGGTTCTAACTATATGTCCTCATTCAAATGCATTGATCGTCAAAAAAAGGGGGGTTCCAACCCCCGGAACCCTCCCCCTGGATCCGCCAATGACAAAGTGTTCTCATGAGACAGTTGGTCTTTTTTTTTTTATATGATTCAATATTATATTAAAGATTCACCACTTGTATAATATTATACATTCCATTATACATATAAAACATTGCACATTTAACATAGTGGAAAACATATATAAAACATATATGAAGTATATTAAAACTAAAATGTGTGCAATTTATTTAAAATGTGTTACAGATGGACTTAAATTAGGGTGCTATAAATAGTTTCGTACTAAAAACTAGGGGTATTTCCCAAGTAAGATTTACATACTGATGGAATTCCCTGCTATTTATATACCACTAAATGAAAAAGTTGATTGTTTTTTATGTTCAATGTGAAAAACATATATTGAAGTTCACTTAAAATGCCACTTTTGTCAAGATTTAAAAAAAAAAATGTTTTTGTGACTTCCTACTATATGGGAGGCAACTCCATAAACAGCTGATTTTCACCTGTTGCAAAAAGCACTTTGATTTGTCAGGTAAGATAGCTCCTTTCGGAGCAGGCGAACGTAGGCTTAAACTACATTTTATTAAATCAGCCGGATAAGCTCTTCGAAATGCATATTATAAGAAATCTCAAATATATGCACAGGTTACTGATCCGTGTGTCCAAAGGTGGTCTGTTTTTAAGGTTTTTTAGGGGGAAAATGCCTAATTTCCAGCTGATAACTTGTACCAATTTGCATGTTTAAACAAGAGATGTTGGATTTTTTTTTATTTATTCAGAAAGTTCATAGAATTATCTTTCCATTGATGTATAGATATCTATATAACTATGAATATCTGACTTCTGCATGATGGGTCCACTATTACATGCCCTGTTACAGAATGACGTCACGTAAAAACAGATGATTGCACCCTTAAGGGACAAATACAAAATATTAGTGATGTTTTAGCATAGAAATGTGTTTGCGAATGGAGTAAAATAATTTTGAAAAATATTGTACGGCATGTATACATTAATTTAAAAGCATCAGTTTGGTATATTTAATGCAAATATTACAGATTTGTACATAGCAACCAGATATAAGAAAACCAGACTCTGTGCGAATATTGAAGTTTTTTAATTTTTTGCGACGTCATGATATTTTTATTCAATCTCTCATATATTTGGAACCAAAAGTTGCATATGAAAAGTGTAGATTTTTTCTACTTTGACCTTTACTCCTGATCAGTGTTACATAAAGTTTTATTCATTATAATATATATTTGGTACTTTTTATAGTCAAAAAGGTACACATGCGTTTCCTAAGAAAAACACTATTTCAATATTTCTCAACTCAGCTATAACTTAGTTCATATAGTACTAGGAACAAAATCTATTTAAAGTAACTTTATTCATGCCTATTTCATAGTTTTTATTCTGTTTATTTAAAGGAACCCCTATTTTATGATTTATTTTCTTTGTAAAACTGATGAAAATGTGATACAGGAAATGTTTGGGATTTGCCAGTTAAACTGTTTGCCACTGGCCAATATGCCACTACCGCGCGACATAAAAAAAGAGCTGTAGTTTCACTATTTGTGGTCACAATCCTTAAAGTAAGACATCATTTTAATCGGTATAGTGTACAGATTCAGAAAAGCTGAGAATTTTTTATATATCGCATACAAGGTTTTGCTTAAGGGTGCTATAAACAGTTTCGTACTAAAAACTAGGGGTTATTTCCCCAGTGAGATTTACATACTGATGGAATTCCCTGCTATTTATATACCACTAAATGAAAAAGTTGATTGTTTTTTATGTTCAATGTGAAAGACATATATTGAAGTTTAATTAAAATGCCACTTTTGTCAAGATTTAAAAAAAAAAAATGTTTTTGTGACTTCCTACTATATGGGAGGCAACTCCATAAACAGCTGATTTTCACCTGTTGCAAAAAGCACTTTGATTTGTCAGGTAAGATAGCTCCTTTCGGAGCAGGCGAACGTAGGCTGAAACTACATTTTCTTAAATCAGATGGATAAGCTCTTCGAAATGCATATTATAAGAAATCTCAAATATATGCACAGGTTACTGATCCGTGTGTCCAAAGGTGGTCTGTTTTTAAGGTTTTTTAGGGGGAAAATGCCTAATTTCCAGCTGATAACTTGTACCAATTTGCATGTTTAAACAAGAGATGTTGGATTTTTTTTTATTTATTCAGCAAGTTCATAGAATTATCTTTCCATTGATGTATAGATATCTATATAACTATGAATATCTGACTTCTGCATGATGGGTCCACTATTACATGCCCTGTTACAGAATGACGTCACGTAAAAAACTGTTGATTGCACCCTTAATGGTCATATAACACTGGTTTTTGCTTAATACATGTGGTCTCTAAAGCAGGTTTGACTGTATTTGAATTTCTACAATGTATGCAAATGATAACTTTTGACTTCTGGTATAAACATACTTCGGTGATGAAACTTTCCTTTATTATTATTGAATCCTGTTTTGATTACATTTTTACAATATTAACAATTTTGTGCAGATGGTACAATACTTTATAAACTTTACAATAAATTAACTGTCTCAGGTTGGTTTCTCACTGATAATCATACATTGCTTTTTATACGACCGCAAAATTTGAAAAAATTTTCGTCGTATATTGCTATCACGTTGGCGTCGTCGTCGTCGTCGTCATCGTCGTCGTCCGAATACTTTTAGTTTTCGCACTCTAACTTTAGTAAAAGTGAATGGAAATCTATGAAATTTTAACACAAGGTTTATGACCACAAAAGGAAGGTTGGTATTGATTTTGGGAGTTTTGGTCCCAACATTTTAGGAATTAGGGGCCAAAAAGGGCCCAAATAAGCATTTTCTTGGTTTTCGCACTATAACTTTAGTTTAAGTTAATAGAAATCTATGAAATTTTGACACAAGGTTTATGACCACAAAAGAACGGTTGGGATTGATTTTGGGAGTTTTGGTTTCAACAGTTTAGGAATTGGGGGCCAAAAAAAGGCCCAAATAAGCATTATTTTTGGTTTTCGCACAATAACTTTAGTTTAAGTAAATAGAAATCAATGAAATTTAAACACAATCTTAATGACTACAAAAGGAAGGTTGGTATTGATTTTGGGAGTTTAGGTCCCAACAGTTAGGAATTAGGGGCCAAAAAGGGACCCAAATAAGCATTTTTCTTGGTTTTCGCACCATAACGTTAGTATAAGTAAATAGAAATCTATGAAATTTAAACACAAGGTTTATGACCATAAAAGGAAGGTTGGTATTGATTTTGGGAGTTTTGGTCCCAACAGAATAAGGGGCCCAAAGGGTCCAAAATTAAAACTTTGTTTGATTTCATCAAAATTGAATAATTGGGGTTCTTTGATATGCCGAATCTAACTGTCATGACTGTGTATGTAGATTCTTAACTTTTGGTCCCGTTTTCAAATTGGTCTACATTAAGGTCCAAAGGGTCCAAAATTAAACTTAGTTTGATTTTGACAAAAAATGAATCAGTTAGGTTCTTTGATATGCTGAATCTAAAAATGTACTTAGATTCTTGATTATTGGCCCAGTTTTCAAATTGGTCCAAATCGGGGTCCAAAATTAAACTTTGTTTGATTTCATCAAAAATTGAATAAATGGGGTTCTTTGATATACCAAATCTAACTGTGTATGTAGATTCTTCATTTTTGGTCCTGTTTTCAAATTGGTCTACACTAAAGTCCAAAGGGTCCAAAATTAAACTTAGTCTGATTTTAACAAAAATTGAAATCTTGGGGTTCTTTGATATGCTGAATCCAAAAATGTACTTAGATTTTTTATTATGGACCCAGTTTTCAAGTTGGTCCAAATCAGGATCTAAAATTATTATATTAAGTATTGTGCAATAGCAAGTCTTTTCAATTGCACAGTATTGCGCAATGGCAAGAAATATCTAATTGCACAATATTGTGAAATAGCAAATTTTTTTTAATTAGAGTTATCTTTCTTTGTCCAGAATAGAAAGCAAGAAATATCTAATTGCAAAATATTGTGCAATAGCAAGATTTTTTTTAATTGGAGTTATCTTTCTTTGTCCAGAATCAACTTAAATCTTTGTTATATACAATATACAATGTATATTCACTTTTTACTACCAACTGATAAATTAAAATAATCTTTACCATTCAGTGATAACAAGCAGTTTTTTTACATCTTAATATTTTATGATGTATTTAAATGAGTAGTTATTGTTGCAAACTCCATTAGAAATTTTAATTGAGATTAGTTTTGGAATAAGGGAAAGGGGGATGTGATTAAAAAAATTGGGTTCAATTTTTCTCATTTGAAATTTCATAAATTTGAGAGGATTAATATTCAACAGCATAGTGAATTGCTCTAAGAGAAAACAAAAATTTTAAGTTCATTAGAACACATTCATTCTGTGTCAGAAACCTATGCTGTGTCAACTATTTAATCACAATCCAAATTTAGAGCTGAATCCAGCTTGAATGTTGTGTCCATACTTGCCCCAACCGTTCAGGGTTCAACCTCTGCGGTCGTATAAAGCTATGCCCTGCAGAGCATATGGTTTCTTGTTTGTCTGCATATTACTGAGAATCATAGTATGACTTTGAAATTAGCATAAAAATTCATCTCAATTATGTCTATGACTATTCATCTTACAAAATAATTTACTGTAGATTCATTAGTATTCATGAAGTATTGATAGTCAGCATAATTGTCAGTATAGGGAAACCACAATTATAAGTTTCAAGTAGGAATGTGTGCAGAATTTTTTTAAATCCAAAAATTAAGTAACAATTAAAGTACAATTTTTGCTTTATCCATTGAACATAGAAATCAGTGCCCATGAAAAAATAATACACACTTCAAGAAACTACTTAATGTAGATATATTAATTTATGTTAATCAGTTATACTTGATATATGCTTATTCTTTGTCAGTGAGATATTTATTATTGCATGGTTTTTCTCTCTTTATGATTTCCTTAGTTCCTTTTCCTTGTTTTAAATTATTTTCAGTGCTTTATATTGTTATTTAATATACATTTAAGTGTCAGAATTCATTTCATAGTAAGAACCATGTGAAAATTTATTGTATTTATTCTAAAGTATATTTTGTTTATTATACATCATTTTCTTTCAATGCCAGGTTTTAAAAGAGCTGTCATATTATTTATGTTTCATATAAAAATATTACATATATCAATCCATTTAAAGTAGGAAAATTCAATGTAATGCTGAATTTTATTAACAGAAATTTAAGGAATTAAAATATATTTATTTATGTTTTTGGAGAAGATGTAAAATGAAGTCTTTATATCATATTTGACTTTTTGTCTGTTAAAGATTCATCAACACGACCTATTGAGGTAATTCAACAATTCAATTCAAATTCTAAATGTGTGGTGTTGCTGTGCTGTAAGTGTAGGTAAACATACAGATGGTGTATGCAAAAGCCTATACATTTTCAAAGTTTAACCACCATAGATCATTTTGAAGTTTTTAATTTAGAACATATTTTTTGTCTATTCAGCCATGTTTGTTATTCATTATTTTATTGATACTGGTATTTTTATAATAAAAAGTACTTATTTTGCCAAAATGTCTATATTTCGTACACAATGCAATAAATATTTTTATTGATGACAATGAGTTTTTTGTCCTTTGTAAAGATATGTTCAGTCCATAGAGGGGTTATTAATGTAATTGTATTACTGAATATGTGGTTTATTTATTTTGTGTATAAAACAATGATCACAACAAATTAAAGGCTACATTATAGAAAAGTATGTTATTTTTTGTCTGCCTCTTCAGTATTTATTTGATGCTTTTGAATAATTTAATATTTATTCATATTAAATACAGTTTGCCATCAAGTTGAATTATAGAAGGCTGCTCAATGATTATTCAGTGTTCATCTGCTACCTTTACTGATCTTTGATAGCTGACTATCTGATTGACAATCCAACCATGTCTTTTTTACTACTGCTAACCAACCTGTTTTAGTGAGCAATTTATTTTTAAGACTTTTGCAAGATACAAAATACTGCAAATATATATCTTCATGAAACTGTTAAAACTTTTATCTTCCTTTATATAGATATGTCAAAATAATTAAAAAATCACGAAAAATAAATCGTAGGAAAGTCAGCCTCCAAAGGCTAACGGCGAAATAAAGTATCAGTGAATATAAGTTGGTTTACAGTATTTAATCCAAGTATCGCATGGAATGAAACTTTGCTGAGCCCAAAAAAACAATGACAAGTAAAAAAAAGAATACTGGGAATTATCAGAAATATTGACCAATACAACAGGCTACACCAATCATCAACAGCCAAGTCATACAAGTATGAGTTTGACTGTCCCTTTTGTATCTTTCGTCCTTCTTTTACAAGGTCCTTCTTCCTGTCTGTTTTCATATGTCCTCGTCGTCATTTCATGAATCCATGAACAAGGTTAAGTTTTCATGGTCAAGTCCATATCTAAGATACTATAAGCAATAGCTCTACTTGATTTGGAATGATTGTAAAGTGTACATGTCCAACTGGTAGGTGGCATCTGACCATGACCCCATTTTCATGGTTCATTGGTTAAAGTTAAGTTTATGTGATTTGGTCTTTTTTCACACACTGCATTTGTATATAAAATTGGTGAATTATATTTGGTGTACGGAAATATTTTATGATGTATTGTTATTGCAGATTTTATTTGACCTTGACCTCATTTTTATGGTTCATTGCATAGTTTAGTTTTAATGTTTTGGCCCATTTTTCTTTAGTTATTAGCAGAATGTCAATTAAATTTTGAGTAAGAAATTATTGCAAGGTATTTATGTCTGTCTGGCAGGTCGCATTTGATCTTGATCTTGTTTTTATGGTTTACCTATATTAAATGCATAGATTGATTGTCAGATGAACATGTCTGTCTGGCATGGTTCATCTGACCCCGACTTCATTTTTAAGGTTCATTAGTCATTGTTAAGTTTTTCTTGATTAAGTTTGTTTCTAAGAAACTATTAGCAATATGTCTTCTATATTTGGTGTTTAGAATGATTTTAAGGTGTACATGTATTTCCAGATAGGTTTATCTGACCTTGACGGTTGACCTAATTATTTTTGGCCTCTTAGTCTTGTAAAAATTATGTGATACTTGTAGTAGAGCATAACATTTAGTACTATCAACATAAAGCAGTAAAGCAGGCGAGACATTTCCTTATGTGCACCGTTATGATGTTATGGAGTTATGGCCCTTGCTAGATTGGAAGTGGATCTTTATGTCTCCATGCAGTTACTTAAAATTCCTTTTTTCTTGACCAATTTCATTGGGATTTAATTCTTAGTTTGGGTTCTCAGATAAGGTGAATTTAAATGTGTACTCAAATTCTGGATTTTAAATTGGTCCACATTGAGGTCCAAAGAGTTGAATATTATACATTTATTTTCCATGCATGAGGGAGATATTGTTCCACTAAGAATATTCATATATTTTACGAGGGTTAAACCTCTACAGTTTTATCAAGCTGTGCTGTATACTGCATTGAGTTTTATTTGCAGCAGTTCTCTAAATTCAAATTGGAAAAACATTTTATGAGGAGATAAGCTAAATGAATAGGTGTTTCAAATATGGATACATAGTCTGTACATAACTGCCACATTTAAAAACATAAAAAGTAAAGTAACAAGAATACTGAACCTGAGGAAAATTCTAAACGGAAAGTCCCTAATCAAATGGCAAAATCAAAAGCTCAAATACATGACATCAAACAAATGGATAAAAACTATCATATTCTCGACTTGGTACAGGCATTTTTGTCGAGCCTGCAACTTTTGTTGCAGAAAGCTCGACATAGGGATAGTGATCCGGCGGTGGCGGCGGTGTTAGCTAACTTCGTAAAAGCTTTATATTTTAGAAGGTAGAAGACCTGGATGCTTCATACTTTGTATATAGATACCTCATGTTACGAACTTTCCGTCAGTCACATGTCCAATGTCCTTGACCTCATTTTCATGGTTCAGTGACTACTTGAAAAAAAAGTTTTAGATTTGTTTGTAATGTTAAATTCTCTCTTCTTATAAGTAATAGGATAACTATATTTGGTATATGATTTCCTTGCAAGGTCCTCATACCCGTTAAACAGTTTTCACTTGACTCGACCTCATTTCATGGATCAGTGAACAAGGTTAAGTTTTGGTGGTCAAGTCCATATCTCAGATACTATAAGCAATAGGACTAGTATATTCAGTGTATGGAAGGACTGTAAGATGTACATGTCCAACTGGCAGGTGTCATCTGACCTTGACCTCATTTTTATGGTTCAGTGGTTATAGTAAATTTTTTGTGTTTTGGTATGTTTTTCTTATAGTGTATGCAATAGGTCTACTATGTTTGGTGTATTGAATGATTGTAAGGTGAACATGTCTAGCTGACAGGTGTCATCTAACCTTGACCTCAATTTCATGGTGCAGTGGTCAAAGTTAAGTTTTTGAGTTTGGCCTATTGTTCTAATACTTTATGCAAAAGGTCAACTATATTTGATGTATGGAAATATTTTATGATCTATATGTCAGTCGTGCAGGTTTATTTGACCTTGACCTCATATTATTTGTTTTGGTCTGTTTTTCTTGATTTATAAGCAATATGTCAACTATATTTGTTGGAAGAATTGTTAGCTGTACATGTCTGCCTAGCATGGTCCACCTAAACTTGACCTCATTTTCCTGGTTCATTGATCAATATTTAGTTTTCTTTGGTAATGTTGAGTTTATGTGACAGTTGTAATAAAGCTTTATATTTAGGACTATCAACATAATATCAATGATAAGTAAAGAAGGCGAGACATTTCAGCGTGATCACTCTTGTCTTATGTAGCAATGGTGCATAAAACCTGGTAAAAAATAGCATAAAGCATCTTCATGACATCAATCCCACAGAACTTATTCATAAATTGCTAAAATTATTAGATTACAAGATTTGTTCCAATGACAATACATTATTGTATTAACTAACCCACAGCCTATAAGCTATATAGCTTATATAGACATCAGTGTTCTTCCTATTTACGCTTTATGAGATTAGTTGCAGTAAAGGGGTGTTCGTAAAGCAGATTATTTTTACTTTACTTATATCAAATAAAAATTGTTTATATTTGTTTCATCCTGGATATCTATCACTTTGCACTCTTTTTATCTGGTGTGATTTCTTTGAAATAGTAAGTTCTTTCTAAAAAGTAAAAATCACAAAAATACCGAACGCCGATGAAAATTGAAAACGGAAAGTCCTAATCAAATGGCAAAAATCAAAAGCTCAAACATATCAAACGAATGAATAACAACTGTCATATTTCTGACTTGGAATAGGCATTTCTTTTTTTGTAGAAAACGGTGGATTAAACCTGGTTTTATTGATGGCTCAACCCTTCACTTGTATGATAGTCGCATTGCATTCCATTATATTTACAAACATGTGTGAGTAAAACAAACAGATATAATAGGGGACAAAAAAACGTCAAACATTTTAGTACAGCAGTCAAGACTGCAATAGAATCTTACCACAGGCACTCGTCTCAGAAAAATTCCTATATACCTTTATATATAAAGGTATATAGGGGGGGATCTAAGACGAGTGCCTGTGATCCATAAAGGTATACAGGGGGGAAAGCTATGAGACGAGTGCCTGTGAATTTTACTCATTATAATTCAATAACTGTTTCAACCAAAAAAAAACCGCATAATGGCATATTGACAAAGCACATAAGCAAAAATGAAGGACAAGAATACAAAAGTGGCCATTGTGTCTTGTCTAGTAGTAATTACGTCCTATATAGGACCACCTACAGGAAAAGGAGTAGAATATAGATTCACAATTGTTCTATTTAAAATGTGTTTGTTGTTTAGGAACAGTAATTTACAGAAGGGGGCTGCCCTTAATCCCTTTCTATTTCTACTAGGCAAAGCGTTCAGAATGTTATTTCTGACTACGTGCAAAGAAAAGCATAGTCTGCGGCTAAGGTGTTATAGCAGGTTTAGTTTTTTAGTAAAGTTACATTTACAACCACAACCACAAAATACAGCACTCGGGTTCAGTATACAATAGTGTATCTACTGTTTTATTGTTTGTGGAGCACTTAGTACACACAGACATTTAAAGCAGATTATCATATTCAAGCAGGAAAGACATGCGTATAGTTGATAAAGCATTACATCTGATGAGAAAGTGCTCTAGTGTTTCTGACTCTAAGTTGCAGAGCTGGCATGTAGGGTCTACTTGATTCTGATTATTGCCCACAGAAAATCATGTGCCGCTTACGTAAAGATAAATTAAAATTAATATTTAGATTAGTATACTGTATTTATCGTGCAAAAAGTCTGCGAATACTAGTTAGGACATTTGGTGACCAAGTTCATCTTTTAGTCGCTTTGCTGCCTAAAATGTTTTAACTTATTTTTGTAACCTCAACATGTAATGCTTACAACTGTTCGGGACTTGAGTCGTTCGTTTCTTTCTTTTTTCCTTACTTTCCTTTGGAACATTCATCAACAAAACCCTATTCTCCTGCCTGCGAATCCATGTTGTATTTTGAAAACGTCACATTATTCAAACGTCATACACAAAACCATCGCACTTCAGCGAAAGGACCATCGCACTTCAGCGTCCTCATCGCACCTCCGAGTTCTACATATGGATGCCATACTGAGCTTGCAAACTCTAGATGTGTTCCTACGAGTGTCTTGTATAGTGGTGCAAAGGTATCTGTATCTAAATATTGGAAAGTCCTTCTCAGTAGTGAAAACATGGAATTTGCTTTATTAACTTTTTCACTTATATATTTTTCTAAATTAAATTCAGTCAATAATTACTCCAATGTCTTTTTCTTCGGTAACTTTTTGTAGTATTGTCGATTTCAGTGTATATTTTGATTCTGGTTCCGGTCCCAGTGTACCTATATGCATATGTTTGCACTTGTCGGAGTGAAACTTTAATAGCCAGGTATCACTCCTTTGCGATAGTTTATTAAAGTCACTTTGTAATTGAGTTTTATCTTTTTTTCTGACCAATTGTGTTAAATTTTTTTAGTATCAGTTGCAAATCAACCAGGTTCGGAGGGTCATTTATGAAAATGACAAAAAGTAGAGGTCCAAGCACAGATTCTTGAGGTATACCTGAAGTTGCTTTTGACTTTTGACTTTTGATGATGGTGTATTGTTTATTGAAACGTGTTGTATCCTGTCACTTAGAAAACTATCGACCCAATTCAAAACTAAAAGTTCTGTGCCATATGCTCTGAGTTTGTTCATTAGTCTTTTGTGCGGAACAGTGTCGAATGCTTTCATATAGTAGTCCATGTAAATAACATCGATAGATTTCCCATTATCAAGGGTTTCTAGCCATTTTGTCCAATACATTTAAAAGTTTAAGAGATGTAGATCTGCCTATAATAAATCCATATTGACGATCAGTAAAGAATTTGTTGCTTTTCATATGTTTGGCAATATGTTCACATACCAATTTTTCCCATTACTTTGCACACCACTGAGGTTAGGCTGACAGGTCTATAGTTACCAGCAATACATTTTTTCTTTCTTGAAAATAGCTCTAATTTGTGCTTCTTTCCATCTACTTGGAACAGTACTGTTTCTTATTGATTGGTTGAATATTATGCATAATGGTGTTGATATTGTTTCTGCTAACTCTTTGAGTATTCTTGGGTGTATCCTATCTAGTCCCGGAGATTGTTCAACCTTCAGTCCCTTAAGTATCTTAGCTATTTCTTCCTTATTTATATTCATTTGTAGCATTTTATTTTTAGTGTTTTTTATTGGTAAGGTAGGAACTTCTCCTTCTGGTTCTTTTTTGAAGACACTGTTGAAAAACGTTACTAAAATTTCAGCCTTTTCTGTGTCGTCATCGGTCTTTCTAGACGTTTCGTCGTTTTGGTCTGTTAATAGTTCACCTATTCCTGATCTTGTTTTAGACTTGGACTTTATGTATTTCCATATTGCTTTTGGATTTTTCTTTGAAATAAAATTGAGAAAGGAAATGGGGAATGTGTCAAAGCCACAACAACCCGACCATATGGCAGACAACAGCCGTAGGTCACCAATGGGTCTTCAATGTAGCGAGAAACTCCCGCACCCGTAGGCGTCCTTCAGCTGGCCCCTTAAAAATATGTATACTAGTACAGTGATAATGGACGTCATACTAAACTCCGAATTATACACAAGAAACTAAAATTAAAAATCAAACAAGACTAACAAAGGCCAGAGGCTCCTGACTTGGGACAGGTGCAAAATTGCGGCGGGGTTAAACATGTAAGCATTTGTTGACAGTTTCTTTTCATGTTCCCTTTTCAGTATTTGTCATCGTCTTTACCTGATTTCGTACTTTATTGTATTCCAATCTTATACTTGGATCTTTAGTAGCAATTGATTCTCCATCTCTAATAATTTCTCATGAATTTTTTCCCAATTTTTATTTATATGATCACCTTGGTTTAATAGCACTTCCCAATTTGTCTACAATATTTCTTTGTTAAAATCTGCATAGTTACCTCTATCGTAGCATATTTCTGTTCTATTGTCAATTTTCAATTTTGTGTAACAGTTATATTGAAATTGTACCACACAGTGATCACTTTTCCCTAGTGGACGTAGGTACTCAATATCGCTTTCCATATTTTCTTCGTTCGTGAATATTAGGTCTAATACATGTGGTGTGTCTGATCCCCTCCATCTGGTTGGTTTTGTTACATGCTGGTACAAGTAATTGTCTTGAACACACTGTGTAAATTTATATTCATCCGACTCTATGTTATCACTCTTACAGCTGTGTGTATCCCAGTCAATATAAGGGTAATTTATATCTCCCATTAATAGTATATGTGAGAAATTCTTTTGTGTTGACTCAGTAATTAAATTTAAAAGATTTGAATTATTGTTGCTGAGAGCAGTTTCTGACGGTGACCTATATAGTAGTCCCAGTAAAAGAGCGTCATTTTTATTTAGTGCAATTTTCACAAATATATTTTCTTCATAGTTTGTTTCCATATTTACTACTTTCGCTCCTAGTGTTTTGTGTACATATAGTATAAAAAGAGGGACGAAAGATACCAAAGGGACAGTCAAACTCATAAATCTAAAACAAACTGACAACGCCATGGCCAAAAATAAAAAAGACAAACAGAAAAACAATAGTACACACGACACAACATAGAAAACTAAAGAATAAACAACACGAACCCCACCAAAAACTAGGGGTGATCTCAGGTGCTCCGGAAGGGTAAGCAGATCCTGCTCCACATGTGGCACCCGTCGTGTTGCTTAAGTGATTACAAATCCGGTAAATAGTCTAATTCGGTAGGTCATATTCATGAAAGGGAAGGGGATTGTAGTTACGACGTAAGGAACATATCCGATATCATTTGTGAAACGGTTATTCCATAACGGTCAACCAACTCGTGATGGCGTCCGTAAAATTTACGAAGGGATGATTTCAACTTTACCAGTTGGAACTCTTGGTTTAATAGCTTCCTTGTGAGCAGCAAACCTCTATCAAGAAAATCATGATAGGAAATGCAAGCACGGGAATATCGTATCAATTGGGAGATATATACCCCGTATGCAGGTGCTGCTGGAATGTTGCTACTTAGAAATGGAAAGTTCACAATTGGAAAGCTGAAATCATCTCTTTTGTCGTAAAGTTTTGTTTTCAACCGACCCTCAGATTGGATAGATGCGTTCCACATAGTCACCAAATTTTGAATTGTTTAGTGAAAGAACATCATCTATATAGCGGAAAGTAGAGTTAAAGGATATTGCTAACTTCTTATCTTTCTTATACACCTCTTCCTTTGTCACTGTCAAATACTAATTAAGAAAAGATCATAATTGTCTATCAAATCTAAATTAAACTCTGCCGGGTTCAATTTATAAGCACTGTTTTAGGTATAACTTTAGTAATACCAATTATCATTGGACGATAAGTATTAATTCTAGTTTGGAATTCTGCAAACTTATTTTTAAATTGATCGGCGTTCGTATAAAAACAACTCAAACTGTTAAGAACATGAAACATATTTACATCTTTATCTACATTTGTACAATTTCTTTTTCTTATGTTTTTAGTTTTTATTGCACCCTTATTATTCGTCGAGTACCTGGAGGGCCTCTTACTTTGAATGCTTTTCTTTTCTTTTTCCTTGGCTTCCGCAAATAACTGTTTTTCCTCCTCTCTTTCTGATTTTGTCATGTCGTGGCTCAATGATATGGCATCATATTTCTTATCTGTTCCCTTTAGCTTACTCGCGTTTCTCAAAACAGCTATTTTAAAATCGGGTGTTTTACTTTGAATTCATAACGGTCTATGAGCCTTGTCTTTATAAAATTTACCAATTCTTCTTACTTTACCTATGTTGTATGTATATAGGTCTACCTCACAGTTCTGTGCAATGTCAGTCAATAGTTCTAAATCAAAGTATTTCCTTTCTTCTACATTTTCAGAGTTACATTCCTTGGTTCCATATATGATTAAATTATTTTTTCTTGATTTCCTTTCGTTAAGTTCTGATATAACTGATGTAACTGAGTCGTAATTTTCTGGTTTCAATAATCGATGTTAGCGTACTCAAATGATCAATAGTACTTCTACCACCACGAAAGCCGTTTTGCTCATCGTGTAAAATATTTTTGGTTTCTAACCAAGATACTAGTCTATTATTTAAAATGCTACAAAATAATTTATAACTACATGGTGCCAATGTAATGCCCCGATATGACAAAGGATCCCTAGTGTCTGCTGTAGAACACTTAGGTATAGGTGTTATTATCCCTTTACTTCACATGGATGGGATTTTACCAAATTTAAAACACTTATTAAATAAATTATGTAAAACATATAAAAGTATATCATTTCTATATAATTCTATAGGTATCACATCAATACCTGGCGCTTTGCCATTTTTTGCTTTAATCAATACATTTAAAACTTCATCAATAGTAATTTCACAATCTAAAAAATCATCTTAAATATTATTTGTTATACTTTCATTCGGCAAGTTATCTTTATCTTTACAATTCAATAAATTATCAAAAGAAATTTTCCATTTATTTAGAACTACATCAGTATCAGTACAAATTGAATCGTCATCATGTAACACTTCCATTGGAATGTTCTTCTGTCTTTCATTCCCAACACCAATTCTTCCTATTTTCTTCCAGAACTCCCGGGGGTTACCATTTTGGACGGCACTAAGTTCTTCTTGGCTACGATACCAGTATTGTCTTTTCGCTTGTTGGCAGTTTTTGTCAAAAGTTTTACGTGTCTTCACAAATACATGACGTGCACTTTTCCTTACGTTACGGTTAGGATTTTTACGCCAAATACGTTCAGCTGCACACACTTCATTCCATAGTACTGTAAGGTTGTCATTCCACCAAGGCTTCTTCATCTTCCTTCTCTTATTACTGATACCATCCGCGCAATACACCTTCCGCTTATCTAGTTTGGAGTTCATTTCATCTTGAATAATATTAACAAGCTCGTCGTATTTATTGTCTATTTCTAATTGATTGTTTTCTGAATGTTCAAGATCAAGTACTTCAACATCTGTTAACCAATCATTTGGCACATTTCGTGTATCAAATTTCACATGTTCAGTTGTTTCGTTATCGGCCGACTGAGCATGACGAACCATAATTTGGTCATCATAAACTAAAGTATTAAATGTCCAGTATATCAATGAGTGATCAGGAATATGTTTTGGGTCGTACGCTCCTGTGGTAAAAGTACTATTAGCAAGACTTAATTTGAGCTCTAATAACTTTGAAATCTACAAATGTATTCAAATATTCATATGGCACTATCAGTAATCAACGACAGATGTTCCTCTAGTAGATATAAATGTATAATCATTGTTTAAAAAGTTTCTTCCGTTTAAAATACAGCAATTAACATTACTCAAAAACTCACAGAAAATGTCTCCGTAACTGTACGTTGTTTGTAAAATCAACAACATTGCGCTCGGGTAAAATATCTATCCCTTCTATAAAATCCGGCATGTCGGATACTCGACTGCTCCAATCTCCATACAAATAAAATGGGCTACCATTCGGGATTGTATATATATCGGAAGAAAGCGAGTCTAAAAATTCATAAATATTCACCGATCGTGCGGAGTTTTCTGGAGGCAAATATATCACACATGTATAAAAGGACGAGTCCGGGTTGTTTTTTTGGAAAAACGTATCCATAAAATCCCATCAACAGAGTCGCTCACATTATCAACATTATAATTCACTAAAACATCGTTTCGTACTAATACACCAACACCTCCCGATCCCGTTCTTGCACGCAAGGCATTTAAACTCTTGGATTGCATGCTTTAATATTTTAACTGTAATGCAGTTAGATATGTAAAAAAATTGTATATTCAATTATTTCACACTGCATGCACAAGAAATATTATAACTGTTGTATATAGATTTAATTTCTATAATCAGATTATTTGGTGGAAACATGGAAGTATTATATTGATATATATTGTCAATATAATACTTCCATAATTGAAACAATAAACAAATTCCTTCAGCAAATCATTAAAATGTATTTGTTTATTTCCCATTATATTGCTATTTAACAGCAACTAGATTTAGCGTTTTTACCTGACGATATCGGGATATAGGTATTTAGTCTGATCTTAACATGTACTTGTGATTTGTTTACAAACCAGTATTGATAAAAATAAACAAAACAACGTCGAAATGTTCAGGACTTTATCAAAACTGTATTTGGGTAAGCTGGTGCAAGCATACGATTTGTATTGCGTCTTACACTTTGAGAAGCAAATAATCTTGTGTAAAAACGTTAATTATGAGCTATGAAAGTCAAGTGGCTCGAGCATTTTTCTGAGTAAGTTTTTAAAAAATTTCAAAGAAATATTTTTTACAGTAGGTCAGCTTATTTAACGTTAAAACAATTTTCCACTAAATACGAATTTTACTTCATACAAATATAAGGACTTTGTTAGCTAAATCTACAAATTTTATTAGATATTATGAGTTTTTATTACAATAGATTAACATGCTATTAGATTTATCTCAGCATTAGGTATTTGTACATGTATTTTTGAATACAGTAAATAAATGATGAACTCCAATTAGATGAAAAATAAAATAATTATTCTTTTAATTCCGTTGGTGTTGAGAAAGTGCATTTCTGCCTCTTTCTGGAAATTATCAAGCAAAATTTTATAAATGGCATTTCAAAAATAGACTACTTGCTTGAACATTTGCCTTTCCGTTCTTGTTCAAATAACTAAATTGCAAATGTTTTCATAGATAAATTATTAGAAAAAGACTGACATTGTCTAGTATCAATATATCTTAATCATTTGCATTAATGTTGCGAAATTTACATATTCGGCAATTCAATAGAAATTATTTTATTTTAAGATAACGGAAGTGAAAAAAAGGATATTGAAAGTAAGGTCAGAAAAAAGTCAAACTAACTACTAATTGGCTGGAACACAACATCTACAATGCTTTGATTTATTCCATTACCTCTTATTTGCTTAATCTTAGATTACTGTAAACAGAAAATATAATGCTGAGAACCAGATATAAACTCCTCTCTTTTTGGAAAAATCTTAATTTCTAAGAATTCATAAGCTCAAAAACAAATTTCTTTTGTAGTGTCACATGTTACTGATATTATATTATATAATGACATAATGACATTGAAACTTGTAAATAAATCAAAATCTTTTGAATTTTTATGCAATCATAGAAACTAAAACCATTTTGAGTGCACTATTGAAAATTTAATGAAAAATACAGAGGAAAATAGTGAGAAAAAAAATTGTATAGAAAATGTATCAAGGGTGTATTCTTCTGACTCTGACATTTCAGTCTCATTCAGTGGCATTGAAACCCCGTTCTTGAATTATTTCCAAAACATGTGATACAAGTGGAAAATAGCAATGAATTTGGTAATTATAATCAAACTTAACTCTGTGAAAGAATTTTGTATTTCCATTAGTTTTTGAGTAATGAATTTTCAAGTCAGTCTTTTTAGTGACATTTTGAGAAAAATGGGTGAGGGGTACAAAAACCGATTATACCAGAAACATAAATATCTCATATAACTTTTTCTTTTCAAATTTCTTAAATATGTATTTTTTTAATCATTTATAACAAGGAAGTGAAGTAATATGCGTTTTGTTCTTTAAACAGAGAAAAATCACAAAATTGACAACATGGTAAATTTGACACGAAAAAGCATCAAAATATGATAAAACTTTCTTATATTAACACATACCTATAGTTTTTTTTTTGTTGAATTTATTCAGATTGGTCAACTTCATCTTTATTGATAGTATGAAAAAAGTTTGATTGTGGAACTGTGATTTTTTTTCAAGATAATAGACCAAAAATGGGTAAAAATTATGAAAAATGGACAAATCATCAAAATTGGATACTTTTGTGCCGTAGCAAAAAAGAAGTGACCACCATATGATTTTTTCTTCACCAATTTTTTTTTTTACAGTCATATAAATTCAAAAATCAGGTTTAGAAAAAAGTTTAATTCTAGAAATGTTTGATTGGCTCGTCAGAGGTGTACATCCTTAAACATGAAATGACTTAAATCCATATGCTGTAGTTCTGTAATACATGGATAAGTGTAGTTCAATAAGTCCGAATGTTTTCCTCAACACAGGGAAAATAGTTGATTACTTCCTTAATACAGTGAAATATATTAGTTTATTCTAATCTCAGACATTATTCTCAAGTTGAGTATTTTCTTCAAGATCAAAAAGATAGAAATACAGTAGCATAATTGGAAATTGCAAAATGTTTACACTTGAACCTGATCACGCTCAATATTTATCTTATCGATTTGGATGTTAAATTTTAAATCCCGAGAACACTGAAGATGGTATACTTAACCATGATGCTTCTAAATAATCCCCGTCTGGGCCAACAGCTTTTATCCATGCTCTTTGCCCCTTTCTCATTTTGACAATTATACTAGTAGAGCCTGACAAATGATCATCAGTTGCTTCGTTGTCTACCACATTACAAGCCTTTGGTATTCCATCAACCACAAAAGCACTAGTAAATTCTTCTTTAGGTTGAGACACTGAGGTCCAGGAAAATATGTATATCCCATCTTCCTTACAGGTAAACATTCCTGTTGTTCTATCGTACACACTACCAATGTTAAGGGGTACAATATCATACACAACTATTGTTTCCTTGCTTAAAGCTATCCTATCAGACGACAAATGTGAGAAAAATGCATACTTTACTCGATCTTTTCGTTCAAATTGATGATTAAATTCTTCCATTTTTACATCAAAGCTTGCTTTACTTTTATAGTCATTGTCTTTGAATGATTTCAACATTTCTTCACTTTTGTTTTTTATGAGCAGTTCCATGTGATCCATTTTTACTGTATGTCTTTCCTCCGCATCTATAAACTTTTCTGTTATTTCTGAATTCATCTTTTCTGTTCTGTTTTCTATCAATTGTTGCATCATGCTTTCCATTGCCGTCTTCACACCCTTTTTAATCTCCTGTTCAATGTATGCCTTTAGATGCTCATTCATTTTAGACACATCCAAGTCAGCTTTTAAAGAAGCTTTCATATTGTCCATTATTGGCATTGATATAACACTCCCACAGTGTTCTCCATCACAGGACTCATATTCAGATATGGACAAAAAAATTTCCACAAGAATAACATGAATGATTAAAATCACCAATAAGCCTTTCATTCTGAGCTGTGTCATTATACTTCTAACTTTTGGTAAATTAAATTAACTTTGTACATCCAACTTTACTGCTTTCATTAAATGTTTAATCATTTGATGTCTACTCACTGAAAAAGTAGATTATTTGTATACCAGTTGAAACTGGATCCCTTTACTTATTCCACTCCATATAATTTTAATGGACTCTTTGGTATATTTTTAATTTCCATCCATAAAGGAACTTATAAGCATTTAATTTAAGCACATTAATTAAAATTTAA
The DNA here is from genome assembly GCA_019925275.1 of Mytilus edulis. Taxonomy (NCBI): domain Eukaryota; kingdom Metazoa; phylum Mollusca; class Bivalvia; order Mytilida; family Mytilidae; genus Mytilus; species Mytilus edulis. The sequence goes on from CM034357.1 coordinate 70,865,776, forward strand.
CTTTGAAGATTCTTTGAAATATGTTTGTAAAGGAAGAAAACACTTTTAGTGATAGAAACCTCATGACAGTTTATACTGAATGACCAGGAAGAAGCAAAGTACATCATCACATGGCTGCCTGGTACAAAATCTGATCGTCTGTAGTACTAATCATGTACCACTTTATGTCAAAACTAATTTTCTTTTGCAGAAAATCTTTTTGAAAAATCTTTCATACATATAAAGATCAAATAAACATTTGTTTCATCACTAAAGACTTTAATTCATTGATTTAACAATGTGAAAATGGTCAAAAGTACAAGCTTATTTCAGGATATTTTATATTGCCTTGTCTCTCAGAAGACATTTAAAGGGGCACTAGCTGCCAAATTCATGTTTACCGATTTGACTCAAATTCTCATATTTTATTTATAAGAGCCCTCTTATAACAATGTAAAACATTTTTCCAAACCATCAAAAGTATAAAAGAAACAATTTACAGGACATGGTCTCAATAAGATGTAGCTTCGTTTCGTGTGAAACTTAGCCAAGACGCCATCTAATTAATTATCGAGTTGACTTACTATGACCATATAAGCGATGTAAACATAAACATAGATATAAACAGATTAAGCAACACGTGCAAGTGCATTTTTATAGGTCTGTTAAATGTTGTATTATAGATTAAAAATTTATATTTATCGTCGTTTTTACCTTTATGAGAATGATTTTGTGTGAATTGAATCAGTTAATCAAAGTATTTACCTTTGTATCAATTTCAATGTTGACATTTTTTTCCTTTAAATTCGGACAATGCGTGCGTTATTCCATCTCTTTCTAAGGGGTTAAATTGGAGTTCACATGAATACGGATTTAATAAGGTCAAATTATTCACTTGCAAGTGAATAAGTCATTATCAATGTTTAATAGCTTAATTTGACAAAATTGTATCATTTTAGCTGATAAAAGCAAATTATTATTTCACTATTTCACTTTCATTAATGATTGAACAAAAAAATCAAACTTTTGATTTTTTATACATCTCGTAGCTAGTGCCCCTATAATGTTTTAAAATCACGGATAACATAAAGCAAGGATGTCATATTTCTGCATGTTTTATTTTTTCTTATCACTTAATTATGTACAGTGTTTTAAGAGTAGTTATCGCATACAGTATCTGGTATTTCCCCAAAGAAGATACTGGTAAATATGACACAAAGCGATGTGGTATACATGTCCATGAGACAACGACCCAATAACACACTTTTGAAATAAAAACCAAAGTGAATAGATAGTTTGGTTGGAAAAACATTGCAGTAAAGAAAGGAACTTTTATTCATAATAAGTTGAGCAAGAGAAACGAAACTGTAAGAATATTCCAAATCAAGCTGTAGACAAAATCTTTAAAAGACCATGAGCATATCCTTTTATTCACATATAGTTATACAATATGTTGGATTATGTTCACTTGCATTGAAACGATTCGAGCTATATAATTTTTTTTCCTCAGAAATAGATTACTTAAGCTGTATCTGGCAAAACATTTTGGAATTGTGCTCCTCAATGCTCTTCAAATCGTACTTTTTTTGACCTTTTTAACTTTTTGGGATTCGAGCGTCACTGATGAGTCTTTTGTAAAAGAAACGCGCGTTTGGCGTAAATACAAAATTTGATCCTGGTGTCTATGATAAGTTTAACTACAACTACTGGGTCGATGCCACTGCTGGTTGAGTATTAAATAGTTCCCCGAGGGTATCACTAGCCCAGTAGTCAGCACTTCTGTATGTGCTGACATGAATTATCCTTGATATGGTCATATTTATAAATTTACTATTTTCAAAGCTTTGGAATTTTGAAATACTAAGGTTTTTCTACCTCAGGAATAGATTACTTTAGCTGTATTAGGCAAACATTTTTGTAATTTTGGTCCTCAATGCTCTTCAAACTCGAACTTTATTTGGCCTTTTTAACTTTTGGGGATTCGAGCGTCACTGATGAGTCTTTTGTAGACAAAATTTGGTCCTGGTATCTATGATGAGTTTATTTAAATGTTGATGGTATTTTGAAATAATTTCTATGACCAAGACAATTAAATGCCACTTGAAGTGGCCAGGATAAATTCCCGTCTCAAACAAGATGAATGGTCAAGGTGAAATCAAATTTTCTTCACTGTGATTTTTTTTGATTTTTTGATTTTTGATTTTTTTTTGCAAATTGAAATGCATTGTTTTAATAATTTGTCAGTCATGTTTACTTTGTCATGTCTTTGTATTCAATATATGCATAATTTATTGTGTTTTTACATACTGTCGTTATCATTTTTAACAATGGCGTTGTCAGTTTATTCTCGATCTATGAGTTTGACTGTCTCTCTGATATCTTTCGCCCCACATTTTGGAATATTGTAGAGGATAAAAGTCATTCAAAGAAAGTATTCAATAATTAATTATCATCCATCCTTCAGATGATCACAAGATATTAGCACAATATATTAATAACCAGTACAGTGAAACCTAGTTTTAGTCCGCTAAAAGAGAGCACAAAAGTGATCTCATATGACAGTTTGTCGTTTAATATATGTGCAATTAATATAAAATGTGTTCCAGAGGGACCTAAAATTTAAGGGCTTTATAACACAGATTTCGCTTAATACATTTGGTCTCTTAAGCAGGTTTGACCGTATTTGAATTTCTACAATTGATGAAAATGATAACTTATGACTTAGCTTGTGAAATACATGTATATATATATGTTGTGTACAAGTTGTAATGTTGTACAAAATATTTTTTGTAGAAAAGGATATGAGGCAAGCACAGTCTTTTGTTCCGCATATTTCTGTTATATTTCCACAACTACATTATATAGTCTGATACTGAGCATTGATACAGAACCATTATAAGAACACACAAGTAATGGCAACAGTATTATACCGCTGATTGGAATTCATAAATCGATTGAGAAAAAAACAAAGCTCTAAACTATAAAACCGAGGGAAACACATCAAATATAAGAGGAGAACAACGACACAACAGAAACACTTAAATGCAACAACCTGTACGAACTGTGACGCCCGTATATGACACGGAAACCAGGCGTAAAAATCATACTTTATCCTGGCGGCATTGCAGTGTTTACTGAATGCATGTCCAGGCGTCAACCAGGCGTAAACCAGGCGTAAATTAGGCGTAACTAAGGCGTAAACCAGGCGTAAAATTAGGCGTAATATTTAAATGAGTACGCCTGGTTCACAAAAAAATAGGCGTAATATGCAAATGAGTACGCCTGGTCAATAAATAAACCAGGCGTAATATCCTTACATAATACTACACTTATTTTAGTTCAGTGTATTAACCCTAAGCTGTGTACTTTTGTGTATTGATTCAAACTTCTGTACTGTTGCTTTTATTTCTTATTGTTTGACAAAAAACTTGAAATATTAACCATTGAAGAAGCTAATATAGAAATAAATACATTTTATGCAGACAATGGCTCAAATAAGTTTAAGTTTAAATCAGAATTATAACAACTATTTTTTCTTGAAATAGCATTTTAACTAAGTTGTTTTTGAAAATTATTGTCTTTTGAACTAATTTATAAATGATAATACTGCAATTTAACTTAAAGTAAAAGATTTTAATGTTATTATCCAAGGATAAAGGTTTTGGGATTTCAAAAATTCTGATAGAACATAATACTTTTAAATAACTTAGTTATACTCACATTATTATTATTTACCATGTATAACTACTTTCCTTTTATTTCACAATTTTCATTTATTTATTAGATTCAGTATTTCCAATTTCAGATTCTTCCAAAAAGCACAAAACAAGCAAATTATCCCTGAATATATGAAGCTGCCATGTGTCCAACCTTTACAAACTAAAACCAAAGAGCCAAATTTTGAAAAAAAAATCCCATGATCCTTTAAACAAAGCATTATGGGTATTTCTATTTACGCCATACCAACAGTTTTACGCCCGTAAGAAAATTTACGTCTTGCCTTTTTCAATTTACGCCCGTAAGAAAACTTACGCCTTGCTTATTTCAATTTACGCCAGGTTAACTGCTTTTTTCTACGCCCGTAAGGACTACAAATTTACGTTTCCTGCTCCCTTACGCTTGGATCTAGACACGTAACTACCACTTACGCCTGGTTTACGCCTTATTTCCAGGCGTAATACGCCTTATAATTTCGTACGGGATACACAGAAACGAACTATTATTTAACAATGGGCGTTTTCCTGACTTGGACAGAACATTTTAAGAAAATAATGGTGGATTGAACCTGGTTGTGTGGCTTGCCAAACCTTCCGCTGTTATGGCAATGTAAAATATAACATTAAAATGACAACATTACATGACAGGACTACAATACAAATAAATTGGAGAACATACAGGACAGAGAAACACACAAATAAACAATACTTTTTCGTTTATTTTTTTACATAAATAAGGCCGTTAGTTTTCTCGTTTGAATTGTTTTGCATTGTCTTATCGGGGCCTATTATAGCTGACTATGCGGTATGGGCTTTGCTCATTGTTGAAGGCCACACGGTGACCTATAGTTGTTAATGTCTGTGTCATTTTGGTCTTTTTTATAATACAATAAATAAACTCATCATAGATACCAGGATTAAATTTTGAATTTACGTCAGACGCGTGTTTCATCTACTATGTCAAAAGACTCGATCGTCAGTGACGCTTGAATTATAAAAGTTAAAAAAAAATAATGTACCAAGTTGAAAAACATTGAGGACCAAAATTCCTGAAAGTCTTGTCTACTACAGCTATTAAGCTAGGTAATATATTCCTGAGGTAGAAAAGCCTTTGTTTTTCAAAAATTCGAAAGTTTCGAAAACAGTTAATATATAAATATGCCTATATCAATGATAATTCATGTCAGCACATACAGAAGTGCTGACTACTGGGCTGGTGATACCCTCGGGGAATTATTACTCCACCAGCAGTGGCATCCACCCAGTGGTTGTATATAAACTCATCATAGATACCAGGACCAAATTTTGTATTTACGCCAGACGCGCGTTTCTTTTACAAAAGACTCATCAGTGACGTTTTAATCCAAAAAAGTTAGAAAGGACGAATAAAGTACAAAGTTGAAGAGCATTGCGGACCAAAATTCCTAAAAGTTTTGTCAAATACAGCTACGGTAATCTATTCCTGAGGTAGAAAAGCCGTAGTAATTCAGGTCAGCACATTACGACAAACTAATAGTTATTAAAGATACCAGACTTATAAATTAGTCCATATCTCAGATACTATAAGCAAAAGGTCTACTATATTTTGTGTATTGAATGATTATAATTAAGGTGTGCATGTCCAACTGGCAGGTGTCATCTTACAATGTATGGTTTTCATGGTTCAATGGTTAAACATGTTAAAGTTAAGTTTATGTGTTTGCATATGGGTCTTTTTTTTTAAACTTCACTTTGTAACTATATTTAGTATATGGAAACATATTATGATTTATTGTTAGTATGCAAGTTTTATTTGACAATGACCTCATTTTCAAGGTTCATTGCTCAGTTAAGTTTTATGTTTAGGTTCGTTTTTCTTAAATTATATGCAGAAGATATCAACTATATTTTGAGTAGGAAATTATTGCAAGGTGATTGTGTCTGTCTGGTAGGTATCATTTGAGTTTGAACTAATTTTTATGGTTCATTGGTCAATTGAGTTTTCATGGTTAAGTTTGTTTTTTAGATAATATAAGCAATATGCCAACTATAACAAATGCATAGAATGAATGTATGGTGTGCATGTTTATCTGGCATGGTTTACCTGACCGTGACCTCATTTTCATGGTTCATAATATGGAATGAATTTAAGGTGTACATCTATTCCCAGTTAGTTTTTTTTTTTTATCATGTATAAAAGATTCGGTGATTCTTGTACTATAGCTTTATATTTAGGACTATCAACATAAAATAGATGGTCAGTAAAACAGACGAAACATTTTGTTATGTGCACTCTTAGGGAGCTAGCTACCATTTGATTTTTATGGGGGTGGGGGGGGCTAGGATGAAATTTAAAAAAAAATTAGGCAGGACAGGAGTTTTGAGTAAAAAAAAAAGTCAGGACTACATTTAGGTAATAAAAAGTCAGGATAAACTAAAAAAAAAAAGCAGGACCGAACAGAGTGAAAAATAAAAAGGCAGGACAGAAATTATACAGCTAAAAAAAAAGGCAGGACAAAATTTTTCATCCTAGCCCCCCCCCCCCCTATAAATCAAATGGTAGCTCCCTTATGTTGTTCAGGAGTTATGGCCCTTGAGTTATGCTTGATTTGGAAATTGATCTGTATATAGTTTCTATGCAGTAACTAATGAACCATTGATAATGAGTGGATTGGTGTATAAAATTTGTGGATAAGTCTTGAAATTGTACCACAAGGTTCCATATGCATACCACATACTTTGATATGCTGAATTAAACCAGTATTTAGATTTTAGTAATTTGACCATAATAGGTAAATGTCCAATTTCAAATTTTTAGGCTCCTAAACAACAATTATAAATCTATGCTGTGGCCAATATTTAATCACAATCCAAATTTAGAACTATATAAAGGTTGAATGTTGTGTTTACTTGCCCCAACTGTTCGGGTTAAACCTCTACAGTCTTATATCAAGCTGTGCTGTACTCAGGTACTGTACTGCAGTGTGTTTTATTTGCACTTGTACTCTAAATTCAAGATGGAAAACATTTTATGAGGAGATAAGTTGTTTTAAAATATGGATACATATTCTGTTCAAAACTGGTACACTTAAGAGGCCCCTCATGGGGGGTCCTAGTAATCACATAATCACCATTTTTTTTGCCAATATAATCACATAATCATTAAATATTTGCTTATCTTTAGTAATCAAATAATCATAAACTAAAAATACAGTCCTAGGTAATCAAATAATCATGAAATATTTGGCTTAATAATCAAATAATCATTAAAAAAACGGCCAAGTAATCACATAATCAAAAACCCCATGAGGGCCCTCACTTAACAAACATAATTACATATTCTCAGTAAAAAATGAAGCAGCTTCATGACATCAATCTAACAGAATTCATTTGTCAATGTTTGTAAATCACAGTGACATTTTATTATTAGAGTAAATGATTTGTTCCAAAGACAATACATCATTGCATCAACTTAGCTTATCTAGAAAACAGTGTTCCTATTTATAATATTAATTGCAGTGAAAAAGGATGTACTTAGGACAGATTATATTTACTTAACTTATATAAAATAAAATATGTTTATATTTGTTTCATCCTGGATATCTATCAGTTATCAGTTTTCACTCTTTTTATCTGATTATACTTTCTCTTGAAATAGTAAGTTCTTTCTAACATAAGTGTTTTGATTTACATGTTCCCTGAATTAATATTAGTCTGACTCAAGCCAAAGTTACACAGAAAATAGTGACTGTGGAATTGTTAACCATTATAATCACATCCTTTTATGAATTCTAATACAAAAATGTATTTTGATTTAAGAAATTCACTGATGTCAATCTATTTAATTACACACTGGTTTCTTTTTCAAGAAATAATGCTTTTGAACACTTTCACTACTGATTTAATATTCCGCGGGTTTCTGTGACTGACATGGACTCACAAAATCATATCCGACTGCTTACTAATATGCTTGAAAGTTCTTTTTCTAATTTACCAAATAACCATAAAAGATCAAATTTTTAAGGTGAAAACTATGTAACAGAATGTCTGATTTTGTAAAATTATCCAGTAGACATATTTTGTCAAGCAGATCCTCTTCATAATTTAAACCTTAACCAAGCTCCTTTTTTTTCCAAGTTACAGCAAAAAAACTGAGACAATTGGAAAAATCCTTGTTAAAAAAGGTGGCAATAACTCAAATAACAGATTGATAATTTTTTTCAGGGTATATAGATCTTACTATGCTCAGAGATTTGTATATAAGGCTAACTATAGGTCACTATACAAATCCTTGCTGTGCTGATCACTTTTTTAAACGACTGAAATTTTTTTTGGGATCATCGTATAATAGTATGATGTGGTTGTCCTCGTCTTCGTCGTCCGAAGACACACTGGTTTCCGGACAATAACTTAAGTTCACGTGAAGGGATATCTTTGAAATTTAATAAGAAGGTTCAATACCACAAAAGGAAGGTTGGGATTGATTTTGGGGATGATGGTCCCAACCGTTAAGGCACAAGCATTTTTCTACTTTCAGGATAATAACTTGTGTATAAGTATTTCAATTGCTCTAGAATTGTTCCACAATGTTTAATACCACAAGTAGAAGGTTTGGATTCATTTTGGGGGTTATCATGGTTATGGTGCCACCAGTTTAGGAATTAAGGGAAAAAAGGCCAAAAACAAGCATTTTTGTAGTTTCTGGACAATAACTTGTATGTAAGAGTATGGATCTATTTGGCATTGTACCACTAGGCTCCATATCACTAAAGGAAGGCCGGGATTGAGTTTAGGGGTTATATCCCCATTCATGCAGGAATTAATTAGAGGCAAAGAAAAGTGACAAAAACAAGCATATATATATATCTAGTTTCCAGATAACAACTTGGGTTTAATTGTATGGATCACTCTGAAATTGCACTACAAGGTTTCATACTACTAAGGAAAAGCACGGATCGATTGTGGGGGGTGATTGCTGCAAGGGGGGATTCAAAAAAATTTGGGGGTTCCAATTTTTTTAAGGGGCTCAATTTTTTTCTCCAAAATTTGTGAAAAGTATCAAGAAGAAATCTTTAATTGCACAGTATTGTGCAATAGATTTGAAAGATCTTGATATTTGTTTTTTGTCAGAAACCTATATCTTATGTCAAAAATTTGGTTAACACAATCCAAATTTAGACAGTACCAAGCTTGAATATTGTGTCCAAATTTGGTCCAACTGTTCCTCTTCAATTTCCTGGATGGATGCATCTTTTAATGCTGGTTATATTTTGCAGTTTACCATTTTCACTAATTAATAGTTATAAACACAATTAGTATGTTAACAAAACCATGCTATTTCAAAAGTAATTACTCCATCAGTGATCATTTCGCCTTTTCTAGAATTATTCAGGTCGATAGAATATCTCATAATTTTTTATTTTTATTTCTCAAATAGAATATCTCATAATAGATTGATATATTTTGCAATTTACAACACCTTATAGCCAAGAACTGACATATCAAGTCAACATTTCAAGGACAATAAATTCTTAAAAATCGGCAGATTTGGAGACAGATTGTTATTATTGGTAAGACTGTAGTGTTTATTTGTATAAAAGAAAAATGAGTGATATATTGCATTTAATATAAAAAATAAAATTAAAAAAAATATCTGTTTGAATGTAAAGCAAAATATTGTCCTATGAAATATTGTACCACAAGACAATATTCCATAACTATGTATCATGAAATATTGTCCTCGTCTATGGAAAAAATGTCCAGAGAAGGACAAATTTTCATAGTGAAATTTTGTCTTTATATAGACAATATTTCACAGATGAATACTGTGGAACTTTGTCTCGTTAAAGGGAGGTTATATTTAAGTGATATTTTTGTGAGTATTGAGACAATATTTCATAGACAGATTGTCATGGAATTTTGTCTCATGAAGGGGAGGTTATCAACATATATTCATGTTAGGCAGCAACCATTTGATTTTCTGGGGGGGGGGGGGGGGGGGGGGGGGGGGGGGGGGGGGGGCTATGGTTTTTTTTGGAAATGTTTCCAGGTTTTGGTGAAAAAAATAATTTGTTTTGTACCCTGAGTAAAAAAAAATTGTTTGTTTCACCCTCAGCTGCCACTATATGTAATACTAAAATTGAAAGAAAAAAATTGTCTTCGGTTTGTCGCTAAAAAAATAGATTGTTCTTCGCCGAAGGCGAAAAAAAAAGTTTGCACAGAAAAAAAAAACCATAGCCCCCCCCCAGAAAATCAAATGGTTGCTGCCTTAGAGAAAATATATATATAGGAATTTTTGTGTATATATTTACAAAATAAGTGATTGTCAGTACATTACTTATATTTGTACAGTGTAATTTAAATGTAAAATAATGAAACATACAATGGAGAGTTGTCTCATTGGCACTCATACTACATCTTCCTATATCTATTTGACAATTCTTAAATCTATAATTAACCATTTGTAAAGTATCTATGGAAATTTTAAACTCACCTATTAGTAATAACATAAATTTCTTACTATAAAAACACATTTTAGTTATAAATATAAAAATGTGCATGACACATGCTTCTGTGCTATGTAATAGTTCGATTAAAAAAAATTTCAAAGCCAGTTTTGATCAGTATTTCATATATAGTGAAGTATTGTCATGAACAGAATTTCATAGTGAAATATTGTCCAGAAGGAGATGACAAAATTTCATGGACAAGGACACTATTTCATAATAAAATATTGTCAATGGACAATATTTTATATGAAATTTTGTCCCACAGACAATACTTAATGGGGGACAATATTTTATGTTACATGATGTTGAAATGGAAAAAGGTAACATTATTAACACACTCAGATTAGGAAAGAAACACGAAGAAGAGAATAAACATAGACCATTATTAGTTACATTTGACAGTGACACAATTAAACGTAATGTTTTTAAAAACTTTAGTAAACTTAGAGATGAATCAGATTTTGGAAGTGATGATAACAATAATATTGGCATCAGCCATGACATGACACCAAAGGAAAAGGAAGAGCTAACTCAACTTAAAGAGAAGGCAAAAGAAAAGGAAGAAAAATCACAGGGGAAATTCAGGTTCAGAGTACGAGGCCCACCGTGGGCAATGTACATAAAGAAACTGAGTCCATAGTAAATAACAAACAAAATGTAAATAGTTTTAACCGTTCAAAGCACCATGTTAGTTCAAGAGCACCAGTTCGTTCGTTACATTTTCTTGACACTGTTGATTGTTTTTACACAAATGCGGATTGTATAACCAACAAAATGGAGGAGCTAAGACTTCATGCTAGAAACAACATCCCTAAAATAATAGGTATAACAGAAGTAAAACCCAAAAACTTCAGATACAACATCCAGAACTGCGAATTAGCAATTGAACACTATGAAATGTACAGTGCAAATGTTAATAATGACATTGGAAGAGGAGTAAACCTTTATATACATGAATCTATTGAGGCGACTCAAGTAGACTTTGAAACAGATTATGAGGAATCAGTATGGGTTCATATCAGATTAGTAAGTGGAGACAAATTACTCATAGGTTGTATTTATAGAAGCCCTAATGGACAAGATAACAACGATGAGTCACTGAGAAAGTTATTTAAAGATGTGGTATCCAGAGACTATAGCCATATTTTATTGATGGGAGACTTTAATTATGATAAGATAAATTGGGAGACATGGAGCACACCAACAAATGAACAATCAAGAGAATATAAATTCATAGAATGCCTCAGAGATTGCTTTTTATACCAACATGTATTGAAACCAACACGAGGAAGAATAAATCAAGATCCTCATATATTAGATCTACTTCTGACCAATGAAGAGGGTATGATTTCTGATGTGGAATACTTAAGCCCTTGGGGAAGAGCGACCACTCAGTATTGACATTTAAATTCAACTGTTACATTGAAGAAACAAACTCAGAAAGGATAAAGTTTTACTATGACAAAGCAGACTTAGATGGACTAAGGACAGATCTGAGCAATATAGACTGGTACAACATAATGAAAGAGAAGTCAACAAATGAACAATGGATATTTTTTAAAGACAATTAACTCTTGGAACTCCAAAGTAAATACATACCACATAAAAAGATAGGACAATCGAGCAAAAAAAATAAAGCTGTAGGTCTCAACCAAGAAACATTGAAAGCAATAAGGAAAAAACACAGATGCTGGACAAGGTATATGGAAACAAAAAGTAGCGAAAAATATAGAGAATTCTGTAAAACCAGAAACAAGGTAAAGAAACTTACCAGAAAAGCAGTCAAGATGAAAGAGAAAGAAATTGCCAAGCAAGTAACAAATAACCCGAAAAAATTCTGGCATTACGTAAAATCAAAAAACTAAAACTAGAACTGGAATATCCGATCTCGTCATGAATACACAAGATGGTAATGATGTACTAACAACCAACGACAAAGAAAAGGCAGAAACACTTTCGAGTTTCTTTGCCAGCGTCTTTACAAAGGAGGACGATGGAGACATACCAAAACTTCAAGGACAAACCATAAAGGAAGCCATGAATTATCTCGTAGTTAAACAGGAGAATGTTCAAAAACGCCTGAAAAACCTGAACATAAATAAATCACAAGGACCCGATAACATTCATCCTAGACTATTACATGACGTGTGTGATGCACTATCAACTCCAATAACCATAATTTTCAATACGTCGCTGAAAGAAAAAACTATACCTCAAGACTGGAAAGAAGGATGTATTACAGCCATATTCAAGAAGGGCAACCGAAAACAGGCATCAAACTACAGGCCAGTAAGCTTAACGTGCATACTTTGCAAACTCCTAGAAACATTTGTTAGAGACCATATGGTGTCACACATGAGGCTAAATAAACTATTTAGTGATTACCAGTTCGGACTTTTATCAGGAAGGTCGACTACATTACAGCTACTCCATGTTCTTGAAAAATGGACTAAAATTCTGGATAATGGAGGTTCCATAGATAGAGTGGGGTGCTCATTTTCGCCGGGGACACAATTTCGCCGTTTAAGGATTTTGAGGTGTAAAAACTTCAAAGGATGGCTGAAATGGAAGAAATGTACCCGTAAATTATATTTTTATAACAAATATAATATTTTTTTTGAACTGAGACAAAATTGCGGCTCCTACCGAAAATGACCGAAAAACGGACAACGATTTTCGGACAATTTCCTGAATAAAAAACACGATTTCAAAGAAGTATTTCTAAGTAAATATTCGACTGAATGCCCTAATTTTGAATTCTTTATACCTTTGAAATGTTTGCTATTCATCTATAATGCAATTGATTTGATAAAAATTGTTAAAAGCTGCGGTTATTTGGTTTTAAAAAGATGTGTAAAAACGGCGAATATGTGTCCCCCATTGACAAAACATCCGGAAATTTCATACACCCTTTAATCTAACTTTTCAGATGATTTTCTGAAAACAAACCGGTTTTCAAGCTTAAGTATATTTTGCATTTGAAGTTATCTTCATATAGAAATATCAGTATACTTCAAAAACATTTAGACCTGAACATAAACTGTAGAAAACATGGAAAGATGTGGCGAAAATGAGCACCCCACTCTACTATATACCTTGATTTCATGAAGGCATTTGATACTGTCCCCCACAAACGACTGATTGGAAAATTAAAGAGTTACGGAATATCAGAAGAGATAATATCATGGGTAACATCATTCCTTAGTGGTAGAAAACAACAAGTACGTGTCAACGGCAGCTACTCAGAATTCAAACAAGTAACAAGCGGCATCCCTCAAGGCAGTGTACTGGGTCCAATATTGTTTGTCATCTACATTAATGATCTACCAGAAATGCTTGACTCAGATTGCTACATGTTTGCTGACGATACCAAAGTCTTTCGACAAATACAAACAACAGATGATAGTGATGCACTTCAAACAGACTTATCTCATCTAGAATCTTGGTCAAATACTTGGTTGCTAAGATTTCACCCAGATAAATGTAAAGTCCTAACAACAGGGAAACAACATGATAACAACCATAAATACAACCTATGTAACACCACACTAGAACATGTTGACAAAGAAAAAGACATAGGAGTAACCATTGATAACAAACTAAATTTCGAACAACATATGAATGAAAAAATAAATAAGGCCAATAGTATTATGGGACTAATTAGAAGGACATTTACCTGCCTCAATGAGGAAATGTTCTTATTACTTTATAAAGCACTAGCAAGACCAAACCTCGAATATGCCAATGCTATATGGAGCCCATTCAAAGTTAAAGATATAACAGCTCTTGAAAATGTTCAAAGGCGAGCAACAAAATTGATACCAACATTGAAAGATCTAGAGTACGAACAACGGTTGAAGAAGCTTAAGTTACCAACACTTAAATACAGACGAATGAGAGGTGATATGATAGAAGCTTACAAATTAACATCGGGAATATATGACGAAGCGTTACCTAACCTACTCACATATAACACCACATCTGCTACTAGAGGACACAACAAAAAACTGACTATCCAAAGATGCAACAAAAACATAAGATCCAACTTCTTCACACAACGAATTGCACCAATATGGAACAGCTTACCCAGCAGCGTTGTAAATGCACCAACTATTCAGACATTTGAAAGCCGCCTAGATAAATATTGGACAAATAGTGAAATGAAATATAACTATAGAGCAAAAGCTGACACAGGAACCGGAACCGAAACAAGTCAGCAAATAACTGAAGATCTGAGCATAGTGGAGTGATCCAGCGCTCAGTTACAGACTATGTAAGACTATGTAAGACTATGTAAGATGAACACACAAACAAATTTCTGAATAAAATGTTGTTTTTTTCTCAAAAAAGTTATAAAAAATGATGTATCCCTCTTCTGCTTAAAAAGGAAATCTAGAATGAGGAGTGCTATCCCCTTTCTTGATACCTACGCTCAATATGTCGACCAGATTTGAGTAATATGTATCATTCTAAAAGGAAATCAAACAAATAGAGTAAAAAAACGATAACGTGGCAAAACAGTAATGAGGCCCCTCATGGGGGGGGGGTGGGGGGGGGGGTGGGTCCTAGTATCACATAATCACCATTTTTTTGCCAATATAATCACATAATCATTAAATATTTGCTTATCTTTAGTAATCAAATAATCATAAACTAAAAATACAGTCCTAGGTAATCAAATAATCATGAAATATTTGGCTTAATAATCAAATAATCATTAAAAAAACGGCCAAGTAATCACATAATCAAAAACCCCATGAGGGCCCTCAGTAATATATGACTCGAGTACACCTCTAAATAATGCATGCAATAATGAAATCTAGACGGTATACCTAAAAATAATTAAGAATTTTGCAATGGCGAAAGATAGATACAATTGTCAATAATGTCATGTTGTCTTTAAATTGTCATCATTGTTTTGAAAATAAAAATAATTTTCTCTTTATTAAAGGAATATTGTGCGAAGTATTCCTTTGCAGGAGGGATTTTCTATAACAGAAGACGCTTTTATTCAAACGTTTTACTTACCTTGATTAAATGGCGGCAAATTTTGATGACTGGAGATAGAACAGTCAGCTATTTATCTAAAATTCGTAACTTTGTCAGTAAAAGACAACTCCAAGAGGGGAAAAATACGTGTAACAGATAGAAATAGACCAATTGACATGCAAAACTCGAGGTGACAATCACTTTAAATAGAACCTCGTATGACATCATTAGCTCGGCTCCATGCTGTATTCGTAAGGCAAAATTTAGATATTGTTCCCCTATAAAAAGATAAATAAATAAGCTTTATTTAGAGTCGGCAAGGTATACAAACATAGACAAACATAAGCTGTGATGAGCTTTTAACCGACATATGAGACATTTCAGGGGCGGATGCAGGAATTTTCGAAAGGGGGGGTGCTAACCCAGGGCACCCAGGGCAAAGGGGGGTGCAAAACATATGTCCCAATACAAATGCATTGATCGGCAAAAATAAAGGGGGTGCGCACCCCCGGAACCCCCCCCTGGATCCGCCACTGCATTTTTAACAATACAACATTTATAACAAAACATCACATATAATACACTAGCTGCGAAAACGTAGCTCTTAAGGTCCTTTTGATGATTTTTGATATTTGCGGACCATAGAGCTAATAATACACCAGTCCAAATAATCATGACGTCTGCCAAGGCTATTTTGATTTTTTTCTGGGATGCCTTCCTATGACGTCATAACGCTGAAGCCATTTTTTACGTCTGGAGTTTGAGAACAAATTTTGGGGGGAACTTTGACACCTAATTTTGACATGAAATTTTCATTGCCATTTTAGAAATTTTTACGTAGTTACAAAGTCCTACCTTTTTTGTGCTTATTGATGTAAAATATTTCCAGAAATATCCAAAAGAAAAGATAAAATAAGATCATGAAGATAGGATTCCATTTGAGTTGGCAAATATTTATTTTTTTTTCAAAATGTTTTCCCACAACTACCAAAGAAACGTCACTTCCAGTGAATATAAAATTTTAAAAACGTTCTCAAAATTCAGTGTTTTGAAACAAAGAGTTGTTCTATTTGTAAGAATAACATCTACAAGTGATGGTTCATACCCTTTCATATAGCATGTAGGTTTTTTGGAAAATGACGCAGTCATTGTTCCATAACTGCCGACCTGAACTTCATAACATTTCTCTGCCTACCGCGCTTGGTTTCGTATTTACTATTTTCCATACAAACTGGAATCTGCTTGTGTTATCATTATGCATGATCATTGTGTAGTTATCAGCCAGGAACCAGTTTACACTCGGTTTCATAATTTACTATACAAACAAACTGGTTCCTGCTTGTATTCCACTACACTCGAACAAAGTGTTGTAGTTTGACGGGAACCAGTTTAGAATTTGTAAACTACAAAACGTAATCGGTTATTGTTCATTCCGTTTTGGTGTTTCATACCGACTTATATGGTTTGAATAAGCTTAAGACCCTTCAAACATTAATGTGATAGGTATATTAAAGACTGTTTTACAAAAGGATGGAACTGTTTTACTTTCAAAGTCGTACTATAGTGATATCTGTCATGTACGGATTTCCACTCTCACCGGTTAATTTCTTCTTTTACACGTGCTTTTGAAACTTCCTGTTTAAACATCGCAAGTTTCAAAATTGTTATTTGAGTGAATTAAACTTATTTTAACAATCATGAAGCGTTCCAGAATCATTTTCAAGCAGTTTCTTCTTCTCTTTGATGATGAAAAATAGGTTTTCTCAAGAAAATACCGCAAACGATCGCAGAGGAATTGAAACGTACAAGTTAAGTCGGCACCTGGTTAAATTGGCATCTAGTCAAATCGGCACCTATTTGACGTCAATTCGGCATCCAATAATATTTGTTATAATATTTTCTATTCAATTAATTAATAACTGTTACCAAGTACATAGTGAATATGTTGTTGTGTATTTAGGTAAATAAGGAAACCAAAGTGAATATGTTGTTGTGTATAAAGGTAAACAACGAATCCCTTACCCAACTGTTGTTTTAACAATTAGACAATTATTAAAATAAAATGGAAAACTATGAGTCCCTTTCAATAAATCAAACTTTCATGCCAAATAATTAGCAAATTTAAGGTGTTTTTTCAGTAAAATTTAAACAGCATTAAACCAACAATCCTGTAAAATGCTCAACTGGTTAAAATAATGCATAAAAATATCCAATATCTCATGTATTAGTCCAAATAATTATGACGTCTGGGTAGGATATTTTTTTTTTTCTGGGCATCCCAGAAAAAAATTAACATAGCCTTGCGGTCATAGGAAGGTGTCCCAGAATGAAATAAAAAAAAGCCTTGCCAGACGTAATAATTATTTGGACTACTCATATATACATTATGTATCATTAAAAATACACCAAAAAAGTCATTTAGTTGAGAAAAATAAATATATACAAAATGTACATGAACACCCAAAAATGTGAAAGTTAGAATTTAACTCTTTTTGCTTCAATACTGAAAAAAATTCTGGCAACCCCTTTCTTATTTTTACTCTTTTTGCTTAAAATACTGTTAAAAATATATATTTAACATGGGTGACGAATTGACTATATCAGGTGTCGATTTAACCAGGTGCTGATTTGTCCAGGTGCCAATTTAACCAGGTACCGGTTTGACTAGAATTCTTTGACAAATGTTTGAAATTACCTGAGTTTCATTAGACCTTTGATAACAGTAACAAAAAGATTATTTACTTAATATTTTGTGGGAGAAGGGGGTTCAGACTGTGGTATCAGGTCTGTTCGCGCCCAATACACTTTCGCACCCTACATGTTCGCAGCTCGCACGTTCGCACCCAAGGTCCGTTCGCACTCTACTCATTCGCGCCCAATTTTAATTCAAATTCAAGTTGAATAATTGGAAAATCATGATTGTTGTTTTAAATTGCTTTGGTGTAAATACTGAATGTATTTATAGCTTGGTATGAGTAAAACATTGAAGATTTTAAAGGAAAAACACAAAAGATAATTGTTTTTAACAGCTTGGTCCCTTTGATCTGAAACAACGAAGCAATAAAATATAGGAACTAAAATATAGCAATCCACTATTATAACCAAAACATGATAAAATTTATTCAACACACTGAAAAAAACATAGTCAGAATCTTACTTCATTTTGAAACAGTCAATGAAACAAAGTTATAGCAATACACTAACAAAAACATGATTAAGAGTTATTCAACACAAAATAAAACGTTGACAAAATACCACTTTATTTAGAAAGGATTATTATTATTTTTAACAATACCCTATCCAAAACATGATTAAGATTTATTCAACACTTTATTTTTGAGACAATGACAACAATTATACTTATAAGAAAACACTTGCTTACAGAGTTATTAAACACAAAACCAATTAAGATTGGGTGCGAACATGTAGGATGTGAAAGTGAAAGGGGGCGAACATGAGTGGGCGCAAACGTGAATGGGCGCGAACGGACACGGATTCAGACTATGTACCAGTGAGAAATATACAAGCCTTTCTACGGTATTTATTTGTACAATTCAGGTAGTCTTGACCTATTCATTTGTCTTAAAAAAAAACACAGCCAGTTGTCACCTTCACTTCACACACACACATATACAAATATCAATTATATGCTTATGAGACATGTTGCATTGTTAAACTAATTAAGGTATGTGAAAATCAAGACTTGCATAAAAACTATCCCAATATTAGAGACAGTGGCGTCATTTTTCCTCAGAGCTTTCAGCTCTTTGATTCACTATATTTGACAGATCAAAAATGTCACATATATCCTCCAACATTTTTTATTTGCTTTTAACCATAAAATCATAGTCAAGATCACCAATAATCATAGTCAAGATCACCAATAATCATATAATTTTCTATAAATTTTGAACCTTTATCTAATAGGATATTTATGGAGTCATAAAAAATATGATTTGCCATTGATGGTGGAATAGTCCAAATAATTATGACGTCTTGGAAGGCTATTTAAAATTTTTGCTTTCACGCCTTCCTGCGGCAATGTAAGGCGTCAAAGTAAAAAATAAAAGAAAACAGCCTTTCAAGATCTCATAATTTTTGTCGAGCCTGCAACTTTTGTTGCAGAAAGCTCGACATAGGGATAGTGATCCGGCGGCGGCGGTGTTAGCTAACTTCTTAAAAGCTTTATATTTTAGAAGGTGGAAGACCTGGATGCTTCATACTTTGTATATAGATGCCTCATGTTACGAAGTTTCCGTCAGTCACATGTCCAATGTCCTTGACCTCATTTTTATAGTTCAGTGACCACTTGAAAAAAAAGTTCAAATTTTTTGTAATGTTGAATTCTCTCTTATTATAAGTAATAGGATAACTATATTTGATATATGAGTACCTTGAAAGGTCCTCATGTCTGTCAGACAGTTTTCACTTGACCTCGACCTCATTTCGTGGATCAGTGAACAAGGTTAAGTTTTGGTGGTCAAGTCCATATCTCAGATACTACAAGCAATAGGTCTAGTATATTCGGTGTATGGAAGGACTGTAAGGTGTACATGTCCAACTGGCAGGTGTCATCTGACCTTGACCTCATTTTCATGGTTCAGTGGTTATAGTTAAATTTTTGTGTTTTGGTCTGTTTTTCTCATACTATATGCAATAGGTCTACTATATTTGTTGTATGGAATGATTGTGAGGTGTACCTATCTAGCGGGCAGATGTCATGTGACCTTGACCTCATTTTCATGGTTCAGTGGTCAAAGTTAAGTTTTTGAGTTTTGGTCTTTTTATCTAATACTATATGCCATAGGTCATCTATATTTGGTGTATGGAAATATTTTATGATCTTTATGTCAGTCACGCAAGTTTTAAATGACCTTGACCTCATTTTCACGGTTCATTGCACAGTGTTAAGTTTTTGTGTTTTGGTCTATTTTTCTTAAACTATAAGTAATAAGTCAACTATATATGTTGTATAGAAGCATTGTTAGCTGTACATGTCTGCCTGGCATGGTTCATCTGACCTTGACCTCATTTTCAAGGTTCATTGGTCTTTGTTTAGTTATCTTGGTTAATGTTAAGTTTATGTGACAGTTGTATTAAAGCTTAGCTTTATACTTAGGACTATCAACATAATATCAATGATAAGTATAGAAGGCGAGACATTTCAGCGTGTGCACTCTTGTTTGGACTAATTGTTCCCCTAGAATATTATGCATCTATTATTTTATTTCCATGTTAGGAAATACTTATATAAAATTAATGACTCCACAGAACAGCAAGACAATATTCTTTCATGGATGGAATGTCAAACAATTAATTAAAAGAGGAGATTATAAAAGTTGGGCACTACTGCCACTAGTTCTTACGATTATGAATACATTTTATAGTCTGTTCTGGACTGCCTATATCTTACGAGTTACTTTTCAGTGTGCATATTAAATGGTCAATAAATCCATAGCACTTGGTTTTTTATACACATTAACCACCATATCTATTAAGTTAATTAACACGCAAAATAAGTTCATCCTTTGATCTGTTGATATACACATGGCAGAAAGTGAGAAACTGGAGCACAATACAATTGACCTATAAATCTTCATTGTTCCATTGATTAGTTAATTAGTACTACCTCAATAGAGTCTATTGCACCTGATGTAACTTCATTGTAAATTTTTCGCTTCTTGTCAGAAAATGAAATCCTATACAGTCAATAATTAACTGTATAAAATGCTAATATCAGAACAAAAAAGTTCATCGTGTAGTTTTAATAGCTGACATCTTTTATGAAGGTTTTAATGAAATTGAAAATGGAAATGGGGAATGTGTGAAAGAGACCACAACCCGACCAAAGAGCAAAGAGGGCTGAAGGCCACCAATGAGTCTTCAATGCAGCATGAAACTCCCGAGCCAGAAGCGTGCTTTAGCTGGCCCGAAACAAAAATGTATACTAGTTCAGTGAAAATGGAGGTCATACTAAACTCTGAAATATACACAAGAAACTAAAATTAAAAATCATACAAGACTTAACAAAAGCCAGAGTACCCTGACTTGGGACTGTTGCAAAAATTTGGCGGGTTAAACATATTTTTTTGAGATCTCAACCCTCCCCCTATACCTCTAGCCTATGTAGAAAAAACCTTTAAAAATGGTTTATGACGTCTTGAAAAGCTTTTTAACCGGATTTTTGTGACAAAAATGTCGGTTATTGATTTGGGGATGTACGGCGGGCGGTCGGGCGGGCGGGCGGCAATCAAATGTTGTCCGTGCATTAACTCATGAACCGTTCAACCAAAGATTTTAAAATTTTAATATGTTATTACTGACAACTATACGAAGGTCAAGTTCAATAATGGCGATTTTGACTTTTACCGTACAGGAGTTATGGTTCTTGAAAGGTGGCAATCAAATGTTGTCCGTGCATTAACTCATGAACCGTTCAACCAAGCTTTTAAAATTTTAATATGTTATTACTGACAACTATATGGAGGTCAAGTTAAATAATGGCGATTTTGACTTTTACCGTTCAGGAGTTATGGTTCATGAAAGATTGAAAAATGGAGTTTTCAGTCGTGTCCGTGCATTTACTCATGAACTATTCTACCAAAGCTTTCCAAATTTTAATATGTTGTTACTGATGACAGAATAGAGGTCAAGTTCAATAATGACGATTTTGACTTTTACCGTTCAGGAGTTATGGTTCTTGAAAGATTGAAAAATGGAGTTTCCAGTCGTGTCCGTGCATTTATGCATGAACTGTTCTACCAAAGCTTCCCAAATTTTAATATGCTGTTACTGATGACAAAATGGAGGTCAAGTTCAATAATAACGATTTTGACTTTTACCGATCAGGAGTTATGGTTCTTGAAAGATTGAAAAATGGTGTTTCCTGTCGTGTCCGTGCATTTTCTCATGAACCATTCAACCAAAGCTTTTGAAATTTTAATATGTTGTTACTGATGACAAAATAGAGGTCAAGTTCCATAATGACGATTTTGACTTTTACTGTTCAGGAGTTATGGTTCTTGAAAGATTGTAAAATGGCGTTTCCATTCACGTTGTTGCATTTACTCATGAACCATTCAATCTAAGCTTTTCAAATATTATTATTTCAAAATGTTGATACTGATGACAAAATGGAGGTCAAATTTGATATTGATGATTTTCACTTTCACCATTCATCAGTAATGGTTCTTGTGATATTGCCAGGACACAAATAAATGTAAATAAATCCGGTTTGCTGTCGTTGTGACAGCCTCTTGTTTTTTTGTTGCTTTGATACCTTACTGCAACAATTAATAAACTATCCTAGCAAGTGCAAAACTAGTCCAAATAATTGTGAAAGGCTATTTTGATTTCTTGCAATGACGCCTTCCTGCGACTGTAAGACATCAAAGCCAAAAAAATAAGAGCATGTTAAAATGTGTCGCATCCATCAGTTATCAACTTTCCTCTAACTGAATACTGATATAAGTGGTATGATTAGTGGGTAGTTCAAATGTATGATATGAAATGAAATTCAATATGATTAATAAAACTTTAAAGGTTGGTGGGGGGCCTTGGTGGATGAGTGGTCTAAGTAGGTACTACTGTAATCACTAGCCAGTCAAAACTGAGGTTGTGAGTTCGAACCCCGCTGGTGCAAGTGCACTCGACTCAAATCTTCATTGACCAGGATTGTCAGTTTTTCTATCAAAGGTCAGTGGTTTTCTCCAGGCACTCCGGCTTCCTCCACCAATAAAAACTGGCCGCCACGAAATAGCCTAAATGCAGTGCTTAAAAGTGGCGTTAAAACACCAAAAATAAAAAAAATCAATTAAAAGGTTGGTATCGACATACAAAACTAACGTACAGGGGAAAAAATTACTTCATTTCTTTGCAGTTCCGTCAGGTTATAGTTAAATTTAAAATCAAAATGTGGTTAAATAAATCATTTGAATAAAAGGGAAATGTAACTTGGTTGAAAGAATATCTGACTCGCAAAAAAAGTCAAATAAAAGAAAGGCGATGTTGTATGATTGCCAAAGTTCAATTGAAGTGGATGTAAGTAATTTTGTTCAGACCAGTAATTCTTGTGCTTTCCTCTTGACAGTAAAAAAAGTAAGATGTAGGTACAGATGTATGCTGTTTTCATTCTTGGCAGCAGCAGAGTCAACAATTGTATAAATTTGTGATTAGGTCTAGTTTATGGAGAATAACTTGTGGTAGGTCAATGATATTTGGTATATAATTATATTAGCATTGGCACATCTAATTTCCACGGGAATTTGGCCCTGTCCCTTCAGTCATGGCAGTGATATTGTTAGCCTCAAATTACCCATGATATTTCGGCTTTTTCCTTCTAGAGAAAATTCCAAATTACGAAATAAAATGGCTTAAAATTAAAAGTTGTACATTTTTACAAACATTGATGGAATGGATGGCATCAGTAGTAATGATACATAAAGTTTGTATTCATGTTATTATTTTGATACAATGTTTGTAACACACTCGGTTTTCAATGTAATATACATGTATACCGTCATTTGTATTTGTTTCTTTCCCCTCCCCAAAATTTCCCAATTTTCCCAAAAAACGATACATTTTCCCCCCCAAAAAAGGGTAGATGTAGTTACGAAAAAAGAACAATATCACTGCATGATCTATTGACTTTGAAAGTTTTGCTTCGTTTACATGTATTAGTTTGTGACTATGTCAGTTTATGGGGAAACACTAGTGGTAGGTCAATGATATTTGGTATGCAAATTAATGGCATTTGCAAAACTCAGTTCCATGGAGATTTTAACACCCAACCCCTTCATTATGGTTCATTGACTGAAACTTGTTCATAGTTTACAAGTTTGTGTTTGTGATTAGGTTTGTTTAAAGGGAATGACATATATTATTATGATAAGTCAGTGGTACTTGGTATTAGCATTGGCACATCTCATTTTCATGGAGATTGTTAAGCCATGTACGGTCAGTTATGGTTCATTGACTTTGAATAATTGTATATCTTACATGTTAAATTATTGCTCTTTTAATTTCAACATTTGCATAATCAAAATGATTTTTACAAAAAGGCAAGACATATCTCTGTGTTTTAACAGTTTATTTCACAACAAATTCATTCTTAATTAGAAATGCATGCTCATGTTTTTAATTTTATTTCAGATAAGTATAGAACCACTTCAATATGTTTGGTAGATTAATGTCCAAAGTATTTGGTAAGTAGATTGACCATAGTTCAGTTTCTTGTATATTCCTCCATTAATTGTGGAGCACTACCCAAAGGGTATAATTTTCGCAACTATATACACTTTAAAACATGAGGAAAAATTTAATTATATACAGATGACTGAATTTGGTTATGATAATCACTAAATAATAAATATCATAATTAATTCATAGGATTGTCATCATAAAGTTTTAAAATAATATACAATAATTCATATGTGCTGGGGTGTAAGAAAACGTTAAGGAACAACTGCATATATTTACAAATAAGAATTAAAATGGTCTCAAATTAAACTTACTTATAATTATTAGTAACATTACTATTGCAAAGAAAGTAGATTTACTTTTTACTTCATATTAGTTTGTAATTAGCTAAAACATACATCAGGGTATTATAACCACTATTCATTGTCTCTTTTGGCAAGAGGTTTTCTGATGGTCCATTACAATAAAAAATAGAAGTTTACCTACCAAGAAATCATTTTTCAAAACAGCTCAAAACAGGGTGCATCACCAGTGTTAGTGTCATCTGTTAGTAATGGCAATGTCAAGAGAGTTTCAGAGAAAAAAGTTATATTCATATAAAGGGAACAGGACATAATCAGTAGATATTTGGATAAGATAACTATTTATAGTGTCGAGATAATGGACTACAAAACTTGTCTTTCAATGATAGACACTTTGATTGGTCAAAGAGAAGCTAAAAATACCAAAGATACATTGAAATTCACAAGTCTAAAACAAACTGACAACATGGCTGAAAGATGGACAAGCAACAGTTCACAAAACACAACATAGAAAATTAAAGACTGAGCAACAAGAAACCCACCAAAAACTGGGAATGATCTTGGGTGCTCCATAAGGGTAAGCAGATCTTACTCCACATGTGGCACTCGTTCTGTTGCTCATGTAAGTACAAACTTGGTAATAAGTCTTTAATTCCATAGGTCACATTATGGGGAAAGGGAACAGTATTGTATTCACGACTTGTGGAAGATATGGGTTATTGTCTGAAATGGATATTCCATAATCTGATAATGGCTTTCAAACTTGTGATGATGTCCGTAAAATTAACAATGGGAAGATTTCAACTCAAATGATATGTTATGAGGTCAACCAGCTTTGGCATCTAATATGTCTAGGACTGAACATGTCATTAAATGATCATCATATAATTTTGACTTCACTTATGGCGAATTAGAGGGGAATAAACCAAAGAACAGGAAGACATGAATCATCTAAAGGCTTAGTTTTAAAATTGTATCTAATGATGTGATCAGACAGTTGTGAATATTTTAAAGATATTGCATGTATGTCTGAAAAGGGATGAAAGCTCACTGGAATTTTGGTCTCTTAAGCAACACAAACAGCGTGTCCTTCCATTATTTATGACACTCTCATGTGTAAAATTCTTGGCATTGTTTTATACAAGTCTGAAAATCAATGTCAATCAAAAGGTTTTTAGAATAGTTATGCCTATTGAAAATATTATTTATATGAAAGAAAAAAAACTTGCTTTGTTAGCACTCTCATGTGTACAATTTTTCCTCGGGCGGGCGGCAATCAAATGTTGTCCGTGCATGAACTCATGAACCGTTCAACCAAAGCTTTTAAAATTTTAATATGTTGTTACTGACAACTTAATGAAGGTCAAGTTCAATAATGGCGATTTTGACTTTTACCGTTCAGGAGTTATGGTTCTTGAAAGATTGAAAAATGGAGTTTCCAGTTGTGTCCGTGCATTTACGCATAAAACTGTTCTACCAAAGCTTCCCAAATTTTAATATGTTGTTACTGATGACAAAATGGAGGTCAAGTTCAATAATGACAATTTTGACTTTTACCATTCAGGAGTTATGATTCTTGAAAGATTGAAAAATGGTGTTTCCAGGCGTGTCCGTGCATTTACGCATGAACTGTTTTACCAAAGCTTCCCAAATTTTAATATGTTGTTACTGATGACAAAATAGAGGTCAAGTTCAATAATGACGATTTTGACTTTTACCGTTCAGGAGTTATGGTTCTTGAAAGATTGAAAAATGGTGTTTCCAGTCGTGTCCGTGCATTTTCTCATGAACCATTCAACCAAGGCTTTTGAAATTTTTATATGTTGTTACTGATGGCAAATTAGAGGTCAAGTTCAATAATGACGATTTTGACTTATACCGTTCAGGAGTTATGGTTCTTGAAAGATTGTGAAATGGCGTTTCCATTCACGTTGTTGCATTTACTCATGAACCATTCAAGCTAAGCTTTTCAAATTTTAAGATGTTGATACTGATGACAAAATGGAGGTCAAATTTGATATTGACGATTTTCACTTTCACCATTCATCAGTAATGGTTCTTGTGATATTGCCAGGACACAAATAAATATTAGTAAATCCGGTTTGCTGTTGTTGTGACAGCCTCTTGTTATTATTTATATCTATATGAAAGGTTTATATCTGACAAATATTTTTGAAAGAGTTATACCCTTTGGAAAAATTATTAATATCAGAATTTGCATTGCATTTGCTATCATGCCTTCAATGCCTTCATTTCACTAAGATACTGATAAAAAAAATTAGAAAACAGAATAAAGTATTTATTTTGTTATTGTCTTTTTGACCTACAAGTTATGTGCAACTCATGGTACATTGGAACTCTGTTTGATTATTCTTTTAAATCTGAAATCAGCAATACATTAAGACCAGCAGGTTTCAACATCTGTTCAAGATATCCATGTTTATGAATTGATATATTTTGTGGTTAATCATCATCCTACAAAAGTGACTAATATGAAATGTAGAATTGATTTGGAAAGAAGGACCTCTTATACAAAAAAATATACCATTACTTGTTATAGGAACTGAAAAGAAAACAGATGAAAGTTCTTCAAAGGAAAGAAGACATTCATTTGAAGATACTAGCCCACGTAAACATCATACAAGATCAAAAGGGAAGAAAAGGTCTACTCCAGAAGCAAAAAGACAAAGAAGTGAGGAACCTCCACTTGGTAAGAAAAAATCTTCCAGATTTTTGTATGGGGGCTGGCTGCAACTGCCTTGGGTGCAGGTTTTCTAGATGAGTTGAAGACTTATTATTGGCCTTTGGCTGTTTTCTGGTTTTTCACTTGTCAGAATGTTCTTTCTTTGACACATTCCCCGTTTCCATTCTCAATTTTAGCCTTACATTTAGCAGAGTAGGTCATACCAGTAAGATGAAATCTAGTCCTGAAAGAAAGAAAAAAAGAGAAGAAAAATTATCTTCCGCTCTGTCAGAAAAGTTCTAATCCTTAGGCAAATCCAGGGTTAGATTTGAATGGCTTTCTCATCAAAGTGATTGACATTATCAAGTTAACAAAGTTAACATAGCATTTGAAAAAACAAACAAACTTAGTACATGTATGCCAGTCCTATTAGACGATTAATATATATTCAAACATTTTTGATATACACAATCTATTAACACTTGTGTCTTATCAATGATTTGAATTGGGTCTCACTTATCAAATTGAAAAATTAACAAGTTAACTTACTTTAGTAGACCATTTATTTCTCTCTTCTAATTAGAGATCATTGAAAAATTTTGACCAATCAGAAAACTGGAACATTATTTATTTTCGAAAAAAGTTCTGAATTTTCCTGTCAGAATAAAAAAAAAAAATTCTTGTAAAGTTAGGCATAATTTGCTTTGTTATTTAAGCCAGGTTTATTATATTTCAAAAAAGGATACACATGTTTAGCTACTAAATAAAAAAAAGCACATGTATATTCAAAAACCCATATAGATTACAAAGGGTGTACTATTTTGTAAGTACAGAAAGATACATGTAGCACTTTTTCATAGCATAGTTTTTTCAAACTTATACATTCAATATAATAAAGAAGATGTGATATGATTGCCAATGTATTGTTCAATATTTGGCATTTCTGAGTCAATAAACTTGCTCAATTTATTTTTACACTTGAGAAATTTCATTGACACTTGTTTTAAGGGACAAGTTGGGTAAACAGTTAAATGTCGAGCACAAAGATCTGAGTTATAAATGATTAAGTCATAAATAATAAAAGAAGAAGTGATCCTCATTCTGTTGATAAAAAGTGATCTAAATATTACATTTACTCTGCATGGATAGCACAAAATACGAAAAAAATATGTCAAAACCTATAGTGATAGAAGAAGAAAAAAGAATCTGAAAAAAATACATTAATATTATTGTTTTAAACATTTGACCTTGAATTTATTGTTCATCATACTGTGTTCATGACTTTGTTTAATTGCAGCTTTTTCAAATGTAAAAATTGAAGAAGGAGCTTCAAAGGGAAATAACTCAGTAGATTCTAGTCCTGACTGTGAAAAGTCAGCATGGGTAAATGTGGAAATAAAACCACCCTCAGCTAACCTACAAGAAAGTAGTACTAGTATGTATTAAATTTTTTAATATACAAAACTTTAGGGTAGGGGATAAAAAATAAGGTAGGTATGGGTACAGTAAATGCATACTTTTTTATTTGGCCTACCTGGCTGTATTCTCGTTATTAATGTTTTATAATCTTAAGTTTTAAAAATCAAAAACATTTAAAAAGAGTGTTTCTGTTTGTCGTATGTTGAACCCAAATAATCTTTTTAATTACTTTAGAATGTTGGGGAATTTCATAAATGACCACTTTAAAACCCCTATTACTTATTGTGATAATCAAAATAATGAATGTAATGGAGAGACGATAATTAACTAGTTCATGATCATGAACAACTCTTTAAGTACTGTCTATTTTGCACCTGTTTCTCATATATGTATTTCACACCTATATAGTAAAATTAACTGAGTGTCACCAATTAAGGGGCTATCAATTGATTTCTGCTTGTCAATCAATACCATACATTGTTTTTACGGCACACTTTCAACCACCATTGTATTGATTATTTTGCCCATGAATTATGCATATGTTAGATATTTAGTGTTAAAAACTCTAATTTCATAGAATCAGTTAAATACTTTTCTCACTTTATTGTTTTATGTACAGTGTCATCTCCTTTTCATTCTTGGATTTTAGATTTTATTAGTTAAGTATATTTATATACAATGCACACAAACCATGTGACTGTGAAAATCAATACTCAAAATAAAAATAGTGGGAAATTCAATACAAAATGACAGAAACTGGCTAAGAGAGAATAAATCAAAGTCAGTAATGTATTCTTTTATTTTCAACGAAAACTATTTATTAAGAGATTTATTGATGTTTGCCTTCCACTGTTGTATTTTCACCTGGAACTTCAAACCATATTTTTGGCTTGCATTTTTTCTTCACTTGCCGGCTAGATCTAGCTTTTAAGTTGGTCCCTTGGAAACATTCCTTGTTAAACAAAATTATCATGTTAATGTATATATACGTATAGACATTTTGTCAATAATATGAGGCAGGCATTACCTGTGAAAGGGGACGAAGTCTGTATGAATTATTTTTTTGTAACTTCAAAATCTGTTGAAAAAGAAAAAGAAATACTGAACGTTTCTGATTCTAGTTCTGTTGTTTGGGATTTTACGTGTGACATTATTTAATTTATGATGTCATATTCAATGTAAACAAAGAAACGCTGTCATCAGGTAACATTTTTTTCATATCAAACAATTATTAAAAATGTAAAGGTATTGAGTCCCTTCCTATATTTTACTAGACTGATAAATATTTATTTTATTTAAAGTCTCATGCCAACGAAACTGGAAAAGGAAGTAGATTTCTGCGCAGATGCGGGGAATTGAAAAAGTCTAGTAAAAAAAGTTAAGGATTTTGAGTTCATTAGTAGAATGAAAATATCCGGGAATTGTCCCGTTTTTTTTTTTTTTTTTTTTTTTTTTTTTTTTTTTTTTTTTTTTTTTACCGTAATTGGGGACTTTGTGCCCATATAAAAATTCTACCTGGAAACTAAAGGAGGGAAGCAGATAAAGTATGCACAATATGTGATCTAATTGGTTGTTTCTTAATGTCAGTGGCAATTATTTAAAACAAAATAGACAATAAAATATAAAGAAGATACATTTAATTAAAACGGTCAACCAGAATGGAGATTTGATTTTGGCCAATTGACCAAAAATAATTTGCATAGAAATACATCAGGTGAAAATGTCTATTTACAGGTGAGAAGGATCCAACAGCAGTGGACACAGATAAATCTGATGATTATATAAAACTGACACAAAGCAAAACCAGCGGAGAATCAGCTAGTCCTGAATGTGTTGTGAATCCACCAAGTCCAGACCAACCAGTACTTGTAGATGGACCTGCAATGTCAGCATCAACATGGGAAAGTGTGGACACCTCTACAACTAAAGGTAATCCTTATCCATTTAATTGACCATGCATGACCCACATAGGAAGTCGAGGTAATTAAAAACCACCCTCATCGTAGCCTCTTTAATCATTTTAATTTCTATAAAATCTTTTTTCCTCGGGCAAGATTTCCACTAACCATTGTTTTCCTATAAATTTTATTTTGTTTTTCTTATAAAATCCCCTGGTTTTTTCTTGTACCAATGTCTAAATTGTCTTGCCATTTCCCCTTGATTTGATCTGACCATTACTATTTAAACTTGCAAAGTAAGTAATACACAGTAAGGGCCTGCTTGCTTTCTGTATCAATTTTTGAACATAACTTCTGTGAGACTTCTTGTATTATCATGCAGATACATATATTCTATGATGGTTTATAATAGTGTAATATCTTAGTTGAAAAGTTAGATTTGTTTGGTTAAATTTATGTTATTCCTTAAAGACTCAAATTGACATTTGATATATTATAGTATTCATTTCAGAACATGTATACAAAGACTGTGTTGTCATAGAAACCAGATCAGAACATAAAGATAGATTGTCCAAAGAATTTCAGTGCCTGTCAGATAATTCAGAGTGCAAAGTTCAACTATCAACAGATAGTTTTATTAAAGTAGAGGAAGCTTCTGAAGATATGACTTCATCAAATGACAAAAACTGGAACAATATGAATGCTAGTGCATTTCTTGATATTGATATGCCAACAGAAAGTGAAAGTAGACGCTTGACTACAAGCTTTGTGCATATTGATCAAAATGAAGTTTTTGGATTGCAAGAAAGCAAGAACAATGCTGACTCAGACATTAACAGTGTTTTAGGGGAACT
This sequence comes from Mytilus edulis, assembly GCA_019925275.1. Taxonomy (NCBI): domain Eukaryota; kingdom Metazoa; phylum Mollusca; class Bivalvia; order Mytilida; family Mytilidae; genus Mytilus; species Mytilus edulis. Next base: position 70,897,302 of record CM034357.1, read on the forward strand.
TGGAAACTTGGAAACAGTTGATGAACTATCAATTAACAGCTCTAATAAAAACTCAAATGCACAAGATGTCATTCCATTTGGTGCAAATAGTTCAAAACAGCAATCTGAACATGATAGTATGTCAAGAATTGATAGTAGCAATACTGAAGAAAAAAATCAATCCTCTGTAGTTAAAAAGACAGAATCCATGATAGAAAATGGGGACTATAATGCTGATGCAAAGTATGTTGTACCTAAAATGCCAGTGTCAAAAGGTCAAGGAGGAAATAAACTGAGTAAAAAATTAGAAAAACGGGAAAGATGGAAGGAAAAGAAAAGAAAAAGTAAAACACCTGAAAAATCTTCAGCTAATAAAGATACCAAATCTATAGAAGATGCTAATGTTGATATAACATGTATTATAGGAAAAGAAAATAGTTCTGGCTTGCAAAAGGAAAGTAATGGAGTATCTAATGAAGTGGACAAGAAAATTCTTGCCACAGATGTAAAAACAGATAGTACAAATAAAGAGGAAAAAGAGACAGAAACAAGTTTAAAGATGAATGAAAAGGGAGAAGAAACAAAAGCCGGGCAAACAGATGTAAACACAAGCAAACCTAAGCAAAAATATGTGATTCCAAGCAAAAGAAATAAAGGCTCTGTCTCACCATCAGAAAGACCAAGGAAAGAAAAAGATCAAATCCCTGACACAAGAGGGGAAAAGAAGGAAGAAATTTATGAAACTGAACCGAAAAATTTTCTAGAGTTTGTTCAGAGAAAGACAGCTAAAGGAGTAATTGTGGATGCTAAAAAACTTATGTTTGAACTAGGATTTCTGAAGGATGTGAAGCAGACAGACATTCATGAATCTGTGATTGAACAATACAAAATGGCGGCAGATAGAAAGGTTAGTAAAAAACTACAATAGCTTATTAAACCAGTCAGTATATATATACAACTACTTATAGATGGGGACAAATATTTATCATAGACAAATTAAATTCAACTGCAGTGATGTATAGTTGCTAACAGCCTGCATCATTTGGTCTTTGATCGAGAGTTGTCTCATCAGCAATTATACCACAATATTATTATTTACAAGTGTAAAAAGGCTTTTTACATATTTGTTTTTCGTTCAATTGTTTTATAAATAAGGCCGTTACTTTTCTTGTTTGAATTGTTTTACATTGTCATATGATTGTACCATTATTTATGTTTATTTCAGTTTCATTATTGGATAAAACAAGCTCGCTACAATGCAGAACTTATTTTCACCCAAGATTGGATTGAAGAGTAAGTCACTTAGTGTATTTAATTAATGTGTGCCACAGAGAGAAACACAAACAAAGCTATCGAAATTGAGAATGGAAATGGGGCATGTGTCAATGAGACAACAACCCAACCAAAGAGCAAAAAACAACCAAAGCCCACCAATTTGTTGACATATGTATCCATTGACATTGTAATATATTTGACTTATTTTGGAGGAACTTAGTAAGGTTCAAAAGAAATGAAGACAAACTCGGAGCTTCAAAATTTCATCCTTCAATATCTGCTGTGTGTACAAAAGAGGCTGATACAAGTAACACTGATGCCAATAAAGGATTAGACAAAAAAGTTCTGAAGCACCCTGATATACAAATCATTTAATGTCATGAATGTTTTCATTATTAAAAGAGGAAGACTAATACTTTCACAAACACAAAACACCTGCCAGCAAATTGAACAATTCAGGATAATCTTGATGTATCTGTATAAACATGAAAAATATTTCACAAAATTTTTGTTTTTGACAAATTGTAACTTGTCTTAGACAGATATTTAGAGTAATTTTCCTGATGATGATGAATCCAAAATAAAGTTTAAATATGATTCATATGAAGCATGGTTTAGACATTAAAATAGGCAGTTGGGAACTTTAAAAAAAAAAAGGTTGCCCATCTTTCCTCATGGAACTACATGATATTGGTTTTGCTCATTGTTGATGTATGCAGTAATGTCTTAAGTAGATAGTTATCATATTGCATAGAAGTGAGAGATATAACTCTGTCAACAGTTTATCTAATGCATTATGATTTGTTTTTATAGGAATTTACCCTCATTAGAAGGACACAGAGAGAAAAAAACAGACTGGAGAAAGAAAAAAACAAGAAAAGTAAGTACACTGTGTACATGGTGTAAGAAGCAAGAGAAAAAAAGTAATATATATATATGCAAGATTAGACCCATCTTGTCGTGGGGTGGTCTTCCACAATGAACAAAGCA
>CM034357.1:70899645-71479126 GCA_019925275.1 Mytilus edulis
AAAACTTATATTTCTATGATTCATAATGTCAGTTGCTTTATTTATATGATACACAATGTCACTAACTTATATTTCTATGATTCACAATGTCAGTTGCTTTATTCATATGATACACAATGTCACTAACTTATAATTCTATGATTCAAAATGTCAGTTGCTTTATTTATATGATACACAATGTCACCAACTTATATTTCTATGATTCACAATGTCAGTTGCTTTCTTCATATGATACACAATGTTACTAACTTATATTTCTATGATTCACAATGTCAGTTGCTTTATTTATATGATACACAATGTCACTAACTTATATTTCTATGATTCACAATGTCAGTTGCTTTATTCATATGATACACAATGTCACTAACTTATATTTCTATGATTCACAATGTCAGTTGCTTTATTTATATGATACACAATGTCACTAACTTATATTTCTATTATTCACAATGTCAGTTGCTTTATTCATATGATACACAATGTCACTAACTTAATTTTCTATGATTCATAATGTCAGTAGCTTTATTTATTTGATTCATAATGCCAGTAGTGTATATTCCCAACAAAAATCCCTTTACACTTATGATCTTTCAAAACTTGTCAGGGAGTCTGACAATGGCATACATAAAAATATCATGAGTATTTTCAAAGGTCAATGGGCACATAATACATGATTTTCCATATGTATTTTATAACATATTGTAGTGACATCTATTGCTATTTACTTACTAGAAGTCTTTCAGATAACTGTGTACATGACACACCAGGATTGTCACTCATTGACATGGCACCAATCACATTAAATCCTTCAACAGTCTTCCATTCAAATGGCTTCTCCAATGTACATAGAGTTTTGTCATCCAAAAGTTGTCTCAATAACTGGAAAGAAAACATTATGTGTTATGATGCAAACTTAAAATTAAAGAACAAATAATTTTCAATGAAGTTGAGTATTGATTTTATTTTAAAACATGCTTATTCTTTAGTTTGATTTGATTAATTTGAAAATTTAACTGCATTGATTGGATCAATATCATATGACACTTGATGCAGTGGTAGAATCTATATATAACATATCTTTAGGTAATTAAGGTCTTGGTGGGGTTAGTGTTGCTCGATCAGTAAACTTCAATGTAACTTTTTTTTTATCATTTGTGTGTTTGGCCATATTGTTGTTTGTTTAATCACTGAAACATAGACCTATTTGCAGATTTTTTCAAAATCTTAAAAATCAAATAATTAAACTCTTCTGTTAGTCCATTCTTGAATAATCACAATAATAACCGCACACAATAATTTACGGATTTACAATAATGTAGTGGATATCGTGAAGTAAAATTTATATAAAATCAGAATACAAAATTTATGATTTGACAAAGGAAGATATTGGGTGTTTGTATCGATCATCATTGAGACAACAACCAACCAATGCTACTAAAAATAAATAAATAACAGGTAAATAAGTTATGTGAGTGTTTTGTCATATATTTACCTCGTTACATTTCTGTACTTTGTAGTTGTCTGGTAATGGCAGGTTAACATCATCAATGAACACCTTTAATTTCTTGTTCTCTTTGGCACCATATACAAAACCTATAATTTGCATTAAAACAGTTTAATGTCTATTTTTATGCTAGATGGCAAAAGATATACTTTAATATATTAAATATTTAAAAACTGTTAGAGAGCTACTCTAATTTAACTTACATAACATATAAAAGTTGTGTCATTTAAAAATCATATCTTAGTGTTGATGACAAAACAACTGTTCAGAACAAGAATATGCTAAAAATATCAAATTGCTATGGTGAATGGTTTCTTAATTTCTGAGTGTCTTCATTGGAATACTGGAACTGCCTTTAAGTCTAGTGCCTTCCCTTGGTACAATATATGTTCATATGGAACTGTTTTTAGGTTAGGAGCCTCCCGGGTACAAAGTATGATCCCACAGAACTGCCCTAAAGTACTTCTACTATGAACTATTTTGAGTCAGGTTGAAATTTTAAATTTATAACAGTAAATAAGATATTTTAAATGTTTAACAGTTTCTGATTTGTTAGGTCTACAAAACAGGTCAAAATCTTTATCCATTAACTCACCTTGTCTGTGGTAGATATTGGACTCTATAAAGCTTTGTAACTGTTTGGCACTAGAGGCTCCAGAGAATACTAACTTCTTACACACAGAAATCTGGGGATCTATAAAATAAAGTTGCACAGATTCTGTTTAGCAACCAAATAGTAAATCAATTTCCTGAATCTCTTGTTTAAGATATGTCATTTAAATTGGTACATGTATATGAAGAAAATCAAATTATTATACAAGATATCACATGCATGTGGGCATTAATTCAAACATATAGAAAGTGAGAGAAAAAACTTTTTTCTGGATAATATTTAGAGCATTCTATGTTCTTTGATTTAAATATATTCAGTACCACTTTTTCTTTCAAATTTACGGAGAAATACATTTATCATTTCTGTTTATATCTATTAATCTATGAAACATTGTATTGTAACAACTCTTACGGATTTTTTGGCATTTATATTTATAACTTTGACCTATAAATCCTTTATTCTTTTTATGTTTAAAAACATACACACATTTTCTTAAGCACAAAATTCATGCATGAACAACAACAAAGCACACCATATATATTAATCCAAACTGCAATTCAATTATGTTGATGCTACACAATTACACAGCTAGAAAAGTTAAACATATGTTGAAATGTCTTAGCTTAGATAACTTGCTACAAGTATGATGATTTCACTCTTAAAGACATTACATTGTTTTATAATCTAATAAAAAAACTAAATCTAGCAAAATAATAATGAGTACAAATGTATGTATCTGGCCAAAGCTATGTAATTTACCAGAAGAGGACTTGTAATGTTGAAGTCTTTCTATAACAACACATGTTAGACAATAAAACAATAAGATTTAGAAATAAAACGATAAGATTACATCATTATACCACAATACAATCCTTTACTACTTTCCCATTCCTACTTCCACAAAAGCAAGAAAGCTTTAGATCCAAAGCCTTTCAGTTGTTTTATAACATAAAACCATGCAAATTAACTCAACATAAGAAAAACAAGAAAAGAATTTTTTAAATCAGTTCATTTGTTCAATAAAAGACACATTAATTTTTTTTGGTCAGCACAATTTGCTTGAGATATATCAAATTGAAATGTTCATTTTATGCTTCTTAGTGAATTACCCATGAAACACTTGATGTTTTTATCACAAGGTTTGGAAAAAGTTTTATAAATAAGTTTCAAGAAGGATGCATTTCATGAGATTTATCAATATCTTTTGAGCTAAATGCAAGATTCACTAAATCTGGGTATTTTTTTTACTTTTAGAATATCTTAATGATCTGATTTATATAACACAAAGTCATAACAAAAGTCATAAACTAAAACTTATTATAAGATCAAAATAGTTCAATGTTTCAATTCTGAGTTCAAATCAGAACGAACACATCATATAAACAATAAAAGTAGGAATGGAAAGAAAGTAAAACAACAATTAACCACCAGTTACCACTTACTGTTTTTGCTTAACAACATCAGTTGCTTCCCTTTTTCTAATTTAATGTACAAAGAATATTATCTATTTTATATATTTGAAATGTCAAAATCTGCAACATTTTCAAGGATTTTTTCCCAATAAAACTTTAAGCAGACATAATAAAAGACCTTCAGAGAAAAAAAACCCCATCTGAATGTAAAATTCTATTATCAACTAATGCATCTTATTCAAAATCCCATATATGTTACCCTTGCCTGAGTATCAAGATTTAAGGTATTCATGAGCTTCTTAGTATCTGAGAATTTAACACTAATGTCAGACTTATCCAAAGTTGCAGGAGCATGAAATCAAGGTTAGAATGGCTGAAATTTAGAGATGTGCATGCATGATAATTCTTCAGAATGTATCCATATTTCTAGTACTATATGATGGGTATGCAAACTCAGCTTGTTAAAATAAGATTAAATTGACATGAGAAAGCTGCAACTGAGATATGACAAACATAAGAAGATGTGGCATGACTTCATGTAAAGACAACTATCCACTATGGACTAGAGAACAAAATAGTAAAATTAACACAATTGTATAAAATCCTGAATAAAATTCAAAATAAAAACTGATATGTTGCAAAAACATCCAGATGACTAGGTTCAGGAATTCTTTATGTAAATATTATAAAAAAGCTACTATATGGTTTAGGCATGCTGTTATATGTGTAGTTAAATCGTGTGTCACATGCATAAATATTTTCAAACATGCAGTTAGATAAATTGTGCCAATACTAAACAGGTAAACTTGATATTTTTTCTGGTTATATGTTTGTAACCAAAACTATGCATATATATCAAATACATGTTCTATTTCCTTTTCACATGAAGCGTATATCATCTTCCATCCCCCCTAAAAATTGCTTTCATTTAAGATTACTTATGTGGAATGAAATGATCGCTAATATTTTCTGTTCCTTTAACCCTTTTTCATCTTTTTTTAATCAACAAAAAAAACCTAAAATTAAATCTTTGCTTCTTCCCTTTGATATATTGGTGAAAAAATAAATGTGATTTTAGTGAAACTATTTTTTGTTGCATTCATTGCAAACAGAATATAGCTAGTTTGAAATATCAGTTATAAAGAAATAACAAACCTTGCAGATCCATGAAGTCATTGATAAGAGTTGTCTTTCCTGATCCATGTGGCCCCACTAATAAAACATTCAGTCCTGAAGCTGAGGCAAAATCTATCAATATCTTTGTTCTGATCTATATAAAATATCATTTGTATCATTAGATTTGACATTTTCCTTCTATGATATTAGTTATCACATAAGCTTATTTCTTTTATCATCAGGTATCATATTGCTTTTATCATCCATATTTTCTCATCATGAAGTATAAAATATTTCATTACAATTGCATTTCTATAGAGCCTTTAGCTAATGCAGTTACAAATGTATAAAACATTAAACAATTCTCAATTGACCATAATTCATAAACTAACATGGGTGTCTATTCATTTCCTACAATCAGTATAAATAGAATTCAATAGTTGTATAAAATAAATTAACACTAAACTGTGAGTTTAATATCAAATATCTTTTACAATTAAACGTCTAAATCATAATCATTTCTGAAGCTGTTATCCCAATGTTATTTACCAATAGACTGCAACTATAATTTGGTAATCACATATTTTGAGACCGAGTGGTTCTATTGAATCTATTCTTAATTGCCAACTTTCTAGACTACTTGATGTTTTCTTTTATTTAGTCTACAAAGACTCCTCAAATCATATGCTGTTAATCATTGACTTTTGATAGCTAGTCATCCAACATAGGCCGATCCAAGGGGGGCCCTGCGGGGCCCAGCCCCCCCTTTTTTGTGGGAAAAATTTGGTTGATTATATAGGGAATCACTGAAGCATGACTGGAGTCCCTCCCTTTAGGGCAGTCAGCGGGCCCCCTCTTATGAAAAGTTCTGAATCCGCCAGTCCAATTTCCATAGTTCAACAATCTAGACTACTTACTGTATTAATTGAGTCTACAAAGACTTCTCCAAGCATATCTTGTTGGTCAGAGTACACTGATTCACTGACTTTAGATGCCCATGGGTCCCAGTCTCCTGATTCATCTACATAGTAGTCAAATACACAGATCTGTCTGTCATCATCTGGTAAACTGAAGACATAAAACCAATAATAGAAGTATATTCAAATAATATAAATAAAACAGGATATTCTATAGTCTGTATGTAATATAATGGTCTGTGGGTAAAAAAGATTCAATTCATTGTGTAGAAATGGATTTGAGAAAGATTCTTTGAGTTAATGAACTAATAATTGGAACTTTTACTTTAAAGCAAATGTTAATTCTGTTTAAGAAGATAGTGAAACAAAGTGAAAGATTATTAAAAGTATTGCTGTGCTATTAATCTAAGATGGTTTATCTGACCAAAATGTTCACATCAAATGGGATAAGGATAAAGTATAAGGTGAATGATACATTTTCTTCTAAAAAGATAAAAAATAAAAAAAATATTGCTTACGTATTAGAAAGCATTTTGAGTTTTTCACTGAAGATTTTCCTATCATGACTGTCCAGGAGTCCACCAAAGGTCCAGATAAGACAGAACAGGAAGAGTCTTTCCACATGGTCTTCACTTGTCTCTCTATTGTCAGCTAACATGGCTGATAGCAGTCCAAGGCAGGATTTAAATAGTCCAACAAGTGATAACTTTACTAAAGGTCTGAAAAATTCAATACAAATGTAACTTTTTTCAAGTTTTCTATAATACTCAGTTTGCTGTAAATTTTCAAACACTAAAATCTTGTTCAACTGTTTTCAAAATAGTGTTGTCTTCTCATCAAGGTTCACAACAATTTGAAATGTCATGTTTTTGTTATTGTTAGCTTTTTTTTTTTACTTCTCTGTATCATAAAAGCATGAACTTTGTAATATAATTGAATCTCTGAAACATCTTTCTACATATAACTTCAAATACTATCCATAGCAGAGAAGTGAAATTTATAATGTGAAGTTTATACACCCAGATATTGTGAAAGAAAAGTCATAGTTAATACTCACTTAGCTTCATTTAACACAAAATGAGAAATTGGATCCAGTGTTTTCTGGAAAGCTCTTTGTAGAACCTGAAATGGTCAAATATTTATTGAGAAAATATCAAAATGACACAGTGCAATTCTTGCAAAGTTTTCAAACAATATAAAACCACTGCAACCATGTTTCATACTGGGTTATTATCAATACAATCTAAATCATATCTTTAAATAGAAATGCTATTAAGAATGGTCATGTTAAAAAGGGAAATTGTATATTCAAATGCTTGTAAAATATTCATTCCATCTAGGAATGTGCCATATTGTGTTAATCAAACCATGCACATATATAGTGTATAGGCATAAACATTCAGTCATGCTGTGCATTGTACATACACATACATTTTTTGCATATTAATTAAAAGCTTGTTAAAAATATGTCATGCAGTTTTGAAGTTTTGATGATCGATGCCTTCCAGACAAAAATGTCTTGTGATTAACAGCATATATCTCTAGCGGTGAACATGGTAAAAAACAAAAATCTTTTGGGAAAAAAATATTGATTAACTAATTACCAAAATGAACCTAAGCCTTGTGAAAAACACATTAGATTGAAAGAAAAAGGGACATTTCTTGCATCAAGTTTTGCTTTTGAAACCAAGCAGTGCAAGGTACAACAAATAAACACACACTCCAAAACAATATGTTCCTATTCATTTGTAATAGCAAACAAAACAAAAAATCCCACATAAATAAAGAATGTCTCAGACCAATTACAACACACATCCATATACCAAAAAACTGATTTTACCCCTTCAACAGTTCTGGGTAAATTTTGGTCCGTTTCTCCTTGTTCAACATTTACAGGTCTCTGGCAACAGTGAAAAAAAAATCATATCAGATTTAAAAATACTACATTTTAAATGAGTTCAATTTCACTTGCAAACTATGAAAATAACACTCAAAGCTGTAAGCAAAAACTAAGTTAGCAATTCACTTTTCTAAAATAAAAAAATAACTTCTTAAATATTAGACAATATGAATTTAGTTGTAAATTTCCCTGATATCAATTGGATCTTCTATAACACAGGATTTTACTGGACATTAAATTTCTAAGGCATAAATGTGGTAGAATGTATGCATGTATGTATGAAGATCTTTATTTCTCTTCATATTTATGTAAAAAGCCTTAAAAAATATGCATCCTTAATTAGCCTGACGTTAGTTTGTATAAATGATTACATTGAGCACAGTTAATCATGTACCAATGGATTAGTAAGTTTTAAACTTGTGGCATGTATGCCCTTTTGACCAATGAACCGTAGTTTGTGAAAATTGAATATGCTATAGCTGATCTTCCACTTATATACTTGCTAGTCTTAAATTCAGGATGATGTAGATGGCAAGAATTTTAATCGAAGTTAATCATGTACCAATGGATTAGTAAGTTTTAAACTTGTGGCAATTTGAAATCTGATCTAATCATGTTAGCAATCGGATAGTAAGTTTTAAATTGTGGCATGTATGCTCTTTTGACCATGAATGTTGTTGTGAAAATTGAATATGCTTTAGCTGATCTTCTACTTATATACTTGCTAGTCTTAAATTCAGGATGATGTAGAAGGCAAGAATTTTAAATCGCTATAATGTTTGATTCATCCACATAATTTTTTTTGTAATTTGGTGATGACATTTGCTCATCTATGTTTGAATAGCGATAACTATATTATTTGTTTTTTTCTACTTTAAACTCAAAATACAGTGGAACCTTATGTGTAGATTGGCATAAATCACTCATGCTGAAACAAATATCTACCTCATTATTTCAAGAAAATGTATTAAAAAAATCATAACTCCTCATAGATTTCTCAACCCCAGTCATATTTCTGATCAATTCATTTATTTCAAACATATGGCTGTTAAGAAAAATTGGTTAATTTATATTCTATAAACTACATAAACAAGTCATGCAGCAATTTTGGCAATACAACTTCAAAGTCCTAAATGAGCCTCAAAATATTCATTATTTAGCATATATAGTCTACATGTAATTGAGCACAATATTTACAAATCAAACTTACATCTTTTGTAATGCTCTGCAATATAGATTTTATTTGATGTAGCTTTTTTTTTTTAACACTGCTGCATATTTTTACTTCACAATGATAAGTTTCACAGATTTTTCTTTAAAAATTTTTTTTTTCAATTTTTACAAATTTTACACATTTTATTTTATTCATCATTCTGAATATTACTGTGAATTTCTTTATACTCATGGGTACCAATTTTCGTGGGTTGAGGAGAAATTGTATTTTCCTGGATATTTGATTTTGTGGTTCATTAAAATATGCTATATACCAAATAAAAGACCATACATCTTGATTCTTTTCAACTGTTTTTTAAGCATGCATTTTCTTAATACATTGTTGAAAAACCAGAACAATCATTTTACATACATGCAAAACCTAACAGTCATGACAGAAACACAACACAACAAAAATGTGTCCCAAGTACATGGATGCCCATCCGCACTATCATTTTCTATGTTCAGTGGACTGTGAAAATGTGATAAAATCACTAATTTGACATGAAAATTAGAAATATCATGTCATAGGGAACATGTTTACTAAGTTTCAAGTCGATTGGACTTCAACTTCATCAAAAACTACCTCGACCAAAAACTTTAGCAGGACAGACGAACGAACGAACAGACGGACGCACAGACTAGAAAACATAATGCCCATAAATGGGGCATAAAAAAGTGTCAACAATGAAAGAACACATCTAAGAAACACTTGTGTTTTTTTAATGGCTCAAGAGATAAAATACTGTAGATTCATTATTATTTGTGGGGTATTAATTTTTTGTGGGTTTCGTAAACCACAAATTTAATTGTTCAAGGAAGCATAAATTTTCTATAGCCTGTAATGCAGACTCTAGCAACTCCACAAAATCAAACAGTCCTGAATTCAGACAATTATTTACTCCATCCACAAAAATCAATACCCACAAAAATAAATGAAGCCCCAGTATGCTCAACTGTCTTTCTTCAAGCAAAATCAAATCATTACAGATGCTGCGCTTGAAATTCTTTATTTTTATGGAATAGCTGGACTCAAATCTTATCATTTTCACAGGTGTAATTTTGAAATCAACCGTTGTTGGGACTAAATCCAGCTTGTTCAAAAAATCCTGAATAATTACTTCAACATAAGTATAATGTTTTCCTCTTGAGTGAAAATATATTATTGAATAAATTGATGGGTAATGTTTAAAATAAAATGGATTGCATTTAAAGTCACATTGATTCCTTATTTGGAAAAGAAAATAAACCTTTCAGAGAAAATAGTAAATCCCTAAATCCAGAGCAACAACCAAAAGTTAGCATTAATAAATGATCTTATGTTTAGTCAGACATTATTTAACACAGAATTATAAACAGTAATGATGATAGTGATAAATTGAATAAAAGAAGCTTTAAAAATTTCAAACTATTTGTGTCCAGTCAAACATTTCAATGACTATCTATTAGACTTCTAAAAAGATTGTGAAAAGTGTGATGAAATGTTTACTCCATGTGTAATATGGTGATGTTCCCCAACCTAACACTATAAACATACAATCAAAGTATTAACAAACTAAACATACCTGTATCTGTTTATAAAACATTAAAAAATAGGTTGTTATCTCCAAAATTGAAGGCAAAAGGTAGGGGAATACTGATAGAACTCTACTTTAAAAAAAAATCTTCATTTACTCAAGTTAAATTATGTCATGGTTTCAACTTTTTTTGTATAGAACAAAAATCCAAACAAAGTCTTTTATAATACCTACAATCTAAAACAGTTAATTTTTTAAATAGGAAAGAAGTAAAAATACACTAAAACTACTTGTATCAAAACTTTCACCAAACTTAAATGTATCTACTTTAATACCCTGTTTTATATTAAGAAATATTTCTATCTGTTTATCACACCAAACCAGAATAGAGTATTTACATAATTATCTATCTACAATGAATTCAAATACATATGTAGTTATTAAACCACCTTAGTGATGGAAATTTTAACATTAACTTACATGTATTTCTTGTGGAGATCTACTCTCTAACCAAGCATCAGCTATAGGCTTCCAGCCAACAACATTATTGCCTAAATATACAATTCCCTGAAATACAAAAAATAACATAATTAATTTTCAATAGTCATATCAACACCCAGTTCAAGTCAAGACAGAGTTTTGGAATTATTCAAAAGACTGGTACCAAGTCAACAATGAGTCGCCATTGTAATTGATTAACCAGATCCCGTTTTTGGAGCAGACATTGCTATGTGCCACCTTTTCCTTAGTCAGGGTAAGTTTTTGGTAAATCGTTTGTGAGTTGCAAAATTCAAGATAGTTCCTATACAATAATAGACACTAACTTCCAGTAATATTCAACAATGAAAATATATTTGTGTGTGTTCCTTTTTTGATTCAGGTACAGTATGTTAAAGTTATCTTATGAGCTAGTATACACTTAATCAAATTAAGATTGTTTGTCAAAAACAAAGAAGCTAGGGTGTATCTATTTAACATTAAGATGGTGTTACCCTGAATATGCAAGTTAATATTTGCCACTTGGCATTAAACAACAATTGATTGACAGAGCATATTTATATTGCCTGAAACTTGATAAATATACCGTACATCCACCCCATGATAAAAACATAAGAATGTGTGATATGATTGCCAATTAATGACCCAATCATTTGCAATCTAGCATAAAATTTACTTGCAAATACTTTTCATGGGAGATCTAAATGTATTAATCCTTTCAGGCTGGTAGCATGTTATACAATGCTCTTAAATTTCAAATATGGTATGGTATATGAGATGACATCGATACACTTGAGATACTTTGATTAATTTTAACGCGAGGATAATTTAATGTATATTATAATACTTACAGATTTAGAAATAGTAGAAGGTGAAGCAGATGACAGGTTGTCTGTTTCAAACACAACAATGATGTTCTCAGACAAAAATAACTTGTCTCCATTCTTCAGATGTATTACCTACAAAGACAAGTCAGTAAACAATTCAACACAGCACTTTTATAAATAAAAATACAAGTCATAACTGGTAAGGTAAGAAAAATTGTTTTTATAGGAACTAATATAGTGTAGATTTAAAATTAATATGTCTAATTTATTAATTCTAAAATTCAATAAAAAACAATCAATATTGCAAATTTAAATTTAAAAAAAATGAAAATTATTTCTTAATCAAAAACAGTTATATTCTACAAATGACTTGTATAACATACCTTTTCTTCACTTAGGACAGAGTTGAAGTTGTCAGACCATCCAGGATTCAATGGTCCATCTAAACATAACCAAGTCGTACTTTGATTCTGAAAAAATAATGTGCCTGATCAATTACCATATCTCAAATATATTAACATTTGATAACTCTTTAAAAATCTGAGAATAAAACAAATCATTTATCTTCATTCACAGAGTTATAAGCAAAGATGATTTATTAATAAAATTTTTATGGTAATTTGGAAAAGGTGGTATAAATGATAACAAATTCCTATCAAATTACCATTACAAATTTGACTGCATTTAAAATAATATCTGTTTATCAGTTCATTCACATTCTATAACATACAATTTTTTCTTCATTAAACCTACCCTATTGGCTTTTCTACAGGATGATGTGACTATTCCATCCACCCAGTCATGGTTGTCCTTCAGATAACCAAACATAATGGAGTACTCATCTACAACCATGGGGTTTATTCTGATGATTTTATGTTGTGATTCTGCTGGGTTTGATGTACGACTGATGTGAGACTGACGTGACTGTCCACCTCTGACCTGTGTACTGAGGGCATCAACAAGGGTCTGTATACAGCTTGTCTTACCACTACCAGGTGGTCCAGCAACAATAACTCCTACAAAATATACAATTTGTCTTAAAGTGTATTTCTTTGAAATCCTGCATGAATTAAAATCCTGCTATTTTTTTTTTTATCATCATTTTTCTTTCTGAAAATTGTTCTTTATGAAAATAACATTTATATAGAAATTAGACAACTATCATGATTTAATGATCAGTTTAAGTTTTATTCTGATATTTGTGGGTATATATTCAAACGTTGATTTGTTTCATTACAGTTGATATGAAGTAAATTGTTTATTCCCTTAACTTTTATTTTGATAAATAAAGAAACTTTTACAGATATGAAACTTTTACAGTTATAGAACATTTTTTGTGATCCTTCAGCTTTAAAACTAATGGAAAATCACAAATAATGAGAGGAAAAAGCCAAAGCGGCTTACAAAAGAAGCCAAGTCAAGTTATGTATATCAGTCCCATGTGTGTTTTAATTTTCAGAAAATTATCAATTTTGTCCTGTTTGGCTTACAAGCTTCAAACTATTGTTGTACCTACCATGATAAACTTGAGATATTTCGTATAGTTGTTTACATCTACTGATCCAGGGATCATGGGCAGATAACCCTTTATCTACAGCCTTGTGTTTTAAGGCTAGTTCTATATCTATTCCACGAGATCTAGCAGAATGAGTGTTCTTCAACTGTGGGGCGTCTGGTAATCCAGTGAATACATCATCTAGTATATTCTTAAATACTTTGTTGTTCTGTAAATAGAAGTAAAAGTTGTTTAATGACATTTTATAAAAAGAATGCAATTATTCCATATCAGTTTTGACATCAGAAAATAAACCTTGATTGCTTTTGTCAATTATCTTATTCAAAACATTGGATTGTATAAAATTCAAATCTCGTGTAAACAATATTCAATTGTTAAAATAATAAAATACACATTGCAATCTATAAAAAAAAATTATGATTGGAAAACATGTCAATTTTCACTTTTACAATTCCTCTACTAGACACATCAGAACTCTGAATTTTCAAAACTGGGTTGAAAAAATATAAAAACTAGGCCTAATGAAATCCAGTTTAAAAGTTTAAATATATATACACAATATACACATAAAAATATACACAATATACACATATTTACCAAAACATCAACTTATTGATTTAAAGTATTATTCAATTATATTTTAATTAGCATATTATTCCATGTAATAATTTACCTCATCTGTCATCCTAGGACAGATGACTTCTCTGATGGTCTGACATACTAATGAATGTTCTATCTTAGCAGCCAAGGTCATAGGGTTAGGTGTTCCCATCTTCCTCTGGGTTGCTGTCATTGCACCACCCATCTTCATTGCACTTGGTGCCACTAAAATGGATACAAAGAACAATTCTAACTTGTATTAAGTTTTATCATAACAAGAAAAATTAGGACAAAATTAGGTTTACTCAAAATAGTAACCTGTAAACAGTAAGCAATATTAGTTTTTTTAGTAAATGGTTGGGTCTTTTGTAGCTTACAATACAGTATGGATTGTATGTCTATGGATAGTCTCATTGCCAATCATACCATATCTACATTTTTTTTTATCAAATGAAATAATTCATCAGCTTGATTTTAATCTCAAAATATAAAAGTTTTACCAGAGAGGTATATAAAAATATGAATAAAAGAAAAAATGAGGTAAATGTACATAGAGACAACAACAACCCAACAATACAAATGACATAAAGACATTTATTTATCAAAGTATAACAAAGTACTTACATGTAACACTCATTTGTTGATTCATTGGGTTTCCTTTAATCTGTGTCACATTATCTGAAGCTTGACTCTCTGATCGTGATGTTTCTTCACGTCTAGCATCAATCCTGTCTTGGTACTTATCATCCTTGACCAGTCTCTTCTTAATAGCAGCTCTCTTCAGTACACCGGCCCATGTAGCTATACCAAACAGGTGGTGAACATCTGGTGGCCTATACATACAACACAAATACATATCAATAGAGTATTTTCAAGGGACAAATCAATTTGTTGGAGCTGGTATTTAACTTAAACTAAAATCATTTAAAGTTACCTTTTCTTAGATCTGTAGAGTTTCAACTGAATCATTAAAAGTGCAACAACTTAAAATCTAAAATAAATCTTTATAAAAAATAATCATAATTGGCCATATACGAACATTTTTAAAACATTAAATAATCATGAATGCTTGTTTTTTTGTATATATCAAGATGTATAATCTATCATGTGAAAAAGTCAGCCAATTTAAATTTCTGAGTTTATAGTATTTGCTGATGTTAATTGTGCTTACAGTTGATTAATAGTTAGATCTGACAGGGTCTTTAGCCTAACTCCAAGGATGTTTGGCACTTTGAATCCATGTGAAGCACATTTTGCCTTCAACACTAAACAATAATCTGGTTTGACTAGAGATACAGTTCTAAAGATGGCTGACACATAGTTTGGCATTCTACAATCTGGATGTCTAACACTGGCATTAGATGTCATGTGTAGAGCTAGACCTTTCTTCAGGTTTATCTGGAGTGAAAAACAACAAGTGAAATAGTAATTTTCAATTTCTTAATATTCACTTTTTAAGGAACCTTGTTTTACAAAGAGTGTTTTATATTTCAATCATTTCTAATACATTTTAGCCTTCAACAATTTTTGATAGAAATAATTTTCGAATAAACTCCATGACATCATAATTTCATTACACCAAAAAAAAAAAAGCAGGTAATTATCTCTTTATAATGAATATAGATAAATAATAAATAATAAATAATGAGTTGGTCAGATGCTGTTTGTGTTGTTTTAGCTATTGTGGATTCATTATTATTCGTTGGATACCAGTTTTTGTTGATTTCGTTGGTTAAATGTTCAACGAATTGTATATTTTCAATTCGCTTGTATCCAGATTTCGGCAAAACCATGAAATTAAATATTCACGATAGATTCACCTCAATCCAAGAAAATTGGTACCAACGAAAAATAAATGAATCTGCAGTATTCTGCTTGCTTTTGTGCATGATCAAGTTTTTCAAATTTATTTAGATTTCACAAGCTTACTTCTTGTCCATTGCTCAATGCAGCATAACTGTGTCTTGATTTGAGGGCAGACAATACAGATGTAACAAAATCCAGTACAATAGACATGGACAAGTTATTCAGGTTCTGTGATTCATCAAAACAAGCCCAGCATCCATCCTAAAAAACACAACAACATTGTTATTGTTAAGACATTGATATCAAACAATTAGAAATCTATCGGCTAACAACATCTGCATGATATGCCCTTCGTCTTGTGTTTGAAGTTTTATGCAATAATCATAAATAGTTTCTGAGATACGTCGCGACATGTAACCCCCCCTTTTTATTTACAAAAAACTCAATAACTAAATTAAAATTTTGAATCATCACCAAAAAGTATAAAGATCTTTAGATTAATATAACTAAGAAGTGTGTAAAGTTTTAAGCAATAATCATAAATCTTTTTTGAGATATGGTGCGACATGTGAAAAAAACACATTCCCGTTTTAGTTACAAAGTCCCGTAACTCAAAAAGTTTAAATCTTATTTTCACCAAAAAGTGTACAAATTGTTTAAACATCATAAAAAACAACTATATTCAGTTTCATGAAATTTGAAAAAGTTGTTCTCAAGTTATGGTGCCACATGTATATGCTGGACAGACAGACTGACAAACGGACGCCAGACAATTGTATACCATAATACGGCCCATCAAAATTTTAAAACTGCATCTCTTCCTCCTTATTATACAAACATTATACATATGTAACATATAGGAAAACAACACACTTTTATCTAAATCTGACAAATGATTGACAGAAAAGTGGTGACAATAAAATTACATGTCTTTGATGAAAAGAGGAATATGGTCTGAAACAAATTAGATGTCCACAAAGCAGGCATCATACCAAAACTTTTCAGGACATTTAGTCCTAATTAGGAGATAACTGTATTGTATTTTATAGCTCCGACGGCATCAATTGGGGATTTGATGGTCGCAAATTAAGTTTACTGGCGACGCGTTAGCGGAGACAGTAAACGGGTATTTGCGACCATCAAATCCCAAATTGATGCCGTCGGAGCTTAAAATACAATATTGTTATCTCCATTCTAATGAAACTGACAGAAAACAACATTAAAACATGTATTTAAAATCTGTCATATGCTGTCTGCGCTTGCGCGTACGTCCCATAGCATCAATTGTCAATTGATGCCATGTAAGAAAGTGACGTCATCCAATCAAAATGAACGTTACAAACGTTGTTGCATTAGAATTAACATTTATATTTAGCCTACATGGTTTACTGTTTGCAAGACAGACTTTTTAATCTTTTTAATAATTACTTAAGTTGAGATGAAAGGCTGTTTTTTATTGGGCCAGGTTAAGTTAAAAAGATAGTTTTACAAAGGCAGTGTAGAGGAGACAGGAAAATATATGTATTCTTACCATAGCAGTTCCTTGTACAATCTTTCCCATACCACTGGTATCACTCTCTGGTGAACATTGTACTAACATCAGAAATTTACCAAAAAGGTTGGCAAGTCCCTGAAAATAAATATCAAACAAACTACTTAAAACTCTAAATAAGTAATATTCTCATTGTCAATTCAAATCTGACCCCAAAGGTGACAAAAAGGAATCTGTGACAAAACAAATCTAAACAGTAATTAAGAATAATAGAATATATTTTAATTTTTTGTTGCAAAAACCTACAAAAAATAATTTCAATATAATACATAAATTGAGATACCTAAATAGATATGCAAATAACAGGCTATTATTTGAACTTGGAATTATTTTTAATTATGGAATTTGCTTGATTTCTTGTTATTGAAATTTTTAATAAATTCCATGTTTATTCTGTACTGAAATGTTCTGTGCTGCGCACAACACTTTCTATTACAAAGAAAATAGTATATTTTCAATAGAATGTACTGTGCCGCGCACAACACTATCTAACCAAAATACATTGTATGGAAAGTGTTATTAATTGCTGAAAAGATTATAATACCAAATAAACATGGAATTTATTAAAAATTTTAAACACAAGAAATTATGCAAATTCCATAATTAAAAATAATTCCAAGTTCAAATAATAGCATGTTAAATACTGAATTTGTCCTTTAACATGTTAGCTTTAGTCCTCAATATGGGCTTCAGTATATCATATACTAACTTTTACAGTTTCTGTCTTGCCAACACCACCAGGGCCAACAATATGACTGCCCTGTACATTGTTAAGGGCCTGTGACATTGTCAGGAAGCATCTCTCTGTGACCGGTGTGAGGGCCACGCCAGGTTCTGCACCATAGAATTCATTACAGTAATGATAAGATGAATCCAGAATCCAGATCAATGGTTCATATTCCTCTTCTGTAATGGTTAATAATATGTTTTACATTTTGTTAATTTTTTTCCACAAAATTTGGGCTCTCTCTTCTGAACTTTAAAAGTTTCATATGACAGGTAAAGATATGGCTTTTCAAACTGAACACAACAATGAAAATAGGTCAAATGAAGTAAAATATCATAATAATACACAATAAATAGATTTGTTCAGTGAACAATAAAATCACAAACAAAATATACAGTAATTCAATAGTTTCTTTATGTTGAAAATAGGTTTATCATTTATATCTCAAGAAATCTAATGTTTCTTCTTTGTTTATAATTTTTTTTAATTAATAATACAATGAAAAAGTAGGGAGTAGGAAATAAAATCAAAAAAAGGAAAATATGGGTAAAAATGGACTAATATAAAAGTTAAGTGTTTTGGGTGCCAAGGAGCCTTATTTACTCATCTGGAAGAAATAAGGATGTCTTAATAGATGTCTATGCAGAAATCAGAATTAAAATGTAATCACTAAAAAATATTTTCTGTAGCTACTGTGATTTCAAGATCAAAATGTGTTTTACAAACAACTGCATTTTAGATTTATGTTCATTTTTTTAGTCTGGATATCCTTGTGATCAATCATGTTCAGTTTTTGAAAAAAGTGAAGTAATTTTACAGAAGATCTTTGTAAAAAGTTTACAGACAACAAACACCTAGTGTAAACAAAAGCTAAAACTGGTCTCTGTCTGACCAGATGAGCTAAAAATCTGTACATTCAAGATGTGAAAAATAAAGCTGTGTTGTGTATTAAAGCTAGAAGTTGAAGTATATGTAATAAGAAAGAGGTGTAAAAAATCTGCATTTAAAAATCTGATCATAAAATACATGATCAAAATATAGTGCATTTAAAATTTGAAAATCACAATGTGAAATAGAAGAACATTTGCTTCATTTAAAATTTGTAAAAAGAAACCGTTGTTTCATTCAAAATCTAAAAATAGAAGAAAAAAAACTTATTTGGAGATTAAAAATCTAATTTCCTATAAGTGCTGAAATTAGGATTTTATCCAAAAAAAAGTAAATGAGTTGCAGAAAGCAAAAAATACATTTGCAGCTGTGCAGTGTCTGCAGAAAACAGTACATAACTGAAAATCCATCATACTGCAAGGATTCTATAAATATTACATTTATCAACAAACTACCAAGCAGAATTTAAAAAAAAAATGTACAATTCCAACCACCTAGTGTGGAATTCTTACGTATATGTAAATCTGTCAAACTTGTTTGACTAGCGGTATCCTCTCCCATAAGATCATCAGCCTCAGCCACTAGAAGTCAATGTTAATTAGAATAGTAATGTGAACTACTACTACTTATGTGATCTTATCATCATGCAAATATTAAATATTTCTATAAATAATCAAAGTACTTCCCAAAAAAGCAAGCAGTAATATCTTAATAATACCAATATTGAATCAGGAAGAGAGTTGCCACACAAACACGTTCAACCCTATTACTTTCAGTGTGTGCCAACCTGCAACTCAGTGCGTATCTTTTGTTGCTTTATTTGTTTTTTTTCGATTATGTTTGAACTTAAATCAGGCTGTTTAAATTTTCTTGTTTATTGAACATTTGTCATGTCCAGCTTTTTAGAACATGCTATTAGGTATTGATTTTGCTCTGGTTGCTACCTTCATAGTCATTTTGGTTTTTGGTGAAAAAATTTCACATTGGCAATCATCTTCATATTTTTATTTTGCTTAAAGTTTTTACAATGATGTAAATATCTCTCCAAAAAAATCCTATATTATTCATTGTGCATCTACCTCAAACTGGCAACTCATGTATTTCACAGCCTTTGACTCTTTTACCAAAATTCTTACAATCAGAATTGATCTTTCGTTAGAATGACATGTTCATGAACAGAAAATGTTTTGGTGAAAAGAGCAGCTATAACACAAAATAACAGAATATGTGAATACATTTTCAATATTTTAACCATCACAAGCATATAGATTATTCTTAATGCAAGTCATTTCATGCAATAGTATTTTTTTGTGTTTTATAATAATAAGCATTTTTGCCCAGATGTTCTGTCCATGCAATAAAGATCTACTGTGAAAAGATCATTATATATGCATATATTTCTAGCATTAGTATATATAACTATGTGAGCATGACAATAAATAAATAATCAACCTACCGACAGGGTGATAATAACACCTCACACTCCTCCTCCATTCAAAATCTGTTGATTCTCGTAACTTTCTATTGCACATATTCTCTAAAACATCTCGTAAATACAGGGATTGCTGCAAAAAATACATCTCAATTTAAAATACATCCATATAGATATTATATTGTATTGATAAATTAAAAAAACTGCATCTGTTCCATATAAATATTCCTATATCACTAGTGAATTGCAATTAGTTATTTTTTAAAACCAAACTAGCCAGGTTGAAAACATATTCAAAACATTGTATTGTCAGAAGACATTAACACAGCAATGGTTTCAAAGGTCTAAATAAAAAAAAAAATGTGAAATTAACTAAATCTATGGTACAACCTTTAGACCTTTAAAAGCTGACTAAAACGACATGCAACTGTTATTCACTCATTTTAGAAGGAACTTACAGCGACCATACACTCCAGTCTAGATTTATGTACAGGTAACATTGGTTCCTCAATGGTCCTCCAGGCTCCTCTCATCAGCACTGATGTCAGTTTAGAGGTATGAATGGAATATCGTTTCAGGGCACCTTGTAGAGCTTTACGATCATACTTGATTTCAGAAATTCCAATCTCACATTCTTTGGTCCAGAAATACAACATTCCAATCTTACATACTTGTGCTGGATACTATAAAATCAAAAATGAAAACATAAATTTAACACAAATTATTTACTGGTACATTTTTGTAATAATATAGGTTTCTGGAATAACAAGTAATGTTTAAAGAAAAAATGTTAAATATAGATTTTTAACTGAAAAACAAAACTGTAATACTTATCATTGTTAATACTTTATTTTACACCTAAACTTGGGAACCAAATTCCTGACAATTTAGTTTCACAATTTAAAAGAAATTCACTCGGACTAATTCATGACGATTTATATTCAATTGTAATTATTCAATTGTGAATGTAACTGAAATAAATGACTTGCAAAAATTATTTTGTTTACAGTACTTTAACAATACATACATCTTTATCAGCAAGAAAGTACACAGTTTTACAATCTATTTTCTTAAAGAAAATTTCAAAATACTATAATTTAAGACAACTGACCTTTGATGCCCATTCATCCATGACCACCCCTTGATTACAGTCCTGTATTATATTGTTATTCATCTCTTTGATAGTCTTGGCAGCTGATTCACTTAATCCCAGAAGCCATACTTCTACACCATCAGCTAGTTTCACCTAAAATTCAAACAAATATCATAATTTCAATTTCAAATTAGTACGGGATTGAGACTCCCTAAATAGAGGCAGACCTAAATTAAATACTGTGCATTTACCATTATTCATTGGATACCAATTTTTCACAGATTTCATGGATACTGAGTAACCACCAATTCAAATATTCAACGAATTACAAATTCCAAGTTTCCTCAATCCACGAAAATTGGAACCCACAAAAATAAATGAATCCTAAGTAATGAAAAAGCTTTTCATTCTTTTATTTGAACTCCATTTATCTTTTCAACACTAAATGAGGCAAAATAAAAATAAAATATGGAAAAGTCATCTTTGGGACTAACAAGAACTAAGATACCAACCTTATCTTTTAGTGCAATAGTTTCTCCCTCAGAACTTGATATGGCTGTAGCCTCATACAATATAATGTCTTCTATGATACCTTCTGATGGTAGATATGAAGGACCATGCTGCATAACACTCGGATTTAAACTCTGAAAATTTTAAATAAATCCATTATTAATTTAAATTGAAGTAATGTGAACATTTTACAAATTATATTTCTAAAATTAATATGTTTTACTCTTTATTACATTATGACAGACTTTGAATAAATTTCATATGAGAATAATGTTTGTATTTTATTTTAAAAGTTTAACAATTGTATAATATTATTAGTTATTAATAATTAAAAAGTTTCTTTCTTTTATATTAAAGTCAGGGGAATCCACAAACTACGTTTTTCAATATTTCAGCATGCTTCTAAAACTTAGCATAAAATCTGTTTTTGTAAGAATTTCAAGCTTCATACGGACAAAGGTTTTCATAGACTAACTGACAATACCTCTTTAAAATCAATGATAATAATTTTTGCCATTTTTACGCAAATATTAGAAAAATTTAAAGCTTACTCATAGATTTCCCAGGCTTATAAATGAAAATGTAGTCTGAAAACTCTATTTTAAGTTACAAACAGTAAGGAAATGACAACAACAAAAATAATACAAAAAATTGCATTACAGAAACAAACATGCAGTTTTTTTTAAATATTGTGTATATAACTGGAAAGGAAGTATTTTTTTTGTCTTGAACAAGGTTGGAGTGAATATGGTACATTTCTGATACAGAAACAGATTTTTTTAAAACAGGCCAACTAATACTTAATGGCAGGGAAAATGAAAAGTATTCCTTGCATAAAACAGAAAAGAATATAACAAAATACATTGCACAAAAAACTTTGCAATCAACAACAAAGAGAACAAATAACAAAACTTTTGAGAATTGTGTAGTATAATACCGCGACATTCCAAATACTTTTCTTAGAAGTCGTACAAGAACTTCCAAGATTATAAACTTTGCTGTTTCTTGATTTCTTATTCTTACTCTGCTTAAAAAAATAAAAGTTGTAAATTGTAACATCTATACTCAAATGTACAATGGAATATGTTTATCCTATTATGTCTATATGTTTTGTTCACACATTGTTGTCAATATGATGGAATCTTATACGACTGTAATACAAGTGAGAGGTTTCTTTCTGTTTTGAATTTTCCTTCTAAGTTTTCACTTTGTCAAATTTGATTCAATCAGGGGTTTTCTGCAAAACTTACAAAACTCTATTTTTGTAACAACAACAACTTTTTTTTGCTGTTTTTATTGTAAAACATACAAATAAAATAATTTTTATTTTCTACAAATTTTCCATATGTTTTTTTTTTTTAACCATTCAAAGATGTCAATATTTCTAAAAATAAAACCTATGTTCAAGATGTTGTATAATTATATGATAGTACTTTTATTTTTTGTAATATATATCAAATCTCATCATAACCGTTAAATCATTCTAAACATGCATGAAATATTTGCCATACTCTGGACATTTAACAACCAACATACAAGCAATCCTTTCATTAAACAGTGTACAATTTAGACCATAAAATAAACAACATTTAGGCAAAGTTGGCTTTAGATGAATTTGGCTATTTATTTTAGGTATTTTTGACATATAGCTCTTCAACGATTTTTGGTACTTATACATCTTCAGATTTCAAATGTTTGGCTTTGAGCATTCCTGATGAAGGTAAATCCAGAAAAGCCCTTCGGACGCAATAAATCATAAAACGTGTTGTTTTCCATTTTTTACATTCAATGTATTTTTGGTCCATACTGCTTATGAATGCAGCACCAGAATAATTGTGAATTTGATTTTCAGAGTCTTCAGCTAAGTGTTGCTTTTTCATGTAGCAAAAAAGCAAAAGCCATCAAATTCAAAACATCAATTCAGAATCAAATTTAAGCAGAGAATACCAAAAAAAGTATGTATAAAAGCTGAAGAATATTACTTGTAAAACTGAACATGTTAATTACAAAGTTTATTAGTTTTTCTTTGAAAAATATTACAGGGTTGATATTTCAGAAAAATATATTGCATGTCACAAAAAATAAATATATTCTTGCAATCTCATCTATTTCAATGTCCTGTTTCATATTATGTATTCTATTATCGACCCTTTGACCTCATACACTGAACAAGTTTTTGTTCTAACTAACTATGAATTGTACCATCTAAAATGAAGGCAACCTAAAGCTCTATTTCCTTCAAAGCTTTAGTCAATCATAATATCATACATCATTGGCAATGTAATTCAATTGGGGTAATGACCTCTTCACATGCAAAAGTTGCAGTTATTTTGATTAAGATTGAATGTAATCTTCAAAGTTGATTGTGCCTTAAATATTTTTTCTATTGTGTGTGTAATATTGTTGCTTTAAGTCTAGAGGTCTGAAGTTACTCTAACCTTTAAATTTTGATAAGTTTTATTCTTATACTGTGAAACCTTGTTATAATTTTGTGGAGTTACATATAAAAGTAAAGCTCCTGTCTTCATATTTCCATTAATAGGTTTAGACATTGTACTCTGTAAATCGTTTTAAAGAAGGATGTAAAAGATCTGTAATTATTCAGTAATTTGTTAAAAGAATGCCAAAAAACAGGTTACTTTTTTGTAGGTTTAGGCCAATTTATTAATGTGCTAGCATCTAACTTTTCTTTTTTCTTACACAGCAATCAAACAATGTGCATGCATTTTGTTATTTTAACACTTTATATACCCTTAATCCCTGAAAACAATAAAATAAATACATTCATTTAATTGTGCAATAATGATTTTTTTTCAACCTTGAAATCGGTGCGCATCACC
The DNA here is from genome assembly GCA_019925275.1 of Mytilus edulis. Taxonomy (NCBI): domain Eukaryota; kingdom Metazoa; phylum Mollusca; class Bivalvia; order Mytilida; family Mytilidae; genus Mytilus; species Mytilus edulis. The sequence continues at coordinate 70,924,129 of CM034357.1, forward strand.
ACAGCTGCAATTTTGTGAAATCATGCAAATTTTTTTTCAAATACAACATTCACATGTATAGTTCTGGTACAACCAGCAAAAACCATTTTGATGATAAACATTCATTTTATCACATGTGCATATAGTTCCATATATCATCAATACAAACTGATAACAAAAAGTAATAAAATTGAATACAACATCTCTATACCTTCTTGGTTTCTGAGGTGGTTGGAGCAGAAACTTCATCCTTGCTCTAATTATAAACATTATTAAAAAAATAAAAAGATTTTTACTATCCCTCACAATATTCAAATAGCATTCTTTTACTTTAGTCATTGCATAATGTTAGTAATAAAATACTTTTTCTTAAATATTCCAAACAAACCCTTTCAGTCACAAAAAAAACAAACAATGACAAATATTGTCCTAAAAAGCTCAAGAATGACACATTTTTAAAAGATTTAATTTGTAACACTTGACATAGAAAGTTTACAGCTGACATTTAAAGATTAGTAAAGTTTTCTACAAAGGAGAACAAGAAATGAGGAAGACTGAGTCTCATTATACTCCATTACACTTTTATTTTGCTATGGTAACCATATCTATTAGTCACAACCTATTTCAGACATGACAGAATTTTTTTTTTATAGATTTGTATAAATACTTGATAACGTTAATAATTCATATTAAAACAAAATATTAATAAGGCGTCCTCATTTCATTTCTCTTTGAAATTAGAATAACATTCTACTTTTAATCTCTTTTACTTGTTCATGGATTTAAATACTGAACAAACTTACATAATGTTCTGTTAGTCTCTTATCTATCTTTGGTGGTGTGGTGCTCCTAAGACTAGGAGACAACATAGATTTACCACCAGCTCTAGAGCTTGTACTGGTCCTGTGTCCATCAGTACCTTTGCCAAATCCTATTTCATCAGTTGGTAGCTCATCCTCAGGTGGGTTGGCTTCCTCTAATTTGACATCTGATATTGAACTGAACAGTGATCTGTTGAAAATAGAGACGTTTTAATAATGTGAAATTTTCAAAACATAATTAAAAAGAAATTTCATATCAGTTTATTCCTTCATGAATTTGCATTATAAGACAATTATGATTGAACAGCAACTGTGCCAAAACTTAAATATTAAATTCTTATTTATATTGTTTGATTGTTGGTTGCTTAATGTCCATTCTACTTTATAAGATAATACCAGAGGTCTGACTGACACAATGATTGCTCAATAAGTATCAGATATTATTATCTAAAAAAAGCACTCTTCTGATTATGTGGATGGGTTATAAACTTACCTTAGGTGTGGTCTCACGGATTCCATATCCGCTGGACGACTCAGGATTGACAATAGAATAGGATCAGAGACGAAGTAAAATCTAGGGAAAGCTCTCCTCTTGTTGTCTAGATATACCATCAGGGATTTAAAACAGATTTCTAATTCATCATAGATAATTTTATAATGGAGAACCTTAGATCCTTCTCCTCCTCCATGACAACACTGCAAATAAAAAATGCAATCTTTTAACAAATCTACTTATATGTTGTACACGCCTTCCAAAATGCTTTATTTTTTTTGTATTTCTACTGACAAGCTTTCTCCATTGTAACTTTAGTTTATTCACAACATATTTTAGGCTTGGTTTGGTATACAGCTTAGAATATTGTATAGATGTCAGTCTATTGTTGAACACTGTATCTTGACCTCTAAATGTATTTAAGTAAATGCTTTCTCATTGATTGTTGATAATTCATGTGTTAATTCTCTTTTTTTTTGTACAGAAATCCATAAATAACTGTTGACATAACCTGCTTATCAACATCATAGTAACACTATTCCATCATATCAAGTTGACTACCCCATGTTTAAGGTTACTTATACAGAATCTAGACATGTAACAAGTGTTCAATTATCACAAAAATATAGTATATATACCAATACACATAATTAACAGCGCCAAGAGTTCAATTATCATTCATACCTGAAGAACGTTCCTTGTATCAAATGCCTTTTTCATCAGTTTCATCCAAGTTTTATCTACTCTGGTAAATCTTTTAGCTTCTTGGGGCAGTTCCTAAACAACAACAAAAAAAAAGTATATAACACTGTTTTGTCAACAATGTACTGAAATTCTGATTTACTAATAATAGTTCTTTTAGTTTCCACCTTTTCATCACAATGTTCAATTTCAAATAATGGAAAATTTTAATTTATGAAAACATGCAACAAAATGAGTCAGAACTTCTGAAGTTCAAGGAAAAAAAATAAGTATTTCAGAGTTTCTTTAAAGCATAATTTTTAGTTTTACCATAACAAGTACATAATATTATTTAATCAATCATCAGATTTATTGTTGTCAATTATTCATGTTTAACGAAGCAAGTATTTTTTATTTTATAAATAAGGTATACAAACCCTGGCAGCAGCAACATTGGTGAAGACAGCTTCCAAATACTGCCACAAATCTTGTACTTCTAACCACAATTCTAAGACTTCTGCCACCTCCTTTAGTTTGACTGCCAGAGATGCTGTTTCTGTTCTGAGTGGAGCTATATACTTAGATGTTAACATGTTAGCCAGTAAAGCTTGAGAGTCTTCTAACTGTTCTAGTAATCTCTCAGTAAAGGCTTTGTCTAGGTACATAGGTCCACGTTTCTTGTAATGTTCAAATGCTAACACTTGTTCTGTCCATTCTTCCTCTGTTACTTTCATTTTGATCTCTAATTCTAACTCTCTGGCTGCACCATGACAGATTTCTTCTATTTCTGTTTTATGTCTGCAAAATTTTAACCAAATCATATCATAACAAAGAAAAATATGCAATTACACATTATGCATTATATTAATTTCATGCATTCATTCATACAAAAAAATGCCAATAATGATGACAAAAAAAATAGTGAGACAATGTGAGACAATATTCAAATTAATCATAATTTTCCTTATTCCTAAACACGAAATGCAATTCGCTGTTTCAGAATCTAATGCATTCTGGTTATATTTTCAAAAGCCTACACCAAAATGTTGTAATTGGTTTAAAACATTCTAAACGATGGAAATTCAACCAATGATGTAAATGTTTATTCCATTTTGGTGTACAACAATGAAATTACCTATAGTTCTTTAGATTTTGAAAACGTGAATAACAAGAATGTGTCCATAGTACACAGATGCCCCACTCGCACTATCATTTTCTATGTTTAGTGGACCGTAAAACTGGGGTTAAAACTCTAATTTGGCATTAAAATTAGAAAGATTATACCATAGGGAACATGTATACTATGTTTCAAGTTGATTGGACTTCAACTTCATCAAAAACTACCTTGACCGAAAACTTTAATCTGAAACTTGCACTATCATTTTCTGCGTTCAATTTACCGTGAAATTAGGTCAAAACTATAATTTGGTGTGTTAAATTTAGAAAGATAATATCATAGAGAATATGTGCACTAAGTTTCAAGTTGACTGGACTTCAACTTCATCAAAAACTACCTTGACTAAAAACTTTAATCTACTGCAGGACAGACAGACGGACGGACGGAACGACAGAGTAACGGACGTACTGACCAGAAAACATAATGCCCCTCTAATATCGTAAGTGGAGGCATAAAAACATACATTGACTTCTAGATCTTTATGTTTTTTTCAAGCTGTAAGGTTGTTGTCTAATTGAAATATACGGTATATCTCCATATAATGATAAAAGATATTAGTGGTTGTATTGACATGAAAGTTTCTTGACTGAATGTACATTTTAAAAACAGTTTAATACCACACTTCATTTTATAAATTATCAAAGATACCAGGCTTATAATTGTAATATGGTCTTGTTTACATTCCAAATACCATAAAATAAAGCATTTTATTGGTAAAACTTACTTGATTAATTCTATCTCTAAAAGATGTTTCAATTTGAACACATTGGCTTCTAATGGGAATGAACTGTGTGTGACAAACATAACTCTGGACCAATGACGATTTCTTATTTCCTGAAAGTACAAAAAAATTGTTATCTACTATGAACCATGTATAGTAAGTCAAATATACACTTTGACATAAATATATTTTTAAAAAAAATCAAAGAAGTACTTCCAACATGTTTCATTTTCTAAATTAAATTGTTTTTTCTTGTTCATTGGATCTTTGAACACAGCTTAATTTCATATGATTTCACATCCATAAAACAAAATATACAGTTAACTCTCATTGTCTCGAACTGGGTTGACTTGAAATTTCGGATGAGTCGAATTTTTCACATGGTCCCGAACTTTGTTCCATATTAATGTATGCATTTCGACTCCCAATGAGTCAAAATTGGATGAGTCAAAATTTCGGTTGAGTCCAACTAAATTTACGGTCCTAAAGTTAAAAGCATTCAAAATTTGTGTATCTTGAAATGTTTCTCTAATTCGACTGACTTCGAGATAATGAGAGTCGACTGTATTTCAATTGAAAAGAGGCCCAAATAAGGATGTAATCACATATTATAATTTCAGGGAGTCAAAGTATCAATTACATTCAGTTTGATATACATGTAGAATGTTGTTCTTTTGTATTTTTCCATTGTTTTCTTTTGTTTCATTATCAAGATATATCCTAACTTTACTAAGGACACATGTAACAAATGTTTACTCTCCAACAACTGGTTCAATCAAATTAATTATTACCACAACCAAAGAGTTGTCAAATCTTATTTTCAGTTATTTAATGTTTATTTTTTTTCATTTTCATATGATAAAAATTTATATATATGTACAAAATGGATCATCCTGGTTTGGATACTAGTGACAGTAATCCCTAAATTTTATCCTACCACTGCAAACATTAAGATTAAGGATTCTAACAGCTAAGTAAGTTCAACATAAACACTCTAGACAGAAATTTAAACAACTTGACGAGTTCACAATATCTGTTATTTCAACATAAATCCAAACATTTTTAGATATGATTAATTGGTCAAGATTCAAATTGAAGGTCAGTGAACAATCAATCCTCTAAATTTTTTGGGCATCTCTGCTGCTAGTCTCCCAGTCAATTCTTTTCTTGTTGCTTTTGTCCTAAATAATAAAAAACTTTGTTCCCTGTTGACTTCTTTATTCTTCTGCTTTGTTGTATTCCTCCAATTTCTACATCGCTGACTTTTTTTAATTTTTTTATAATGAAGCAAATAATTTTAGAAATGTTGGAAGCAATTGAAGATCATGAATCAAGTAGACCCATAGTTACAACAAACCAATCAAACACACCCATACTTACAGCTATATCATATTTTTCATCTCTCTGTTTAAGGTACACATATTATAAGATGGTGCATATAAATATAGTGGTATAAGCAAAACTATCACAACTGCAAATTGTGTGCTCTGAAGTCTATGTTAACCAATTTACCATAGAATGTATTAATAATAATTTCTGTATTAAATTTCAATTGAAAAAGTGAATATGTAAAGATGTATTTTGTACTGTAAATTCGGAAATTATTGCATGCATTTATTATTGGGATTTTATCATTTTAGACTAAAATGTGATTTTAATTTTTGCGATATTCAGAAAAATCCTCTTTAATTCATATACAAAATTTCAAATGAGAGATTAAATTATTGAGATAATAACCTTGTCACATTTTTTGCAATACTTAAAACATCGCAATAGTTTCTAAATTTACAGAACTCTTTCACAGTGTGTAAACATTTGATATATATGTATGTTTAATGAACAAATCATTTATTTTACCTTAGAATTAAGTGCCTTGAGAAGAGGGAATACTTCTAAGTACGTCTGTAGGGATGTCTTCAGATCATTATATGCATCTTTATCCTTCAGTTTACTGGGTAAAGCCAGACATTCATCCAGTATCCTTCAACCTAAAACATATAATGTTTATTTTATATCCTTCAGTTTACTGGGTAAAGCAGACACTCATCCCAGTATCCCTCAACCTAAAACATATAATGTTTATTTTATATCCTTCAGTTTACTGGGTAAAGCCAGACATTCATCCCAGTATCCTTCAACCTAAAACATATAATGTTATTTTATATCATAGCAAACAGTCTGTAGCCAGGATGTCTCTGAGGGAGATATAAGATGTCATAATGCTTTGATTATAATAAGTCAAACTTCAATCTGAAACCCAACTCTTTAAGTGTCTAAAAATTGTATTTTTTGCCTTCATGTATGTTATGTATATTATGTGTAGTTTGTTGTATGCCTATAGATGTTATGACTTTGATAAAGTATTATTATGAACCCCCAGGCTAGATGAGGCAACAATGTTCATAGTGAAACAATTTTCATAGTAATAATATTACAGTTTGAAATTTTTGAGGAAAACTTTTTAGTAGTGGCTTTATATAACAGTTTCCAGAAAAAATACTACTAGTAATTCATAATAAAACTAACCAATTAACCTCATAATATAATTCTTACCTCAATATGAGCAGCTTCCAGATCAACATCAGCCCATAATGTATCTTTAAACCTATTGTCAAATCTAATGAACTTCTGAAACAGTCCATATAACTGGTTCAACAGATGTAATTCTTCTCCTGTCTTATCAAGTTCAATGAAAGGTTTACATATAATACCAAATAGTTTAGATACAGAGTCTAGAGTCTTTCTCTTCAGATCAAATAAAACATAACTCTGTTGGAAGAAATCAAGACGAGAAACAGCCTCAGATGGAGGTATTCCTGGAACCATTGGACCTTGTCCATCAAAGTCATTTCTGAACCGCAACACTTCTACATTGAAAGACTGAAAATAAATAATTAAAACATTTCATAAATAAAAATCAAAGCAATTGTTAGGTATATTCATTGTAACAGTCACCAGACAATGCAACAAAATTACCATAAATCAAATTAGAGGCTATTATTAATCTTCAACAACAGACATGTCCATATAATATGTACAATCTAATTTTCCACTAGACTAGCCTTGTTAAGAATAAAACAATAACTGATACTCCTTAGAATGCTAGACATTTCATTTTCAATTGCATGTTTCACTATTCATCTATTTAATTTGTTTGATAATGCCTATGAAATTTTTAATTGTAAATTGTTAATTTCATGTCTAAGATTTTTCCTATAACTACACAGCCACCCTAAAACAAATTGAGAAATTAAGTAAAATATAACCAGAAAAATAGATACTTTTCGTTTTGTTTCAAACAAAAACTAGAGGCTCTAAAGAGCCTGTGTCGCTCACCTTGGTCTATGTGCATATTAAACAAAGGACACAAATGGATTCATGACAAAATTGTATTTTGGTGATGGTGATGTGTTTGAAGTTCTTACTTTCTGAACGATTTTGCTTCTTACAATATTATCTATAATGAACTTTGCCCATTAGTAACAGAGAACTATATTTGGTAAAAATTTACATAATTTACCAAATTAATGAAAATTGTTAAAAATTGACTATAAAGGGCAATAACTCCTTAAGGGGTCAATTGACCATTAAGGTCATGTTGACTTATTTGTAGATCTTACTTTGCTGAACATAATTGCTGTTTACAGTTTATCGCTATCTATAATAGTATTCAAGATAACCAAAAACGGCAAAATTTCTTTAAAAATTACCATTTGGAGGGCAGCAACCCAACAACCAGTTGTCCAATTCATCTGAAAAATTCAGGGCAGATAGATATTGACTTGATTAACAATTAACTTCTTGTCAGATTTGCTCTAAATGCTTTGGTTTCATAGTTATAAGCCAAAAACTGCATTTTACCCCTATGTTTTATTTTTAGCTGTGGCGGCCATCTTAGTTGGTTGACCAAGTCATGCCACACATTTTTTAAACTAGATACCCCAAAGATGATTGTGGCCAAGTTTGGATTAGTTTGGCCCAGTAGTTTCAGAGGAGAAGATTTTTGTAAAAGATTACTTTAATTTACGAAAAATGGTTAAAAATTTACTATAAAGGGCAATAACTCCTAAACGGGTCAACTGACCATTTTCGTCATGTTGACCTTTTTGTAGATCTTACTTTGATGAACATTATTGCTGTTTACAGTTTATCTCTATCTATAATAATATTCAAGATAATAACCAAAAACAGCAAAATTTCCTCAAAATTACCAATTCAGGGGCAGCAACCAACAACGGGTTGACTGATTCAACTGAAAATTTCAGGCAGATAGATATTGACTTGATTAACAATTTAACTTCTTGTCAGATTTGCTCTAAATGCTTTGGTTTCATAGTTATAAGCCAAAAACTGCATTTTACCCCTATGTTCTATTTTTAGCTGTGGCGGCATCTTAGTTGGTTGACCAGGTCACGCCACACATTTTTTAAACTAGATACCCCAAAGATGATTGTGGCCAAGTTTGGATTAATTTGGCCCAGTAGTTTCAGAGGAGAAGATTTTTGTAAAAGATTACTTTAATTTACAAAAAATGGTTAAAAATTGACTATAAAGGGCAATAACTCCTACACGGGTCAACTGACCATTTTGGTCATGTTGACTTATTTGTAGATCTTACTGTGCTGAACATTATTGCTTTTTACAGTTTATCTCTATCTATAATAATATTCAAGATAATAACCAAAAACAGCCAAATTTCCTCAAAATTACCAATTCAGGGGCAGCAACCCAACAACCGATTGACCGATTCATCTGAAAATTTCAGGGCAGATAGATCTTGACCTAATAAACATTTTTATCCCTGTCAGATTTCCTCAAAATGCTTTGGTTTTTGAGTTATTAGCCAAAAACTGCATTTTACCCCTATGTTCTATTTTTAGCCGTGGCGGCCATCTTGGTTGGTTGATCAGGTCACGCCACACATTTTTTAAACTAGATACCCCAAAGATGATTGTGGCCAAGTTTGGATTAATTTAACCCAGTAGTTTCAGAGGAGAAGATTTTTGTGAAAGATTACTTTAATTTACGAAAAATGGTTAAAAATTGACTATAAAGGGCAATAACTCCTAAACGGGTCAACTGACCATTTTGGTCATGTTGACTTATTTGTAGATCTTACTTTGCTGAACATTATTGTTGTTTACAGTTTATCTCTATCTATAATAATATTCAAGATAATAACCAAAAACAGCAAAATTTCCTCAAAATTACCAATTCAGGGGCAGTAACCCAACAACCGATTGACCGATTCATCTGAAAATTTCAGGGCAGATAGATCTTGACCTGATAAACATTTTTACCCCATGTCAGATTTGCTCTAAATGCTTTGGTTTTTGAGTTATAAGCCAAAAACTGCATTTTACCCTATGTTCTATTTTTAGCCTTGGCGGCCATCTTGGTTGGTTGACCGGGTCACGCCACACATTTTTTAAACTAGATACCCCAATGATGATTGTGGCCAAGTTTGGTTTGATTTGGCCCAGTAGTTTCAGAGGAGAAGATTTTTGTAAAAGTTAACGACGACGGACGACGACGGACGACGGACGACGACGGACGACGACGACGACGGACGCCGGACGCAAAGTGATGGGAATAGCTCACTTGGCCCTTCGGGCCAGGTGAGCTAAAAAGAGAAAATGTTTTTTGCACTCGCCACGATATGACTGTTTTGTGCTAATGCAAACATCAATAAATCAATATACTCAAGCCATTTAGACATTTATGATCGAAGTTTATGCTATCATGCAAGATATTTTGTATTTACCTTGACTTGTTTATCCAGTTCTTGTTCAAATGTTCCTCTCTTCTCTATCAACAGTTTATGCCTGACTTCCTCTGCCAGTTCCATCAATTCTTGCCACTTGTCTCGTAACTGATCAACTTCCTCAACCTCATTACGAGGTAACCTCAGCTCAAATTCTCTGTAATGATAATAAGTATTATATACTCCTTGTAAGTAAAGTTTAGAACTTTCACTATTTTTATAAACCATACTACCTAATTTGATCACAATATTAGAGAAATGAACACAATTTAAAAAAAATTGTATGTAATTATTTTTCAAAGGTTTCTATTTTTTAGTGTATCTGCTAGATAACTTCAGAGGGGTACCTTACCTAATAACTGCTTTCCCATTTCCTTTCTGTTTTAAAATCTGAACTGAAATATATTTCTGCTGTTTTTAAATTCATTTGAAAAAATAGTGTTTAAGTTCCAGTTAGATAATTTAAACAGGATAAAAATATATCATCTTACCTTAGTTTGGCATACATAGTTTCTATAGGCAAATAAATTCCATCTATTTTGTTTTCCATATCTCTGAGTTCTTCCAGTAAATGTAAGGCACTATTTAATTGGTCCAATGATATCACATCTAATTCTAGTCTATTACGTACATTAGACCTGTACAATACAGCACTATCTAGTTTTTTCTTGGCTTCTTCATGTAAAACAGAAGCAAAATGACTCTTCCACTGCATTGCAAATCCATGTAAAGCATCTTTAATAGGGTCAGTTTTCAGACAAATAGGACCAACAGGAAGGATTTCAGGTATGGCGAGAACCTTCTTTTCTATGTACAGGTATCTCTCTACCTCTCTTTTGATGGCAAACATGCCAGGATCTGATTGCATGAATTCCTTGAAGTTGCCATGTAGATCATCTTTCCAGAGAAAATCATAATAACTAAAGTGAAAGATATGCTTGTTGATCACTGGTTCTACATCTGCAAAGAAATAAAATATTATGTATCTTCTGAAATTATATTAGGATTTCTGAGTTTAATGTTCATGATGTTAAATTACAATTTTTATCATTTATCTCAATTCGAATGAAATTCAATGAAAATTAAATATTAAATTAAATTCAATTGTGTCCTTTAATCTACTTTCATTGAGATGATATTTGTGAATTTGATTCAATTCTGCTGTCTAACTATATTCTATGATATGCACAAGTTGTGTCCACATTTCTAATTCTTTTGTCTACCTTCTACAATGTGTGTTAGCTGTGTCAACATTTGATTTACTTCTGCATCTGAAGTAATTCTGTCATGGAAATCATAAACTCTGTCCCTCTCTACCCAGGTTACATCTAAAATACAAAGTTATGATAATTAATTATACTAATTAAGTGCTCAGAATTAAAATCATTAATGGAATTCTGTGTAAAAAACAAAGTATAGAGATATAATGCCTCAATTACACTTATGGTACAACCAGTTGTCATACACTGAAGGCTGACCTTCAACTATCTATTATTTTAAACCATGTTGTTTTATTTCTGACTCATCTTTATTCTACAAATTGTCTTACACAATGTTTAGGCATTTCAACTGTATGCTTCTAACTTGAATGTTTAAAAATCTATTCTGTAGGAAGTAGGACAGACTTATTACATTTCAATGAGATACTTAACCTTGCCTTCAGTATCTTTAAGGATTCTTCCAGTGGCATGTGACAAGCTTCATTATAATACAAACATCATATTAATGTCTGGTTTAAGTGACAAGCTTAATTATAATACCTTACCTCTACAAGATTCTACAACAGCTGAAGCCACATCATTAATGGCTGTCTGGGCAGTGTCTAGTGTTGGTTGTACTGCTATAACTGGAATATTAAAACCAACTTCTATCTCAAACCTGAAAGGACAACAGTTTTAGAATTATATGTATATTCTATCAAACCAAAAAAGATCTTTGTTCAAATTTAATTTCAATAAGAAAATGTTACATTTAATACAGACTAAAATGATGGAATCATTACTGATAGAAAATTTATTGCTAACATGTAGTAATTTATAGCACACGTTATTGCAAAAGTAGCATTAACTTATCAAAAAGATACCAAAAGGCACTAAACATCAGTCCAGAACTTGTAAAATGTGGTTAGTTCCAAACGCATGGGACTGTTTTTATAGCAACAATGCTAGTATGTGTAGCAACATCACAACTAAGTTCAACATTAATTATACTGCTACATAAATAGTGTACTTACTGAAGATATGTGAGATCATTTGTTTTCTCTGTAGTCCAAGTCATATTGGATAACGCTGACATACTGGTATTCGGTCTTTCTGTCATAGCAGATGATACCCTGCTCATAGCAGAAGCAGCTCTACTGGTACGACGAGGACTAGTGTTTGGTGAGTATGTAGGATTAGACAATACACTGGCAGTTCTGAGTTCTTCTTCTGAACAACTTGTAGAATCTACTAAAGCTGACAGAGATCTCTTAGTGGCAGTGAGTACAGCTTCATATACTTGTTCTTTGTAAAAGGCTAAAATATATTACAAATTGAATTACCGGGACTACTTTTTCTGAATAACACATCTGGGTTAGTAAAATGTTTCATTTAATAGTATTCCTCAAGACTAGTTTGATTTTTGATTGATTTTAAAGTCTAAGTATTATAACGTTAAAATAGTAAAACAATAGTATTCATTGTAAGGTGACAGAAAGTGCATTTAATCTGTTTGATTTTGAATGATTTTACGTAATGTCAATGTAAAAGACTGAGGTACATGACTTCAATTACCTTCATTCATTTATTAATTTAAAAAAAAACATGTATAGGGATTCACAAAAAAACATTTATAAAGATATTGAGCTTTATCTAACAGGGAGTAAAAAAGAACAGCCACACACACAGCATACCCACCCTCGCTTCAGTTTTTTAATGACCGTATTTGTCCTATTAGAATCAAAATAATTCATGGAAGCCATAGATTGTTGGAAATTTACACATGGCCTGGGCCGTGATATTCGTTGATTTTATCCCTCACTAACGCTCAGGATAAAATTCGAATATCACGGCCCAGGCCATGTGTAAATTTCCAACAATCTATGGCTTCCATGAATTATTTCTTAAATATATCATAACCAACAAATTGAAAAATAATCAATTTGTAAAAACTGTGCCTCCTAAACAATTCTTTGAAAAAATAAAAATTGACAAACCTGTGAATATAAATAGTCTACTGAACTAAACATGGTCATAAAAGTTATCTCACAAATATAATGGACATATTAAACCTGTAATCTATCAATAATATTTCAACATACATATAAGATTAGAAATGAATTTCTCTTCCTCTGCAGCTCTCTGTTTTTCTTTCATGGCTTCAGTGTCATCTACCATTAATGCTAATTTCTTTGCCTTTGGGTTATGATGTTCCAACTACAAGAGAGATAAATCAGATTGTTCTTACAACTCATTTTTTTGATACAGTACAACTTATTGTCTATTTAATGATACAATGTACATTACAAAGTCATGTTTTTGTACAATTTAGATGTAGCTGCTGTTTAAGCAGGTTCCAAATTCTATAACTGGCTTAAAATAAATATCTATTCATGAAGTCATCCCCAAAAATTGCTGTTTTAATGACATCAAAATTAATATTTATACAAGGAAAATAAAATATACTTTGTTCTAATATACCTTCCTATAAAGTGTTAAGATGAAAGAAGAATTTGTTGTTTAAATATATCTTGTATGATGCAGAAAATAACTTTTAAAAATAACTATATTTATCTTAAAAAGATTTTTTTTAAATGTATAAATCAACATGCAAGTTTTTAAAATGTTAAAAATATAAATATTCTAAAAAAAAATTATAAATGAATTTTCTAATCTTACAATGTAACTACAAAGTATACATATTATGACACATGTGGACACATAGAAATGTCTCACCTTCAAAATTTAATTAAATGTTATACTATTGTCTAGATATTAGTAATCTAATGTTTACATCAGGTTTAATATTAGCAATTTAAGAGTCATTCTCTGTAAGCATCAAAGGATTTCAAAGAAAATGAGAAATGCATACTCATGGATATCCTTTATTTTCATATCATGGGTTAGTAATGGTGCACTGACAACAAAAATAATAATCATTTCAAAATTTGAAGTGTTGGTTGCCATGGAAACCAGTTGCTCTGATTTTGGTTGAAAACCGCAAAAAAAGCTCGATGAAAACTCCATTTTTACCCTTTTTTACCGCTTTTTTTGTAATAGACTGGACACATCTGTCCCCAGTTTTTCTTTTGCTATCAAACTATTATATATTAGTGTTTCAAAATACATATGAAAGTTTGGAAAGTTCTTTCATCTAAAGTAAAAATTTTGAAATTCAAAATTTGATGTTTTTCCAAAAATCAAGATTTGCAAAAAATCACAAAATAACCCATTTTTAAGGCTTCAAAATTTTTTTTTTCCAGATTTTTTGGCATACACGAAGATCATCATTATAAAATGTTGTATCTGATGCATTCTTCACAAAAATATCTCAGAGGGTATATTTTTTATTTTTTTTAAATTTTGTTTGAAAAAAGGTCACTTTTGAATTTTTGGATTTTTTTTTTTTATTTTAGGAAAAAAACTCCAGACATAAATGTTCTTATTGCAATCTTTATCATATCAAATGATTAGTTATGATCGAATAATAACATGAAAAGAAACTACACACATTCTGATACCTTACATACATGTAGTCAATGAAAAAAAAAATTAGATATAAATATCATGTTTTTATACGAAAAATGACAACAACAAAAGAAATCCTTCGAATGATCTTGTCTGTTGACTTTTTTCATATAATCCCTAATTAGACAACTGAAATCTACATTTTGTATGCAAGTTGTTAGAAACTGGTAACTCTATAATGAATGACTGAATTGCAAGCTTTCAATTATCTGCCTTTTCTTTTTACATAGTATGTGTCGCAATTGTTTTCATAACCATACTAAACCATTGCTATCAAAACTTATGTTTCGATAACTTGACCTGATGAAATTTACAAAAAAATTAAACTGTAAATCAAAATTTTGTTAGCATTATATTATATAAGTATATGTAATTTGGTACTCATGAATAATTTGGGTTACAATTTGGCTATCTACTAACTTGCATTATTAATCGTGCTATTGACAACTGATCTCTTTCGAATAATGCATACATTTGTTGGTCCAAATACTATACTAGGCTTAAATCCAACATAGTAAGATTAAGATATTGTAGTTTTTATTCAGAGAAATATTTTTAATTTCTACAAAGTTGATACAGCAATGATTATAATAAGATAAAAAGTAAATCAAGCAAAGAATGAATAATGGATAACTATGTAATGTGAAACGATAAAACATTTTTTTATTAGATATGACTGTATTACTATCTTGGAGTTTTAAATAGAAAGACTTGAGTTCATTTTTTTATTGGGAAAAGGGGTTATGTGGTTCTTTTTGTTATATGATAAAATGCCAGACAGTTTGTTGATTGAATTAATTGAAACAAACATTATCACTATATGATAATTATAATTAGTTATCAAAGGTACCAGGATTGAAATTTTGTACGCCAGACGCGCGTTTCGTCTACATAAGACTCATCAGTGACACTCATATCAAACTAGTTATAAAGCCAAACAAGTAAAAAGTTGAAGACCATTGAGGATCCAAAATTCCAAAAAGTAAAAACAAGATGCTCTCAAAAGCATGTATCGCTCACCTGACTCTACTTAGGTTTTTGAAATCATATAAAAAAGCTACAAAGTAACAACACTTGGCCAGCACCTCAATAGGAAAGAACATTTATTCTATGTTTGGTTTCATTTAATTCAGTGGTTCTTTAGAAGAAGACTTTTGTATGCATTTCCCATTGGGTCCTATGTTAAACTAAGCCCCCCGCTGTCGGCCATCTTGTATGATGGATCGGCTACAAAGTACCAACGTTTGGTCAGCATCTCATACGGAAAATTCATGCTATGTTTGGTGACATACCAGTCCGTGGTTCTCTAAAATAAGAAATTTGTATGTATTTCCCAAAGAGTCCTATGTTAAACTAAGTCCGTCCACTGTCAGCCATCTTAGACATTGGACTGGCGACAAAGTAACAACACTTGGTCAGCATCTCATTAGTAACATTCATGCTCTGTTTGGTTTCATTCCATTCAGTGGTTCTCTAAAAAAAGACAATTTGTATGCATTTCCCATTGGGTCCTATGTTAAACTAAGTCCCCCGCTAGTGGTCATCTTGGATGATCGATCGGCTACAAAATACAAATCTTGGTCAGCACCTCATAAGGAACATTCATGCTATAGTTGGTTTCATTCCATTTAGTGGTTCTCTAGAAGAAGTTCAAAATGTAAAGAGTTAAAGCCGACGATGCTGCAAAATTTTCCTAAAATTACCATTTCAGGGCAGCAACCCAACAGCTGGTTGTCCAATTCATCTGAAAATTTCAGTGTAGATAGAACTTGACCTGATTTACCCCATGTCAGATTTGCTCTAAATGCTTTGGTTTCAGAGATATAAGCAAAAATCTACATTTTATCCCTATATTGTATTTTTAGTCCTGGCAGCCATCATGGTTGGTGGGCCGGGTCACCGGACACATTTTTTAAACTAAATACCCCAATGATGATTGTGGACAAGTTTGATAAAATTTGGCCCAATAGTTTCAGAGGAGAAGATTTTTTTTTAAAGTTAACGACGACAGGCGACGGACGACGGACGCAAAGTGATGAGAAAAGCTCACTTGGCCCTGTGGGCCAGGTGAGCTAAAAAAGGGGATTTTCTACTGTTCAGACAATATCTCAAAAATGTTTCAGCAATTCTTATTAAACTTTGGTGAATTGTTCATACATGTTATATCTATTGATGTAAGCTTCCTTTATAATTTTACAAATTTTACAATTTACATTTCCAAGTCATAAGGGTTTATTCATAAAAAAGGCGGATTTACCAGGTTTTTTTTTACAATAACTCAAAAATGCTTTCTGCAATATCATGAAACTTTGGTGAATTGTTTATATCTATTGATGCAAGCTAACTTTTGATTTTCATACATTGGCTAATATGACATTTAGAAGTAATTGCACTTTATTCTTTGAAAATATGACGGACGTATCATGCATTTATGGCGCAGCTGTTTAATAGACAGGTAGATAATGCTATAAATGGTGATCTCGGCTTGGAGTCCAGTCCCTTGTCCCAACCCCCACATCAATTATGCCAGGGAAAATATTTTTTACTTACCAAGTTCATACAGTTAAAGATTTGATATTGTTTTCGTGTCACAAGTATGTCTCTTTCTGGCAGAATATTTTCTCTTGTCATCAGGTTCACAGCAAGTACTGCTCGACCCAATCTCTTCTTTTAATTGTCTACATATTGGGTGTGTTCCAGTTTCACTCAACACCAGGTACAGAGTTTTCCTTTTCCTTTCTCCATTAAATGACATTTTGCATGAGCAATTGTTTGGAATAAACTCATCATAGATACCAGGACTAAATTTAGTATATACGCCAGACACGCGTTTCGTCTGCAAAAGACTCATCAGTGACCCTCGAATGCAAAAAAGTTAAAAGGCCAAATGAGCAATTGTTGGGAATGTGTTAAACATTACAAAAAATCATTTGTAAAATTTGTAAAATTTCAACTAAAATAATTTAGCACAATAACTAATTAGTTGGAATGATTTCATTTTCACAAGTTCAGTGGAGCACTGGGAATGTTTTCAACAGTCTTATTGGTGGTTAAACCGCGCGCGGTAAACAATTAAAACACATTCTATTGTGTTTATAGGACTTTGAAATACATTTGTCATGGTCCTACAATTGGAATTGTTTTCTGTAGAAAAACAAAAACGTTTGTGTCTTCTTGTCTGAAGAGTAATTAAGGGGAAGCTACTCCTGCTACACAGGGGTAACTAAAAGGAGCTTTAAATTGAGATTTTAGAGTTCAGCAGTTGTTATATTTAATTTTGATAACACTTATATTTCTGAGATCAAGATTAAGTATTTGCAGACAAATAAAGCATTCTTGTCAATTTCAATATTCTTTTTGTAACAATATCAAAAACAGTAATTTCGAAAAACCTGGGTTGAAAATTTTCGAAGCTTTCAAAACGGGGTAAAATTTTACATAAAACTGGTTGTATTTTTCAGTATATTTCAACTGTTAGATAGTTTTTACAAATTTTGAACCAATTCTGTGACATGTCATTTCCACATGATTTTGATGCTTACAGAGAATGACTCTCAGTTTTATGTAAAATTTTGTGGTTGCTATGGTAACGGCTTGAACACTTTTTGGTCAATTTTGGTAAGAAAAAAAGGCTAACAATGTGCAATTTTAGTTAGATGAATACGGCCTTTAAGAGAATAAAAAAGAAAATTGTGTTTGTTTTTATGAATAAGTATGGTTACGACATATTTAAAAATTGCATTCAAACAAATATATTATATAATAGTTATGTCAAGAACCTAGCTCCAAAAAGGGTCAAATTCCATGTGTATTGAAAATCCAATTTTACCCCGTTTTGAAAGCTTCGAAAATTTTCAACCCAGATTTTCCCAATATGGCTAAAATAATTTTTAAATAGTTTAACCGTTGCTTAATCAAAATACAAAAAATTGGGAGGGGTATATTTGAAAATTTTGCAAAATTCAATTTTTCGAAAACATGGTTTTTCGAAATTACTGTTTTTGATATTGTTACAAAAAGAATATTGAAATTGACAAGAATGCTTTATTTGTCTGCAAATACTTAATCTTGATCTCAGAAATATAAGTGTTATCAAAATTAAATATAACAACTGCTGAACTCTAAAATCTCAATTTAAAGCTCCTTTTAGTTACCCCTGTGTAGCAGGAGTAGCTTCCCCTTAATTACTCTTCAGACAAGAAGACACAAACGTTTTTGTTTTTCTACAGAAAACAATTCCAATTGTAGGACCATGACAAATGTATTTCAAAGTCCTATAAACACAATAGAATGTGTTTTAATTGTTTACCGCGCGCGGTTTAACCACCAATAAGACTGTTGAAAACATTCCCAGTGCTCCACTGAACTTGTGAAAATGAAATCATTCCAACTAATTAGTTATTGTGCTAAATTATTTTAGTTGAAATTTTACAAATTTTACAAATGATTTTTTGTAATGTTTAACACATTCCCAACAATTGCTCATTTGGCCTTTTAACTTTTTTGCATTCGAGGGTCACTGATGAGTCTTTTGCAGACGAAACGCGTGTCTGGCGTATATACTAAATTTAGTCCTGGTATCTATGATGAGTTTATTCCAAACAATTGCTCATGCAAAATGTCATTTAATGGAGAAAGGAAAAGGAAAACTCTGTACCTGGTGTTGAGTGAAACTGGAACACACCCAATATGTAGACAATTAAAAGAAGAGATTGGGTCGAGCAGTACTTGCTGTGAACCTGATGACAAGAGAAAATATTCTGCCAGAAAGAGACATACTTGTGACACGAAAACAATATCAAATCTTTAACTGTATGAACTTGGTAAGTAAAAAATATTTTCCCTGGCATAATTGATGTGGGGGTTGGGACAAGGGACGGGACTCCAAGCCGAGATCACCATTTATAGCATTATCTACCTGTCTATTAAACAGCTGCGCCATAAATGCATGATACGTCCGTCATATTTTCAAAGAATAAAGTGCAATTACTTCTAAATGTCATATTAGCCAATGTATGAAAATCAAAAGTTAGCTTGCATCAATAGATATAAACAATTCACCAAAGTTTCATGATATTGCAGAAAGCATTTTTGAGTTATTGTAAAAAAAAACCTGGTAAATCCGCCTTTTTTATGAATAAACCCTTATGACTTGGAAATGTAAATTGTAAAATTTGTAAAATTATAAAGGAAGCTTACATCAATAGATATAACATGTATGAACAATTCACCAAAGTTTAATAAGAATTGCTGAAACATTTTTGAGATATTGTCTGAACAGTAGAAAATCCCCTTTTTTAGCTCACCTGGCCCACAGGGCCAAGTGAGCTTTTCTCATCACTTTGCGTCCGTCGTCCGTCGCCTGTCGTCGTTAACTTTAAAAAAAAATCTTCTCCTCTGAAACTATTGGGCCAAATTTTATCAAACTTGTCCACAATCATCATTGGGGTATTTAGTTTAAAAAATGTGTCCGGTGACCCGGCCCACCAACCATGATGGCTGCCAGGACTAAAAATACAATATAGGGATAAAATGTAGATTTTTGCTTATATCTCTGAAACCAAAGCATTTAGAGCAAATCTGACATGGGGTAAATCAGGTCAAGTTCTATCTACACTGAAATTTTCAGATGAATTGGACAACCAGCTGTTGGGTTGCTGCCCCTGAAATGGTAATTTTAGGAAAATTTTGCAGCATCGTCGGCTTTAACTCTTTACATTTTGAACTTCTTCTAGAGAACCACTAAATGGAATGAAACCAACTATAGCATGAATGTTCCTTATGAGGTGCTGACCAAGATTTGTATTTTGTAGCCGATCGATCATCCAAGATGACCACTAGCGGGGGACTTAGTTTAACATAGGACCCAATGGGAAATGCATACAAATTGTCTTTTTTTAGAGAACCACTGAATGGAATGAAACCAAACAGAGCATGAATGTTACTAATGAGATGCTGACCAAGTGTTGTTACTTTGTCGCCAGTCCAATGTCTAAGATGGCTGACAGTGGACGGACTTAGTTTAACATAGGACTCTTTGGGAAATACATACAAATTTCTTATTTTAGAGAACCACGGACTGGTATGTCACCAAACATAGCATGAATTTTCCGTATGAGATGCTGACCAAACGTTGGTACTTTGTAGCCGATCCATCATACAAGATGGCCGACAGCGGGGGGCTTAGTTTAACATAGGACCCAATGGGAAATGCATACAAAAGTCTTCTTCTAAAGAACCACTGAATTAAATGAAACCAAACATAGAATAAATGTTCTTTCCTATTGAGGTGCTGGCCAAGTGTTGTTACTTTGTAGCTTTTTTATATGATTTCAAAAACCTAAGTAGAGTCAGGTGAGCGATACATACTTTTGAGAGCATCTTGTTTTTACTTTTTGGAATTTTGGATCCTCAATGGTCTTCAACTTTTTACTTGTTTGGCTTTATAACTAGTTTGATATGAGTGTCACTGATGAGTCTTATGTAGACGAAACGCGCGTCTGGCGTACAAAATTTCAATCCTGGTACCTTTGATAACTAATTATAATTATCATATAGTGATAATGTTTGTTTCAATTAATTCAATCAACAAACTGTCTGGCATTTTATCATATAACAAAAAGAACCACATAACCCCCTTTTCCCAATAAAAAAATGAACTCAAGTCTTTCTATTTAAAACTCCAAGATAGTAATACAGTCATATCTAATAAAAAAATGTTTTATCGTTTCACATTACATAGTTATCCATTATTCATTCTTTGCTTGATTTACTTTTTATCTTATTATAATCATTGCTGTATCAACTTTGTAGAAATTAAAAATATTTCTCTGAATAAAAACTACAATATCTTAATCTTACTATGTTGGATTTAAGCCTAGTATAGTATTTGGACCAACAAATGTATGCATTATTCGAAAGAGATCAGTTGTCAATAGCACGATTAATAATGCAAGTTAGTAGATAGCCAAATTGTAACCCAAATTATTCATGAGTACCAAATTACATATACTTATATAATATAATGCTAACAAAATTTTGATTTACAGTTTAATTTTTTTGTAAATTTCATCAGGTCAAGTTATCGAAACATAAGTTTTGATAGCAATGGTTTAGTATGGTTATGAAAACAATTGCGACACATACTATGTAAAAAGAAAAGGCAGATAATTGAAAGCTTGCAATTCAGTCATTCATTATAGAGTTACCAGTTTCTAACAACTTGCATACAAAATGTAGATTTCAGTTGTCTAATTAGGGATTATATGAAAAAAGTCAACAGACAAGATCATTCGAAGGATTTCTTTTGTTGTTGTCATTTTTCGTATAAAAACATGATATTTATATCTAATTTTTTTTTTCATTGACTACATGTATGTAAGGTATCAGAATGTGTGTAGTTTCTTTTCATGTTATTATTCGATCATAACTAATCATTTGATATGATAAAGATTGCAATAAGAACATTTATGTCTGGAGTTTTTTTCCTAAAATAAAAAAAAAAAATCCAAAAATTCAAAAGTGACCTTTTTTCAAACAAAATTTAAAAAAAAATAAAAAATATACCCTCTGAGATATTTTTGTGAAGAATGCATCAGATACAACATTTTATAATGATGATCTTCGTGTATGCCAAAAAATCTGGAAAAAAAAAATTTTGAAGCCTTAAAAATGGGTTATTTTGTGATTTTTTGCAAATCTTGATTTTTGGAAAAACATCAAATTTTGAATTTCAAAATTTTTACTTTAGATGAAAGAACTTTCCAAACTTTCATATGTATTTTGAAACACTAATATATAATAGTTTGATAGCAAAAGAAAAACTGGGGACAGATGTGTCCAGTCTATTACAAAAAAAGCGGTAAAAAAGGGTAAAAATGGAGTTTTCATCGAGCTTTTTTTGCGGTTTTCAACCAAAATCAGAGCAACTGGTTTCCATGGCAACCAACACTTCAAATTTTGAAATGATTATTATTTTTGTTGTCAGTGCACCATTACTAACCCATGATATGAAAATAAAGGATATCCATGAGTATGCATTTCTCATTTTCTTTGAAATCCTTTGATGCTTACAGAGAATGACTCTTAATATCTTAGATTATAACATTTCTATCAAGAATGATTATTATTTCTATGCCTAAGTTTAAAGGGATTGGTAAAGTCTGTTAAAAATTTGGGTAAATAAGTATGCGTCAGTAGATTATGTGCTTTTATTTCACTTTCAGTTTTAAGCCCAGACTACTTTGAAACTCACATGTGCATGATTTTCTTTCGTACTGAACAGCTATACAGAAAACAAAGGAATAAGTTACAGAAGATGAAATCTGTTAATCTGAGCAATAAATTTCAACATAAATCTGTCATTTGTTTCCCTAATTAATGTATCCCATAAAATAGCTTGGATTCAGACTGTGTCCAGAGTTTTATCAGAGCAATAAGATTTATTTTGTATTAATTTTTTACTATTGTTAGTTACTAAAAAGAGAAGTTACTGGTACAGAGAAGTATATAGATATATATGAACTAATTGATGATATATTTGACTGAAACAGTGTATATATGTGATATGTTTCAGTAAAAATGATCCCACCATTTCTGACAAGGTCTTATGTGCTACACTATGACGTTTCTGAAGGTTGCTTTTATCTGATACATTTTTCATGGACAAAAAGCCTTTCGAAGCTGAATATATGTATTCCTGTAAAATGTAAAATGATGTGTTAATGCTGGTAACTGAAATTACACATGTGCTTTAAAAAATAAAATAATACAAAAATATTGGATAAAGGACTATATATGCTTGGTTGTTTTATATGATAGAAAATCTTGTGGAGATAAAATTCTACCAGAAAAAGTGCTGACTCGTACCTTTCTAGTAGCCAGTAGATTAGCCACAGCCAATAAACCATTCATAACTCTCTGTACCAGCTTCTGTAGTTCTCCCACTTTTTCTTGTACTCTGTCTAACATTACATCTCTAAACTCATGGGGTGGCTATAACAAAGGAAACATCCAATGATCATTACATTGTTTTGCAAACATAAGATAAAGTTCTGTTTCTCAGTTATTATATTCTGCACAAATTATTTCCAGTAACCAAATGAGATACATTGTAAGTTTAGTACTAGAGATTTTAATCTGTGATCCTAAAATATGATATCTAAACAATAGATCTTGTGAAATAGCAAAAAATCGAAAATTACCAACTTTAACAATTCCCTACACATAATTTATATGTATATCATAATCAAGATATCTAAATGAAATAACAGTGCATTTGTGATTACTTTTCTACCCCCTCACCTTTCTGCTCCACACAATTAACAATCATTTCTAGAAATTTAATTGACAGAAGCCATATAAATAAAAAATATAAAGAATAGTTAATAATTAAAAGATAGACCTACCCATGGTCTGGTGATAGCTTCTTCATAATCAAACAGATAGAAATTCTTGATGGCTTCTAGTGATCCAGCAACATCATTCTCCATAATGTCCTGAACTTTGGTACTTCTGTCCTTCAATCTGTTTGTAGCAGAATGGATCTGATGTAAAAAGGCATCTGAAAATAGAAAACAGTTTATAAATTGTTTTGAAATTATGAAAATTCTCAGTCAATAACATTGAATGGTAACACATCAGATATACTTGAATAATCATTTTGACAAAAAATGTCTCTTAGTAAATTTTAAGACTAGCAGATATTAAATCATGAAAATGTGAGAGTAATTCTATTATATGCATCTCGCCTTTATATGAACAGGTCAGGATATCAAATTCAGCATATTCTGTTAAAAAAGCCTATGTTCATATAAAAAAGATAGAAATACCTATATTCATGCTATTCCATGCTAGAGTTGTCAGTCCAGGTTGTAACTGCTCCTCAACAAACTTAGTATGAGGAGTGAATAAATTCTGGAGAGATTCTGGAATACACTTGCATGTTTCCTTGTACTCATGTAAAACTAGTTCTAAATGACTCTTGTAACTTTTGAAGCGTGACTCTTGCTGCATAATGGCAGTAGCTGAGTCTGGAATTTGAATACCCAGTCTGGTTAACCATTTAGCCTCATGGATCAGCTCCAGTACTCTGAAAAAAATATTATATAATCAAATGAATTTATAGCTTAAAATGTATAGGGTACACAGACTTATTTTTTTTATAAATCTTTGAAATTTATTTTTTAAATGAAATATAAAATGTCTTTTCTAAATAATTGAAGATTTGTTCTGTTTCAACAATTTTATGTAAATTAAGATTTTCTGTTATAACAGATAGATAAGGGTTACTCAGAAAGTTTAAGAAATAACAGTCATAGCAAAACCCTCTCAACAGAGCTACCTTGTTTTCTGAATTATAGGTCACTCCTGGAATAATACACCTGCAAGTTATTTGTATTCATATCAGACAAACTTCTATATGATTCTTGTAACTTTTAAAGTGTGAATTATTTAAGGAAAACTGTTTTGATCATTATTGACTAACTATGTCCCTATCCTGTTGCATACCTTTCATCAGTATTGACAAGAATTTCTCCTGTATTTGGATGATTTATAAACAATGTAGCCCTAAGCCCTGCTTTGGCATGTTCAATTCTGTTCTTCCACTGAGCAAACCATAAACTCTCAAAAGTCACTAGAGCAGTGGCAAGTCTATTGTATATTTTGACTATTCTACTGAAGTCTCCTAATTGATTGATTGCTCTATTATCACGGAACACTTTCATTGGATCCTCGATTCTCTTCAGAAGTTGACGGGACCAGTGGATAGCTCCGGCTGCAGGAGGTGCATTCCTCACCATCTGTGGACTTTCCTGTAGAAATGTAATACAAATTAAATTAAGATCAATTATTTATTCATAAATTGTAATTTTAGGATCAACATAAAAAGAGTGAGGTCATTTTTTCTTCAGAGGGGAATAAATTGTGGTAAGATTCTAAGAATACATTTGCATGTTTGCCTGTTTTAATGTAACACAGGTTCTAAATCATTCTTTTTAACTAAGTATGGTTCAGAAATTGATGATAAATTTCTTTTGTTATCTTCATCATTGTAACCTAAATTGCATCAGTAATAGGTTAGCTAGCTTATATAATGATATGTTACATATAAAGATAAAAGATGTGCTATGATGGCCAATGAGACAACTCTCAAAGATAGACCATATGACACAAAAATTAACAACAATAGGGCTGCATTTCTCCAAGTTATATAAACTAAAAGTATCAAAATGATTTTTTTCTTTTCCCAACCGATGTAAAGTTAGTTATAATGTCCAATGAAACTGATAATAGTACTCCTTTAGTTGTATTATGATAATAATAAAAAGCTGAAAATATATTTTAATTGTTCATACCATGTTTTATAACTATTTAAAACTTTACCTTGTGTGTTTCATAAATTCTCTGAACTTCCTCCAGATCAGTTTCATACCAATTAAAGATCTCTACAAACTTCTCTGCTATTGTGGTTCTAATCCCTGGCCTACCCTGTACTGGTCCAAATCTGAAAATTTAACATGTAATTTGAAATATACTGTCATATGAAAATGAAGATGTATGAAACACTGAGATTGCTATAAATATTGAAACAAGAATTGCATGTTATGCAGATTTAATATGGCGATTGCTTACCATTGTTAGTGGAGGCATCCAAAAATTTCAAACTTATTTTTTGCCATTTAAAAAGGATGACTAATATTAATATTGCTATAAATATTCCAATTATATTTTTTTCAGTAAATCATGCATTTCTGGGTCAAATGTTTCATCATGTTATTCTTTTTGTGATTCACTACTTACAAAGCATATTTTATTCTTTCACTAAAACATTTGTGTTTTAAAAAAAAACTTCATGATTTCATAGCTTATTGAATTATCTCTGATAAGCTTACCTTGTAATAATATCAAGTCCTTGTTGTGTTTTCATTTTCCTCATGAAGATAACATTAAGATAGGCTGAGAGCAATTTTTCTTGTTCCTGAACTATCTCAGCAAAGTTGTTGTAGTACATATCAAATCTATCTCTATCCTGTAAAAGTAAAATAAATATATATCATATAAACTCTTCTAAAGTTATTGTAGTACATATCAAATCTATCTCTATCCTGCAAAGGTAATGAAAATATATATTCTTACAATCTTTTCTTTAACAGGTAAAATTAAAAACATTAAAACAAAGTTCTAGTTCGTTAATACATTTGTATATCAAATTATTTTAATTGTAATTGTCAATCAATTTGCTGATTATTATCTGGCATCATTTAATTTAGAAAATATTTATTATTTGTCATTGTAATTCATCTAGAAAAAAGTATAGCGTTACAGTTGATTCTTAACTATGGGACAGAAGCTGATTTTATGCATTTAATGCAATGAGACAATGTTTTTATTTAAATAATGAATGATTTAAATGGGAGCTATGGTATTATAGAAATGTTTCTATTGTATTCAATTACCAAAACTGCAGTTCAATAATTTTAATCAAATTTTCCTATACCATCTGAATAGAATTTTGGTTTTTTTATATTGAATTAAACATTAAAACAATGATAACAATTTTACCTATCAAAAATTACCCTACAAGCACATTTAAAAGATATAGGACAAGAAAACGAATATCATATAACAGGAATTCAAGAGAAAAAAAGAACATGAAACAATACAAAAGTTTAAAACAACAGTCAACTGACCTCAATAAATATAAATGCAAAAACTCTTGAATTCACAGTAATATCTTAGCAGGACCTGACTTAAATTAATCCTGTTAGCCATATCCAATAGCTAAATTTAGTTGTAAGAGTGTGTTGATCAGGTAAATATTTATCCTTAAAATTTCTAAAAAATTGTATGTGAAAAATAAAAAACAAAAAAGTAATATAAATTGTGTGTTTTGAAGTTTTTTCTACTTCAAAATTCTAGATGAGTTCCTCTTACAACCTTTGATTTCTGAAGAAACTCTATAAAATGCTGAAAAATATTACTCTGAATTCCACATAAATCATTCAATCAAATAAATGATACCGAATGTTCCTCTATTTCTTCTTGGTCATCACCATTAAAATTACTCTGTCGTCTTTTCTTAAAGAACTTTGTTATACTGTCCCCATAGAAATGCTGTCAAAAATCACTCATTAAATGAATGTGGTTACTTTAAGATAATAATTAATTTCCTTCTCTGTTCTCGTATTTTACCTTCAAAGTTCAAATAAATTATCTGAAATGTCTGTCTTTAAAACTTAGATATAGATATCTCAAATGCAGCTATGTTAAAATCACAACTTTGTTGTGACAATTTAAGAAAGCCATATTCTTTTTCAGAAAACAGACCTCTCTGTATGTCTTACCTTAGATTCTACATCTAACATTGTTTTGGTGGTAACATTATCAGACATAGCCCTAGTCATCTGATCGAGGTGATCCAGAATAACAGCTGACACTCCAGGACCGTCATCCTCCTCATCTTCTGGGTAATATTTCCCTACAGATAAAAGAAATTTCAATAAACAGTGGTCAAAATATGGTTCATTTAAGTCAAGCAAATAACAAAACAATGGGTGTGGAGTAGAACCTGCTTACCCATCCAGAGCACCTGTGATCACACCTGGTATTTAGTTAGGTTTGTGTTGCCCAGTCTTTAGAATTATATGTTGTATTTTGTATACTGTTGTTTGTCTTTTGGTAATTTTTTTTTGCCATGGTGTTGTCAATTTGTCAAGGACTTATGAGTTTGAATATCCATTTGGTATTTTCTGCTCTCTTTTATTAATTTTTACCTTTGAATTTCAAGTTTTCATTGTGTCTAGAAACTCCTGCAAATATTATTGTTGGTAGATTTTGCCAACTGGTAGTTACATGATACTGCAGACAACAATATCAATATTGGTATTTTAACACTTATGGAATGTTAACAGTATCAAAAATAATGGTATCAATATTGGTATTTTAACACTTATGGAATGTTAACAGTATCAAAAATAATGGTATCAATATTGGTATTTTAACACTTATGGAATGTTAACAGTATTAAAAATAATTGGCTGAACAGAAATGACCAACAATTAATTCAAGGCATATCTAATTGTTATCAGTTAAGAAGTTTGAAAGGAAATTTTTAAAAGCTTTTAAAACTGGACAACTGATGAAAAAGTAAATGGAACAGCTGACACTATATCTTAGGTTAACACATATCAGAATAATCAATAATAGAGTATCCCTAAGAAGTAGCAACAAAGACACATACTCAATACAGCTAATTGTTCTTCATTAAGTCCTTGATTGTTCTCTTTATCTTTAGAATCAAACA
Organism: Mytilus edulis; assembly: GCA_019925275.1. NCBI lineage: Eukaryota > Metazoa > Mollusca > Bivalvia > Mytilida > Mytilidae > Mytilus > Mytilus edulis. The sequence continues at coordinate 70,952,797 of CM034357.1, forward strand.
CTTCATCATTTTTAGCTATGACTCCTTCGTCCTTCCTTAGATCTGTTTTTGATCCTCCTTCAGAATTAGGGGTGTCTTCGTCCTCAGCTATGGTCCCTAGACTCCTCTCAAGTGAGTTCTCAGCATTCATTGCCTCTTCTTGTTCAGCAGCTTCTCTCTCTGAAAATATGCAGTTAAATAATTGTTTTCTACTTTATATTATATTTGAGAAATTATTATGCTGTGTGGTGCTTTCAAAGTTCCCTCTATAAATATGCATCCTGATATTCTTTCATTGGTATAAACTCTGGAAGCTGAATCAAATGCACTGATAGAATGGTTTACATACAAATAAATGTTGAGGATTCTATTTTCCTCACATATAATATATAGTATTGTCATTTAAAGCTGATAAAAGCAAAAGTAACATGACAAAACTTGAAAAAATAAGGTTCACCCTCCTAAATTTAGAATGATTTTTTTTTTACTTTAAAAGAAAAAAGAGAACTTTATATGTTAGTTAAGTCTAAAGAACTTGTCTGGATCAAGTTAAATCAATAACATTAAAACCCTAAAAATGAAAGCCAAGGATCTTTATTTTCCAAAACATTTGAAAAGCTGTTTGATCAAAATGGGCTTTATTTAGCTGTCTTAGAAAGTAAAATGGGTCATTTGACATTGATTCTACAATAGATATAAATTCATAAAAAGAAAGCAAACCTAATGCTTTTCTGGCTTCTAGTTGTCGCTTTCTATACTTATATTCTTCTTTTTCTGTTTCATCTTCAAAAACAAAATCATCTTTCCTCAGTCTAGGCATACCAGCTGTCAAAGTGACCATCCTTTAAACAAAACATAATTATATAAATTTAAAACATAATAACTTATAAAAAGCTTTATTTGAAAGAATAAAACAATAAAAAATGTATCCAGGTCTGAATTATACCTCTTCTTCAACCCTTTCGCCGATGAGTTCCGGTTTACCGGGATTCACGCTTCAGACGGCTGACGATGAGTCCCGTTTTACCGGGATCGGAATACATCTTTTATGTTTCCCGCTCAAAACAGTGCAAACATGAGTTATCTTTCTTAGATGAATACCCGGATGAAAGTGTAAACATGGCGCTTCCGTTTGTTGAAAACAGTGTCAAAATCAGACGAAATTTACGGAATTTACGAGAATTTGAAATGAGGGAAGATTTTTTTTGAAAGAATATGGAAGAATTGAAGCCAAACAAGTATACTTTTTTGACGTAAAATGTCAATTTATGTACAAAACACTTGGAATGGACATCGTTCAGTGTGAGGAAATTGTACAACCTCATAAAAATTTTCAAAATTTTGCCGTTTTGGGTTTAAAAATTACGATTTGGGGTCAACGAGCAGAATTTTGAGAATTTCATCTAGATAATGCCGAAAATTTGAAAATTTGAATATTTTATGAATAAAAAATTATCAAAACATGAACAAAACTGTGAACATGATGTAAGTGAATGAAATAAACACACAAATAACTATAAACAAGTTTTTATTGACATTTATTATGAAGATCTCCCACTTGAGTAATAGTAGCCAGGGAAGCCATCGTCTCAGAGCAGCTTCTCTCTGGGAAGCAATCGGTGTAAGGGTTAAAAGAAAATGTCAAAAGCATAAAATGTGACATATCAAAGTTTATAATATCAAATTTCATAATAAAGCAGTGTTTCCGAAGGAAGAGGCTTACTTTTTTTCTTGCCACTAAACACATTTGTTTACGTAAATAATTCTTATTAATTTATATAAATGTTATACATTTTGCATCTCCTTGTATCTGCAAATCTAAAATTCAATAATGGGACATATTTAACATGGAGTAAATCTTTATTTTTTATATCTATCAATCAAATGTTTTGTGTGTGTAAATGATTCAATGCATAGCTTACTTATAGTACTGAGATAGTGTATTGATGACATCAGTCAGCTGTTTTATGTATGCAAAAGATTCCATATATAACTTACTTGTTGTACTGAGATAGTGTATTGATGACATCTATGAGCTGTTTTATGCGTGTACAGAAAGAATCCATATGTGACATTACAGCATCATCATCAGCTATAGACACGCCATGACCTTGGGTATCAAGAGCAGATATTCCTTTCTTTGGTGATACCATTAGACTACTTCCACGGGACTTATCACTTGTACCTGGTTTTGATCTAAAATGAATTTATAAAACATGTATCAAGCATTAAATAAAAATCCATAAAATTTTAATGTTTTATCTTCTATAAATCCTGAAAGAGTAAGCATGTTGTTTTTAAAAATGTTCTTGTCCACATATCTTTGATTTGAAAACAAGCAAATGAATACTATTTTCTTTTTCATTAGCCTTAATACTTCATCTTGTAATTGAGGCAGATACAAAGAAATTGTGTGTGTTTTGTTATGTTGTATTAAAATCGAACCATGCACCTCAAACCTTAATTGTAGGTGTAGACTATTCAAATATATAAGTATCAACTATGCATATGTTGAAGGCCGTATTTTGATCTATAATGGTTTATTTTTACAGATTGTGAAAAGGAGATTTGTCTTATTGGCACTCATACCACATCTGCTTATATCTATAAAGAATAACTTACTTAACAGACCCCAGGCCTCCCATACTACTGATGGATGGAAAGTGTGACAAGTTCTGTGACTGTCCTAGAGCATCTTTCAGTGAGCGAAGTGTGTCTCTGTAGAAGCCTTGTAATGATAGACATGCCCTCAGACGACCATACAGACTATCATCTTGTAATCCTAGATCTTTTCCTTCTTTGGTTTTACTTCTCTGTATACCTCCCTAAAGAACAAAATTAAGATATACAAAAATTTCAAATAAATTCATTCATTTACATCTTACGTCTTATTTTTAAAATATGAAAAATTTGTTGGTTTTCCTGATTGAATTATTCTAAACTTTTAGTTTTAGGCCTTCTATTGCTTGCTGTTTGGTGTGAGCAAGGATTCTGTGTTGAAGGCAAAACTTCAACCTATAATTGTCAACTTTTATGCATTGTTACTACGATAGAGAGTTTTCTCATTGGAACTCATACCACATCTTCTAATTTTTAATGATTTTTAAGATATATTTCTTAACTTTTGCATTCTTCTTTTACATTATTTGATGACAAATTTTTTTTACCAAAGGCCTCCTAGAAACTGCTTTAATCAATTATTTGTCCACAACAGTACTTTATAGGAAATCTATAAATAACTTTCTTACACATACGATTTAAACCAAATACAAAGGACATATTGTAAAATGAAAAGTATTTCCCTCCTTTACAAAATGTAATAGGACAACTGACTTTATATTTCTTAGCATAGTAAAAATGTACCTTTAGTTTTGACTCCACTTGACTCCTTAGTAATCTTTGTTGTGGATCAACTGTTGATAGAAGTTCTCTATGTTTGATTTCCTCAGCTATCCTGACCCAAAGTTCATCTTCATCATACACATTACTGGTGAAATTTCTAATATATTCTTTACAAGCTAATACTAACTGGTTGGTTATTTTTGTAAATACTATACCAAGAAACCCTGTTCTGGCATAGTACCTGGAAATAGAGTCCATCTGTCGAACACTGTTTGTGATGCCTGGGATAGCATTGTTTATAATGGAAGCTGGTGTTGCATCATGGTATAGCTGATCAAAATGGCGTCTTAGGGATTCCAAATACTTTACTTTGTCTTTGGTATCGTTCATGGCATCTGTAATTCTGTAAAATTCAATGAAAACATTAACATATGATTTTTCTTACCTAACACAATTCAAAGTGTAGATACATATGTGTAAAAATTACCTTATGGACAGTTGCTTATGGTTGGAGTTCATTGACAACAAAAGAACAATCTTTCTTTTTTTTTTACATTAATTAACATACATATGGAGGTTTTATAAATATTTCCAACAAAAATTTAAATATAAATACTTCTAAGAACTGTTGATTTAAAAATACAATTTAGTAAATAGGAACATACCATTATATCTTACAAAATATATTCATGGTTTTATTTTTTTTCGAAGAGTCACTGTTTTGTATTTTTTTCTTCAATATCCATTGATTTTTTTAGGGCTTGCAATTGGTTATATTTATTAGGTAATGTAGGACAGAAAGTCACAGGACAAAAAGTCACAATTCATATTTTCTGATTATTTCTTTGAATAAAAAAAGGATTATCTCTATGAAAAAAATTTGTATTTTCTTGAACTATTGTATATCGGCGTTTTGCATTTGCGCCGATCTGCATTTCATTTGCGCCGATCTGCATTTCATTTGCGCCGATTTTTTCTTTCATTTGCGCCGATTTTTGTTTTCATTTGCGCCGATTTTTTACAGGTAAATTACAGGTTAATTACAGGTGAATAGATATAAGAAGATGTGGTATGAGTGCAAATGAGACGACTCTCCATCCAAGTCATGGTATTTTTAATTTATCATTATAGACCTCTTCTGTCATCCAGTTGTACACTATGTTCACATATTTTAAAATCAAGAAGTAAAAACTTTAGATAAAAGCACTCTGGTTTATACTAAAATGACGAATTGAAAATCTATTTACAGCATTCAAATCCATAAAAACGGAATACATTAAAATCATAAATCTGTTCTTGCTGAGTATTTATAGGCAACATATCTAATATATTCCGTTCTTGTGATTTCGTCTCTTCTGTATTTGTTGTAATTGTCAATAACGAAATCCATCTTTTCTTTGTCTTGCTATTAACGTACTTATGTGTATGGCCGTCGATGGTTAAAAAAATTGACTCCTCGGCTCGTTGCAGTGTGCAATATGTCCATCAATTATACAGCAAAGTTCAGAACAATATGAATCAAAATTAACTAAAGCCTTTGTTTATAAACAGATTTTACCGATATACCTGCACGGTATAGTACATGTACAAGTATTAACTTACCTGTAAATCCAATTAGGAGCAAATATAAAATCGGCGCAAATGAAAGAATGAAAATTTTAAAAATCGGCGCAAATGTCATACGCCCATCGTATATAAAACAACTTTGTAAACAAAATTTATCAAAAAATATCAAAGATGATTAAATAATTGTTAAAAAAACAAAATGTCAAAGTGGCTTGGCACTTAAATGGCTTCATGGTACCAAAAAATCTTTCTTTTGCACGATTAAAATTAAATAAATCTTTATTTTTCAAGTATAATGACACATTTCCTAAACTTTAATATGAATATATATATGTATTAAAAAGTAAATATTTCAAGATATTTCTCTTATATATTCAAACACTTGTCAACAGATTATTTGTGACTTTTTGTACTGTGACTTTTTGTCCTACCAAATTTATGACTTTTTGTCCTGTGACTTTCTGTCCATTTACCATACTTGAAGACTCTAAAAAATCATTTTTCAAGTGATTTGGATACCGAAAAAACAAATCAAATACATATTTTTGTCAAAATAATATGGTGAAGGTCAGTTCTCGGGATACCACAATAATGGTATGCAATATTAATTTATCTAAAACAAAATTAACATTTTAATGTCATATATGCACTGAATGATAAAACTTTAAAAAAAAAAATCAAATACTTACGAAGCATCAACAACTTTCCATTTCTTGAGCAGTCTAGACTTGGCAGTGATAAGTACACCAATAACAGCTTTACATTCCTTACTCTTTAACTGCTCTGTAATACTGGTCAACAACCTCTGACGTCTACGCCATCTCTCCAACTCAGATAGAGGTCCAGCATTGGGGTCCATAAATCTAAAATAGTCAATCATCAAGATTTAAATCTATTTCATGTTAAAACCATAATTGTAAATAATATAATACAATAAATTAAGCTTTAATATACCAGGCAGTTCCTTATGATTAAATATTTTTTCTAAATCAAGGCAGCTGTCTCATCTAAACAAAAGACTGGAGCTCACTTAATATTACAAAATACCTTGTTAATTATCAAATTAAACCCCAAAATAAGTGTTTGATGTTACTGTGACTTGATGTTTAATTCAAATGATGTCTGCCTCGATTCTTATAAATAAAGAAGACTTTTTCGAAAGGAAAAATTGTTTGAAAGCTTAGTTTGGTATGACAATTACAATAAAATTTATATAAATATTGTTAGACCAAAAATTATTAAAGTGGAATAAAAGTCTAATAGGATTGTAAGAATGCTTATTTTATCACCTTGTACTGTAACGTCACTTGGCTGGTTTTCTACAGCAGTTTGTTTAAGTAGAGGTTTGGTTTTATAAAAAAAAAATGTAATTTGCCATTTTGTCAGAATTTTAAATACATTGCAATACCTGGAGAGCAACACTTACTATCAAGTCACAGTAAGCTGTAATAAAATTCAGAAAATATTGGAAGCAGATCAAACAGCCAGTAATATTTAGAATATCTGTCAAGCCATGGCCATCTAACCCAATATTCAAATAAATCAAGGCAAAAAATCAAGAAACTAAACATTTGGTGAATCAAATGAAATAATATAAGATGAATAACAACTGATTTTTTTAACCAAAACACTAGAATCTAATTACATTGCTTCTAACGATTCAACCAAAAAGAACTAAAACCGCACCACATTTCACAATAAAATTAAATTGTTTTGAAGGGGAACTAATTCCAATACTTTTAGCATGGATAAACTGAAGTAAAACTAATCATTGTGTCTAAATAAACTACCACTCAATAATGACAAAATCTTATTCTAGATTCTAGAACCAGATTTATAAAATGTTCAAGTTTTATTAGCATGAATTTTTTAAAACAACTGATGAAATATAGTGAAATCTTACAAAGATGTATAACTTGCATAAAATTTTAAAAGTACAAATAAATGTATGTTAACATTGTAAGTCTTCACAAACACTGTTATCTGCAGGTACCCTATGCAATGATGAAAATAGTATTTTACAAATACAAAGTGGAATACAATACGAATACAAAGTGGAACTTCTATTCTTTAAAATTGTACTCCCACTTTAATCCACCATTTGTGGATGTTAAAACATGGTATAAATCTGGCTAGGTCATTATCATTCTACAAGGGAATCAAAATAATTCTACAAATCTTCACCCTAGTCTTACCTCTCTTCAAAATAACTTAGGTCCAGAAATAATGATTCTCCACTTAAAAACACAATAGTAAATGTGATGAAAATCTTACCAAATGAGAATTATCACAAATGTCAACAAGAGTATCCTACATGTATAACACATATCATGTTAAGAAAAAAAATCTACAACAAAGCATTGCTCAACATTGGTTAACCTAGCTCTCCACCTAGCATAAAAACCTAAATCATAATGTTAATCACTTTTCAAGTCAGAACATCAAAAATTGCATAGTTAGACACACAAAATAATATTCAAATCTTTTGAAAAATGTCCACAATTTTCAGTAACATGATTTTTCTATGGCAGAAATGTTCTAAATACCTATTTTTAACAGTAGTTGATGACTAAAAAAATTACTACTTCAATCTTCATTATTAATAGATTTAATCATTATGCCAAAAAAATTATACAAGATAACTATCATTTCAATTAATTCAGAGTGGTAATCTTTAGAAGTATTTTTCCACTCTATACTAGGCACTTTATATATTTAGCAAATAAATTATAATATTATCTTTTCTAGACACACCAAAACAGCAACTCGCCCCATCACAAATAAGTGCCTAAAACATTCCAACCTTAAATTGATCCAGCTGTTTGCATCACTTCTTGTATTTGTTTTACTATTATCAGTGTAAAGAGAAAGGAGCAAATCTACATCAATCAATGATTCACAGTCAAAATAATAATTAAATTCATCAATACTTCTTTCCTATAAGTACTGGCATATATCAAACAATACAGATTACAAGTACTTATATACTACAGGGAGGGCAGTGCTGTCTCAGGAATCTAAAACTAAAGGGTCAAGGTATATGGTCTTCAATAGTATTAGTCCAGGATTCTCACTAAGGCGAGTCCATGAGTCCTGGACTCATCAAAATCTGTCTGGACTCACCATTTTCAATACTGGTGAGTCCACAGATGCATCAAGATTGAAATATTTTGTATAGAACTGAACACAGTTAAACACAAATATCATCATTTTATAGCAAAAGTTTAAAAGTAATCTGAATTTAATGTCATTTCATTGCTCTGTTAGGAAATGGAGACTATAATATTACATTATATTGCCATAAAATATTTTCTTCTTTCTGTTGGACTCATCATGGCTAAAAATGATGAGTCCCTGGACTCGCCTTTAAAAATCCTTAGCGAGAACCCTGATTAGTCCAGAAGATAATTCTACAAAATTCTCATTTCATAGGTGAAGATTGTGTATTTTACACATATTTATATATTGTAAACACTTCTACCTAATTGTAACAGGATTTTACAACTAAATAAGACATTTTCATGTATAAACAATACATAATATCAGTAAAAATATATAGCACATTCAAAGTCATATTAATTTATTTAGCTTATATAATAAATATGTTGATAAGCAAAATTTACATGTGAACTATTATATTTTAGTTTAATTTTGATGGGATTTCATGTCCAATATGGTAGAAATAAAATTTGTCACATCTAATATATAAAGATTTCATATACTTTTCTCATTTTTCTGACAACAGGTAAATTTTCAAAAAAAAGTACATTGCTACATTTTATATCAATTTTTACAAATAATTTTCTTTCAATTAATTAATAAATGTACCAACTGATTTAAAAACAAATATTACTTTTATGAATGGCTTTTATGAATACAGATCTACATTGAATGCTCTTCTTATGTAACATAATTATTTTTTTACAAATAAAGATTACCCAAAACAAGGCTGATTTTTAATCTTGTTTGTTTATTGCTAATAATGAATTAAGAAACCTGAGTACATTTTTTGTACTAATATTCTACCATTTGGTGCATGACCCTCATAAATGATTTGTAATGGAAAACATATTGCTGTAAAATCTACACATTATACAAATAGCACAATTATGGTATATTAGAATGAAATCTACTTCTACAAGTTAGAAAAACAATCACCTTGCTGGCTCATCAGGGAAAGCCACTCTCCTAGTAGAGAAAGTCAATATCAGTTTCAAGCAAGAAGATAAGAAAATGATGCTAATCTTTAAATTAAAGCTTTTGAAATACATTATATAGATAAAAGTACCCCTAAAGCAAAGGAGATCTATGATGTATTTAAAGAGCCTTCTTGTCTATAAGTCTCAAAAACTTGAACGATTTACATTTCTGTTGTTAAATAGCCTCTCTTTAATGAATAGTTATATTTGAAATCAGTTAGTTTTCAGTTAAAAGGTTTAATTAACTTTTGAACTTTATGTGAAAGATTATCGTGCAAAGTACACTGAGATAAAAAAAAATATTTACAGTTCAACAATAACAGTGAGATGAAAACAATTTTTATCAGACACCCTTTTCCAAGAAATATTGAATTATTGGCATTTTTTGCATTGATAAGTAAATCAAGTCAAATAAAAATCTTAAAAACATGATTGGTGTAAAATCCAGATGAAGTGATGATTCAAAGTATGCAAAATTTATACAATGATGTCTACATACCTTTCATCTGAGGTGTCATTCAAAATAGTTTCTATTGTGTTCATCCAATCAGTTACCAGTTCTTCATACTGACCAATCAGCTGTGTATCTAATGCTGCTTGTCTTTGCATCTTAAAGTCATTCAAAATCACATTTTCTGGCTGCTTCAGCATCTAATAAATATTACAGACATGGTTAAATTTTGACATTTAAGTTTATGTTAATTTCATATTGATTATTAAAGGAAGGATAACAAGATCTCATTCCCATGTTCAGTTTGAAATAATTGTCATGTGTACCAAGTTTCAATGTTTACTGATACGAATAATTTGCTTTTAACTTAAATAATACTTGTACAATATAACTAGCTCTGCACTATAGCATTTCAAGATGTTCAATCTTAAATTTGTTTTATTCAATGTCTTAACACCTTGAACCTTAGTTTAGTTAGGACAAATTTAAGATTATGTATGTTTACTTTTAAATTTTAACTACAATATAAGAGCCAAATAAAGGTCTTATTACCCTAATTCTTTTTTATAAAGAAAAGAGAAAAAAACAACTGTATAAAGTCTTTGAAACTGTCCAAGTCAGGAGACTCTGGCCTTTGCTTGTCTTGCATGTTTTTTTATTTTAGTTCATTTATATGATTTGGAGTTCAGTATCATGTCCATATTCATTGAACTAGTACACATTTTTATTTAGAGCCAGGTGAGGACCACCTCGGGGTACAAATTTTTCTCACTGCATTGAAGACCCATTGGTGGCCTGGACTGTTATCTGCTCTTTAGTCAGGTTGTTGTTTCTTTGACTGCATATTCCCCATTTCCATTCTCAATTTTAATAGTAATATTTCAATTTGAGTTCGGTCCCTATTGAGTATTTCTGAAAGTGAATCTGCTATATTTAGGTCAATGTATAGTGCTGCTAACTAATAGACACACATAAGAAATTGAGGTTGTTTTACATGTACACAACGTAGATGATAGAAATGAAGTTTGTATAATTAAATGAGGACAAAAGGAGGATAATTATCTTTTCACAGTAAAATATATGTACATTTCAAATAGCCAGGGGCTAACTTTTGAGGTGCGAAAGTGCATAAGAAGCGATGAAACATTGATATTTGTCATAAGACAATTGTACATGTAAATGTGATGTGAAGATATCTACTTTGAGTTGTCAATATATTTAAGTTATATAAGTTTTTTAATTAGGACAGTAATTCAATATAAATCATTTTTACCAATTGCTTTGAACTAGCCATGGATGCTGTTGACTCATTTAAAGCTGTAAGAAATTTATCCATACTATGAGTCAAGTTATTTTGGCTTTCGTTGTTGCATTCTCCCCATTCTTTCTGCGCTTTAATTAATGGTATGTAAACTTCTGATAATAATGATGTAAGTGTTTCCATGGTATTATGCTTGAGTTCACCGCAGAAAATATCTCTTTCCATCCTTGTGGGATCAACATCTTTGTCGACTCTGTTCCTCAAGAAATACAATACATTCAACTGGTCCAAGTTGGCATCTTTCAGTGACGCAAGAGTGCCAGTCACGTGTAAATGACTGGTTGCCAATTCTCCTTCAGGCAATTTTTCACAGTAGAAAAACAATCTACATGGCCCCCCTGCTTTTAGAAATTTGTTTATTTTGTTAAGATTATTTTGTTCGGTCATAAAATCTTCAAGGAGAGTTGGGTTGTCATATCCACCAATTTTAAAACTTTCCTGGATCTTTCCAGCGATCCACCAATGTCGTTCGTCCATTTTAATGCAAAAATGGTACCAAACCTATCTACAACATATAACTATTTCAAAATTAAAAGTGGCCTTTCCATCTACGGTTTCTGTAGCTTGTTTCTAATGTTATGGAACGCTGAACTTCTTTCATATGTAGGCCGCCATCATTGTTGTTGGTAACCAAAAGTGCCCGTATGAAGCACCTGTTCGAACAGTTGTTATCTCCCCTTAAACTATTTATTATAACATTATTATTATTATTTTTTTTTTTTTTATCTCATAATGATTATATCGTAAGATTTTTTCATCAGTTTCATCAAATTTTTATAAAGAAGAGATCAGAATATTTTATCTTTTCGGATTTAGTCATTTTAAACCTGTACTTTCATTTTCGGATATTCTATGTTGTACTTTCACTTTGATCTGAAGGTAAGTTCATATTCATATGGAGGTATGTAATAAATAGCACATTTCTATAGAAATGGTTAACTTTTTTTGTAAACACATGTATGCAATTCAAAGAACTGACTATTATTTCAAAAGCAGGTTTAGTTTTAACATTTTTTATTTGTTAAGCTACATGTATGCCGCGGTCATTGACCGTTTATATTGTTGTAATACTGTTTTATCAAAGTTTTGATGAGCTTTTTAACGAGAATTTTCCTTTATAACATACGGTTAAAAAATCCGAGATTTATTCTGATGCATACATGTAGCATCAGACTGACTGATAAACTCTTATTTTCACTTGATTGATTGTGTGCCGGTATCATATCTCAAATATGATGCTTAGTTCACACGTAATTCGAATTCGATTCTCATTAACTAATACGAATTACAAAAAATGTAGTTTAATTCGCATTCGAAACGTTTTACGTCCTAACGTCAATTCTAATTCGAAGAACAATGCGCGTCAAATTCGCTTTACTGTCCAAACGACGTTAACTTTTAATTCTTATTAACAAAAACGTATTTCTAATTCGAATTGGGTAATTCGAATTAGCCAATTCGAATCAATTCGAATTAAAAAAGAAGAGTGTGTGAACGCGATTAGCGAATTCGATTCGCATTCGATTCGAATTCAATTCGAATTAAATGTCCGTGTGAACGAGGCATGATTGTTAGTTGTTTTCTTTTTTAAATACTGGTAAATCAGTAATTCATGATTTGATTCTTTTAAATTATGTTGACAGTGCACATTTTCATAGGACTTTTCAAAAGTAAATATTAAATAATTTCCCTCTTTACACTTGAAGAACGATCACCGGCAAAATATCAAGTTCACTTTTTTTGCTGGTGCCGGTGAAATAGCCATTGTTATAGAAACATGCTATCGTGCATGATTGAATCAAGATATTTTAATCAGTGCCTGCAAAATAGCCACTGATTTTATCTGTCTTTTCCAAAATAGTATGCCATCAGACTACATGTTGACAGTTTACAAATTAAACACAAATTAAACAAGTGTTGCATTAAACGTGAATTCCCCTAGTTGCGTTAACAGTCAAATGTCTAGGTACAAAAATCGAATAGATCTATATTAGTCAAACCAGTAACAAAGGTGTATTTTTTTTTAAATTTCAGGCTCAGGGCTAATTTAACAGAATAGGAATGTCTTTCAGTACATACAGAGAAAAGCAGTACCATAGAAACATCTGCCTTAAAATAAACGAAGCCCGTAAAGCCAGAAAGTATTGTGATGTTACTCTGCAGTCTGGCGAAGTAAAGGTCACCGCACATAAACTTATTCTGACATCTTTTTCTGATTTTTTTGAGACACTATTCCAAGATCATTCATCACAAGAACTTTTTTTGATAGATAATATTTCTTCCGAAATATTAGAAACTATCGTACAATTTGCGTACAGTGGGGAAATAGAAATAACAGAGCACAATGCAATGGAATTATATGAAGCTACTGTTGTTCTGAAAGCAGATGTCATGCAAAAGGCAACAGTAAATTTCATGAAAAGGCATATGCATGTTGATTTTGACAACCTTGTCAAAGTGTCAACCTTTGCATGCACATTGGGGTTAATGCAACAACTGAAAGCAGTGTGCTCATTCATTACGAAGAATTTTGAAGATGTTAAAAAGAAAGGACTTTTGAATTCACTTTCCGTAGATCATTTGGAAACATTGCTGTCAAACACAAACTTATCGGCTTTGATATTTGATATTCCGGCCGAAAACGTAGAACTGGAGTTGCTGAAGGTTGTACTAGAATACATCTCAAACAAAGGTGGTGGTCAGATAGAAAAACTTAACGTAGATTCCCTTTTATGGACTATCAAATTTTCGGAAATTCCGTTCCACGACTTAGTTGAAACATTAGAAAATTACCCTTCTGTATATGACAGTGACGCTATAAGAAATATTCTACTTTATATGCAGTACCCTAGAAATCAATCGATAGACCAACTATTGCCAAAGAAGTGGTCTGAGGTCAGGAAATTTTCAGGGTGCTGGAGAAATATGGAATATCATTATGATTATCATGGACATAATTGGACAAGGGATTTTCAATTTGTGGATGACCGTGCTTCAGAAATCAGAATTTTTGTTTCGAGATGTCTTTGCAGTACATTGGACAAAAAGAAAGTTATGACAAGGATCAATAGAATTGTAGTAACTTGCAGAAGTGGTAAAGAACTGAGCGTCATACACGAAGACAGCAAGGAAAAGACGTGCAACAAGAAATGCTCTGATATAGAATTATCAGATGAGAGATTTATATTACAACGGAATGAAGTTATTGTTAAAGTTGAGAGCTTTTACAATACGACAGAAATGGGTCTAAGATTTACTTCTAATTTTGGCAACGTATTCGGCCCGTATGGCTCGGAATTTGGCGGAGATAATGCTGGGATAAAAACCAATAAACCTGGAAGTGAGCGGGGATATTTTTACTCTTTCTGTGGAACTGTATTGACGAAAACGTATTACCCTAATTGTCTCTGGGTAGGAGTAGACTTGCGAAGTCGGTCACCATCACCAGAGGAATCACATGACAGAGATGAACATGACAGTTGGAGTAATGATAGTTATGAAGATCATAGCTACAGTGACCATGATAGTATTGACAAATATATAAACCTGGAAGAAGAATTTTATGATTCTCCAGGGTACTACCAAGAAAGTGACTAAAATTCTATTAGCCCCAATCCAATTTAACTTATAATTTAGAACAGAATGCGGTGTAACTAAAAAGACACATACACATTAATTTGTCCAGTCTGGAAACGTTCTACAACATATACAGCTAGTGTCATATCAAAAACCGATAAGAACAAAAACTTGAACATCAAAATCCGAGGATAAATCCTGGTACAAAGCTGAATACAGATGTGTGTCCAGAATGGATTCATATTTTATATCTCGGACCGAGGCTATGGGGAAAATTCGGCAAGTTGTGTATTCAAGTTCTTCTTATCCTGAACTTCTTAAAAACTGAAGTAAGAACTACCCGACGATGCTCGTTATGAATTTATTTGCATATCTCTTGCACAAAAATTCGTCCTTAACTTCGTGAAATATTTACCACTGACGTTAAGTAACAATCAAATAATCAATCTTGCCATGATAGAACTCGTTAATGTGTTAACAAAAAAAGTAATGACATCATCAATATATATTTCAATATTCATTTAAACAAAAACAAAAACTATTTATTCAGTTAAATCCATGTGTAAGGGTCTGGATCAGGATTTACAGAAGTAGGGAAGAAATGACAAAAAAAGCATATACTGTGGACTGTTGTTTGTCTTATCTTTTATCTCTCGATGGTGCTGTTGTCTGTTTTTCTACAACTTATTTTTTATTGCCTCTTGGTATCAGCTTCAAGATACTAAAAGGAAACACTAGGCCTTCTTGGTCTTTTTTGCTAGCAAGATTATGTTGGAACATCTTTTTTTTTGTGTACGTGTATGTTAACAAAACTCATTGTGATACCAAGATACCCACATAAAGATTTTGAATTCTAAGATTTCTAAACCCTATTAATTATGGTGAACTTAAGGATGTATTCTTCTGACGTTTCAGTCTCGTTGAAATCTCGTTCAGGAATTATTTCCAAAATATGTGATAAAAGTGGAAAATATCAATGAATTTTAAAAATATCATAATTGAACATGAATCTGTGAAAAAATTGTGTACTTACAATGAATAGTTTTTGAAAAATCCAGTTTTTAAATTGTATGACCAATCAATACAAGTCAGTCTTTTTAGTCAAAGTTTTGAGAAAATGGGTCAGGGGTACAAAATGATTGATTTTACAAGAATCATGTATATCCCATATCATTTTTGTCTTTTCAAATTTCTTACATATGTATGGTTTTAATCATTTATAACAAAAAAGTTGAAATAATATGCATTTTGTTCTTAAAACTGAGAAAAATCACAAATTTACAAAATATTTGATAAAGAGTTGATGCTGACAAGAGAGTTGTTAAACTAAAAAGTTAAAGTCAACCATTCAAATTTTTTTAAAAGATGTCATCCCGTCCTAATTAATTTGATTGTGACCTCACCGAATGCATGCACATATGTTCACGTGAAGCCCGATTGGCTAGTGCTTCCGGTGGAAAAAAGATTTCCACCACGGCACCAGTTTTTTGTGCAGTTCGTAGTGCAAAATATAGCAGTTTTACAAAATTGTTAAAATGTAAACCTTTAGTTATTTATTGGACAGTAGAATGCTTCTGCTACTTAAATATGGGCTGTTTTTGACAATACAATGCACATATATCCGGTACTAGCACCATTAAGTCATGCTAAATTACTGAAATCCTCATAATTCTAGCATTTTAGTTAAATTTTAGACGGTTTTCGTGTAAAACGAAAGTGGCCGCATTCGTGTTCATCCTTAATATTGAAATGTAAGTTGTATTTTATGATAATACATAACATATATAAAGGTTGAGGATGAACACGGATGCGGCCACTTTCATTTGTACCAAAAACCATCTGAAAAGTGACATTTTTCGGCATATTAGGTAGATTTTTCATATTTGAGCTTGAATCGGAGCGTTTTAATGACTAAATCTGTTAAAATCTTTCACATAAACTAATTAGTTCAAATAAAATAGACACTTAAGTGCTTAAAAAGTGGTCAAAATCTTTCGTCAAATGAACCTGAAATTTGAGGCCAAAATCGGTCCTTACCGAACCTACTCCTTTCTCTCGTTAAAATCTAAAATATTGTTACATACACGAGCGAATCGTACAAGTTGAGATATATAAACACCGTAAGATGGTGACAAGGGAACGTCACCATCTAAAAATGGATAATTAACGATAGGAAATGAAAAATCATCTCTTTTATCATAAATTTTAGTATTCAGCTTTCCATTAGTGATATAGATATCAAGATCGAGGAAAGGGCAGTGGTCATTGTTAGTATTAGCTTTATTTAAAGTAAGTTCAACAGGATAAATTTCTTTAATATACATACTGAAGTCGTCATTATTGAGAGCCAAAATATCATCCAAATATCTAAAAGTGTTATTAAGTTTGTTTATCAGATGTTGTTTCGATGGGTCTTTGCTTATTTTTGTCATAAATTGTAACTCATAGCAATACAAAAAACAGGTCCGCAATAAGTGGTGCACAGTTAGTCCCATTGGAATTCCGATAATCTGACGATGTACGGAATCCCCAAAGCGAACAAAAATGTTATCTAGTAAAAATTCAAGGGCATATATAGTATCAAAGCATGTCCAATTGACATAGTTTTTTTGTTTACCGCTACTAAAAAAATGACCTAAAAGAGTTTGAACATATATATATTCACATTCTGACTTTTTAAAGGCCCATTTAATTAGGTGTGTGGATTTTTTCTTAATGAGAATGTGAGGCAATGTGGTATACAGGGTAGAAAAATCAAAACTTTGAACAGATTCAAAATCACCAATATAAGCATGCAATTTATCAAGTACTTCCAACGAGTTCTTGACACTCCAAAAGTAATTAATTCCACTATTTTCGAAGGCCTTATTTGAACAATTTATTATTAAGTTTTTAATTGTACCAAGTGTGCTGGTAAGAAGAA
Source organism: Mytilus edulis (assembly GCA_019925275.1). NCBI lineage: Eukaryota > Metazoa > Mollusca > Bivalvia > Mytilida > Mytilidae > Mytilus > Mytilus edulis. The sequence goes on from CM034357.1 coordinate 70,970,154, forward strand.
TAGACAATTTAGTAGTGGAACAATGGCTTGACGACGAAATAAATCTATATTTGTAAGGTGTTTTGTGTAGCTTCGGAAGCCAGTACATATAGTTGGAACTTTCGTTGTATTTGGCTCTGCTTGTAAAGCGGTAGCTAAAAGTTTATGTTTGTTACAGATGTCGTTTTCTGAAAATGAAGTCAGTTGGAATGTTGGTGAATTGGTGATTTCTTTTTTTCAGAACCTCAATGTAAAATTTACGTCAAACAATAATAATATTATTAACAGCTTTATCGGCCGGGACAAAAACAAATTTCTTGGCTATATATATATAGTTCTTTTAGTTTATGTTTGATACGAGAAATAGGTTTTTTGTGGTTATTGTTAATAGTAAAATGTTCTTTAAAATGTTGAATACGTATATCAACTATCTTCATTACTGAATTTAAAAAAGAGTCCAAAGATTTTTTGTCAGCTTTTTCCCGTTTTATCCATTTCATACAGTAAGTATGGAGTGAGTCGTGGATGATATTACGACACTCATTCCAATTAATAATTGACGGGGGACGATATTTAGGTCCTTTACTGAGGAATGATTTTAACTCTCTGTCTTGAACGATGTTAAGATCTCCTGTTATAACATGGGAAATGGGTCCATAAATATATTCGGAGGTACTACAATTACATGAAGTAGGTGTATTTTCACTGATATTAACATCTTTACACAGTTGACTATAATTAAACACAAATTTCCGGGTAGATTTCTTGTAAATATAACAAATAAGAGGTAGCACAGTATTGTCAAAATATCCAGGAATTTGTTCTTTAACAGAATGGTCGTTAACCCTTTCAGCGCCGATACGTTGTTTTTTCACATGATAACGTTGCCATACATAGAATGAAATTCAAAACAGTGTGGTTGTGGCCATTGATTGACACATTGAATTCATCCATTGACTGGGACAATTTAGGTGAACGTTTGTATGTAACGACCACTGGTCACTATGTACTTTTTAAAGACACTTAAACTATGGGGTCACCAAAGGTTCTCAACACCTTAATAAAGTAATTCGAAAAATTAATCAGAAATAACACGATGTTTTGATTTATATCAATTATATAAATCAAAACATAAAGGTTATTCCTGATTAATTTTTCGAATTATTTTATAATTAAAGGCGTTAAGAAACCTTTGGTGACCCCACAGTTTAAATGTCTATCGTAGGTACGTCGTGAACAGTGGTCGTTACAGACAAACGTTGACGTAAATTGTCCCAGTCAATGGATGAATTTAATGTGTCAATCAATGGCCACAGCCACACTGTTTTGAATTTCATTCTATTTCAATGACGTTACTAAAATGATACGTAACGTAACGTCAACACATTACCGTACAAGCACATGCACGCTATCCTCCGTAATCGATTAATTGGACATCTCATATATTCGGGGAAATTTCCCATATCTCCGGCCACCTTTGAATTAACTTGAGTTCACGTAGCGAATGCGTATTTCCAGTGATTTTTGTTTAATTTTCAGGCTAGAAATCGAAGTTTTTTTTAATTCTTTTCTAGAATACTATTTGATTATATCTTAATCTTTTTCATATTTAGTCATACGAAGTAGCTAGATTGCAGTCTTGTTTAGTCTTTCTTAGTAACGAAAAAATTACGACAATAATGTAACAATTTTAATGGATCAGATGGACTGATCTGCATGCTAACTTCTGTATATAAACAAGTTCGTATATCAATTGCATGTGTTGGGTTTGAATTGTCAGTACTAGTATTAGCTTGTATGTAATTTATATATAGAGAATTATGCACTGCCGTCCGTGTTTATATATTGTTTTATTCTTTAGCTGGTTTTTTTTTAACAAAATAAACAATTCAGAATTTTCTTTTGGCACCACTATTATTTTTGAAAGAGTTCGTTATAATAAGTCATGATAGCTGTACGTATGGTAACAAATGAGTCACTTAAAGCCACCAAAGTCATCGTGACAAGGCTATAAACTACGGGTCATCGTACTGCCTTATACAATAGTTGTATATATATGATCTCCCCCAGTTTTTGGTTGGGTTGATGTTGCTCAGTCTTTAGTATTTTTTCTGCCTGTGTAAATTTAACTTGTCTTTTGGTCAGTATTATTTTTTTGTCATGGCATTGACTTTTGAGTCTCAATATCTCTTTGGTACCTTTTACCTCTCTTTTTGTATGCACGATTGGTCACTATATAATTCAATGTGAAACATTTAAAATGAGATGATCATGACATGTCGGTACCAGTTTAATATTAGAACAGATAGAAAAAAAAACTTTTCAAAAGAGCTTGACTTGTCAATATTGGACCAAGCACCAAAAAAAAAAAAAAAAAAAAAAAAAACAACAACACAGTAACAAAGGACAAAAATAAATCCGGCAATATTTACAAAATCAAAACCTTTATTGACATACTTTATTTTAATAAAATGTTTTTTATGATCTTCAGGGCGATCAATTTTGGGAAATAGTTTAGAATAACAATATGCCATAATAATTTGAACAATTTCATACTTAGGACTGCTATATGAAATTGTGTTGCAATCCTCCAAAATTTTATTTAACTTATTAACCGGTAATGAACAGAGTTTTGTTAACAGATAATGTCTGCCGTTGTTTTTTGAAATAGAAAAAAATCCCAGTTTTCTAATATGGTAGCTAGTTGGAACCTAAAACTAAAAAATTTTGTTTTGAAATAGAAATTAGGTCCGAAATATTGGTATGATTGGTCCGAAATTTTCTTTGATTGTGATTTGTTCTACGACCGTGAGAACGGTTTTTACGAACAGTTTTAGAAACTATATCCAAAATGTTAACGGAATCGGTTCTAGATATATTACCAATTTCCATGATATTATCATTAAGACCGAGAGGGTAGACTGTCTGTAATTTTTTAATCCAATTTAAATCAATTATTTTCCGTGATCGTACAAACTTTGAATAAGATTCACCAGGCTGCTTATTTACTACTTCTAAAGGTTGAACTGCTAAATATTTAAAAGGATGGTTGTGCTTCTTAAGGTGTTAGTAAATGATACTTTTGAATTTATTGGGTCTTTTAAAACGATACAGATGTTCTTGAGGCGTTTAGATAAATATCCTCCTACGTACTGAAGACCACATCCCAGTTTTGTTTCATGTGAGTAAATAAATAATACTGTTTGTTTTTCAAGTTATATCAGTTTCAAAATTCAAAGAAAATGTGCGACCATTAAACGTGGACCTTACCGTATTGTTGGTGGAAAGACGGGGACATGTAAGTCATTGTTTGGCATGACACTTATCGATAGAAGGGTAACCACGATTTTTATTGTTAAAAATGTTAGCGATGGTAGTATTTTTTAGATAACCGATTTTGAAGATTGAGACGTGTAGATACCCTTTGAACAAGTCTAGTATTTAATATTTTCCCATTTTTAAGCTTCATAACTGTTTTTTGTTAGTGAATTATATTATAAAGGAGCAAAGACTGGCGTCCAGAATATGAACCAGCATACAATAATTTAAGTTATGTAAAATTGATAATAAGTCTTAGCAAACTCAACCATTTCTTGAGATATTGTAATGAGTTATTCCAGGTTTTTTGGGGCAGTTACTGTGTATATTTTCCCTTTGTTTAAACCTCCATGTTGATTTACGTTTTTTTTTTAATTATGTGAACGTTTCATGAAGTTCCACAGATTGGAGCCCCCTGTGAAAATGAATTTATATACGTCTATCTTTAGCCGAAATCTAAAGACCTAAATGTTTTGAAAAGAGTTTAAATGTAACAGGCCCATTGGTGGCCTTTGTCTGTTGTCAGCTCTTTAGTCGGGTTGTTGTCTCTTTGACACATTCCCAATTTCCATTCTCAATTTTAAATGTGTATAATATATATATATATATGAAACGTATCTTGCCTAATCCTCTATAATGAAACCTGTCGAAAGGTAATGCGAACATTTAATCGATATTTACATTTTGTACATATATATGATATATATATATAGATTTATATTAAATTTTTAAATGTCAAGAACATTACCAAGGTCGATTTTGTTCAACTTCCTGTGTAAACATAGCTCATTTTTCTTTAGCTTTAGTTGAGCTTAGAATGGATAGTCGTGATTTGTCAACATTGACTTTGTGCAGAGATGTTATATATGCCCTGATGAATTGTGACGTATTTTTATCGTTTGATGTCGTTGTGACGCTATAGATTTCAAAATGAACAGAAGCCAACATTCAAAGACAAGAGCAGTTCAATCTCTAATACAACTTGTTCAAACTTTTGCTGATACAAAAATTGTTAAATCAGAAGTAGACAAGTTGTCGAAAATTGGAATTGAATCTTACCACGATGAAAACAATCTGGATGTCCTTCACCATGCCATCATCGCCAACAACATTGAAGCAGTGACAGTTTTATTTTTCAAAGGATATTTTTTGCCACCACACGAGTATTATTCAATATCTTACATGCATCTTGCTGCCAAACTTGGACACAGAACTATACTTGGGTTACTTTTACAGGACAGACCTCATGACAATAAAGCTACTAACTTCAAGTATCAGTCGGCCAGTCAAAAACACTACATAAAACCAACGGACGGAGATGAACGAACCGAAGTTACTCCACTTGATGTTGCTGGCAAAGGTGGCCATATTAGATGTGTGAAATTAATACTTGACCATTGTTTAGGTCGATATCATGACCGAAATAAGTTCTCTGGCAAGGACGCCCACATCAACATGGCATGTCAACTTGATTCGCCTTCAGCTTTGAAGCTTTTGTTGTCAGAATCGCCAACAGACGATGATATAAAAAGTGCTGTTGGAGCAGCGTTAAAATTAGCTAAACCAGAATGTTTGGATATTTTATTACGCTTACATCCAGATTTGAGATCACTGTTTGGAGGAATGAACCTATATCATGTTCTATATTCCTATAGTTTTCTGTTTGACAAGAACTGGGTTGAAGCACTGCCGACTGTGACCACTGTTTTAATACGTCATGGACACAGTGTTGCTTCAAACGTACCTTTCCGAACATATCCTTTGTACAGTTTGTTGTGCTTGTATGTGAAATGTTATGATATGCCAGAAAAACTTCCTTATATTATTGCGTGTATAGTACTGTTGCTGAACGCTGGTGCTAATCCGAATTTTGATGAAATTGACTTTGAAATTGCTCATGAAAATCTAAATGTTCAAACTGCATTTGGAAGATTATCGTACTCTACTGGGCTTCATTGCCTCTATTCTAATATATGTAGTTTAAATCTCCATTTTGAGGAGGAAGACAAATTCAAAACGATTGTTGGAATGTTGCAACAATGTACAGAGATCCTTCTACGTCACGGATCAAATTTGCAGCAAATAGGAAGAGTGAACGAGGAGGGGTCATTGATGGGGACCGCATTACACTCTTTCTGCGATATGTCTATTTTGATTGGATTAGACACAAAGACTCTAGCCTTATTGTTAAAATATGGTGCAGATCCTGAAATAGAATGCAATGGGCTCTATCCAGTTAGTTTAATATTCGAACAATTTGTTTGTTGCACTGTAGAAACACTCACTATTAAAGATCTGGATATATTTTTGAATATTTTAAATATGATGTCACATAAATGTGTCAAGGACATGATGGACGACATGATCGAGTATAAAACTGAAGATGCATCTGAACAAATGAAATTTAAAAACAAAATTATTAGCTACATGGCAGATATACTGAGTGATTGGACATTGAAGAAGGCGTGCCAATATCTTATATTAAAAAACTGCAAGCGAAAGATGGCAAAAGTCCTCAAACTGCCCATTCCTATGCCACTTAAGACTGAAATTCTTACAGTAACGCTAAACTTGATACCTTGAAAACAAAAAGCATTTTAAAATCCATAGAACTTCAAAGGTTTGCTTTGAATGAATTTGTTAGTTTTAATGTTACATATTTTAGGGTAAGAAAATAAATGCAGTACATTCTTTGGTGTATGTCGACGATGTCGTTCGTTGCTTCTCACAAGTAATATGACAAAGACCAGAAATGGTCATCGTGATCCAATATAAGTATTATGGGCGTGTTTTTGGTCATTTTAGAGTTTTAATACCGCACTCGGATAAAACATTCTTTCTTTCAAAAGTCTTGATTGCGAAAGTTCCCTTGATAATTCGGATCTTATTTCCAAACACATGACATTATTTGATAATCTTGTACAAAATAAATGGCTATATTTTACCGAGATATTATCTTGTTTTCTCTTTTTAGGAGAGCAATGGGTCGCCTGGTGCGCCCTCGTCTGAATGTGCCTGCATAATTCGTTCTGTGCATTTATGAATTGAACAAAATATGAGCATAGTTTCTTGAGTGATCAATACAGTCGTTTAGAATATAAATATGAATGAAAAAGATACGTTCGGTAAAAGTCAACGAGACACAAACTCAACCAACACACAATACTACATCCGTTACTCAGACACAGTGACAGAAAAACTTTCAAATTCGCCAAAAAATAGGGTTTATTACAAAACCAACTTTAAAAATTATCTTAAAACCTTGCAACACATAAAATGTAAAGTTAAAACATACAGTTACTAAATTTTAAGTTCTATCGTGTAAAACGTAAAACGCCGCATATACTGGTTGTTGTCAATACGACTGGTACCATATGTGGAGCAGGATAAGCTTAACCTTCCGGATTGCAAGGAATAAACCCCTGTTTTGGAGGGGGCCGTGTTGCTCAGTCTTTGGTTTTCTATGTTGTGTTTTTTATTTGTTGTTTCTCTTTTGAACCCTTTTTACCATGGCTATGTCAGCTTGTCATCGACGTGTGAGTTTGTATGTCCCTTTGATATCATCCGCCTCTCTATGGTTTTGCCACTTGATTAATGGATTTATACAATGTATCTAGAAATTGACTATGAGGGTCGGACAAGCATTAGCCTTCAAAAAGGGCTAGTCGACTCTTAGCTGATGAAAATGTAAAGTCTCTCGCTTTGTAGATTAATTCATTTACTAGAATAGCCACGTGCATCAATCAACTAATTTTACCACACACGTGAGGTCACCGTTATGAAGTAGTATATATATCGTTAACGTTGTGTTTACGAAACGCCAGAAGATTCGACTATTATAGATAAAAGTTACCTGTGTACCATTTGAATATGCATGATTAATGACCAGGCAAAATCTAATTGCTAAATAGAGAGGACAAATCCGATACTCTACGGATTGAAGGACATTTACTAGGTTTGGATTGTCCTAACCAATCAATAAACTTTGATTATCACGTCTTGTAATATCGTCCAATCAGTAGCCAGAAAAACTCACGCACTGACTGTCCATCGTTCATCTTAATATCAACTCCTAGGAGTCGAAGTCATCACTCCGTAGATTTTATGGACGCCATCACGAGTTGGTTGACCGTTATGGAATATCTGTTATATAGATGATATCGGATATGTTCCTTATGTCGTAACTACAATCCCGTTTCCCTTTTTACGATTGTGACATACCGAATAAAACTTTTTACCTTTATTTGTGACATTTTTACCTATTGTTTCGTTTGTTTTGTTCACGCATCATTTTATATCAATATTATTAAATTTGATGCGACTCATACAACTGATGAGAGTTTAGCGCTATAAAACCAGGTTCAATCCAAAACATTTTCTACTTTTGAAAATGCCTGTACCAAGTCAGGAATATGACAGTTGTTTTCCATCGTTTGATGTTTTTATCCTTGATTTTGCCATTTGATTAGGACTTCTGTTTTTAATTTCTTCGGAGTTCAGCATTTTTGTGATTTACTTTTTAGACGAGGGTGGATTCGATGTGTAGAAACATGATCGAGGCAATACAAATATTTTGGGAATTGCTAGTACCAAAATATGTTTTCAGCTAGTACCAAAAAATATTTACACAGAAGATACCGAACTGTGAATATTTCAATTAGATGTGTATTTCATGTAATTTAAGCCGAAGCAGACGTCCCAGGCCTGTCAAAAATACTCTCATTTCCGCGTCGAAGTTTAACGGAGACTCCGTGTTTTCAGGATTAAAACTGCTTTACATCGATTATTTCCGCAATGAACAATTCAATTATACATTTGCATCGGAAACTTAAAAAATATATGATCCCTTAAAAAAACCCACGGTCTACCCATACATTGGTCATCAAAACGTGAACGACACCAGACAATTTAAACTGAATAAAATGTAAAACAACAGGACTAACATCTACACTTGCATATAAAACATTTTAATTATATTTTTTGACAAAAAATGCAAACCAACAAGAAAAGTACCTTAATAATGCAATCTTAACATGTGTTTTTAGAAATTAGACAAACACCCTTTGGAGTATATATAGCTCAATCTAACTTGAATGAAATTATTGCAAATTCTAAGACAGAAAGTACATACTTGAAACCAAAATCATGTAACACCTTGAATCAAACAACAGGGATTGAGCGCAAATAGATCACGCGAATCAAAGATCATGGTACTACAGTTATTTCTCCATCTAATGGTGTTTGTTGTCTCGTTGGCAAACTTACCACATATCTTCTTTAGATAGAAAATCCGAGACACTTAAACTGTTATCACAGAGATATGTCTCGCCTTTTTGTAATTTTGATTATGCAAATGTTGAAATCAAAATAGCAATACTTTAACATCTTACACAAGTTATGAAAATATTCAAAGTCAATGAACCATGACTGAGTTACATGGCTAAACAATCTCCATGTAAATGAGATGTGCCAATGCTTATACAACTGCATACCAAATGCCATCATGACCATTGATTTATCATAACTGATCTAATCACAAACTAATACATGTAAACTAAGATAAGTTTCAAAGTCATTAGACTGTGACTGAGGGGTGAGGCCAAATATTCTCCATTGAAATGAGATGTGCCAATGCTTATACAACTGAATATCAATTAATATTGGCCTTCCACTAATTGTTACCCTTGAATTGACCTAATCACAAACTAATACATGATAACTCATAAAAAAAATTCAAAGGCAATAGACCATGACTAAGGGGGCGGAGCCAAATTATCTCCATGGAAATGAGATATGCCGATGCTTACACATTCAACTACATACCAAATATCATTGATCTACCACTTGTGGTTCCCCATAAACTGACCTAATCAAAAACTAATGCATGTAAAATAAGCAAAAGTTTCGAAATCAATGGACCATGACGGAGGGGGCAGGGCCATATAATCTCCATGGAAACTGGAGATGTGCCAATGCTTATACAACTGCATACCAAATATGATTGAACTACCACTTGTGGTTCATCATAAACTAGACCTAATCACAAACTAATACATTGTTGTCGCAGCCGCCGCCGACAGCATACCTATGTCTCGCTTTTTGACTCCGTCAAGGCGAGACAAAAACAGTATTCCGCATTTGCATATGAGAACAGGCGAATTTCATACTAAGTATAGATTGGTTTGGAAATTCGGTCTTCTCAATGTCCAATGGTAAATATTTAATGAAAATTCAGGGGCGTATTGCTTTTCCGCAATTTTAGCAAAAACCTAGTTCACGTTTCCGCATTTTCGTTCATTACTTTTCCGAAATAAATCGATACCACCTTTCCGCATTTTTACCTGTATTTCACCTGTAAAAAATGGTTATAATGATATATAACAAGAAACAGGTAATAATATCATTATTTTCTCATGTTCAGTTAATGAGAATGTCTTTGTAGTAAAATAGAAGATATTTTTATTGACAGAACTTTCAAGTATTGTCCAAGGTTTTTTTATCAACTATACTCAATATACGGGTGTCTAAATGGCAAATGACAGAAGAATGCTACTCAAATATGTGGAATTTGCTAAATGCTACTTGCCAACAGAGAAATTAAGTGCTCTCATCGAAAACAATACATATTGACTTTGAGCAGGTCATGATGCACAATGCTGTAATGCTGTAAGTGTAATTTTTCCTAATGCACATATAAGCTGCTGAAGATTCCATCTCGGTTAAAGTTGATGGCGTAGAATACGAACTATTGGACTAAGTACCAAATATAAAGAAAGGTCAGGTGAAGTGGGGAAATAACTCAACCAGTTCTTTGTACTCGCCTTCTTGTCACCAGGGGAGATTGAGGGTTGTGTTGTAGAAGATATTATGGCAGTTATTCCACAAAAAGAAAATGTTTGAAATTTACTGGCAAACCGAAGCGGCATACATTAAAAATTAAAATGCGGAAATGTAAATAGCCTTAAACAAAATCAATGTAAAAACAATGCGGAAAAGAGTACTGTAAAAATGCGGAAACGTAGGAATTTGAATGCGGCAACGTAGTGCCAAAATACGGAAACATAAAACGCCAAAATTCAGAACAAAAAAAAATAACAGAAAGAGGCTTATTTTGTTTATAATGTTTTCAATCTCTGTTATACTTTGAAAAAGTTAGATACAAGTTTTGGCTTTATTAATTTGTACATCTTACTGAATATTATTTCTGCTGGCTGACATTTTATCTCTCTATCAAGGTTTGAAGACAATAAACAACAAATCAAACATGTGTAAAATAATCACCATTTTAAAGTTAATGGTTTTTATACAAAATATATGTCTCCCTCAGTAGATTTTTGTTTGTTGATCTAATATTGCTCATACCAGTCTGCTGTGATGTGTTTTCATCCATTGATTACAATTTTGAAGAAAACAACCTAAAAGGTGTTGAAATCATCATTTAAGAGTAATTTCGGTTTTAAGGAGTCAATTGACAATTTGTTGAGGTCACCTAATATACTTAGATGTAGATCTTGTATCATATATCTGCCTGATATTATTTGCTGTATAAAATTTCTTTCTATCTTTTTAGATAGATTGAAGAAGATGGCCAAGACAGAAGATGAAAAACATTTGCAGAACAATCTTAATGCTGTCACTTTTTTGTTTGTTAGATATTTGCCAAAAATGTGGAAAATTGTCGTGTAAGGGCAACAATTCCTATAAGTCTGACAGGACCAAAGCTTTCTAGTAGATGGGTAATGCTAATTCAGACACAGATAGGTTGGAATTAGTTCAGTGCATGGTTTCAAAGATTGATATCCTGTAAAAACGTCAGACGCAGATGCTATATAATAATAGCGTTCATTTATCGTAGAGCATGCAGGGCCGTAACTAGGGTTCAAATTCAGGGGAGGCAGGGGTTTGGGGGCCGCCGATTGAGGCCCTCAAGAGAGGGGGTTGGCCCTCTCCGATTTTTTTCTCAGTAAAATGGCTAAAAAAGACCCATTTTCCTTCGATTTCCTCACTGTAAGAAACATCAGTATTGCTTGAACCTGGAAGCAATTTATATGCAAAAAACAAGCTGAGATTGCTGTTCGGTGAGCCTTGATGGCCTTTCTTTGACCTATAATTATTAACATTATTATAATAAAAACATTTTTTTCTCAATATGGCTAAAAATCACCCGTTTTCCTTCAATTAAGAAACATTAGTATTGCTGGATCCTGGAAGCAATATTTATGCATACAATTGTTATCCGTTTTAAAGATATTTTTGTTAGAAATCAAACTGGTAAGTTAAAAAAAAACATATAAAGATATTTTTGTTAGAAATGAAACTGGTAAGTTAAAAAAAACATATAAGGCAAGATCATAGAACGTAAGATATTTTTTTTATCGAGGACCTTGAGTTTCAATATTGTTGAAAGCTGAACAGACATGTATATAACTACAACAAGGGACTTTCTATATATACTATTCTGCTGCTAACAAATTTCAGATATCATTAAAGATTTTCTGGTACGAATACTGAATAACAGAAAGACGAACACCCGAGAATTTTTTTAAAAAAATACTGAAACGGTTCACTTTCCATCAAAAATCCGGAAAATGACAGATATATCACATATCATGATAACACTGTTAAAACTGTAAACTTGTATTGTTTATGATATTAGTTCAATTTCTTCGTGTACATATTGTCAATATTTCATTTTATTACTTTAAAAAAAAATTGGTATAGAAAATTTAGGGGAGGCCTCCCCTGCCTCATAGGTAGTTACGGCCCTGGCATGGTGAGTTGACAAATCCTGTATTCAGGTTCAAATTGAATAGACCACATCAATGTGACGAAGGATGAAAAATTTGTACTTGCATAGGACAGAGAGGACATTCTTGGAATGGACGCCAATACCGCCTATAACAAGCCATTTGCGAACTTTCCAATTATTAATTCAATGATTCATTAATGAACAGAGCATACTGCCTATAAGAGACACTAAATATTAGGCCCCTCAGCCCTTTTGTCTGGACTGATTTGAACCTTTATATTCATATACTGCTGCGCATACCCTTTTGAACACGGCCTCAACACGCAAGTTAATATATGGATGGAAGAATTTCAGATGATCATATGTCTATATCCAAGTCTGCCTTTGTAGTAATTTTATATACAGGATAAAAATAAGTGAAGTACTGTAAGTAAATGTAAAGAAACCCAATAACAAAAATTCATAATACTTAATTTTATCATATATGGTTAAATGTTGGTTCCTGTGACACAAAAGAGTAATCAAATTGAGAATGGAAATCGGGAATATGTCAAAGAGACAACAAACCGACCATAGGACAGATAACAGCAGGTCACCAACAGGTCTTCAATGCAGCGAGAAATTCCCACACCCGAAGGCGTCCTTCAGTTTGCCCCTAAACAAATATATACATGTTCCAGACCATATGGGTATTTGGACCGTACGCGTACGGTCCGGACCGTATGCGTATACTCGTACGGTCCGACCATACGCGTACGGTCGGACCGTATGAGTATACGCGTACGGTCCAGCTGACCAGACATGTTTTGAGATCATATGGGTTAATCTTTAAACAATCATTTATCAAAATCTTTATTTTTAGTTATACAAATTGTTATTATTACAAATAGCGAACAATTGACATTAAATATTTGTTTAATTGTATATCTGAATCCTATTTTGTTACTCTGGCTCAAGGTGACACTAGTCTTGCTACCACAAGGAACGTAATATTTTTTTTTACATTAACATGTTTTGTTCATTCATGCATGTTCCTTTGCATATGCATTTTTTTGTAAAGTTCCTAAATATTCTATAACAATTGTCCTCCCACATTATGTTTACTTCCGATAACTTCAATTTCAATGAGCATACTGGGCTGCAATTAATGAATTACTGACATGCTAAATACAGGAGTTAAAATATTTAGTTTTTATTTCAATTACTATTGAACTTTTTACATTAGTTTGAGATATAAGTTATGTTGATCTGTTATATACATTTTTATCTAATAAACTTGACCAACTTCTTAATATTAGTCAGACCGTACGTGTACGGTCCGACCGTATACGTATTTTGAAAAAGTACGCATACGGCCCAAATACTCATACGGTCTGGAACATACACACATTTGAATATCATTTTCTAGATTAATGTTAGCTAAAAGTCCAGTGGCAAATATTTCATGCATATTAACAGCATAAGGCTTATAAGACCATGCATGATTCGCTCACCTTGCTTTTTATCTTTACCTTCACTGCAATTTGGTGATGCTTGATATCTGACTGAACATTTTTGAGGTTTGCATTCTATCTTTCTTTCCATAGATCTTACTGATGATTGTGTTTATAAAAATGCCCCAAAAAGCCATATGAGCAAAAAAATTTAGTCTTAGACATAGGATTTTTGTTCATTTGTTCTTATTGGCTTAGAACTAACTGTCAGCAACTGTAAGTACTCTCAGATCTGTACTTCAAGTCCTTTTTGTTGTTAGGGATGAGGGATGACTCTTATAGTGTGTTCTTATGTTGTGCTGTTACACCACTGTCACAGGTTAGGGGAGGCGTTAGGGCTTGCTGGTAAATAGGTTTGGTCCACCAATTTTTTTGTGCTGTCTGGAGCCTGTACCTCATTGGCTGTAGTTGGTTCAGGTCTATCATATTTATTTTTCGTATAAAATGGTATGACGTCGCGTACGGTGTTGGTGTTAGTTTTGGTAACGTTATTTAGACGTTATTTTTCATGCATTGTATAAATAACGTCGTACTTTTTTTATTTCGTGCAGCTCAATCATTGTAGCATAATTTATATGAGCGGTTTGCTTGACTTGCTACGTATAGAACCGAAATGCAAAACAAGGCCGTAACTAGGCATCTTATTTTAGTGAGGCAAAATAATTGAGAATTTTTTTTTTTTTGGAGGGTATGAAATGAATGGTGCAAAATCCTGCATTCTAGGCATTTTTAGAGAGTTTGATAATGTTTTGAATTTGGACACTTTTTATATAAATTTTTCATATTCTAAGACTTTTACTAACACCAAATTTTTAAAAACTTTATTTAAATTTATATGTAAGATAATCATCCAAATATCACTGATTTGAGTCTGCTGCCAGAACATAGAACAAACATCGATTCAGTAGAGTTTGCCAAATTTTTCTCTGGCCGGTTCAGTCAAATCGTTTCAGAATCATAACTTGGTCTGCTGATATCCTTATCGCGATGAACATGGAGCATGGCAAGCCCGCACAATCTCTCGCCACTCATAAATGCTCTTTTCCAAGTTTTTAGTCGTTTCAGGGCAGTCTGTGTTTCTAAAGGTAGCACATTATCATCAACACAATGATCAATGTCTTCTTCCAATTCCTTCCATCAGCAATTCGGTGGCAGCATCGGTAGTAACATTTTTGTTTGCAAAAGGAAATTAAGCTTTCCTGTAAGCACCATCATACAGTTGCAGTTACAAAATATTAAACTCGCTTTTATGCTGACAAAGAGTAGACAAACTAGGGATAGAATGAGATAAGATAAATGTATATGATTCTATCTATAGAGTGTATATGATATGGGTACAGGGGAATTGGAATGGAGTTTTTGAAGTTTACATGTAGGTCCATAATTTCAAATTATTTCTGGAAATAGTTGGTGGTATTTTAGATCCAGAATCTATAAATTTAGGGGTTAGGGGTATGGGGTGTCCGATTCCGAAACCCCGAATATAAAGAAACGAAATTCCGTAGTCCCGAATAAGTAAAGACAAAATCCTGTGTTAAAGGTTCTACCATTCCTCAATAATATCAAATTGGAATATGGGATATTCTTTCTATTTTTAAGGTTAAAGAAACATGGATAGAAACTAATCCATGCATGTTTCATATTATTTATATTTTATTTATCTGTAAAGAGAAAGATTAAAGTTCGTGAAATGAATACAGACAGGACTGTCCCCTTGCGATGACTTGATTTGTCAAAAGTTGGTTAAACGGAGAAAAGAATACGCAGACAGGACTGTCCCCTTCCGAAGACCAGTACTTGATTTGTCAGTCTACTTATTGTTTTTGGATTGTTCTAATGAAGTTATATGCAATACTCAGACTCTGTTCACAAAAAAACTAGTTACTAGAATTATTCCTTCTTTACCTTCGGTGTCGCTTTTCCTTTTCTGCAAGAGCCTGTGTTTAACTAGCGATCCATGATGACTATCGTCACTAGGTTAATGTTATCGAGAAACACCCATTGAGATGCTGAGTTATATCCAGGAAGAATAGTTTAAAAGGAATGATGACAAGTTATATAGAAATTTAGATTGAGACAGAACAACAAATGACTATTATATTGACACATGTATAAAAAAAATAATCAGTGTGGAAATTTTAGTGAGGCAATTGCCTCACTTGCCTCAAGGGTAGTTACGGCCTTGCAAAAGTGGCACACATTTTTTTAAGTACAGTTAAATTAAAACGGAAAAATAATATTCATTTACATTAGTATCCCCTTGGAGCAAAGATATTTTATCTTTCTTTTGATTGAAACAGGATATTTTAAAAACAAGTTTAAACCACTGTCTTTTCTTCTGCTTTTTCTTTTAGTTTAAACATATTTATTTATAGTGGATTGGGAAACAAGTTATTACAACTTATATTAATCCGTTTCAACTTTGAGGGTGCGAGTACTTCTTGTAACCTTAGCCTGCTCTTTCCGAAATCTAAAAGGGTGAATTTTATGTGCAAGAGGTATTGCTCTCTCTTAATAAAACACGGGTCAGTCATTTATCGCCCCCTGCCGACGGACTATCATTGTTTCACAAGACCATCATACTCGCAAATGGTGTCAAGGGCTTATTCTTTTATCCGCTTTTGATAATTTCCGAAGAAAAATTTTATTAGTTGAATCGTTTGTTTCATCGCCTGTATTAAATGTTAAAAGAATCAACAGTTGAAAGCAAATTCAAAATTAACCACAATAAAATTAATTTAATCAAATTTGCCAATTTCATAAACAAAAAGAAATTTAATCTCAACTATGAACAAAAAAACAGATGGGCGCAGATAATTTTAGCGCAAAACTACTAGGGGACATTTTAGCGCAGACGTTAGAGCCAATTTTAGCGCAGGATTAATCCGTTCAGCTGTATTTTCGATAGCCCATTTTAGCGAAAACTTTCCTAGTTGAATAATAGCATTAATTTATGCTGGTTTAATATTAAAGTTGTATGTATATGTTGTGTACAAGTTGTAATGTTGTACAAATTACAATTTTGTACAAGTTATCAGTGTTTTATGACCTGCTGAACAAAAATGGATGATGCAAGCACAAAGTCTTTGGCTCCGCATATTTCTGTCAATTTTTCACAACTTTATGATACAGTCTAATACTGAGCATTGATACAAAAACATTATAAGACCTCACAAAGATTTTGTATAGATATGAATATGGTATAAGGAAAAAAAGAAAATTAGAATTTAAACCATTTATATACGTTCACTTTGGTTCATCATGGAAATGAAAGTAATTATATAGTTGTCACTCAGCTATTTACGTTTTTCTTGATACTATCATCAACTTGCAAACAACATATATAAAAATACAATGTATAGGCGAATGTGCTCCACAATCTAGACAAGATAAAGAGAAAAATCAGCAACTTTATCAACAGTATTGTACTGATTGTGCTTGGGTTTTCTCTTCTAGATCTCGCGCATGGGTCTTTGTTTTTTTAATAAAAAGTGTGCAAATAAAATAAATATTGAAACAAATATATATATATAGAAAAATGCAAGGATGAACTTAAGAATGTTTCATTTATCCTTGTATGTGCCCATCGAAATTGATAAAGAAGCATGCATTCATTTTTTATCCTTGCATGTTCCTATGTCCCTAGAAACACATTATCCATTCTTTCTGATTTGCAAATGTGCAATATAAATTTATCCTTTTTCTATTATAATCGTTCGTTCTAAGACACCAGGTCCCATGTACTGAATAGAGAACCTTCAAACTAGTCCCCCAAACTGCCTCAAATAATAGATAAAAGGGGAGGGAGAGGGTTTCAGAAACATTAAACCTGTTAAGAAAGTTTTGAATAAGCATTCAATGACATATTTGTCGCTGGACGTCAGATAAACAATGAATCAATACACAAAAAAATGCTCCAATTTGGGTTACGCAATGTTTCAAACAATCTCATTATTATAATTAAATCATACTATTGGTAGAGAAATTCACAATTTGTTATATCAAATTGACAATTTGTTATTTCTAATTGATAATTTGTTATATCAAATTGATAATCTGTTATATCAAATTGATAATTTGTTATATCAAATTGATAATTTGTTATACCAAATTGATAATCTGTTATATTAAACTGATAATTTGTTATATCAAATTCATAATCCGTTATATCAAATTCATAATTCGTTATATCAAATTGGAAAAAGTTAATTAGAATGGCACGTAAAGGCTTCCGCAATTTTCGACGTTAGGCACTACATGTCAAATTTTACAGAACGTAACGTCAAAACAAGTAAAAAAGCATGGTGTGACATTATGACTAGACAAAAGTAGTCGCTGACTGTGTCGTTAATACTTCCGACATGTGATCGAAAATGGGTTCAAAAAAATCCCTGAACAGTAGATTTTAATGTTATATAGTATTTTTTGTGCTATTATAATTTCAAATTTCCCCCCCCTCCAAAACTGTATAATATGACTTATCATACTTGTAACAAAAATGTAAAAAAAACGTCGTTTTGTGACATTTTGACTAGACAAAAACAAATAGATCACGTTTAATTTTTTTTTCAAAATTTTCTCTTAAAACTTCGACACAATTTTTGTTCATACACTTAAAAAAAAAGTTTTCACGTTTGAATAAAATTTCATATCGTAGAAAAGAATGCAACTGCCTATTACTTTTCATAAGACACTTAAAAAATACGCCAAAACGTCAGAAAACGGCGAGTGTGACATTTCAACGGATTTAATAAAATGAACAATTTAGGACATAATTTAAACAATACTTACTAATTGAAGACATAGAAAGTTGTATATTTATTGTATAATTTTGACACAGGTAGGGTGGATATGTAAATTGTGGTTTGGATCTGCAGCATTCGTTCGAATTTTGAAGAGCTCCAAAAAATATGCGAGATTTGGGTTTTGTGACAGAAATACAAATTTCAAAAAATCATTAATTCTGCCACGATCTTTTGAAATGTTGTAACACAACTTTTTATAATTTTTTTCCTTATTATATACGGAATAAAAAGATATATCATTTTCGGAATAATCTATTTGAATTACCTTTAAAAATCACTCTTAACTTCACCCCTATCCATATTTTTTTTCAATTTTCGGCTTGACCACAAAACAAAGTGAACTTTTCGTCCTGGTCAGACGCGTCCAGTTAACGATGACGTCATAAATAAAACATACACCATTAACACCAAAGACTACTCTTGTTATCAGTACAATTTTTTTTTAATAAGTTTAAAAAATGACAAGAATAACTTCAAAGCAACGCTGATCATATGTCGCGGTGTTACTTGTCTACACGCTCAAAATCAGTGTTATTAGGGATCATTTGAGTAACAAAATGAATAAAAGTACTGATTTTAAGGCATATTCCATTTCTACTTTTAATTACGCACATTTTGATATATACATTTATATAGTTATCAATTCCGAAACTTCTAACAAATGCAATAAAGGCGAACTAGAAAGCAAAACCCGTATTATCACCAACACCGTACGCGACGTCTAGATAAATTTGGCAGATAGTTTTCCCCATTGACTTGATGCATATTTTTCATATCTGGTCCTTTTAAAGCTGATTATACAAGGTCATGGATTTCTCTGACTGTTAATAACATCATTACACTAAATCCATTGGATGTTGGATGTATACTAATTGATAATTCAGTCTTAGATGCATGATTTTTTTAGTTGTTAAATTATCTGTCAGAGACTTATCCCAACTTCAGGAGCCTGTACACAATGTAGTTCAGTAATTGTTATTTGTATATCATATTTGATTTTTTTTTAATGTTTTGTACATAAATCACTAAAATCAGGCCATTAGTTTTCTAGCTTGAACTGCTATACGGTAATTTAAGGCCTTTTACAGCTATGTGGTATGGTGTTTTGCTCATTGTTGAAGACAAAACAGCTATCTAAAGTTGTCAACTTCTATGTCATTTGGTCTGATGGACAGCTGTCCCATTGACAATCATACACTGTCTTCATATTATTACTGTATCTGCTACATCCCTATTTCAAGTTCAATGGGATAGATGCAGCCACTGTTAAGTCTCCAATAATAAACTTTATATAAAGAGAAATGTAAAATTAAACTATATTGCTAGTTTCTATTATTTTTCTTGAGAAAAAACTATAAAGGCTGTCTCCTATGAATAAAGGAACATTTCAGTGCGAACAGTTGGTTCTCATAGGAATACTAACTGTCTGTCGAAAAATCTCATTTTATATCAGTTTAACAGAACTTCTAATTGAATCAGGAGGTTATTTTTCATGTGGTATTATGTGTCCCTTCATGAAGTCATGTGGTATTATGTGTCCCTTCATGAAGTCATTGATAACATTTTAAATGAAAAATATTTGACAAATGCTTTCAATCTAACCAGGCCTAAAATGAGGAATACTTATTTATCAAAAGAGGGAAGTGATGACAAATGTTTAGAACCATTCTCACCCTTTACTAGAGAATACATCTTCTATAATTTCTTGGTAAAAACTTGTGATGGAAGCAACCACAATGTAAAATCAGAAAACAGAACTTCACTGAAGCATGTATGGTAAACTCTGGAATACATGTATGTGCATAAACTATTGCTTGTGTTAGCAGAAACTTGGACGTGAACTCATTTAATAGTAAATCAAATATTAATGGTCTTAAAAGTCACTAAAGCATGATTGAGAGGGGACATGGTTTCAAATGTAGCAGATGAATTGAGATACATTGGTCACAACCCAGACAAAAACAACAAAATATAACTGTAATATGAACTTTTATAATTTATATCATATGAATAATACAAATAAAACTTGTAATGAAAATAATATTATAAAATACATACTTAAACCCCTTCATGTATGTATCTTAAAGAGATTATAAAAAGTGCATGTCAAAGTATCACATTTCAATCTAGACCAGAGTAAAAATCATTATTTATAACAAATATAACAGGCTTGGTCCACTGATTCAACAATGTGATACTTAAAAATGTTATCAAACAAAAAAACAAACATATCAAAAATAATCATTGATAAAAACTCTATTAAACATGATTGCACAAAAAGAAACAGATTAATGAGGTGAAGGTAAAAAATGTCATATACATTTAAAAAAACTAATGTACCCCTAGATTATAGAAGGTCAATAAATAACTGTATACTGGGTTTACCAGAATCACGGGGGGAAAAAAAAAGAAAAAAAAGAAAGAATCATGGAATGGAGATTGAATCGTAAAACAATGTTGATTTATTATTCAGAATGCAATTCTTTGATTATCAAAATAAAATCAAGATAAATCATCTTCAAATAAAGCAAAACTAAAGAATTATGCATTTTCAAAAAGTAAAAGTATTTGTACTTAAAAATTATGCAAAAATGAGCTGTATGAAAGATCAATTAGAAAAATCATCAAAAAAAGAGAAGCACTAAGCAATGCCCACAATTTTTAGTTAAATGTGCTAAACAATATAACTATGTGTATGTTAATGTCAATCTGTAAAGCTTGGATAGTTCATGGATAACTACTTTAAAAAGAATAAACAAAATACTGATAGATATAGTAAAACCAAAAAATATGAAACAAAGACAATGTTAATGTATAGAATTATTCTCTTGATACAATCATTTTGTAATTACGATTATTTGCTGTTTGTTAAAATCAAGCAAAAAAATGTATTTATAACAGAACTTCCAGAAGTAAGTTATAGAATAATTCTCACAAGCATACACATACTTGATCCAAGATAAAAAAAAAAAGAATTAACATCATCATAACTTAAACAAATATCTATTAAAAAGATTTGTTTTTTACTGAAATTGTCAACATCAATTTACAAAATACTCTTTTTTTTCTGAAATTTTGAAATTAAAAGTTTCTTTTGTGCTAGCAATTTTTATTTATAAAGATATAAAAAAAATCTTGTTATTATATTCTCAAAGTAAATGGCACTTATTTTGAGCTATTTTATGTATAAAATAAACTAATCTACTGCCTAATTACATATAGTATTTTGTCTAAAAATATATAAATACAAAAACATGTTGTACTTGAAAAAAACTCTTTTCCTATATTGCCTCTTAGAAATATTGCATACATAAACATTTTCTGTACTATGGCAAATCAATTAAGATTTCAAAACCTTTAGTTTTATAACCTAAACTATATAAAAATTATTAGTTCTATTATCATGATTTGATTTCACAATATTTTTCTAACATGTCTAAAGCACCTTGCCAATTTTTGTCTATATAACATATGCATGGACACAGAATTATTTCATTATTACAATGTAGAAGAAGTAAACTAGCCTGCACAATATATAACATTAAAAAAGTATTTGTCTTGTCTTGTCTACAAAGTATTCCATTAGCATATTTTATCTTCACATTATCCACTTTTACATACATGTAGACATACATTTATTAAGAGGAAAAAAAAAATTCTCTGTAAATTTTTCAATGCCCTTAAATATTTTCAAATTATTTCTATAGTATAAGGCACAAAACTTATCATAACTTCTATATAAATGTTATAGAGAAGGTAATGATATGATAAGACAACTTTTTAAGCCCCTCAAATCTGATCACAAAAAAGTATCAATAATCTATCAAGTTGTTCACCGAAAGTTTTATACTGGCAGACATTACGAGTTCAAATTTTCAAATTTTGTTTTGCATATTGCTGTCAAGTTTTCAAACTGCTTGAATTTAGTATAGGACAAACACTTACAAAATTTACCTTCATTTTGAGAGGCTATCTTATTTTGAACAGATATATCATGTTAAGGAGGGGTATTTGCGAAAAATACCAGTCGAGAGAATGTTAAATTTCACGAGCCGTAAGGCGAGGGAAATTCATTCTCAAGACTGGTATTTTTCGCAAATACCCCTCAATAACATGATATATCTGTTTAATTACACCGAATGTTAATGTACTTAAACGCATTGATGATCGTGACGTTACAAGCGTCCAGTCGGATAGAGTATTTTTTGGCAAATACCACGGCAGAGAGGGTAAAAAAGGCATATCCTTTTAGCAAATACCCCGGCGGCGTTAAAAATGAACGATATTCATTTGATAACAGTAAATTGGTGAAAAATACACTGGATATTAACCAATCAAAACCCCGGATTCTTACATAAGGTGTAATTATGTCTTTAAAAAACGTGCAACATGGTCATTTGATGTTACATGCATAACCTTGATGTGTTTTTGTCATAATAATTTACATCACTACTGACATTTCCACACCTCTTGTCAGGATTATATGTTATTTTCATTTTCCGTATTGAATAATTTTAAATAAATTTTTAAAATTTAAGTGACATATAAAAGATCTTTACATTCCTTCTCCTCCTATACTTATAAATTCTGCTGAGTGCTACACTTGTAAATCAGCTTTTGAACAATACAGAATAAAAAGGCTTAAAAAAATAGAAAATAAAGACTAGTAGTAATTTTAAGTACTGTAAATGACATACACTGAGACAGTGCCCCTGAATATTCAATACATGATTTTCATTTTATAAATGCTACTAAATTGAATAAACTAGAATGAATGTCATTATTGAGCTTCTGTAAGTTTAAACAAATCTGATTTGTAGTCTTCTCCCATACTTTTTTCACGTTGCATCTCTGCAAGGGTCTCCTCTTCTTGCTCTCTCTCTTTGTCATATTTACTGCCATCATGAATATTTGCTAATCGTACAGGATATCTATATGGATGTAGATGGAAAACAAAAGTTTCCCAGTTTACTTTATCTAGTCCAATTTGTTTGATTTCAGACATTTTTTTCTCTATATAAACGACTGGATCATCTGGTCTCTCAATCATAAGACAGCTTAGTAGACTTTCAAACATTTGTGGTATTTTGTGTGTAGCTAAGTATTGCTTAGCCTGTTCTCTTGTACTTGCAGACATTTTACTGTGTTTTTGATTGTTTTTGGCACTTGTACAATTTTTTTCTCAGGTATTTGGTTTTCTATTTCTTCCTTTTCTACAAAATAAAGTAAAGATATTGTAATCAATATGACAATATTGCTATCTATTATTTTATAATAATATATATAATTTCATAAAGATTGAATTATTGAATCTAGTAAAAAGTACATTATTATAAGGGGACAAAGTAGAAAAATCAATAATAAAAAGATATATATAATTTTCAATGTACTAATAAACTCAAAATCGTTAACTTTTTTATTTTCCTGCATTTTCCCAGAAATCTCTTTCTTTCTTTCTTCTGGTCTCGTGTCATGAGACTTTGAGTAAAATAGGACCAACATTGGTATTTCTTGTTCTTTTTTTTATGTGCTGCACACAACACTTTCTATTACAAAGAAGATGGTACATTTTCAATAGAATGTACTGTGCAGTGCACAACACTATCTGTACAAAAAACATTGTTTGGAAATTTTATGTGTTGCTAAAAAAAGTCAGAACGAAACCAACATGATGACCAATTATAGATGATCCAAGAAATTGAATAGTAATTCTGACTGATTTCTTCTTCCTAGATACTTTATATTTGCTAGATAAAGTAAATTGTAATAGCAAAATATTGAGTTCTTGGACAAAAAATCAGAGATAACAACTGACAATGTTGACAAAAAATCCATGGGCGTGAAATATGCAAACAGACAAGTACTCCCAAGTTCAGATTTGAAATTCTGTATTTACTTCATGGTAAGTTTCTTTAAAATCATTTAATACCTATGGATCATCAGATGGCTGGCACTGTTGCACCATTATATTCTGCTCTACTTCATCCTCCTTGTATTTAATTATACATTTCTCACTTCTGGATAACATTTTATATTCTGCTTCAAAATTATACATTTAAAACTGGCTACAATTTTTATTCAAAAACTGCAGCAAAATCGTCCTCTGCATGTCATTTCATTGATTGGTTAAATTGCTGTTAGGTTTCTGTCCCATTGATGTTAACCCATTTCCTACTTTCCTGCATTTTTACACATATCAGCAAATTGATTTAAGTTGTTTGTGAGTCAAAACTGTGCTTAGAATCATATATTAGCTAACAATGAAATACTTCAATATTTATTGGTACCATCAGGGCAAGTAACTTTTTTTCCAGACAAGTAAAATTTACAGTTTCACTTGCCCAGGGACGAATCCGGGTCTGTTCGCCCTGATTTATGTTCGCCCTAGTACCTGTTCACCCTGATACCTGTTCGCCCAGGGTCCATTTGCCCTGATTTTTATTTTTTTCTAATTTTTGTCTATTCACATTATTTTAAGTATTTGAACAAAATATGTTAAAAGTTTTTTTTTTTTTTTTAAATTGACAATTGACAGAATATTTATATTGCCACAATCAATTTATCATTTTCCCTTTTATTTGCAGAGTAGAATACTGGAATACAATGTATTTATCTTTATTGATATTTGTTTACAAAATAATTGTATTCAGTCAATCACGAATGTATGGCAGATGACTAGTCTTAGACTAGAGTATAAATAAATGAACTTGTAAATTTTATCCGTTTCATAATTTACAGTTGTACATCATTGTTTTTATTAATTTCAAGCTGAATATTTCATCAAAACAAAACGTTTGTTTTTATTATTAACCCACCAAAAGACAAGTATCACAATAATCAGTGATTCGAATTATTTTGTCATTGAACTATTAATTATCCTAAACAAGCCATAAACTTTTAAATATTTCAATGTTTCAATAAATTTCAAGAATATACATGATATATATGATATATACAATGTAAACAGGCTTTTGATAAAGTGATCCATGAGGGTATCAGATATAAGCTTTTAACAAACAATATTACTGGGAAGTTTATTCTATCATTAAAGATATGTATAATAAAAGTGACCTCTGAGTTAAAATTGATAATGAAATGACTCCATGTTTTAAATCATTTATAGGAGTTAGACAAGGTGATGTTTTAAGCCCAAATATTTTTAAAATATTTATCAATGATCTACCTGACAAGTTTTTATCTTGTCCTGATCCAGTAAATATTAATAACCGTAGAGTAGACTGTCTTACAAAAATGTATGTATGCTGATGATGTAGTAATTTTTTCAGAAACACAGGAAGGCTTGCAAAAGAGAATTAATATGTTACATGAATATTGTTTAGAATGGTGTTTTGATGTAAATTTAAAAAAGACAAAAAGTATAATTTTTAACAAGCCAGGAAATTTTTTTAAAATGCTGTTTACATTTTGGGGGTAAAGAGATTGAAAGTGCAAAATTATATAGATATCTTGGAATCAAATTTACATCTAGTGGTATATTTAAGCAGTGTAAAGATGAATTATACAACAAATCTTTAAAAGCTTGTTTTAAGCTACAGAGATGCTTGTCATGGGGAATGTTTAGAACGGATTCAGCTGCTTGTAAAAAAGATAATGATTATATATTAGAAAAAGTCTTTGGTCAGGATTCTTCTGAAAAAGGTCATACCAAATTTATGAAATATATTCTTGGTGTAAACAGAAAGTCAAGTAATATAGCTGTAATGTCAGAGCTTGGTAGATTTCCTATGTATTTTACTATAATTTTATCAATAACAGGCTATTATTTGAACTTGGAATTATTTTTAATTATGGAATTTGCTTGATTTCTTGTTATTGAAATTTTCAATAAATTCCACGTTTATTCTGTACTGAAATGTTCTGTGCTGCGCACAACACTTTCTATTACAAAGAAAATAGTATTTTTCAATAGAATGTACTGTGCCGCGCACAACACTATCTAACCAAAATACATTGTATGGAAAGTGTTATTAACCGCTCAAAAGATCATAATACCAAATATTACATGGAATTTATCAAAAATTTTAAACACAAGAAATTATGCAAATTCCATAATTAAAAATAATTCCAAGTTCAAATAATAGCCTGTTCAATGTTAAAATATTGTCATAGACTGGAACATTTGAAAGAAGGATTATTATTTGATGCATTTATATGTTGTAAACAGTTACATAGCTCTAATGTAAATATATGGTATTCTATTATAGATTATATTCAGAGAGAGATTGAATTACCAAATTTTGACCAATCGATTGGTTCTGTATGTCAGTATGTTAAAAATAAACTATGTAAAAGTTATCACACATTTTGGAATAAACTGAAGTATCAAACAATTAACTCTGAAAAAGGGAAGCTTGGTACTTATTTTTCTATAAAAAAATGTTTTAAAAAAGAAAACTATTTAGAATTGCAGGACTTCAAAAAAAGACAGTCAATTTGTAAATTAAGAATAAGTGCTCACTCTTTAAAAATTTAGACAGACAGATATTCAAAAAAGCATATAGAAAGATCTGAGCGTCTTTGTTCTAATTGCTCACTTGGTAAAGTTGAAGATGAGCTTCATTTTTTA
Organism: Mytilus edulis; assembly: GCA_019925275.1. Classification (NCBI taxonomy): domain Eukaryota; kingdom Metazoa; phylum Mollusca; class Bivalvia; order Mytilida; family Mytilidae; genus Mytilus; species Mytilus edulis. The sequence goes on from CM034357.1 coordinate 70,997,085, forward strand.
TTAGATGCCCTCTTTATGTTATTCAAAGGGACGATTTTTTTCAAGACATTTCTAACAATTGTTATAATTTTATAAATTTAAATAAATCTTCTAAATTTTTATGGCTCTTGACCCAAGAAAATGTTACTCTTATGGAAAAACTGGGCTGTTATATTTGTGACTGTTTTGAATTAAGGAAATCAGGTATGAACACTGACAATAAGTCAAGTAAATAATTTGAGAATAAATACATATACATGTACATGTACATGTATAATGTAATTTTATTATTCTTTTATTCACAATATACATGTATATGTGGTTTTTAGCTTGATTCTGACCAATGCTTATATTCCAAATATATATATATGCCTCTATTATTGTTGTTGTTACCAATTATGTAAATCAATTGTTTCTGATTTTATGCCCTTTATGGGCCCTGTAATTTGGGAAATAAAAATATTCTATTCTATTCTATTCTATACCATAGAAATATCTGAATAAGTTAATTCAACTTAAATGTCCTCATGAATATTAATATTTTTATAGTAGGGCGAACGGACTCTATTGGCAAACGAACTCAGAGCGAACGGACCTAGGGCGAGCATGTTATTAGGGCGAACGGTCCCGATACCCCCAGGGACAAGTGCTTACAACAAATATTTCCACACCCCTGCACATGTTCCTGTAAAATTTTGACGTCATAAAACAAAATATCTGACGCCACAATGGAAAAGTGATAGTTGTGTGTGTCAATAGTTCAAACCGCCCGGTCAGCAGGGATTGGCGATAAGGTGTATACAGAAACAGCAATTAACAATACTATAATGTGAGTATAAATTATAATACAAACTATATGCAGTACAGTCAGTACACTACATTACTGATTATTCAAATCATGTACTGTCACTTCGAATTTTATATGCACCCAAGAAACTTATTGATTTGTTATCTTAAATGGTAGCGTGGTAAAATAAATTATCGAAAAAGGAACTGGCCTTTGTTCCCAAAGGCAAAGAGATGACAAAGCCCATTGTTTCAGGTTTTGTTCCTTTGATTTTTTCATTCTGACTTGGATTATGTCAGATTCAACTAGTTATTTTGACACGAGTTAGGAATCATTTGTTTTAAAATCAATATTTTACCGTTCTATATGTCGTCAATCCATATGAAATGAGTATTTTCACATATTTTTGTGAAAGGTAGTCTGTTTCCTTGGCAGCCTTACACAAATACAAGCAGAGTTGCACATTTATGTATTTTCGTATCTCATTATTCCACTTTAGATAATAATTTGTTGAACGAAAAAATCAAATTAGGATAAAAATATTTAAATTGAATCAATTTGATTATGTTTGATAAATTCACATTTAAAGTTCGAAACCAATTCTGGCAAAATCTTCAAAGTCACTTCCGTTTTCAAAATTTGGCAGACGGTTTTGCTTTTGAAGCTAAAAATATCAGAATTTTGATTTGTTTACCTAGAGGACCATTTGAAACTTTATCTGAAGAAATACAGCTGAATATTTATAGTTACACATCAAGGTTTATACCGAAACTTGTAGTTTAAACAGTCTATTTTATTCCCCAAGCTTAAAGTTTAAACGTTTTATATTATAGATCTTTATAGACAGGTACCATGAAGTTCTTGACAACAACATAGTAGTTTAAACACATTTATTTGTCTATGGCATGCCTATACAAAAAGTGAAGCAAATCTATGTTATAGATGATTGTTTGGTAGAAGAAAGATGTCAATGAGCACCAAGCAAATTGAGGAAAAGTTCCTGCAAAAAGAGGAGAAATGCATAATAATATCCTTTTATAGTAAACCTTAATTAGTATTTGGAATCATCCTAATTCCCTTAAATTATGAAATCTTATGTCCTTCAAGTGGCTTTTGTAGAGTATGCAGGGGTCGAATTTAAGCTTTTTTGTGTACTGGCCAGCCGGACCAGTGGACTGACAACTCTACTGGTCCGGCTCCAAATCTACTGGTCCTGCAAAAATGACATTTATTTGACAAACACTAATATAAATGACAGATGTTTAATTTTATTTTGATGCTTTCGTTTCGACATAAGTTAGACAAAGGAATAGTCTTTATTCTGATTTTGATAAAGGCTTTGGTAATCTCAATGATTTTCTTTATCAAAATCAGGATCAAGGACAGAAAAAATATCAACATTGACTTCCACATCATCGCAATCCTCACGACGACCATAGGGTGCCTGACTAGGTCGTCTGGAGCGCTGTCCAGAAATATTCGATCTACTATATAATGCAACCATTCACGATGTTTTTCCCATGATTTTTGGTATTTGCGTTTCCTTTAGTCACTTTCGTATACTTTATTTGGATCTTCCTTTTGATTTTCAGTTATCTTAATTTTTTTGTCCGGCGGTTTAACTCCTTCCAAAAATTTCCACATTTTATATTGTTGTGAAGGACGCTCACCCGAGATATTAATTAACTTGATTATTTGTAATACCCCCCATGCCGTGTAATTGATTTCACAGGTAAATTGTTTTGTAAACAAACGGAGATTGCGATGCAATCAGTGATTTTTATCGACAAATTTCTACTGGTCCGCCGGACCACCAGCTGACAAAATCTACTGGTCCGACGCAAATTTTACTAGTCCCGGACTACCGGACTAGCGCTAATTTCGACCCCTGGTATGTCATATGTTGGCCTTTTTAACAGGGCACATGCTACAAAGTGATTGGGAAGAAGTTGCTTTTCCTTCCTTCGTTTTGTTTTTCTTCCGCACATTTACAGGACATATAAAAGTATGTCCTTGACTGTCATTCAGTCTGCCTGTCTGTCTGTCGTCAACATGTCGGACATTTAACTCAAAAACACTTAAACCAATATTCATGAAACTTTACAGTAGTGAACCGTTTAAATCTATTTGACGTGAGCTCACTTTCGTTTTTTTTATACGAATTTCAGATTTACCATTTCTGAGTTTTTGGGGGTTTCTTCATTTAAAAAGGGGAGATATTCCAGTTTTAGGACAATAACTCAAAATCAATTTCACAATTTGCAAGAAACTTTGGTGAATTGTTTATTTCTATCGACATGAGATCCCTGTTGATTTTTATAAATTTTAGATTATACGTTTTCGATTTTTGAGGTTAAATTCACATTTTTAAAAATTATTTTAATATTAAGAAACAGTAAATTTCACCAACAGAATAGTCTTCCTCATTTTTGTCATTGAAGTTTGTTTGATAAAAGATAATTTCTTTTACATTTGTACCTTAAAAAAAATAAAAAACTTTAAATTGTCATGTCAGTGTGAGATGTTGCAACAGTGGAAGGTCACAGATTTCAGACCACTGCTAATTTGAACCCCTGAATTTTCATACAAATCTGAGATAAATCAAACTTGTTCGAATCATATCATTCACTTGGCTCAAGTTGAATTGTTTGTTGCTTGTTTAAGACACTCCGACATGTCCAAGAGGAGTCTTGTCCGATTGACTATTTATCTTATTTATGTAGGTTTCAATTATTTCAAGTTACAAACATGCACTGACATTTTGATGACAATTTTTTCCTTGAAAACATTACTGAAAGTGTTCAGGTCAATTTTTGCCTTTATCATTTATAACGATGATTGACATGATTGCAGATTATTTTACTTTTATAAATGATTTCTAATGAATAAAACAATGAAGCTTTACTTTTAAAAAGTCTTTTGTTCATTTGTGGAATATATACAATCAGGTCTGTGGATGAAATTGGTATTGACTCTTAAGTTAGAGAATTATCTAGTTAGTGAAAACAAAATTATTTTTCACGCTACATTTTAAAATGTTTTACAGTCATATTTATTTCTTCTTTAATGAATTTACTGTCTATTATTTATTTTATTTTATTTTATGCGTATGGTTTTAAAATGTTTCAAATTTTAAGCAATGAATGTATAAATTCAAGGACATCCATTGCAACAGAATTGATACTTAAATTTCTGTTTACAGCTAATTTCCTAATGCATGTAAAGCAAAACTTTGGTCATGTTGGTTGGCTTGCTTGCTTTGTTGTATAATTATTTATACAAGCTTTGTTAATCAATATATATAGGCAATAAAAAAAAGCCGCATACATGTAGTTTAACCTGTATATATATAATATTTGAATTTAATTGGGTGTTATCCTAATGACTGTACAATATACAAACAAAGCAAGCAATCTAACTAAAGTCTTGCTCTACATGCTGTAGGAAATTAGCTGTAAATATTATTGTAAGTTTTCTTCAATTAATATCTTCATACATCTTTTAAAGACCCTATGGGGTGTTATTGTACATGTATATCTTGATTTAAATTTAAGTGCTTAGTTTTATGCAAGATATATTTTGTTTATGTTAATAGAATTATGTTCTTAAAAGACGGTTTTGTACATGCATAACATGTTTGTAAATATATGGGCACAACTATGTTTGTGTGATTATTGACATAGTACCATACATTTGACATTTTATATGCCTTAACTTCAATACTGCATCCCTGGAAAGATGTTAGATACATTTTCACATGCAACTGTCCAGTTGTACATAGCACTGGTAGCAAGACAAGATGATCATGGGTAAGTCATACCAAGTTTTGTAATAATACGTGAGATGTATCATGTATATAATAGAAGAAGTCCTTGCACTAACTATGAACATCAGTGTATCAGTATGCTCAGACTAAAGTATCAAGAACATGAAGAAGTTTAAAGACATCATAAACAGTATGAAAAAAACACAATGTGCAATGCCAAAATAAAAGTTCATGGTATCTACAGGATGTAAGTCTATGACAGTTATGTTAGCAAATTATATGGTTTAGTTTTGTTTATTTCAGGGATCACTGCCGACTTAATATGGATCACATGTATATAAATATTGCTGAATTTTGTCAAGCCTGCGACCTATTGTCCCAGAAAGCTAACTTCTTAAAAGCTATATTTTAGAAGGTGGAAGACCTGGATGCTTCATACTTTGTATATTGATGCCTCATGTTACAAAGTTTCCGTTGGTCACATGTCCATTGTCCTTGACCTCATTTTCATGGTTCAGTGACTGCTCGAAAAAAAGATTTTTTGTGATGTTAATTTCTCTCTTATTATGAGTAATAGGATAACTTTATTTGGTATGTGCGTACCTTGCAATTTCCTCATGCCTGGCAGAAAGTTTTCATTTGACCTCAATCTCTTTTCATGGATCAGTGAATAAGGTTAAGATTTGGTGGTCACGTCTATATCTCTGATTCTAATAAGCAATAGGTCTAATATATTTGGTGTATGGAAGGTTTGTAAGGTGAACATGTCAAAAATATAAATCACAAAAATACTGAACTCGGAGGAAAATTCAAAATGGAAAGTCCCTAATAAAATGGCAAAAATCAAATGATAAATCATACATCAAACGAATGTGACAACAACTCATATTCCTGACTTGGTAGAGGCATTTTCAAATGTAGAAAATGGTGGATTGAACCTGGTTTTATAGCGCTAAGCATCTCATTTGTGTGACAGATGCATCAAATTCTATTATCTTTACAAGATGCGTCAACAAAACAAACATAATAGGTAAAATAGTCTAAATATGAGTCCAGCAGTCATCACTGTGTCACAATCTCAAAACAAACTGGCAGGTATCATCTGAACTTGATCTCATTTTCATGGTTCAATTATTATAGTTCAATTTTTGTGTTACAGTTTGGACAGTTTTTGGGGAAAGATGGCTTCAAGCTGTCAATCCCCTATGTGGTTGAACAGAGTGACATCCCCTCACATCATTCATTTTGTTTTTATGCTGTGGAAAACCCCCAACAAATCTTACTGAGATTGATGAGAAGGAGACACACAAACTAATAGATTGACTTTCATGACTTTAAACACTTTTTTACACATTTCCCTTCTGTTTCTCCCGAAATTATCGTATCTTGAGCTCTCTTTTACACCATTTACGTTTCTTTTCCAATCCATAAAAATCAGTATGACGAGATATTTTGAATATATCCAACCTACATTATATTTTATAGTGACGTCATTGTTGGAATGCCACACTACGCAGAAGCAGGGATATCCTTCACTGGTTATTTAAATCATTCTCAGAGTTTGTGCACTAATTAAAAATTGCCCTTAATTGGTATTTGTTAAATTTAAACATAATTATGTTTGTTGTAAATGATTCAAACATCAACATGCAATACTTTAATTTGTAGGTCAACAACTTTCAAAGTAAACAAAGGCGATGGGGATACATGAGAGTGGGGAGAGAAAGATTTTTTTCATTTTTCTGTAAAATCTGTTTTGAGTATCTTCCTCCAATTCAGGAGCACCTCAATTGATGAGTAATTATCCACTAAGATAAAAGCTAATGTATCTGAACACTTAAAATGTCAGAGATCGCAAAATCTTTTTTTTTCCTGGTGGTCCTTGAAGAAAATCTGTAGGTCCTCACTATTAATTCTATTGAAAAATACTAAAATTGTGTCAGTCCTATGCCAAATTTTGGTGGTAAAATCCTCAGGACTGACACTTTTCGCCACTCTGAATGTGACATTTAGTATACGATTAGTAGTCTTCCAGTAAAACTAAATTTTGTGTACCAACATAATCATTGTACTTGGTAAAAAAAATTAAATTAAAAATGTTGCATTTTGTAGTTCAACCTATTTATTCATGAAATTTACAAATATTTCAAAATGTAGCATCTGGAAACAAGCTTCACACAGTTTACATCAATCATATTGTTTTTTTTTTTATTAATACCTGTATCCCTGTGATGAGAGTTGTAACTGGAAACTTTATCAATGGAAATTTAAAACTGAATAGATTTTTTAGTCCTAACTTTTTTTAAGAAAAAAAATAAAAATCTTGGAGTACTGTCACAAAAAATGGAAAATGGCCCTAGCCTGCAGTTCAGTGGTACACAATTAAGATTTCCAAAAATATTGTAGTTGTTGTTAAATGACAGAATTCAGTTGAATTTCAGATAATTAACTATCAACTTTAATTTCAATATTGTCAACCTTTCTACGTGATCTAACTGTTCTTTTTTTCATTCTTTATATGAAGACTATCAAAAGATACCCCCCCTCAAAAACAAAAATAGAACCAAGGGCCGTCTTTCCCCTCAGAGCTATTCAGCTGTTTGATTGTTATACTGTATGCAATAAGTAAACTATATTTTGTGTATGGTATAATGGTAAGGTGTACTTGTCCAACTTGCAGATGGCATATGACCTTAAGGCTTGACCTCATTTTCGTTGTTCAATGGTCAAAGTTAAGTTTTTGAGTTTTGGTCTTTTTTTCTAATTCTTTATGCAAAAGGTCTACTATATTTGTTGTTGGTAATATTTTATGATGTACATGTCAGTCTCGCAGGTTTTATTTGACCTTGTCCTCAATTTATAGTTTCTGAGAAACAGACTTAACCAAGAAAACTTAACACATTGACCAATGAACCATGCAAATGCTCAGTGTTAAGTTTTTGTGTTTTGGTCTATTTTTCTTAAACTATAAGCAAAAGGTCAACAAAATTTGTTGAATGGAAGGATTGTAAGCTGTACATGTCTGCATGGCATGGTGCATCTGACCTTGACCTCATTTGCATGGTTCATTGGTCAATGTGTTAAGTTTTCTTGGTTAAGTCTCTTAGAAACTATAAGCAATGGGTCAACTATATTTAGTGTATTGAATGATAGCAAGCTTAAGGTGTACATGTATGTATGGTGTATGTGTAGATAACCTTGAACTTATTTTCTTGGATCATGTTAAGTTTATGTGATAGTTGTAGTAAAGCTTTATATTATATTTAGGACTATCAACATAATATCCAAGTAAAGAAGACCAGACATTTTAAGTGTACATGTCATGCATGTGTGCACTCTTGTTTTATATATCATTATAATGCTGTTTTGGTTATTTTGAATTTTGATTGATACATTGGAAGTGATGTTAACCTTGAGGTAGTCAAGGGAGAAAAGTGAATGTACTTATTCAGCTAATCCTCTTGAAGTTTGTAAAAATTAGCATTACATTGTATTATAATTAACCATAGTAATTGTCAATGAAATAACACTTAATTTATTAGTTAATACATCTGCAAAGTAGAGACAATTAAAAATTCTATAAGAGCAAAGAAGTCCTGAGAAATCCTGAGAAATTCAAGAAAAGGAGAAACAAAATTCCCTTATTATAAACATTCACTGTAACTTAAATATATATATATATATATATACTGTACCGGTGTCAATGAGATAGCACCTACCCAATAACACAAATAACAGAAAGACAGAGGCGAATATTTATTTAGTCTTTATATGTGTTACAGACCATATGAGTATTTGGACCGTACGCATACGGTCCGGACCGTATACGTATACTCATACGGTCCGACCATACGCTTACGGTCGGACCGTATGAGTATACGCGTACGGTCCAGTACGATCTGACCATACAGTCATGTTATTCGATCATATGGGTTAAATTGAAACAATCTTTATTTTCAGTTTTACAAATTGTTATTGATAATTTGTTACAATTAGATAGATAAAATGAACAAACAAACAATTGAAATTAGGTATTTGTTTGCTTGTATATCTGAATCCTATTTTGGTACTCTCGCCCAAGGTGACACAATTCAAGTAACGTAATATTTTTAGCATTTTCATGTATGCAGTTCATGCATGTTCTTTTGCATTTGCATTTTTTGGTAAAGTTGCTAAATATTCTAAAACAATTGAAATCCCACTTTATGTTTTTCTTCGGATATCTTCAATTTCAGCGTTCATAATACAATTAATGTACTACTGATCGACATGCTTAATACAAGAGAGATTAGCATATTGAATTAGCGTGAATTAAAAACAAGTTTAAATATAAAGTTTTTGTTACAATTACAATTCAACTTTTTATATTAATTTGATAGTTAAGTTATGTTGATCTACTATATGCATTTGTATCTAATAAACTTGACCAACTTTTTAATATTAGTCAGACCGTACGGTCCAAATACTCATACGGTCTGGAACATATGTAAACAAGCAAACAAACAACAAACAAATATTTTATTTGCCAATCATGGCGGCCAAAATGAGCGGAATAATTACAGTACAAATTTCAAACATAATGTAAAGTAAATTAAAAATAGGTTAAACAAAGTACATAATATGATTGATTTTGATTTAATTAATATATGTACATGTAGAGGATGGAGATAATTATAGGTATGAAATTAGTTAACACTTCAGTTGTAATCATGGTAAAGGCTTGAGGTAAATTTATATTATTTTCTGGTTTAACTGGTCATGGTTATAAGAATATTTATTGGAAAAAAATAATGTTATGAATTGATATTCAGATTGAATGGTGTCTTTAGTGACAAAGTGTTTCCCACTGTGTGTGTATTGATCTTTTATCCTACACTTACTATAGTAATTATAAGCCAGCTGTTGATTATTATGTGTTGCTAGATGTTTTTGTTTACATTTTAAGGTAAAATGTATTTTAGGCATACTTTTTAACATATTAATTTACAAGAAAATAAAAAAGACCAACAGTGAAATACACAATATTTAAAATAAGTTTGTACTAAAAGAGGAAATTTACAATTAGACTGTAAAACTACTACAACTTCAAGTTGTACTACAAGTGATTTATTTTGGTGTCACTTATTAAATTATTGGGGGAAAAACGGAAAATGGTGTTATAATTTGAAACCACATCTTAAAAATCACTTAAATAATTGATTTTAAAAATTAAGTTTTATACACTGTTAAGTGGATTTTAATATTTTCTTGATTTCCCCTCCTTCCTAATCTGTTCACAGCTCTAAAAAGGATTACATGTACACATAAAATATATCATACAGAGCTATTTAAGTTTCTTTTTCTAATTTTTAGATATCAATTAGTATCTTCTAATAACTTAAATATCAATTGATTGGTTGCAGGATATTTATTGTGAGATATGTATTCACCTGATTTAAATCAATTAAATGTACATGGTATTTCATGGAAAATATTATATAGTGTTATTTGTTTTTCAGATTATTTATTTTTAGTGTGAATAAATTCCCAAATCCTTCTATAAATGACCTAGATATAGATAAAGTTGTACCTGTAGATGCAGACTTAAGGACAGTTTCAGGTAAAATGTATTTCAGAAATCATTGTCATTTTGAGATTGTATTATCAGATAGTGTTGTTCCCAACAATAGTATTCAATGCATGTGTAAAGAAATAATTGTCATTTTGAGATTGTTTTAAAAGATAAGTGTTCTACTCAACTATAGTGTTCACTATGTAAAGAATGAAACAAAATACTGTAATTAAGAAAAAAATCCCCCAAAACAGATATTAAGCTAAGCCTCATATTTGAAAGTTGTGTATTTACTTCTACTATATATAGTCATACTGTAAATTCAAAAAAAATAATTGCAAACTTGTTATTATTGCGAAATTGCTATAATTAGAATATGATAGGTTTACTTAGAAATGAAAGCCTGCACTTTGAATTTTTAGTTTTATGCAACATTTAATCATAGAATTGCAAAAGTTTATCTGAATTGTTATCAGTGGGGCAACAATCCCAATGATAAATGCATGCAGCACTCTATGAATTTAAGTTTATAGAGTACAACATGTTTTGTTTTCTTTCATGAAAGATTTAAAGGTATGTTGGCATTTTGAGTTATTAACAGTGAACATGATTGATATTATTTTAAGAGGCTAGCCGCTAGGTTATTCAAACTTACTTATCAAACACACTTCTAAAAGTGTCATTATTTCTTTTAAGCGTCACTAATGTTCTTCAACTATCAGCTACACAAACACATTTGTTTTCTGAATTTATTTTGTCATAGCAAGTTTTTAACTTTTGTTATATCTTTGAAAATAAACCACTTACAATTGACTGATTGTCAAGCTGTTTTCTTTACAGGAAAGCTATTGTTTCAGACTTAACCATGAAAATTAAACTCCCTGATATAACATTTTGAATAATTGCATTGTTAATTTTTTTTCAGAGGTTCCAGACATAAGCCAGAAGAAAGGTACGGTACAAATTCAGTTTGATTTTGATTTTATATTATGACAGATGATTAAGTGTAAATTTGTTATCAAATTATCAGATTTTAATCTGCTGTGATAAAAATTGAAATGTGTATAATATCTCACTTAGCTATAAAACACTAGAGCTGATTTACGGAAAAGAAGATCTCCTGCATTTAAAAAAAATATATTGATATTATTCAAGACTTTCAAAAGTATGTAAACTTTCTTGATAAATGAACCATTTCATATAATCTGGACACTTTAGTGCAGAAATGTCAATTTTGCTGACAACATAAATATGTTAAACTTGACATATTTGACATAACTTTTTTTCATCTAGTTTGGTACCAAATAGGTCTGATCAAAGCCTTTACTCAAAAGATGTTTTACATGGTACATTGTTTATAACATACATTTTGTAGCAAATTATAATAATACAATTTTATTCTTTTAGATTTTTATGTCTTGCATTTGAAGTCTAAATTTATAAATGCCCAGCTTGTACTACCAGACCACACATCAACAGCAACATTTCTGGAAGAATTGACGAGAGCTCAATCAGGTAATGATAGGCATGGATTTGTCATATATATTGATTTGTGGTCAGAAAATAAACCAAACTAGCCAATCCGATCAAGCATGCCAATCCATCAGCTAAAAATAAAGAATTGATTTGTGATCTAAAAATATACCAAACAATCCAATCCGATGAAGCATGCCTATCCAACAGCTAAAACATAACAGTCACATGCTTATAAATGTAGGTTTATTGCTTTGAACAGGCATACTTATTTAATGAATTTGAAATGATTTTTTTATAAGTCCATATCAACTTATATAAATGCCAATTAAAAAAAAAGTAGACATATTTTATTGTAAATGACTTAAGACTTACATATACACACAATTTATTTTGTCACTACAGAATGCAAGACTTAAGTATGCTTAGGGGGGGGGGGGAGGGGGGGGGATCATGTGTGTCCCTTATACACATTCACCATTTATTTTTTTAGAAGTTACTATTAATTAATATTAGTTTTAACCATGACTGAATGACATTTTATATTTTAATATTTTATGATGTATTTAAATGAGTATTTTTTTAAATTAAGATCATTTTTGGAAAAAGGGAAAGGGGGAGGTGAAACAAAAATGGGGGGGGGGGGGGGGGGGGTTCAATATTTCTCATTTCAGATTACAGAAATAAAAAGAATATTTCTTCAACATTAAGCATATTGAAGTTTAAGACTTACATATACACACAATTTATTTTGTCATTACAGAATGCAAGACTTAAGTATAATGTTTAGTAGATTGATGTTAAATTTCATGATACATATTGAAAGACTTAGCATTTTAGTCAGTAATAGTCATTAAAACAGGCTAGGCATCTCAATGTGTAAATTCCTATTTTTTTCTCACAAAAAAGACAATTGTGTATTTTTATCTTCATTTACTTTCAATAGTCAAATTATAAATGCATTATAAATGTGATGTACGTTTTTGTACCTCAAAGGATTACATTTGATTCTGAATGTAATAATTGATGGGTTATCCAAAAACAAAGGCTCACTTGACAGAAATCACGCCAGTTTATCTAGTCTATCATTTTGTTTAGAATAAGTTCAATTTTTTTCATTAGAGAAGTCTCTGTCACATTTATGAAAAAAAAGAGTTATACATTTTAAACCATCTATATAGTCCCTTACATTATTTTCAAGCTTCTTCAGTGCATTTCAAATATTTAAAAGCTTTGACAAACAACAGGATAGTAGTATATTTATTGTATGTTTTGTATTGATTGTTCAATTTCAGTGTATTCTAACATAGTAGCATTTGGTAATCCTCCAACTTTTGCTTGGTTAGAGAATTACAATAGACAAAACGACAATCCATTTGCCAAGGATGTGTTTGATCCCTTTGTAAAAAATAACCAAGTGAAAAAGGCAGAAGGTTTGTCAATGTTGTGGTGTGTGTAGTCACTCTGGCTTCTACTAACTAGAGTTATTGCCCTTTACTATTTTCTTGGTTGTTTGGCTTTCACTATCGTGCATCTATAGGGTTATTCCATGTTTATAAGAATAATTGATAAAGTTGTATTTAATGAGGCTGTTTTAATATATCATTTAGCATATATGTATGGCCATCATCACTTCAAATTATTGGATATTGTTAAATAGAGTCTGACATCTTGATTGTTGTTTTTTTTAAATTTTATTTGTATTTTTATTTCAAAATGAATGTTACTTACTAACTACACATTTGTTTGTAATGATGTATATTCACTTAATCTAATATTACAAGATTTATTGTCTCAAATTAATAGACTAGAGTTAGTACAAAATTATTAGGAGTTCTTGGTTTATGAATGGCCTAATTTTAGCATCATCCAAAGACAGATGGTTTCCCGATAATAACTTTAGTATAAGTAAATAGAAATCAGTAAAGTTTTAACACAATGTTTATAACCACTAAAAGAAGATTGGGATTGATTTTCGAGGTTATGGTCCCAACTGTTTAGGAATTAGGGGCCCAAATAAGCATTTTTGTAGTTTCCAGACAATAATCTCTCTGAAATTATGCCACAAGTTTCCATATTACAAAGGGGTGGTTAGGATTGACTTTTGGGGGGTTATGGCTCAAACCATTTAGTAATTAGGGGGGAAAAAACAAGTTTTATTCTGGTTAAAGGACAATTGAGACAATTTAAAAGCAGTGTAAGGGAGGTAATCCAAAAGAGGTCAATTTGCATTAGCATAGTGTATTGCACAAAAGCCAAAAATTTAATATAAATTAAAATCATATAATCAATTTGAAGTTCTTTCACTATGGATAGTCTGTATGGGTCAAAATTTAGTTACAATCCAAATTCAGACCTGTATCATGCATGAATATTGTGTCATTTTGGCCCCAACTTTTTTAGGGTTGGACATCTGCCATTGTATCCAGCTGCGCTCAGCCAAGCAATTTATTATCTGTTTAATTTAAAAAGTCGTTAATGAAAACTATTTCAGGTTTATACATACCTAGTTTAATCACAATATTGCAAAGTGAGAAAAACCTGAACAAGTATTTTAGAGGTAACAAATCTTAACCATTGTTGGAAATATCAGGGTTTAAAGCTTCCTTTAAAATTTAGTTTACAAATGCTATACATTGTAATACATGTATATTCCTTCAATATTTAATAGCTTGCATAATAATTATATTAAATGATTTTACATTTCCTAAACAGCTTTTTTTCTGTATTTTTAATTTACGAGAACATTGGGAGATCTTTCCGTTTGCAGTTTACCCAGTATAAATTGATTTTATTTTTAAATGCTAAATATGCTTTGATATGCATTAGTTTTCACTTATTTTGCAATGTTACTGTATAAATTTGTTTATATCTGATGGATTTATAAAAGATAAGAGTAAACGAGCATGGAAATACTGTGGATTCATAATTGTTTGTAGGGTACCAATTTTGTGTGGATTTCATGGTATAAGGAAAATAATGAACTTAAGTGTTTGTTGAAGTATCAATTTTTAAAGACTTTCACAAACCCATGAAATAAAACATACAATTTTTCCTTGATCTGTGAAAATTGGTACCCATGAAATTATAAGAATCAGCAGTAATATTGTGTTTGTTTTAGTCAAATAATTTGGAATAACCCTATCTAAGCTAATAAATTCTGTTTATAATGGTGTCAGTCTTAGGTTTCTCTTAGAATTCTTAAAATATATACCTTGATTTTGTTTGCTAACTTGGAAAATGCTTATTTTTATAATATATAGCAGGATTTGAAATAGGAAAATATGTGCAACCTGATTCTTGACATTAAGAGACAACAGTGTTACACTCTCAGTAAGATTAAATATCTCAACTCTTGCAAAAAATCCAGGGTGGCTCTACAAAAAAAATCTTAGTCTGCACAACTTGCCAATATTTTCTGGTTGTTTTCAAAACTTTCCTATCTTTGAGAACGAACCACTTTTCAAGCCAATTAGACTGATTTAGTGCATCTAGTGTTTCTAGCCCTGAACATGCATGAAATAGTTCCACCTCTCATCACTTATAACCAATGGATCACCACCAACAACAAACTTTTTCAAATTCATCCCTTTTTAGTGTAGTAATGCATACTGAAATATGTTTCATTAAGGGGCTCACGGGTCTAAAGCAATTTTTTTTCTTAATATAGGATTTCGCTGCATTTTTTTATAAATGCACTTTAACTTATACTTAATAGAAAAATAAAATAAAAAAATGGGGTCACCGTTCATTTACGATCACAATCTGCCTTCGAAAGAAGCATTCACTTATGTAAAAGTACTTTTTTTCTGTTGAACTAATAGGAGCAAAATAGGTAATATTGAAATAAAAAAAGAACTTAATTACATAAATCACTAAAATTTTAAAATAGTTGAGTTTAAGTACAGCTTATTTGAAAATAATGATTAAAAATATAGGTCACCAATGACTTAAAATAGATTTTTCAATTTTATGCCAAAAATGACATTTTTGCACCAAAGGGAGATAATTTGGAGGTTTTATAATGATGCATACATTTTAAAAGTCATCAGTTAGATAAGTAAAGCTTTAAATCTGACATCTTTTTCTTGGAATCTGTTGTCTTACTAAACAGCTAATTTGTTTTGCCTTCTGCCTTTGCAATTAATATTAATATCTTTTATTGTTGTAATTAATTGACTTATTTTAACTATTGTTTTCAGGATGCAGATCTTCTGTAGCACATACTAATACCTTTGCCCCTAAAGCCCATACCTTCAGTTCAATGTTTAGTGTTGCCTCAGGTAATCATTGGAATGGGGAAATGTCCCTTCCCAAAAAAGTTCGATTCCTTTTAAACAAGAATTACAATTTATTTGACAATTTGAGGATTTTGTTTGCTATTTACTTTTTTGTTTCAATTATTTTCAGCATGAGACAGACAAAAAAAAAATCTGTTATTTAGTCTCATTTGCACTTCAGCTGTTTCAAAGAGATACTGTACTGGTATTTATAACTAAAAGCAGAAGAGTGTCAACTTTTCTTTTCATAATTAGCCCCAGATATTCAAACAATGAAGTAAATCATATGTAATGATTATAGACTTTTGAATTTCATTTTTAACCATTTAATTTTAAACAGCTGAGGTGCAGGCGAGCATATTTCCATTTGTTTGGAAAACATTGAAGAAAATTGAGTTGTAGATTTACACTGACGTCCTCTTTAATCATTACTAACTGTAAATTCAGAAATTATTTAGAGGTTTTAAATAATGCTAATAATGGTACTTAATGATTACCACAATAATAAGAACTTGAACTCTGATATCAGATACATTACCTGAATGCAGATTTTCCTGAAAACTTTAAAGTTAATCTTTCATATAACTTTTTTGGTTAGAATTGCAATGATAAACACACATAAACATTTCTGAATTTCTGAATTTACAGGAATTGACATTTGTTTTTGTAGTTAGTTTTAAAACTATACGAAATAGGCTAGATTGATACATAGTTGCCACAAAATTCACTTGGAAAAGATTTTACTAATCCTTTATCATGTTAATATCTGCTTAAGACAAATGTATTGTGTTTTGTGAAACTTTTTACATTTCAATTATATTTTATGTTCAAGTTACACAGAAGAAATATTGTTTAAATCTTCATATATCCAAGACATTCATAATACATTTCTTGTGAAATAGCTTTTAAAAAATGTTAAAATATCTAAGCATATTTCAATATAAACCATGTTAGTTATATATGCTATTAACTCCTTTTTAGCACTGACAAAGCCACCTAGTTTACCAGTAGCGCCACCTAGGAGGATGAGAGCTGTACATATTAGAAATGGACAGAGTTTGCCTCCTCCTGTACCCGACAGACCAAGGAACATGAAGGAGCCGATTTCACAGAGAATTACAGACCTGTCGGAGTTGGATCCCCTGAGAAAGGCGGCCAGTAAACAGTCCTTAGATGAGTTAGATATTGATGAGTATGTTATTCTTCATTCTAGGGGCACCTCTCACATTTTGTTTTGAAAGATCATCATCTGGTGGAATACAAAACAAAAATAGTGTTAAGACACAAACTTATCATTGATGCTAGAAGTTTTCAACCAATAAAAAAAACTTGACTGAAACTTGAAATACTAATAATAATATCATAAAATATGATTAGTTAATTATTTTCTTTCTAAGATTTAGATTTTTTATTTTAATCAATTCAATTTTGATCTTCTCATTCTTATTATCACTTTTTGTAATTTTGCAAAGAAATGTGATTTAATAAAAAAAAATCAAAAACATACAGGTCACATGTAATAAGGGAATACAGTGATAAAAAAAATTACAACTAGAGGGGAACAACTTAAAAATTGCTATTGATTAAAGAAATGTGTTTTAACCTGGTGTATATAAATAAATTAATGAAAAAAATGTTTAAAAATACCTCCCACATTTATATTAGTAATTGTTGACTTTATTTTGATAGCTTCGGTGGAAGTAGTGAATTTCCAGATGTCCAGAAAATGTTGGGACTGGGTTCCTCAGAACCTTCAACTGAATCTGGTGCTAAACCAGTCAGTGCTAGAGAGACAATAGTCAAATACATGATGAATGAAAGGGAGGTTGAGTTTACAGATATATCAAAATTAAAGTAAGTTTATACAGAAAATATCTATAAAGTATATTTCTGAATAGCATGTTCTTATTTTGATTTTAAATATGACTTTTACTGTAGCAATGACCTCTTCCATAGTCACAAGTTTTTAGCTCACCTGATCTGAAAGGTCAAGTAAGCTTTTCTCATCACTTGGCGTCCGTCGTCCGACGTCCTGCGTCCATCGTCCGTCGTCCGTAAACTTTTACAAAAATCTTCTCCTCTGAAACTACTGGACCAAATTTAACCAAACTTGGCCACAATCATCCTTGGGGTATCTAGTTTAAAAAATGTGTCCGATGACCTGGCCATCAAACCAAGATGGCCGCCATGGCTAAAAATAGAACACAGGGGTAAAATGTATATTTTGGCTTATATCTTTAAAACCAAAGCATTTAGAGCAAATCTGACATGGGGGTAAAATTGTTGATCAGGTCAAGATCTATCTGCTCTAAAATTTTCAGACGAATCGGACAAACTGTTGTTGGGTTGCTGCCCTTGAATTGGTAATTTTAAGGAAATTTTGCTGTTTTTGGTTATTATCTTGAATACTATTATAGATAGAGATAAACTGTAAACAGCAATAATGTTCAGCAAAATAAGACCTACAAATAAGTCAACATGACCAAAATTGTCAGTCAACCCCTTAAGGAGTTATTGCCCTTTATAGTCAATTTTAACAACTTTTTCATCATTTTTTATAACTTGTACAAAAATCTTCTTCTCTGAAATTACTGGGCCAAATTTAAACTAACTTGGCCACAATCATAATTGTGGTATATAGTTTAAAAAATGTGTCTGATGACCCCACCTACCAAACAAAATGGCTGACATGGCTAAAATTAGAACATAGTGGTAAAATGCAGTTTTTGCTTTATATCTTTGAAACTAAGACATTTAGGGCAAATCTTTCAAGATTTAAATGTCCATCAGAATAAGATCTATCCCCTCACAAATTTTCAGATGAATCCTACAACCCGTTGTTGGGTTGCTGCCCTAAAATTGGTAATTTTAAGGAAATTTTGCAGTTTTTGGATATTATCTTGAATACTAATATAGATAGTAATTTTGGGGCCCTTTATAGCTTGTTGTTCGGTGTGAGCCAAGGCTCCATGTTGAAGGCCGTACTTTAACCTATAATGGTTTACTTTTTTAAATTGTTATTTGGATGGAGAGTTGTCTCATTGGCACTCACACCACATCTGCCTTTATCTATATAGAGATAAACTGTAAACAGCAATAATGTTCAGCAAAGTAAGACCTACAAATAAGTCAACATTACCAAACTTGTCAGAGAACCCCTTAAGGAGTTATTGTCCTTTATAGTCAATACTGAACAACTTTTTCGTCATTTTTATAACTTGTACAAAAATCTTCTTTTCTAAAACTATGGGCCAAATTTAACCAAACTTGGCCACAATCATTACTAGGGTATCTATTTAAAAAAAGTGTCTAATGACCCCGCATACCAACCAAGATGGCCGACATCAGTAAATACAGTAACAGGTGAGCGACACAGGCTCTTGAGAGCCACTAGTTTGTTGAGGTTCTTGTTTACCTACTATGTAGACCAAGAAGGTCCATTTTATAATTTCTTAGATCATCTATCAAAACTTTGTTTTGTGAAAATGTTATACAGTCTTTAAAGTTTAAGTTATATTTATTGCAAATTCTACTTGGTCTGTCCATTGAATTACTACAACCTTAACTACTATATACTAGATAATATTTACTGAGTCAGATATTTTTTATATCATGCAGATAATTTTCTTGTACAGAAATTCTCTTCCAGTATTCATTGCTTTGTTATGCAAAAAATTTTGATGTCTTATCTGAACTATTTTCTATTTTACAGAATATTTGTTGGAACTTGGAATACAAATGGCCAGTCCCCGCCAATATCGATAGCTCAGTGGTTACAAGTAGACCCAGAACCTCCAGATATTTATGCTGTAGGGTAGGCACATTTAATGTAGAGCATTTGTTACATTTTTGTTGCAATTTTCGTAGGAACTAATAAACAGATCTGAATAATGCATTTCAATCTTCATATTGGTAAGCTATTCCCTGTGTGAAAAATCGCAATCTAATTAAAATTAAATCTGCACTCCAACATATAAACAACGACGAGCAAGTGCAGAGATTTAATTTTAATTAGATTGGAAACTTTGTTTTAGATCTGTTACTTATCTACTTCCTGTTTCCCAGATACATGTATGTTCATTACATTAACACATATATAAAGCAATTAATTGCATTTTCCTAATAAGTGATCTATGTGAGTGTGTATTTAGTGCGGTAACCTGAAGTTTGCTTACTGTAAAATCAGAAATTAATGCATTTATTTATAAATACCAAAAAATGCCAGTTAAATTATTACAATTTCAGAAAACTCTGCATACATATATAAGTGTATCAGATATCAGAATGTGAGTTCCTATTATTGTAATACCCAACCAGTAGCATTATGCACATTAATGAAAGCCTTGCAAAATTTCCAAATTTAAAGTTTTTGGTAGGTTGACCATGAATTCTTTATCACTTATTCTAAACATAGTTATAAACTGGTATTTAATTTTTTTGGCAGGTTTCAAGAGCTTGATTTAAGCAATCAAGCATATATATTTAGTGATTCGGCAAAAGAAAATGAATGGCAACATGCTGTAAAGAGTTGTTTACATCCAAAAGGAAGATATAGAAAGGTATATCAGCTATATAAATTCTTAACTGTGTCACCAGAGTATAAATTATTTTATGTGTTACCAGAGTAAGTATTCTTTGCTGTGTCATCATAGTGTATTTTTATGCCCCACCTACGATAGTAGAGGGGCATTATGTTTTCTGGTCTGTGCGTCCGTTCGTCTGTCTGTCTGTTCGTTCGTTCGTTCGTCCGTCTGTCCCGCTTCAGGTTAAAGTTTTTGGTCAAGGTAGTTTTTGATGAAGTTGAAGTCCAATCAACTTGAAACTTAGTATACATGTGCCCTATGATATGATCTTTCTAATTTAAATGCCAAATTATAGTTTTGACCCCAATTTTACGGTTCACTGAACATAGAAAATGATAGTGCAAATTTCAGGTTAAAGTTTTTGGTCAAGGTAGTTTTTGATGAAGTAGAAGTCCAATCAACTTGAAACTTAGTATACATGTTCCCTTTGATAACATCATTCTAATTTTAATGCCAAATTAGAGAATTTATTCCAATTTCACGGTCCACTCAACATAGAAAATGATAGTGCGAGTGGGGCATCCGTGTACTGTGGACACATTCTTGTTACAATGGGTTTCACAAAGCAGGATTTTAATTGAAATGTTTGTAAAAATCCAGGAGTCTTATTACAATGTGTTTAACAAACCAGAATTCTAATTGCAATGTGTGTAACAATCTAGGATTCTTATTACAATGTGTTAATAATCCAGTCTTATAAATGTTATATGTATAACAAACCAGGATTATTTTTGCAATGTGTGTAACAAACCAGGATTCTTATTGCAATGTTTGTAACTAAGATTCTAATTACAATATGTGTTACAATATTACAGGATTCTTATTACAATGTGTTACCATCCAGGATTCTAATTGCAGTGTGTTTAACAAGTTAGAATTCTTATTACAATGTGTTTAATAATCTTGGATTCTAATTGTAATTTGTGAAACAATCCAGGACTCTAATAACAATGTGTTTAACAAACCAGGATTCAAATTTCAATGTATGTAACAATCTATGATTCTTATTACAATGACACAGGAAAGACTATACTCTGGTGACACAAGAAAAACAAGAATGTGTCCACAGTACACGGATGCCCCACTCGCACTATCATTTTCTATGTTTAGTGGACCGTGAAATTGGAATAAATTCTCTAATTTGGCATTAAAATTAGAATGATGTTATCAAAGGGAACATGTATACTAAGTTTCAAGTTGATTGGACTTCTACTTTATCAAAAACTACCTTGACCAAAAACTTTAACCTGAAATTTGCACTATCATTTTCTATGTTCAGTGAACCGTAAAATTGGGGTCAAAACTATAATTTGGCATTTAAATTAGAAAGATCATATCATAGGGCACATGTATACTAAGTTTCAAGTTGATTGGACTTCAACTTCATCAAAAACTACCTTGACCAAAAACTTTAACCTGAAGCGGGACAGACGGACGAACGAACGAACGAACAGACAGACGGACGAACGGACGCACAGACCAGAAAACATAATGCCCCTCTACTATCGTAGGTGGGGCATAATTAGAATCCTTGTCTGTTACACACATTGTAATAAGAGTCCTAGATTGTAATACACATTGTAATAAGAATCCTGGATTGTTATACACATTGTAATTAGAATCCTGGATTGTTATACATGTTATACACATTGTAATTAGAATCCTGGATTGTTATACATGTTATACACATTGTAATTAGAATCCTGGATTGTATACACATTGTAATAAAATCCTGGGTTGTTACACACATTGTTGTAAGAATCCTAGATTGTTATACACATTGTAATGAGAATCCTGGATTGTTATACACATTGTAATTAGAATCCTGGATTTTTACAAACATTGCAATTAGAATCCTGCTTCGTGAAACACATTGTAATTAGAATCCTGGATTGTTATACATGTTATACACATTGTAATTAGAATCCTGGATTGTATACACATTGTAATAAAAATCCTGTGTTGTTACACACATTGTTATAAGAATCCTAGATTGTTATACACATTGTAATAAGAATCTTGGATTGTTATACACATTGTTATTAGAATCCTTGATTGTTATACACATTGTAATTAGAATCCGGGATTTTTACAAACATTGCAATTAGAATCCTGCTTTGTGAAACACATTGTAATTAGAATCCTTGTCGGTTACACACATTGTAATAAGAATCCTAGATTAAATACACATTGTAATAAGAATCCTGGATTGTTATACACATTGTAATTAGAATCCTGGATTGTTAAAAACATTGTAATAAGAATCCTGGATCGTTATTCACATTGTAATTAGAATCATCGATTGTTATACATGTTATACATTTTATAATTAGAATCCTTGATTGTATACACATTGTAATAAAAATCCTGGGTTGTTACACACATTGTTATAAGAATCCTAGATTGTTATACACATTGTAATAAGAATCCTGGATTGTTATACACATTGTAATTTGAATCCTGGATTGTTATACACATTATATTTAGAACCCTGGATTGTTATACACATTGTAATTAGAATCCTGGGTTGATACAGACATTGTAAATAGAATCCTAGTTCGTTACACAAATAGTAATTGATTGTTTTTATTGTAGGTTAAATTAGTGAGATTGATTGGAGTTATGCTGATAGTATATGTTAATGAAAAGCATTCAAATAAAGTACATTTTATAGATTCTGACACTGTAGCTACTGGCATTATGGGAATTATGGTAAGGCAAACATGTTTTTTTTTTATATAGGTACATATACGAAAATAAGGAGATGTGGTATGATTGCCAATGAGACAACAGTAGGCAACCGTACAGCATTCGACAATGAGATAAACCCATACCTAATATCATGGCATTTAAAGGCCAAACATGAAAAATTTGAAACAATTAAATTGTGAATTGAGAAAACTAGCAGCATATTTATAAACACATATGTCAGACGTGAACTAACCTCAACTAATTAGTATCTGGCTCCTGACTTGAGACAGGCACATATAGAATGGGGGTGGGGGGAAGAAGGGGGAGGGCTGTGAAAACATATTTGAAGGGACCTCCGTTCTCTAACATGGGACAATGAACACCAGGGCTTCCAAAACGGTCATATATTCCGGTCATTTGTATAATGTCTGGTAAAAGTCCGGCTGGGCAAAGCATGAAACGGTCATATACTTTTTAGTTTTCAAGGCTTTTTCGGTCATTTTTACATAATTCACGATCTTTTTGAACCAACCTTTTGCCTTTAACATCAACACATTTCCGGTCATAAATGTGACAAGATGATTAATTACTATCAAAACAACACCTACTTCAATACTTTCTAAATTTAATCAAGGCTAATTAGTAGTTGGACAGCTGAAATCTACCTGTTCAGGTGAACTATGTTCAGTACCAGACATCGTATAAATTGATTGGTTTATTTACAATTATTTTCTTACATTTCAGAGGTTTTTATCTAATTGATTTAGTCCAAAAGATTAAAATTATTAGAAATTAGTATATTAATATGATTTGATGAAAAATTTAAAAAGGTTTTAAATAAAAAAATTCGTCAGAACTACATCGTATGAACTAGAACACGTGTGCGCATGTGCACAGGTGGGAAATTTTAAAATGCATCCTACATTTCTTTAAAAATGCTAAAATTATCAATGAGACCTGTATCTAACGTTCAAATCAAGTATTTTGTTGAAGAAATAACTTGGAAAGAGCTTCTTCTCTCAGTCGTGCTTTGTAAAACGTACACGGATTTTACGTATCCGTTTATGGTCCATGTTTTACCATTGTCAAGTCAACTTCCGGTTGAAAACGAAAGTAAAGTTTTTGACAATGTCATTTTGCACAATAAAAAGTCTACGGCAGATATGAGCACGCTGATGTGCACACTTTGAATTATGCACTGCCAATTTAACAGTAACATCCTAACATCAAATTCATATCATATCAAAGTAAAGTTTAAGATCGTTTTTTTTTTTAATGTAATGTCAATCATTGCAATGGCCATCTGATTACCATAATTGCCTTTTGTGACTAAGTCTTAAGGGATTAAAATCGGGATCAGATATGAAATGTCCGGCTGGCTCAAATAATTTTTGGAAGCCCTGATGAACACATGAATAAACCATTCAAACCAATAAATTACAAATTGAAAACAAATACAGAAGCAGCAAGAAAAGTCAACCACTGAATAACAGGCTCCTGGGATATGTTTTAATGTAAATAAATATATTAATTGTAATGATTTTATCTAAATTAGGGATATAGGTTTTTTGAAGGTAAGAATATTCATGAAATTACATCTGTAACTAAATGATTGTCTATTTTGTAGGGGAATAAAGGTGGTGTTGGAGTACGTTTTACCATAGAAAGTACCTCTATATGTTTTCTATGTTCACATCTAGCAGCTCATCAGGATGAATTAGAGCGAAGAAATCAGGTGGGATATTCTTTACTTTCAGTATATTTTACAGAAAGTAAAAATACATGTATTTATATCTACAATTGATATTTATATTTTGAAGACTTTGAAACACTCTAGGAAGTCAATTTTACAAAGAGTTTTCCTATTTTATATTGGAAACAGTGTAGTCTCCCCTGCCCCTTCCCCTCATAAATGCAAAACATCAGATTTTTCTTCCCTTATAATTTGAAAATTTTAAATTTTGTTCAATCTCCTATTGTTATATGAAATAAGAAGATGTGGGATGATTGCTAATTAGACAACTTTCCAATAGAGATGAAAAGAAGTAATATGGATTCATTCTTTATTTGGGGGATAACAATTTTCATGGTTTTCATTGGTACAAGTGAACCACAGTTTAAATGTTCAAGAAATCACAAATTTGCTACTGGGTTGTATACAGACTTAGACGTAACCACGAAATAAATAAAAAACAATAAAAATGCAAGATTTCCAAGATCCATGAAAATAGAATGAATAAATCCACATTAGATATTAGCAACTACAGTTCTCATACAGTACCAACATCAATACAGTATATACCATGCTATAATAAAATTAACGTTACCAATTTTCTTGCACCAGATGCGCATTTCGACAATACATGTCTCTTCAGTGATGCTTGTGGTCAAAATATTTGAAATCCAAAGCTTATATAAAAGATGAAGAGCTATAATCCAAAAGGTCCAAAAAGTATAGCCAAATCCGTGAAAGGAATCAAGAGCTTTGCATGAGGGAGATACATTCCTTAATTTATAATAGTTTCTATCAAAGACCCTGAGATGACAAAATGTCAAACAATTCAAAAGAGAAAACTAATGTCCTGGTTTATGATTAAAAGCAACAAGGGAAAACCACCGAATTATAGATTTGTTCTTGAATATTTAGCGAAGGTAGGCAAATGCTTTTGAAATTACATTCCTTATATATTGAGGATTTTCAATTATATGTGATTCTGACATACTTCATAATTTTAGATCAGGGGATGCTTTTGTATAGATATATCTATTCTCATCACACGGAAACTGAAAGAAATAAAACATGTTTGATTTGATATATATTTTCTTGTTTGCAGGATTATCGAGACATATCATCTAAAATGCGATTTAAACAGTTTGTCCCTCCATTAACTATTGATGAGCATGAGTAAGTATTGTCATTTAAATGCTCTTAAGAAAATTAAAGATGTTAGAAGAACTTTTTGAAAGGATATCTGGTTCTAGATATATATACGTTGTAGCTCCTCTTAAAGGAATAATGTTATTATCAATTTTTATTTTGAGAGAAAAGATGTGTAAGAATGATCATAATAGTTGCCCTAAATTGTCTCTAACAATGTAGAATATAATATAAGTTATTTCCCTTTATTTGGTAAAGGTAGTACATGATAGTGGCAAAATTACCTGAAACTTTACAGAATTGATGATATCCTCAATAAACAATTTCATTTAATATATAAAACAGGGCAAACAAGTTGGTAGTTCCAATATGGGACTGAAATTTTTGTCTCTGGAACCAAAATACCAGTGTTAAGTAACAGACATTGACACATTTTCTTATTTAGTTTTAACCCAAGAACCAATGGTTTGGAATAAACTGGATTGATGATTTCGAGACATCTACATACAGTCTTTGTTTAATGTTTATTTACTGCCAACAGTAATGGTAGCATTCTTGTCAAGTAGTTCACATTAAAACTCAATTAAAACTATCATTTTAACTTCTTTTATACAATACAATACAATACAATACAATACAATACAATATTTTTATTTTCCAAATTAAAGGGCCCATTAAGACATTAATTACAACATGACATAAACATTACAGAGTGATTAAAGAAACATAAAATTATAATTCAAATGCATGAGGAAAGAATCAGTGGTCAAGGGGAGATAACTTTGATATCTTTTAGAGTTATGAAATAACAAGGAAAATGGGATGAAAAATATGGCAGAAAATGCAATAAAAGAACATACTTGTGAATCAATATTACATAATACACATTGATTAAAGTTGACAATACAGACTTGTTTATTCTGTTTTATTTTTCAGGTTAGTTTTCTGGCTCGGTGATTTAAACTATAGACTAAATGATTTAGACATAGATACAGTAAAATCAATGATCAAGAATTCCAAGTTAAAAGATCTGATGTCTTATGACCAGGTATAGGCTATATATATATAAAAATACAGCTTTATGATTGTGTTATAAAGTTCATTTAACAGACAACAATCAAGCAATTAAGTTCGTATTTTGTGAAAATAGAGATATAAGATATTACTGTTATTGGTTAAGTTGAGAAATGATTTGAAATTTTTTTTTTACAAATGCAAATACTTCCATATAACAAATAGTAACTGTTATACTTTTATTGTAAAGATTCCAGGGCCGTAACTACATTGAGGCAAATGAGGCAAATGCCTCGTGTTAGAAATTTCAAAAAAAAAAAAATTTCAAAAAAAAATTGTCTTAATATCAAATTGTTTTCACGGAAAGTGTCTAACAAGATGCAAGTTCTCTTTACTCTCTGGTGTCGCCCCTGCATGTTTTTCGTGATCCATGTTTCTTTTTTACTTTTAGTTTTCAAGAGTTGATGGTCAATTGTTTGAACTTCTATGTCCCGGGTTTGTCTTTTGCTCATTTATTGCCCTACTTTATGACAATAGTCTGAGTGTTGATTTTCATTTGTAAACGTGCGGTTTTGCAATGTTGCATGTCCACCGATGTCCAGATATTGTGCGAGAAATTGTTTTAAGAATATACAAGACACAGAAAAAAATGGTTGTTTCTGCATGGAGAATTGAATTTGATATCAAAGAATTCACAACTGGCTTCTTTTGGTTGATAAAACTAGATAGCTGACATGGTTTAAAATAAAGTAAGGTCACCAATTTTCCAGTATCAAATAATTTGAAAAAAAACCAATAAATTTTATTGCCATATGACCATTTACATTGATGGGTTAAACTTGCATTAAGTCATGTTCAGACTCTTTTAATGAAAATAAAGGAATATGGAGTAAATGTGCACGAAACCTAATCGCACACAAAGCCAATGCAGAAAAAAATACTAATGATCAATTATTTGTTCAAAGTTGCTGGAGGGTCTTCAAAAATAAAAGAATCATTAATACCGTAAAACAGGGTCAAGATGGTCCCTGGTGTCGACTTAAGCAGTACTAGTATTTAAAGCATAATACTGCACTGTCACTATATTTCAATCTAGTGATAAAAATATCACCAAAGTCTAAGCACAATACAAGACATGATTATGAGAATTACGAATTTTGTTTTGTCCTACATATCGGTCTTTTAATGTCCATAAAACCTTAAAGTCTTAAATTACAATGAATCTATGTTTTTGCTTTCAGACCAGAATATTGTCGAAAAAAAGCTAAAAAACTAATTGCGTTTCAATGTCAGAAAGAGTGCGGGAAACGCTCAGAATGCACGATTTTGCGTTATTTTTCTCAGATCTTCTGGGGGCCTTAAGTGGCCCCCAGTCCCCTCGTCAAATTTTTTTGCCTCGCTCCGCTCAGCGATATATTTTGCCTCACTATTTGAAGAGGTTAGTTACGGCCCTGGATTCCCTCTCTAAGTTATACTATCTCGTTACCAGCTACAAAGTTTATAAGAGAAGAAACATTAATGATAACATAAACTCATAACTTAAATATGAAAAATAAAATAAATGTCTATACTGTAAAGAGATGAACTTTCACAGAGTTTACATTTCAGAATTTCAAAAATAACAAACCATTTTGTGAGATTTTATTTTCACACATATCATGTCCTTTATTATGAATTTTCATAAGATTTAATTATAAAATAAGCGAAAAATAGAAGAAAGAAAAAAATTATCTTAAACAGAATGTCTCAAAACATCAAAGCCAGTGTAAAATAATTCATTCTCGAAATCAAGTAATGTAAAACAAAAGATTTGACATTAAGGGGGCTCACAGGTATAACAAAAAAAAATTCTAATATAGGATTTCGCTTTTTTCCCCTAAAATAAACTTTATCCTATATACCTAATATAAATATAAAAAACAATATTGGGTCACCGTTCATTTAAGCTCACAATCTGCCTTCGAAAGAAGCATGCATGATAGTTTAGGTCATTTTTTTCCTGTTGAACTAATAGGAGAAAAAAAGGCTGATTTTTGTTGTACCCTTGAGCTCCTTAACTTTGAAACCGGTAGAAAGAAACTTTGGTAAGAATTTCAATTATACAGTTTTCCTTTTTTTATTACCAACATTTTAAAACATTGAATCCCTGAAACAGGTGTTATGATATGATCTGTAGTGGCTGGAAATAACCAATGAAAGAAAATGCTTACTCCCAAAGGCTATTGTGATACAGCTGCTTTTGAATAATAGTTGTTATACTTCTAGATTTTGTCAAATCTGTGATGAAATCAAAGAAGCAAAACATAGTAATCCTACATTCCTCCAAAGTTGTCAACATTTAGGTTTAGTTTCTGGTTAAAGTTTATGTAAACAAAAATGACTTGGTCAAAGTATAACTGAGTTTTATGAAACTAGAATAGAATGACAGTATCTAGTGCCAAATTTTGAAAACTTTTTATTTTGCTGTAACTTCCTAATTAATGGTGTTTTTTTGTAATTACCAGATACAACAAAGGGTAAAGTTTATTAGACATCAATAACAATTTTCAACTTTCTTTAACTTACATGAAGCTTTTACACCAGCCTTTTGTGGAATATTATACAAAAATATGTACAAATCATCAAAGAAATGTAACTATGTGGTTTTTTTCCAGCTTCATAGGCAGTTGGGAAGAACAGAGGTATTTAAAGGTTACTCTGAAGCAGAAGTAACATTTCAGCCCACATATAAATATGATATCAACAGTGATGACTGGGATTCCAGGTGGGTACATAGAGTCATTAAGTTATCATTTCATCTAATAAGTACTCATTATCATGTCTGCATATTGATATTGTAAAATATCAGATAGGAGCCACAATAGGAAGCCCTGTAATTGCCTCTTTGAAGTGTTTTCTTTTTTCACTGGCAAAATGGAGAGACTTGATAAGTTCGGATCAAACTTATCAATGTTGGTTCAAACATTATGAGGTCGCTGATACATGTATGTCCGAGTCAAAGTTATTAAGGGTGGGTCAACCTATTTGACATAACAAAGCTGTAATATGCAATTTTATTAAGAGCTGAGCAGAGTTATATAGACAGTGGGATAGCCGATAATACCAAATATTGATTTATATTCCCCTGTTTTGATAAAGAGGAGTTTGTAGTTATATTCATGTTCCTGCAAGTTTTAATCAACTAAGCTTCACTTAAAACAATTAACTTGGGCGTGATAAAGCCTGAATACTTGAGACATATTTAGTGGTTTACTAGCATAAATTATTTTGATGCTATGATTAACTATGAAGAAACAGAGGATGATATAGTAACAGTGATCATTTGTACGTGTTAAAGCCTCATTCCATTGCCACTGCTTTGTACATCTTCTACAAACTTAGATATCTCAATCACTTTAAAGTTTGGGAATAAAGGAGTCTTTGAGACAGAGACAGGATGGTAGTTTCACAATATGAGGCCAAACTAAAGTTAAAGACCTAGGTCAACGAGCTGTTGGCCTAATGATTTGTTCTGCCTTTTTTTCTTTTATTGCAGAAATCATGCTTGAATTATTTAAAAAGCTATTACCTTTTATTGGCATAATGTGAAAATTTGTTGCAGATTGATTACCTGAATAGAGTGCACAAGTTTTTAATTGAATCTTTTAAAGAAATTGTATGAATATTTTTATGTAAAATGAAATGTAAACAATGATATGTATACTCCTCCATCTGCATCTTTGTGGGTGTGAAATCTTTTATTTTAAGTTCACAAATGTTTTCATGACCTTTTCTCACAGAATACAACATCAAATCAACATGAAAACTTTTTCCTGAAGTTATACATTTTTATTTACATCAAAATTTTGATACAATTTCTTTAATTGTGACCAGGGGGTAATGATTAATTTATGGTCTTTTGTGGTTGCTTATGACACTTTGTTGGAATCTTTGATATTAGTTTCATGAGCAATATCCCTACCACTATGAAAATTAGATAAGTGTCTTTATACCATGTCTGATTAAAAATAAATTAGTCTTCTTTAACATTTCACCGTTTTCTGTACAAGCCTCAGGATAAAATCTAAACAAAATACTGTCCAATTCCATGATAGGCAAATTCTTGACTCTTCATATAGATTTTCTCTTGTTGATAAGTTTGAAATGTTTTCACACTAAAACTGTTGTTTGTCAAGTATTTTTAGAGAACTTTTGTATAAATATCTTCTTAATTTCCTAAATTTTTAACAACCAAAAGTGTTTTTGATTAGCTGCTTCTGCTAATCCTGTCATACTTTGTTGCAGGAAACTAAACTGGTGTCTTCTAGAGTGTAATAAATTTATGAGGAAATTACTGACTGGTTCATATTCATTTGGTCTTCCATTAAAAACAGATTGTTTTATACATCCATTAAATAGCTCATAAGAGTTCCCTGTTTTTATATTCAGGTGCATGAATACTGTTCTAACTTTTATAATAAGTTTGTGTTTCAGCAGCCTAGTTTACAAACTACAATATTTAAGTATTTGTAGATATACAAATCATACAAACATTATAATGAAGTAAACCTTTTAGATCTTCTGGCAGAAAGGGCCAATGTGAGCTTCTACCAAAGTATGTTGCCCTCATATGTTCATTAAATAGTATAAAGATCATCTTCGTTAACAAAAACCTAGCCGCAATTACTATGAGGGTATCTAACACGTCAGGTGACATTTTGATGAACTTGTCAGTTGTCTTTATAGAGGAATTAATGCCCTTAAGTGATGGTTTTAATACATTTTCACAGAAAAAATGAAAAGCAATACTGGTTCATCAAAATTTTATTGATTTTATTAACGAATAATGTTGAAATCTAAAATGTTAAAGATGATGGTTATGGACGATATGGGGCTGTAGTTGAAATATTAGGGTTTGTCAGGTTTACGGAACATTGAAATGTAATAGTTCCAGTTGGGATTGATGACAGGTCACATATTCTTATTAAATAAAGAATTTGGTGAAATCATTAAATATTAAACTTTGAGCATTTAAAAGCAATAGATTTTAATGTTGCAATATAAAGATTAAATATAAGTATGCCCAGAGGAGCTTATCATATTTAGGCAAATAAGAGGAAACACGAATATTTGTTGATATACTTTGGATTCTGAATTTCATTACTGGGATACCAATTTTCATTGATTTTGTGGTTACAGTTGAAATGAATTTTCAATAAGTACAAATTTTTTAAAGGCTTGTATGTAGACCTTAATAAAACCACAAAATTAAATATCCACAAAAATACAAAGTTTTGTCATTCCATGAAAATAGGTTCCCAGAAAATACTAATGAATCCATAGTAAATTGTCTCTCAAGAATTATTGATCGAATAATTAAAAACACTCAAAAATGTATGACCTTGTAAATGATACTGGTGGCTGTGTTAATTTGATACTTTCCTGTGTTAATGGGAAAATGATTGTTTAGTAAAATTATTATTTCCTTTATCATTGACTTTTAATAAGTAACGTCATCCCCCCGTTATCATTCCATTGGTTGATAACATTTGATTTTGTCATTTTATATGGATGTTGTCTTTTTGTATTCATGGAATTCAGTACTTTTTTGCAGACATTAATTTAGCTGTAAATCTTTTGGTTTTGCTCATACAATAAATTCCCTTCTCTTATTGATAAACCTTGTTCACCATTACGGCATATTATATATTATTCTTGGTCATGCAATGCAACTTCAATATCATTTAAACCAGTTCAAATTCCAATCCCTAAACTACGTATGGAATACTTTCATTTGTCCTGACATGAAATACTAGTACATCAATGAATTCTTTCATAGGGTCATATAAAAACTTAGCATATTTTGTTCCTTTTTGTGAGTAATCGAAAATATATCTTGTTTCCCTCCCTTAAAACTTATATATTCTAAATGTCATGACAGTCATAGGTGAAGGGAGAATACAAGTTTAAGCCCAGGTCCCACTAGTTATATGTTTGATATTGTTTTTCGTGATATTTTGTACAGTATTGTGATAAATTGCAGTTTGATTATCTTTTCCAAAATTTATCACACCTGTGCAAAAGTTATTTCCCTTGTTTGAATTAAAATTTTATAATTCATGAATTAATTGACGATTCAAGATTTTTAAAATTGTCAACCAAAAAGATAAAAATGTTTGTGTTTTGTAGGAAAAAATAAGAACTGTCTTAGTATTTGCTAATTTTAAAACATCTGATATGAACAAGCACACTATCCAAGAGGAAGCCCTCCTGACTCCTGAATGTGTATTATAATGTAGTATAAAAGTACAGGGATTACCTACCATGTGAGACCATCATGGGTAATTCCCATTCCCCCCTTCCCCCACCCATCCAACCACTGCCCCTCTACCTAGTAGTAATGCAGGGATTTGGGGAAACCCTAATAGGTACTCTAGCTAATTTAGCGCCCTGTGAGTAGTAGTTTACAAATCTACATACAGAGTTTCAAAATGCAGCCAAAGTACCAAATGCATATACTCTAGACATGAGAAGTTTTATTACCCTGGTTTTAGTAAATATTGCCTGACTAAGTTTTTGAAATTCTAAATTTTATGTACTAAATGTATATATCCCTCATGCTTTACCTCAAATATTTGTAAGTGATTTATAAAAATGGAAAGTTTTGATGATTTCCTGTGATTTACATTTATTTTAAGTAGACTAGGAAGTATTGTTTATAAATATATATTTTTTCATGATAAAATAAAATGAAACAATAAATCTATAACACAGTCAAACTGAATACCAGTACTTAAGGTCAGTTCATGCTTACAGCTTATATGTAATATTATACAGATTTTTGTAATGCTATTCTCTACTGTATTATAGTGTATTACATGTAATATATATATAAAAGATTTCATAGAAAGTTGGATTATAAAAAACAGAACAAAAAGAATAATTTAGATATTTATTCTGTAATTGGAAATATGTATTTCTATATTTGGTGAATAATTATGTCATACCACAGGAATATGAACTATGGTGTTAAATTCTGATATTGAACGATATCATAGAGAAAATGTAGTTCATCAGAAAACTTGATAATATTTACTTTAAAAATTAAGAGTAACTATGGATAAATAAAATAATAAATAGATAATTTCATGCATAGATAATAATTGTACAAGGTCACTATCAAAACATATCATTGGACTTGGTTCAAGTAGCCTTGAAGATTTAAATGGAAACAATATCCTCCTGACATACATTTTATACAGTATTGATCTTGGTCTAGTTCTGATTTCAATTGCTGTAATTTAATAGTAATTAAAATACTTCCTTCTCACTTTTTTTCATATAAACAAGTAAAGTTCAACTCTAAATTCAACCTTTTAACAAATTTGCAAATGCCTGTGACACTAAGTAGCAGATACAGGTGTAGGTATAGCATAGAGGGTGTACACCCCTTGATTGTTTGTAAAGATACAACAAATGGAAGTTTTTAACGACCTTGACTGGCTATACAGCCCTTGCACGGTCGGTTTGTAAAAATGAAAATAGTGCTGAGCTTAAATAGGTGAAAGTTTTTTTGACCATTATATGGCCAAAAAAAAGAAGATTTATTTTCTGATCATTTTGTAAGTATTATTTTTATGCAGCATCTCCTTAAACCCTAATAACAAAAATGAAATTATAAATTATAAATATATTTAATTTTTGTCAACTTTTCAACAATCTCTATAAATCCACTCAGATATTACTAAATTTACAGTTTCTTGTTGAGAGTTAAAGCCTTTTATTATATTTGAATAATTCTGATTATTTTCTTCCATTTTCAGTGAAAAAAGTCGTCCTCCTGCCTGGTGTGATAGGATCCTGTATAAAGGAGGTGGTATAACCAGCCTGAAGTATCGTTACCATCCAGAATTAAAAATCAGTGACCACAAACCGGTCTCAGATCTATTTGATGTTGAGGTGGTTTAAATTATTTTTGTTTCCCCCAAAAAGTAAAGTAGAAGCTAGTTAAGCTTCCATGTACCAGAACAGGTGAATTAATCTCTAGAATGACAATACATTAAAATCTTTTTGGAGATGTATTCCTTGGGCAAACAGAAACAAAATTGTTCAGAATAGTTCTTTTTACACCGTACATTAAACATTTTTTTACTGAAATTATTTTAAAAGCATAGATGTTAGGTAAGAAAGATAAACTGCTTTGGGAGCCTCTTTTATAAATAAACATTATCAAATGAAGATAATGCATAAAATAATATAGATAACATATTGTTTATCATTATTGCACTGTAATACCGATCTTTTGTTGTATTATTTGAACTTACTATTTGTTTACTTTCATTCATAAATAATTCATGGAAACAATTTCTATTATGGGGTAGAAATCAGTTAAATTGTAAGTTGAATTTTGCATTATTTTCTAAGTTAGCAATTTTCTGAATGAAATTTAAAATACCAATAGTATTTGAATCATCTCCCTAAAAAAAGTCAACTTGTTAAAGTTTGTTATGAGGTATAGAATCAGTACTATTAATAGATATGTACCGTAGTTGTTTTAGAAAATTCAAATCTAATTTTCATGGGGATTATTGAGCCCCACCTTCTTGTCCATTGACTTTGAAACTTTTGCATAGTTTACATGTTTAAGTTTGTAATTAGGTCAATGAGATACTTATTTATTAGATATGATGAAGAATACAGTTATGGCTTCATACAGTGTTGCCATTTTATTTTCAACATTTGCACTTTAAAAAAAAATCTTTATTCCAATGATATCTATTGAATCAGTTTGATAAAAAGCCTGCTGTCAAAGCCTGGTAATGTTTGTCAGTTACTGACATATTGTATAGAGTTTTTGAAGGGTTTTTCATTTGCAGAAAGAAAAACTGTTCTAGATTTCTAAAAGATGTAAAATTTCGTTCTTGAATGATGTTTTACTTTGCTTTTCTATTGCTAAACTTAATACTGAGATTTCTGTCAATGACATTTAATCCTTAGATATTTTGAACTTTTCTTCTTTGGATAATTTTCCATATTGTATTTATTGTAAACAAGAAGCTTCAAGGTGTGCAGACATGAATGAAAAATTCTATGCTGATAAAACAAATCCAAGTGTCAAATGCTAATTTTTATGCCCCACCAACAATAGTGATAGTAGCAGGGGCATTATGTTTTCTGGTCTGTATGCCGTTTGTTTGTTCGTTCGTCAGGCCATCCCTCTGTCTGTCCCGCTTTAGGTTAAAGTTTTTGGTCAAGGTAGATTTTGATGAAGTTGAAGTCCAATCAACTGAAACTTAGTACACATGTTCCCTATGATATGATCTTTCTTATAGTAATGCCAAGTTAGAGTTTCACGGTCCACTGAACATAGAAAACGATAGTGCAAGTGGGGAATCCATGTACTATGGACACATTCTTTTTTTTATTTATCAAATAGTTATCAAAGGTACCAGGATTATAATTTAGTATGCCGACGTGCGTTTCGTCTACATAAGACTCATCAGTGACGCTCATATCAAATGAGATAACAAAGATAAAGTATTTTAAAAGAGTATGAGATAGTATATTCCCAGAATTTTATCTAAATGAGTTTAATATAGATTTGACTCAATATCTGGTTGATTACAAAATATAGTCTTTCAGGATAGTTACTGTAAAAAAGTTGCAAGATTCACCTAGTATCTTATTATTTGAAAACTTAGAACTATCTATAGTGGATGTATATTGTTGTCAAGCAGGTAAAGTGGTAGAATCTGTTATATCTATGTTATATCTTTTATAGGTGAGAGTGGTAGACGAAGAGAAATCTAGGAAAGTTTATGAAGATATAATGAAACAGTTAGACAGACTGGAGAATGATTATCTGCCTCAAGTTAAACTTGATAAAACAGAGGTAAGATATAATATATTTGCTGTAGAAAGGTAGAATTGATCAGCAGGACAAGATTTACAAATAAGACAGCATGACCAAAATATTTGGGGAAACCCCTTTATATATGATGGACTTTCTTAGCATATTTTGTTCCCTTTTGTGTAAGTACTTTAGATTAAGAGAAACTGTGCTTAATCAAGGTAAAATTTGAAAAGGGTAGATAATTGATTTTTTCACTCACAGTTTGATATAGCTAGACAAAAAAAATTTTGCATAAATTAATGGGGTGCATATTATCCTTGGAACCAAGCTATGTTTGTTAAATTGCATATTTACATTTCTTTTCATATTCTTCTTCTTCTTTTTAGTAACTTCCTCCTGTGGTTAGGAGCACAGCAATTTCTTGATTACAGATTATATGGCTAAAATCACTTTGTTATTTCACAGTATAAAACGCAATTGCATATATTAAAAGACGATAGGCTTATATTACACGGACAATATTAAAAGTTATTCACTTTGATACTTCGTTAAAAATAGTATAAAATCTAAAATGTCACTGATTCACTTTATGACATTAGTCATAAAAAAAATTCCAGAATGATTTGATATCTAGTCTTAAACTTTGTATTGCTTTTTACTTGGCAAGATATTTTCAGATCTGCCGGGCAGTCACGACAAACTATTTGTATTTAACATGCCCTAATACTATTTTTAATTTCAGATTATATTAAATGATGTCAAGTTTATAGACACCAAAGAAGACATATTAACAATAACAAATTCTGGTCAGGTTAGTTATATTTTTTTTTACCTGATCCTTTGATAAAGATACCCAAAACAGAAAATTTATTGAATATGAGTTTATAGAGCAAACTGAAAGATGGAAAATAATTTTTTTTTATGCTAATGTTTGTTTTCCTGTTCAACAATGATAATTTGTGTCCAGTATGGAAATGTATAAATAAGGATTTTTTGTTAAATTTGATAGTAATTACATATATAATTGAATTATTATTTTGTCAAACCCTTTAAAACTTTTAGAACAGTTTATACAGCAGTACTATGTTTATTTTGCAGGTTCCTGTAAATTTTGAATTTATACAGAAGCTTGATGAACCTAGTTATTGTAAACCATGGATGATGGCATCTCCATCTAAGGCTGTGATAACGCCAGGTGAGATTTTAAACAAACAAAGCTGTCTGTAACAGTTATATAAGACAGATATGACACTTAAGATTCAGGAACACATTACTCTTTTAAAATTTCGTTTATTTTCACATGTTGTTGCACCACTTTGGGTGAGTAGCAGTGCTGTTAAACTTCAAAACTCATTTTGAATCTCGCTCTTAACATGTTTAAACAAATGCATTTGTTTTGCAGGAAAAAGTTGTGAAATAAACATATCTGTGTATGTGGACAAGAAAAGTGCTGCTGTACTGAACAGTGGTGAAGATAAATTAGAGGACATACTTGTTCTACATTTAAATGGGGGAAAAGATTTCTTTATATCCTTTTGTGTCAACCATGTTATATAATGAAAAATTAGAAGATTTTGTATTGTTGCTGATGAGACAAACTACATCAGAGACTGAGTGGCATAGAAGTTAACAACTATAGGTAACTACAGCCTTGAACAGTGAGCAAAACCCACACTGCTTAGTCAGCTTTAAAAGGTCATGAAATGACAAATGTAAAACAATTCAATCTAGAAACTGGCAGCCAAATTATATACAAAGCAATGAATAAATATATTGTGCATTGTTAGTTGTTACTGAAAAATTTGTACTTTATGGAGATGATGAATTTAAAATATAAAACATTTGAGTTATGATAGTTTGCTTGGAAAGAAATATGTATATGAAGTATGTATAAAAATTTCTTGATGAGTTTCTCCTTAACCAACATTACATATCAGTGAGTGGTAATTATATTGCTAGTAGTTTTGGAAGTTCTCTAGAAGCTTTGATACAGATGCATGGTCCAGTCAGAGAAATACCTACTGCTCAACTTGTAGAAATTGTAAGTTTTATTGGAATTTGATAGATGGGTAACTTGTTCATTATAGCAAATTCATTCTGTTGGTACTTTATCTAACCATAGTCTGTAAAGTAAAAGATCTGTTTAAATAAAAGCTTATTTGATTGTTTGTTTTATCGTAGGTACTCGAGTATAAGTCAATCCCCTTATAAGTCGTATGCCCTTTTCAGCTCTCAAATCTAAGGATTCAGTCTTGACTCACCAATAAGTCTGTTTAAATTGGGACTTTTTTTTTGCAGCAGACAGTAACTGATCATCGGTAAAATCAAGAAATTAAAATGAGTTTCATGCAGTATAAAAAAAACTTTTTTAAGGAGACATTGAAAGTTGAATCACGCTTATTGGCTGAATGCATTTAAATTATAATTTTTAAGAAAAGTTTAAAGGCTAGTGCTTAGGAAACAAATATAGAAATAATTCACCCGGGTAATTCTTCTTTATGTGATCTACTAACTTACATGTACAGAATGGTTAGAAAAAAATAGGACAGACTTATTTTCTCATTGTTTTAAAAGTACTTGTATGCTTTGTAACAGGAACAACCAGGTAGTTTGGTGAAGCGAGATGTACTAAACCAAGGAGGCAGATTGTATGCCATTCCTAAGGAGATATGGAGACTGGTAGATCATTTGTGGCAGTATGGCTGTGATCAGGTTTGTCCAAAAAACAACTCATATCTTATTTTCCATGTACAACCCTTGCAATATCAAACCAATAACTATTTAGATACTTTCATCTTTATTTTCTCATTTAATGTTAAAAACTGATACTGTGGATTCATTTATTTTCGTGGGTACCAATTTTCGTGGATTATGAAAAACTTGCATGTTCGTGGATATTTAAATTCGTGGTTTTACCGAAGTCTGCATATAAGCCTATAAGAAATTTGTTATTCGTTGAACATTTAATTTCGTGGTTCACCTGTACCCACGAAAGCAACGAAAATTGGTATCCAAAGAATAATAATGAATCTACAGTATATCGAAACTATCTAATAAGGATTAATATGATTTTGAAATTTATTCATATAATATTTTGTACTCAAATGACAATGCATCATAAGCCTCTAAAGGCTGGTTGGTTTAAATATACATGTTTATTGACTGCATATGTTTTCAATTGTAATATATTGTATTTCATGTATAGGTACCAAGTTGTATATCTATATACAAATATATTCTGATATATTTGAAAACATCCAACATTGTACTAATTATGCACTTGATGCTTACAAATGGGGCATTTAGGTTTACTCTTGTCTGTCTGTACATCCATATGTTCAAAAATTGGTTTCCTTTCTCTAACTAAAGTTTACAGGAATCAAATATTATTATAAAACTTATACACACTGGTTATAACCACCAAACACAGATCAAATTTTAAATTGAAAATTTGCTGACTTTGCAGTTACTGCACTCTAACTTTACTTTGCATCAACCTAATGTTATGAAACTTTCAGACTGTTCAAATTAAGTCTAGCCTACCAGAGGTTGTGTTTATGCTATATGTTTACTTTACATTGACTTTAACATGTTTAAGGGGTACCCAACACTTCGACTGAAATAGATTTGGCTTGTTTCATTTTCATAAAATTTTGACAAAATATTTTCTTGACCTGTTTACGCAAATATGAAAATTTCTAGAAATTTGAACTGCACAATTTACAGGAATAATTAGGTTGAATAAATAGCAGTAAGACAAACACTAATTTGATCGATGAAAAGCTTGATTTCTCCTTACTTAAAGACTGTGATTAAAATGCACAGCTGATTTTTAAGAGTTAACTCCCTTACGTGTTCTGTTCCCCCTAATATAACACTTTGAAAGTATGCTCCTCCTAAGGTTAACATGGTCTCATGCATATATACACTGTCTAAAATAAAACCAACAACTTCTGCAAATTAATGTCCTTTCTTCCTCAGGATCTCCATGATTCTGTGACATCTTGGCAATTCATCCTGCACTGTGTCTATCACTCTATACCACTCTTCTATCTATACCACTCTTCTAACTAGGTTACATCTAAGTTTATGAAATCTGAGGTCAAATATTTACCCCACATTATTCTTGTTTTGCAGGAAGATTTGTTTCAGCAACCAGGTTTGAACAAAGAGATACAACTGATAAGGGATTGTCTTGATACTGGTGCTCCAGAGAAGATTCGTATCCTTTATAAATACACACATATTTATAAATTCTGACTTATTATGATATCAATGATCAAATTTTATCAAAAGGCAGAATTTGATTTACTTAGATAACTCAATGAGCTAAAAGGTGTCTTGAAAGGGATTTTTTTTTTCATGCACATAAAACATGTGAAGACCTTTACAATTCAAACACTGGACCTTTACTCATCTTAATAATCTCATCAAGCCATACAAGCTTTTATCATCACTTGCTGTATGTTGTTCGTCTTCTCCTTTAAATGTTGCAAAAATCTTCTCTGAATTAGGATGCCAACTGAAATTAAACTTCCACAATCATTCTTTGAGTATCTTTTATCTGATGATCTAGCCTACCAATTAACATGCATGGATTTCCAAGGCTAAAAATGATTATAGAGTAAAAATACCATTAGTTTATGTTATCTTGAAATTGTTATTGAGAGAGATAATTTGAAAAAGCAGAAACGTTCTGAATGTCAAATTTTTACTGAAACTTTCAGGTGATTCTTTATTGGAGTTTTTGCCCTTTAATGATGATTAATGCAATTTTTTTTATACTCTTTTAGCTATTATCTTGAAATCTTTAATAAAAAGATAGAAACTATGAAAAGCAATATTAAGTTCATGATTAGCTCTACAAATAAATCAACATGGCTGCAATTGAAGAGGTCTTGCCCTTGAATGACTTTTCATGTATTGTTATGTTGTTATTTTTGCAGTAGATCAAGAGAAATTTAGAGCAGGACAAGATTTACAAATAAGTTACTGTGGATACATTATTATTTGTTGGATACCAATTTTCGAGGCTTTCGTGGTTACAGGTGATCCACGAAAATTAAACGTTCAATAAATAACAAATTTTCTATAGCATGTATAGGCTTATATTCAGACTTGGGCAAAACCACAAATGAAATATCCATGCAAGGTTTCCATAATCCATGAAAATTGGTCCCCACGAAAATAAATGATTTCACAGTAACAGGAAAAAAATATGAAGTCAACATTTGATAGGAGTTAATGCACTTGAAAGAAAACCAAAATGTATATATGTCATCAGCTGGAGCAGAATGTGAAGTTTATAATAACAAAACATCTTATATTATAGTTTCTTAACATATTTTAGCTGGTAGCATCCATTCTATAGCAGAAGGATTATTGCTGTTTTTAGAATCCCTTCCAGATCCTGTCATTCCAAAAAGTGTACACCGGCGATGTTTAGAATGTTCTAATAACTACCTACTGTGTAAACAGGTAAGTACACTGAATATCTCTTCAAAGATGTGTTAATACATATCACTGTCTATTTGGTAGATTAAAAATAACTTAATGTAAAAATCCCTCAAAGAATTTTTGTTCAAAGATATCTAAATGAGGTTCAAGTTTTAGTGGGAAAGCAGGTAATAAATCAGATATCACACAAAAAAATAACCTGATTAAGCTCATCACATGGTCATCTAAGCCTTTTTAAAAATTCTCAGCGAGTCATGTCACATTTTTTAAACTTTTAATTTGTTCACCTTATCCTCTGAACTGGCTTAACCATAAAAAGATCTACTGGGCTATTGTTTATTTTAAAGTTATTCTAAAATCACTGGTTCAATTCTTAGGACACCTAGTTTCAATTTGATCAAGGCTATTGTGTGACATGCTTTTGAAGCCCAGATATATAGAATTTATTTAAAGTTCAATGGATCATCTGATTAGTGGTTGCTTAATGTCTAGTAAAAAAGTTCAATTAATTAGAGTTTTATTTCAATTTTTGTAACTAGTGTTTGTATAAAAGTAATCCATCTAAGTTTATTTTGATATTTGTATATAATGCAGATAAAAAAAGACTGATCAACTGACTTCTTTATTTTGTTCCCTTTATTTTTCAGATTATACTGCAAATTCCTGAATACCATAGAAACGTGTTTAGATATCTATGTTCATTCCTCAAAGAACTCCTGTCAAAATCACAAAACAACGGTTTAGACATTAAATTTCTAGGTAAGTCATCATTTTATGATCCAACTGTTTATTAGGTGTAATACCACCATTGATTTCCCCTATTAGTCTTTGTTAAAAATGCACTTTTCAAAAAATTGTGCACAATTTATCTTTGTTTCAAATAAAGAAATACTTGGCATGAGTAATGTTTTATCCTGTCCAGTTCTATAGAAAAAATTTCACATAACATTTCATTGCATATAAGAAAATAACCATCATTGGAAGTTAACCAATCAAATTTCTCCCCTTATTCTATCTGTGTACAAGGTTTAGTCACCATGTAACCTCAAGATTACAAAATTTTCTATAGAAATCACAAATAAAAAATAATGGTGTTTTGAAATACCAAAGACATATGTTTATGACACAGAAATAGTTTTACTGCAATGAAATGTAGGATTAATTACCTACAACGGTCAAATTCAAGGGAATATTTTTTTCGACCTACTTTCGTATACAACCGGATGTGGTGGTATTACACCTTTATACCTGTAAAAAGATGGTTATTATTTGCCCCCAGTCTGTCTTCCTGAATGTTTGCACAAATTTATGAATTGTTTGTGTACTCCACTTCTCCTCTTAGATTTCTATGTAGACAATTTTCATTTATCAGAACCATTGAATGGTATGCATATGGTTAATATTTTGATTTTCATGATTTTTTTTCTTAATCAAGTTATCTTACACTAGTCTGAGATCACATTTTCTTCCTTTGATTTTCATTTTCTACAAATTAGTACCCATTGTGGACAGTATAGATATAGGAAGATGTGGTATGAGTGCCAATGAGACAACTCTCCATCCAAATAACAATTTAAAAAAAAGTAAACCAGTATAGGTCAAAGTATGACCTTCAACACGGAGCATTGGCTCACACCGAACAACAAGCTATAAAGGGCCCCAAAATTACTAGTGTAAAACCATTCAAACGGGAAAACCAACGGTCTAATCTATATAAAATTTTAAAAAAGGAGAAACGAGAAACACGTATAAATTACATAAACAAACGACAACTACTGTACATCAGATTCCTGACTTATACCTTTTTTTCATGCACCATTCAAACATTGATTTGTTCATAATCATTTGATACTGCAAACAAAAAATCTAAATATGAAGTAAAGCAGATGTTAGACTAG
Organism: Mytilus edulis; assembly: GCA_019925275.1. NCBI lineage: Eukaryota > Metazoa > Mollusca > Bivalvia > Mytilida > Mytilidae > Mytilus > Mytilus edulis. The sequence goes on from CM034357.1 coordinate 71,041,274, forward strand.
TCAACAAGAAAATATTCAACAGCCTTATAAAATCATTTCACACAAAAAATACCTGTTTCTTCAGGACTCCTTGTGTTTTTTGAAAATACTAACAAAATTTGTTTTAAAACCTCACTTTGACATTGCTTTCACTGATTGACATTGATTCTATATTTTTACAGCATCCTTGTTTGGTGATGTGTTTTTAAGACCAGACCATCATTATGTTCCAACATCCTCTAAATCTAACAAAAATGTCCGCAGTGTAGCAAAAGAAGAAGAGATGAAAAGAGCTGCTTTTGTTTACCATTTCTTGTCTAATAGTATTGATGACGTGTGAATCTTGTCAGCATTTCCTGAAACCCTACAACAGCTTTCAATGTTGTGCAGCAACTGATAGGAACATAACTGATAAAAGATCTGTCAAGTTTATTATAAACAGTACAAAAGCGACTGTTTGTTATGAGGAGGAATATTATTATCTGAAATATGGACAACTTAGCAGTATCTGCATATAAAACAGAGAAATAGTTTTGAGATTTTGTTCGTTTCAAGTTTTTCAAGATGGAAATGTTGCTTCAGCTATATACAATCTGTGATAATCAATATTTTGTGTGGAGTCATTTGTAGGATGTGACATTTTTAAATATGTGTTGTTCATGAGTGTACTTTTATATTAATGTGATACATGTATCACACATTTTAATAACTGGTCATTTAAATGATACATACAAGTTAGTCTTTCTGTAATGTAGTGAATCTCTGACTTTTGACTTGCTATTTCGTGATTGTTTAAGTCCTTAGAAAATAATGTGATAAAATTCTGAATATTAACCAGAACTAAGTTACAATTACAAAGGCCAAATGATCTCTTTCGGCTTTTTAGACAAGTCAAATAAGGAATTATTTACATGTTAGAACAGTATCTTACATGAAATATCATTTGCTAAATAGTAAGGATATTTTTTTTTACAAACATCACCTCTCGCATGTAGGTTAAGAATACAGTATTGAATGTTTGCTATTTATTTTTTCAAAATGGTCACAATGCATACAGATCTTTTTAACATTTAAACCTGCAAAATAAGCCCTGCACCCACAAATAGTTTAAAAGTTTTATTTTTCTATGGTTTAATGCATTATTCAGGGAATTCAGCTGTCTTGGAATTACAACAAGGCAATTAACTAAGAAACAGTGCATGTGAACATATAAGAACAACTCAATATTATTTCACTTCAACCCTTGAATTGTAAAGTCAGGTAAAAAACAAACTATTTTAGGATGCTGCATTGCCATATATTTGAACAAATGCATAATATACATGACAATTCATAATTTATCATAAAGTTGTATGATATGAGAATATTCTTATCATGAAAGGAAAAAAATGGAGTGGCTAAAATTATATTTTATCAACTCTTCTATTTTCATTGTTTGGGTTTCTAAAATTAAAACAAAATGTATTACAGTGACTTGACTGTTAGTGTTGCTATTCACCAATTGCAACTCATTCAAAATTTTGACCCAATTGCAATATGTTTTATTAAATCAAATTGTTCAACTGGTCAAAAATTTGCACAAACTGTTCAGCCAAAATGTGAAAGTGCAAAGTGATAAAATAAATCATACTTACAATCCTATAAGTCTGTAACTCCACTGTATTGATGTAATTCCTAAATCAGTCTATCAATCTGTATAGTTATATTACAGCCATTACCATACTAAAGGTGAACTGTTTTATTTTGAATTGCTATAAAAATGTCAAAACTAAGCTTTTATAGAGTTTTTCTTTCGAAAAGTATTCTATATTTATAAGTATCACACATTATGTGAATAAAAACATTTCATATTCAGTAAAATATGTATGAAATAACAATATGCTTCCTTGGGGAGATAACCTAAAATACTATTCTTTTGAATAAAGACTTTTTGAAACCAAAAAGCGATTATCTCCCCTTCCTACAAACATATTGCAATTTCAAATATTTTACTGAATATGAAATGTTTTTATTCACATAGTGTGTGATTCTTATAAATATAGAATACTTTTCGAAAGAAAAACTCTATAAAAGCTTAGTTTTGACATTTTTATAGCAATTCAAAATAAAACAGTTCACCTTTAGTATGGTAATGGCAATAATATAACTATACAGATTGATAGACTGATTTAGGAAATACATCAATACAGTGGAGTTACAGACTTATAGGATTGTAAGTATGATTTATTTTATCACTTTGCACTTTCACATTTTGGCTGAACAGTTTGTTCAAATTTTTGACCAGTTGAACAATTTGATTTAATAAAACAAATTGCAATTGGGTCAAAATTTTGAATGAGTTGCAATTGGTGAATAGCAACACTAACAGCCAAGTCACTGTAAATAGAATCATACAATTTTTATCAGCCAATATATTATACAGGTAATGAAAAAGGTCAACATTGTCATGACACAATCATATAAGATATTCTGGTTTCTCTGTGAAATCTTAGGGCATATCATTATTTCACTATCAGCTCATATTTATTAATGTTTCTATTAGAACAAAATGTTTAATTAGTATTCATATAATTGTTCAAACTGCATGTTGTATCATTTTGTCAATATTAACTGTTTTTTTTTCTCACAAGATTTAGGTATGATAAGAGACCACTTTGATCCCCCAATGTAGTCTCAACATATTCCAATCATTTTATGTGTTGCTTATTTTAATCCATATAGACACAAATATAAAGAAAGAAAGCAGATTAGAGAATTAATTGTCATGAATTTTATTAAACAAAAGACCCAAAATTGGGTTAATTTTGATTGATTATTTGCAAATTAGGTAGAACTCCATACATCGCAAAACAGAATTAGTAATTAATATTTACATGAATATTTTTGATTTTCACAACTACTCACGAATAATGTGAGTAATGAAGGTATTATAATTTTCTATGAAAGATAGCATTGATACTTTTACATGTGATTTCTGGAAAAATATCATTAGAATTAAGGAGCCATTAAATGACATAATGCATCCTTGTTTAATTACAATGGTTACTACATCTGTTCCTTTCATGTGCTTAATATGTGCAGCTAAATAATTGGTTGTTAGGAAAGCATACCTGCCAAATTTTTTTTGGTCATAAGGGATTTAAATCTACTACTATATTGTTTGAATGAGTATGTATGTGCTTAAATACCCTTTTAAATCATTTGAATACTTAATTTGAGGTGTTCAGTTTATAAAACAAAGAATTTCAAAACTCAGGTTATCTTCCCCATAAATCGGAATAACTTGCAGGGCTGGAATAGAAAAGTGCGTCTAGCTACTAAGCTTTAAAAACCTGATGCCTCCAATATTGTATGTAAAGTCTGATTCTATTGGTGTTCATCATTTCAACGAACAATTTAAGTATGCTAAATTCTGTTTTCATGTAGTCAAGTGAATGAATTCATACACAAAGAAATAGTTCTGCAAGTGCTAAGGATTTTTTTTTATCCTAAATTAGTTTTAAGTGCATTTTATTCGAATTATTAGTAAGAAAGGTTATTTAAGAAAGAATTTGTTGATATTGAAACAATTACCAACAATCAGTTTGTGATAATGGAGTCAGTCGAATTCACACATAAAAAATTTTAAAAATTAACCCTTCTTAATTTTTTATGAAACCAGGTAGGTTATGTGTTCTTCAAGCAAACATTTTTATTGGTTTATTGATATTTATGTGCCTTTTGCACTTTTTTTCACAGTTAATTTGAAATAAAGTGATATATTTTTCCTCTAAAATTTTGCATTTTATAAACATTTTTATTATAGATAAAAACATGAACAACTGAAAACTAGTCAATATAAAACAATGTGTTTAATTTCAAGTGACAAAAGAAAATCCCATTTTATGTTGTCTTACTTATTTTACAAATGTTTTTAAAGTTGTCTTATCTATACAATCAAAGTAAATTTCTTCAATTCTCATTTAACTAAAAATCGAAAGTTCAGTTGATGTGTTAATTACAAGCAAATTTAATTTCTATCTTATACTTTTAAAGACCTTGTCACAAAAGTTATGAAAGTCACAAATGTGTTGAATATGCTTTTTTTCAGTCTATCGAAAGTTATTCGAAAGTACCTCTTTACTTCAATAAAAATTTGACAAATTGCATGTTTATAATGTCAAATATTTTCAACTGTATGTTGGAATTTGGTATAATTTTTTTTAGTTGTATATTCTTCTTTATATTTATGTTATACATATGATTTAAATTTTAATTGTCATTATTTATTCAGTTCATATAGTCCTTTAATAAGTTGAAAATCATACAATAAAATCTGTCACAAATATTAAATGTTATCATTTTACACAGCCTAACTATTGTTCTGGGAACATAATTCTTGTCCTATGATTTTCGTTGTGTACAAGTATAGTCCCTAGTAAGGATAGTGTATACTATATTTTTTCATACCCCTTCCAAATTTATTTTTTTAATGTTTAATGCAAAAAGGGATGACATTTAAAGTTGAGTAGTAATTTGGTACAGTTAAAAAAGTTTTAAAATAAAATTTTTCTGATGCCTGTCAAATAGCATTCAAGACCCCATTATATTATATTATTTATATTTTGAGTAAGAGCTGAGGAAGTTTTCTATAATGTTGATACTATGTGTACTGAAAATAGTAGATCACCTTGTCAACATATTTTTGAGAAAGCACAGGCATTTGTTAATGTTTGAAAAAAAATGCCCAACTTAAACAAATGTGTTTCTGGGCCTTTTCTCTGTGGTCCTACATCAGTATATCTCTGTCGATAATGAATTATTCCTGTGTCTTAACTGTTACAACCTAGCTATTTTTGTTGTCAAATCATAATTTATATGGGTTCTGATGAAGAATTATAACTGTGACTTGACTGTAACTAAGGCATAACAAACATACATCAACCATAATGCAAGCCACATTCTTTACCAGGATTTTAATCAGCCTGATTATTCTATCGTCTCTATGACAATTTGCATTATTGAAAAAATATACCACAGGACTAACAATCCTCACTTTGCAATGCCTTTCTGTAGACAAAAAGAGGCCTACTTGATTTGACAATTGGGAACTACGACCCTATATGGTTGCAATGACAAAATATTTTCAACTCTACTCCCCGACATAGACACAGTCATAGCAAAAACTATTACATCACATTCGCACAAAATTTTATTCATTACCTCTTTCAAAACTTCATTCTCTGTTCAATTTATATTTGGAAACTATTGTTACAGACCCTTATTCAAACCAACACAAACTTACAGCTATCATTTTCGAATATTGCAAGTCGCAGACTTTTCAAACCAGTTGGCATTGAAAAGATGAAAAAGAGAAAAGATTTTTTCTAAAACTTTCCTTTGCCAACAAATGTATCGATGGCGTCAACTTTGGGCAATATCCTTCATCATAAATTAGCTCAATCAATAATACCTCCTTATTTTAAAGAACAGCCTGTACCAATCATTTCTTATACCTATACTTAACCAATTGCAACTTAAATTTTCAATTTTAAACTCGCTTTGAAGGATCTTCATATTGACGACTTCAAGTCTAAACCTCCTGATTGGACCTGTGCTCGTTCGCATATCACATATAATCCAGCTGGCCACGTAATTCTGAAATATCGTGAGCCTAAAGCCATCAATTGAAAATGCAACTTCAAAATACTGATTGATTCAATTGAGGATTATGCCAGGCAATGAACTTAACTCGAGAAGGAAGACGTAGATGCTCTTTCCCAATGGATGAAGGCTGTGAGGTCGTAGATACAAGTTAGATTCAAGAAACTGAATGGGTCTATCAATACCCATGCTACGTCAATCTGCAAAGACCCAAATGTTGCAAAACACTTGTTCTACTTCCATGACAAATATGGAACTGGATTTTCCATCACTGTATTGGACACATAAACTACATAAGTGTACTTACAACCAACGGTATATTGCTGGATCTTCCAAGTGCTCCACGAAACCTCTATCAATTATCAACATCTATTTCATCGGTTTTCAAAAAGTAAAATCACAAAAGTACTGAACTCCGAGGAAAATTCGAAATGGAAAGTCCCTAATCAAATGACAAAACACAGCAAAGGGATGGACAACAAGTATCATATTCCTGACTTGGTACAGGCATTTTAAATGTAGAAAATGGTTGATTGAACCTGGTTTTATAGCGCTAAACCTCTTACTTGTATGACAGTCACATCAAATTCCATTATATTTACAACGATGCGTGAGCAAAACAGATATTAGGTAACGTTGTCATAATAGGGATACAGCAGTCATCACTGTGTCACAATCTCAAAACAATCAAATATTTAATAAAGAAGCACACAAACATATATCAAATTTAACAGCCACATTCACTGCTTACTTATATATGTATTTTAAATCATTCCATAAAGCTATTGTGAAACTGCCTATTCTAGAAGTGGCGTGAATCAGCTGTGGATACTTAAACAATCCATAGATCTTTTAGGGTACATACAATCTAAGACTCTTTCATCTTGCAATAGTATTAAAACATTTGACTTTCTACTTTAAACAAGTCTTCCCCATTCAAAACTAAAAGATAAAAAGAAAGAATTGGTATTGCTCTGTTTCATAAAAAAATATTATCGACTTAGAAACAAGTATCTTGTCTTAGGGAGGAATAAATTGTAAAGAGTTCCAAATGGTGAAGTTGAAATCATCCCTTCGTAAATTTTACAGACGCCATCATGAGTTGGTTGACTGTTATGGAATATTCGTTTCACAAATGATATCAGATATGTATCTATGTCGTAACTACAATCCGGTTCCCTTTTTCACGAATGTGACGTAACGAATAAGACTATTTACCGGGTTTAAACCGGGTTTAAAATAACATGAGCAACATGTACGAAATCTAATATAAACTGATACAGACGCGCACTTATTATCAACATAAGAAAAGTAAATTAACAAAAACAACAAAAATACCGATCTCCGAGAACAAACTCTGAGTATTGAGATAATGATACCCTCCATGACTGAAAGGCCACAAACAGCGATAAAACAGGCACCCTAAACTGTTATCTATAGGAGACATCTTTTTGTTTATGATAAACAAAATCTAATCGATAACACTGGTTTAAATCTTCTGATGTATTTATATTGTAGATAGACTTGGATTCTTGGAAACTAACCCTATCTGTGAAGTTGGGACTCTTCGGTCTTCTCATGTGACATTATCTCACCAATCGTGTCACATTGTCATTTCCGTTTCTAGGAATTCTCATTACGTAACATTATAACAGTGTTTTGGCGAGTTTATAGCGGAACAGATGTCTGCTTGTTATCAGGTAAATTTGACCTTCTCAGAATAACCCTGTATTAGAAATTATTTATATTATGATCCCTAATTTGCGATAAATCATGTTCCAATACAGCTTGTATTGTTGACAATTATGTTCAGTGATATTTTTGAAATATGATAACCTGCTATCTCCTTCAATTTTAGAGTTTGTTTCGATGTATCATATTATTTAAAATTGCTTAAATCCGCGTTATTTTGACTCTGCTGGATAGTTGTCCTATTGACAATCACACCCTATCTACTTAATTTATATTATGTACAGGTTTCAAGTGCCAGCGATTAAAACTTGCCCATACCATGAAACACGTCATTACTTATTGATGATAACTCTTTTTTGTTTGAAATGCATTATTGGGTCGTACGTTTTCTCGTTTGAATCCGTTTATATTTGTCATTTCAAGGTCTTTTATAGTTGACTTTATGGCATGGAGTTTGCCTATTGTTGAAGGCATAACGGTTACCTATCTTGGTTATATTTTTTGGCAATCATACCACATCTTGTTTTTTTTTTAAAAACATATGTGCGTTGTTTCGAGTTTATTTTTTATTTCATTTGTTCAAATCGAAAACAATCAAGGTATTATCAGCCATGCAACGATTCGCTATAATTGTTTTTGGAACCCCATCAAATCCGACCTTGTACAAATTAATCAACCCCATAAAAATAATCGTAATACAAGAAACGAAACGATAAAATGTAAACCACCAAAACTTGAATGATTTTAATGTCATGCACACATCACGAATAAATTTGTTTCCAGTATATAAAAAAAAACACATTAAAAAGACAAAAAAATCAAATGGAATTAATAACAGACTTTGAAATACATACAGATAAGCCAATGTAAAAATAAAAACCAAGAGAACACAATTTAACCTAAATGTACTTGTCTTGTTTCATCTATAAAAAAACCCTTTAAGAAATCAAGTATATAGAAAAAAACTACAAACATTAAGTTGATAATTATCGACATAATGTGGATTCATTCATTTTTCGCATGTTCCAATTTTCAGGAATTAAAGAAAACTAACATGTTCGTGAATATTTGTTCCCATGTAGGCCTACCCACGGAAATTGGTATCTAACGAAAAATAATGTCATTTGTCAAAACGTATTGGAATTCTTGGGTGCAATGCTCTTCAACTTCGTACTTTATATGGCCTTTTCAACCTTTTTTTAATCGAGCATCACTGAAAAATCTTTTGCAGACGGAACGCGCGTCTGGCGAAAATACAAATTTTTAATTCATGAGGTGTTTTTTACAATCATAGCACATTTTCTTATTTATATGCATTATGAATATTAACCAATATTAATTGGTGTTAGAAATGCCAATAAACCTGTGTTAGGTCGTTTTTGTTCTTATGTATATATCAAAAAATATATAAAAAGTATGAATTATAATATAAAACTATTCGTCGATGATACTAGTACATCACTAGACTTTGTTATGTACCATATATAAATATGGGTTGAAATCAAATTGCTTTCCAGTACTATAAATGAAATTAACACTTTAATGCGTTCAAATTGCTTTTCTTTATAAGGTACGATAAAACCTCAAATTTGCAAAGCCAAAATACAAAAAAAACCTGTTTAAAATATCGTAAAACACGAGGAGCCATTTGACCAAAACTGAACTTAAATCTTTGTCTGAAGGCGTTGACACATTAGTTTTAAAAAGATAATTTATAACTTATCAAGATCATATAATATGATAGCCCACATCAGTAAAAGGACTATTTTGCACTTTCGGATGCGCATGTAAATATTTATATTAAAAATGGGGATAGTTAGTTATCAAATGTACCAGGATTATAATATATTACACCAAACGCGCGTTTCATCTACATAAGACTCATCAGTGACGCTCAAATAAAAAAAAGTTATAAAGCCAAACAAGCACAAAGTAGAAGAGCATTGAGGACCCAAAATTCCAAAACGTTGTGCCAAATACGGCTAAGGTAATCTATGCAAGGGATAAGAAAATCCTTATTTTTTACGAAACATTCAATGTTTTGTAAACAGGAAATTTACAAAAATGACCAAATACTTGATATTCATGTCAACACCGAAATGCTGACTACTGGGCTGTTGATGCCCTCGGGAACGAACCGTCCACCAGCAGTGGTATCGAGCCAGTGGTGTAATTAGTTATCAAAGGTTCCAAGATTATAATTTATTACACCAGACGCGCGTTTCGTCTACAAAAGAATAATCAGTGACGTTCAGATCAAAATACTTATAAGGCCAAACAAGTTCAAAGTTGAAGAGTATTGAGGACCCAAAATTCCAAAAGTCGAGCCAAATACGGTTTAGGTAATCTATGCATGGGATAAAAAAATCCTAAGTGCCATTCATTTAATATACAGTGATTTTTATGGTATAATTTCTCTCTCGAACTCGATTGAAAAACATAATTTTCTGTTGGGAATTTAAGGTGTGCTCATATGAATTTTCCAAATAATAAGTTCACTGATCTATATTAATTGTCATTTACAATTTCTAGGAATTATCATGGCGTTACTGGTTTGATGTTTTAACTTTTTGTCATTTTATTTTTGTTCTGTTAATTAAGGGATACTTAAGGTTATTATAAGGTTAGTGTATGCAAATACTTTTTGCTAATTACCTTTTATTGTACACCCTTATATTTTCTTCAATATCCTATGTGACATAATCCAAGCATATAAGATTTGAAATTTTGAAGAGAATCAAACTATTTTTTGTGATATTGACGCTTTTCCTGATGATTGGAGTTTCGATACCATTAGTTGGGATACAACATGTATGCAAATCATTTCTAATCAGGTACCTTACTCATATGTTAGAATGTGATCTCTGGCATTTGAATTTTTATAAAATGATTTCTGTTAGTTCCAAACGGTATGTACTGTATTTTCTATCGCTCTAGACGCAGGCATGTAAACAAAAATCAGGCATACTAATTGATTATAGATATTCTTATAAAACTTGAGTTATATACTTCTGATATAGTTCTATTGATAATTGACTAGTTTATGTTGAAATAACAAAGATTTTTGTGCAGTTTTGACCTTTCGGTAAGTTCATATAACATAATCCAAACAATCGATTTACCAGTTAAACACCACCCAATTCATTTTTTTTCATTGCTATTATCCGTTTTTAGGAATACTATACATATTACATTACATGCTTCTAGTTTTTTGCTCATGTTTAGGAGAACGGACTTTATTTTTATAAGGTAAAAGTATGTATTTGACCTTTTCTCAATATCTTTGTATTGTAAATCTATTTTTCTGCAATGTTCTATTTGATATTGTGAAAACGATATCAATATTGGAATTCTAAGAAATGAGAAACTATGCCTTATTGTTTTAAATTTCCGTTTAGTACTGACTTAAATGGACTTCATTTTTTCCCTTCAAATTTAACTTTAAATTCTGCCAATGCTTTCAAGTTGTGTTTCAAATATGCTAAACTGTTATCTCCTTAAATCGCAGTGAATGTATTCCGATATGGTTATATTAATTCTATACAATTATTTCTGTGGAAGTGTTTTATGTTCATCAAAATTAAATAAACCCGACAATTAGCAAACAAGGAAATATTATTAAGGAGTCTTCATAGAAATCCTTATTCCTCGAATGTACACAAAAATACGCACCTTAGATGTTTTTCTTTAAAAATAAAACCTATAATAAAATTTCACTGCACTAGTATGCGACAAATTAAATTGTATGAAAACTTAAAATTGAATAAAATAAAATTAAAACATTTATATGAATAAATTTCCCTTTACATGTATGTATGTTTTTATAAATCCCAAACGAACCTATTTGTTTCGAAGAAACTGTGAATTGGATCTTTTTATGCTATAAATTTAAATATTTTTGTATTTTTTTTTATATATCTAACTAGATACATATGTCATTTTCCATGTTAACACAACAATTCTGAAAGAAATTGCTTAGTGCCGAACAATTGTTCTGTTGTATCTCATCTAACTTGCGTCTATACGTTTGCATGCTTCGGCTTTTTAAATAGTATCATTTGTAAAAAAATTAATAAACCAATTCACTATTTCGCGGAAAAGTATTATTTTAATTTCACACTTTATATTTTGATCTTAAGGGGTAGACCTTGGTTTAGGGAGATAACTCTTTAAACAAGTTAAGCGTTTGTAAAAGTCCAAGTTCATCAATGTATTTTAAGCATATACCTGAAACAGATTAAAAATAATCTATGTAACCTAGAAGCTTAGAATATATTTTTGAAAAAAAATGGTTGACACAAACGTACTGATGATTTTAAGAGTTATTTCCCTTAAACTAGGTCTACCTCCGTTACTGGATTTGGCTTTCATTCGTATGTCCCTTTTCGTGTGAAATTTCTTCAATTGTTTCGGGTTTATACATCCTTGGCTTCCAATTATTCAGCAATGATCATTCATAAAGCAAGTAAATCCAGAAAAACAATGCTTCAAATGCAACAATACTCTTCTTCCAAAGTATTGGTTGAATATTAAGATATATGTCAGGTTTGCATAAATCATTTGATAAACATGCAAACAAGTAATTTTGTACAATAATAAGTTCGTTTTCTTGTGCAAATATAGCTTATAAAAAATAAATTATGCCGCAAATGATATCCTAGTATCTTCAAAATAAAAGGACTGCAACCATTTTTTGTATCTTTCACAGGTACTTGAACACACACATATTTCTTATTCTGGTTGTCGTTAACATTCCTTCACTGAGCTTTTAACTTGGCCTAAAGATTTATTTTCATTCATCCATAAAAAAATCCAATCAAACAAACATAAACATACAGATATATTCATTCCAAATAGAAAAAGTTTGTTTTGATATTCAATTGAAAGACAGAGCTTACCTGCAAACATTATAATTACTAAGTGTTTTCACTACACTTAATTTTAAGCAGCCGCTATTCCTTCAATGCAAGTATATATGTATCTATATTTTGTCCGCATATCAAAGGATGTAGGCATTCAAGGAATATACCATTACAAATGACCAAATTAAAAAAAAGAACCCCAAAATGCAATCAACGTTACCTGCAAATTTAACAAGTTCTTTATAGGATTTTAAATGGTTCCTTCTGTTGATTTTTTTTTCAAACTGTAGTCGTTTGTACTGATTTTTTTGGTCATTGTTTTAACTCTTTTTATTTAGTTTAATAATGTTAAACTGCTACTTTTTTTTCATTATGATATTCAAATATTTTCTTTTTTTGTAGTGTGGTCTAATACGGAGTACATGTATCTACTATACATCTGAGATACGATGCAATGCATTCGACAGTAGTGGAAGTATTGGATTATATAACTCGAATTCATAAATAAAGATGTGTTTGTCTGGAAGCAAATTTCTGAAATTTTTCGCTTGCACACGGATTAAATCAATCATTATCTTATGTGGTTAGTCCATGGTTCTTAAAACCACACTATTATAACAACTGGAAGTGAACATAGGAAATTAAAAGCTAACTTATGCTCTTATATAAACAATCGGAACACCTGTCAGAGAATGTACGGTGTTGTAGGAAGAAGAAAAAGGTTCGTTATAAAGATTATCATGGATTTGAAATGCCCAAATATGGTAATATTTTCTTGTCAGTTTTGTGTTGGAATAAATACACCTACAAAGTTGAGGAGAAGACTGCTTAGAAAAGAAGACTTGCATAGCAACACAACAAGACAGGTAAACTAAATGGATGAGTGAAATATAAATAATATGCATATTTCACTTTATATTGATAATGACTGTATACTTCAAAATAAGTCACTCATCTGTATGAGTATTTCTCGAGTTAAGGGTATGATTGCACAGCATGAAAGTACATGAAATGACATGGTACAAAAAATATAATAGAAACATATGAATGTCTTAATACACTTCAAAATGTAATCTGAGTAAAGCAAAATATGTCCACCTGTTGATATTTTATGGCGTGGCTGGAATATAAAGTGGTTATATGCATTGTATGTTTTCAGAAATTAATATGTGTTTTGAATTTAGAGATTCTTTTTGTTTTTGAGTGATGATTATGCAAACTATTGTTTGAAGATATCTATTATCACTTTATTGTCTGTATCAATCTATACAGTTTGATACTATAATTATACTGTGAGGGAACTTCACAAATATCTTTTCCAATGTAGTTTCTGACGCACTTTATGTTTGAAGCAAACTATTCCAGACGACTAGAAATTTTACGAAAAACATACCACATTTAAATTTTATCTATCTAGGTAAAGTCATGCCTAAAAAGTCTTCGAGGGCACAGGCTAGTCTCTACTCCAAGTGAAATATGTGGTGTTTAAACACAGCTATTTCTTATGCCGAATATTCACACATAAAAACCACATACAAATTTGTCCCTGGCTGTTGTTATTTTAGGTCTACAGATGATTCTTTATGGGAAGGATACATAATGGTATTTCACAAGGTATTCTGCAGTAAATATGAGATGACTAACATTTTCATTTTAAAAATAGGAAAACGAATCTGACGATTGTTTTTTATTAGGTATGTAGTACATTTTTTATTAAGTTTTTTTGTTGATTTATTATATTCAAACCACATATTTTAAAAAAAATATTCTTTTGACTTTTTTTTTGTGTTTAAAAAAATGTATAACAATTATTCACATTATGGTAAAAGCATGAATATTTCCGCAGTTTATATCTGATACGATTGGGGGTGCTCGTCGCCCTAATACATTTGGAAAGCATTGGAATGTTGTCATGTAGTCGGAAAAAGGCGGCCATTTTACTTTTGCGTATAATGAATATGGTTGTTGACTATTTTGGATTAAGTGGATGGTCTTCAAAACGGTTTTAATCAAGGTATTATTGGTCAGCTGGGCATAACGGTAACATCGTCGATGTTTACTGCTGAATGAGTCGCAGTCACAGATCTAGATGTTACAAGAAGCTTATTCGGGTGGCATGCAATAGATATCTGTGAGTACTGTTACATCGAATAATCATCGGATATAACACTCTCCCATCCACAGTTATGTAGGTGTGTATGCTGATACAGACTTTTTTTTGTTGTACTGTACAACATTGACTTTTTTTGATGCCGAATGGAGTACTGTGTCTTTGAATTATACGTTCACGTATCATTTTTGTATTTTTAAAGATATCGAAGATATTGAACACATATTTTGGACATGACATAAAACAGCAGATCCTGGATAAGACTGGTTACTGGATTTATAACCAAACACAAATAAATATTCCGTTTTACAAGGATATTATTTTACTTGGAAAGTTAGGAAAAACAGAAAATAATATTATAAAAAAATTAATAATACTATCAACAAAATTCTTTATAGATAGAACAAAACTGTATGAAAATCAAGTAAATTTGGCAAGGCTGATAAATTATCTGAAAGAAAACTTTATGAGAATTTTTTTTTTTTTAAACAAAGTCTCTTCACATTGCCAACATCTACTGGGACCCCTGGGTTCCATTACTAGAATAATTTACACTTAAACAACTTTTAGCATTACCCTATGTAATGTTACTGTGTGTATTTTTTTAGCCTTCTTCACACCATATATGTTTTATATAAAATATTGTTATATATTGTTAATAGTTTTTTGTTCTTGTTTTGTACCTAAAACCACATGTACTTTTTTAATATCTGTTTTGAGTTTATATGATTTTTTTTTACAATGAAAAAACAACTTTGCCAAATTTATTTTAATGTTGTATCTTAAGAAACACACTAGTTTTGACCAAAATATTGCTGCAAAAAATCCAAATTTCAGTATATTTTTCTTTTTTGTTTTTCTTTTTGCTTTTGTTTTTTTATCAATTTATTATTTTCCTTCTCTCTTTTAGTTCTCTCTGAAATATAATTCTCTTTTTATTTAACAAAATTGAAACAATGGATACATAATAATATAGTGTATATTTTATAATTTTGAATACTAACAATTGATAACTAGTTTCTATTTAAATATACAATGTTATGATTAACGAGGCCGGCATAAGGTACCAGTACTTTCTGTATCTTACTAACAAATGTGAAAGTTTTCAATAAAATATAAGTAATAAAAAAATGAAAATAAAAAAAGATGTACTAGTATTATTGGAGTAATCTGGAGCGAATCCAGCACATCAGGTAAGTTGTAAGAACTGAGACGTAACTGCTTTTTACAGACATAGATTTAAATAATTTTTGGATGAAGAGCCATCTTAACTATTTCTAAAACATTTTGGTAATATTGACCACTTTATTCTAAAAGCATAAAATTTTGCTCAGTGTAAGTGATGTTGCTAATAATTATTTCCTTCTAAAAAATCCATAATGACCTCAAAATTCAAAATGTCTGCAAAAAAAAGGATAAGTTGAATACATTTTGAACACTTTATAGTTAAACTTAAGATAACAAGAATATCTAACTCCAAGGAAAATTACAAACGGAAAGTCCCTCATCAAAAGGCAAAATCATACTTGCAAACACATCAAACGAATGAAAAAATAATCATAACTTTGTACAGACATTTCCGTAGGTCGAAATGGGGGATTAAACCTGGTTTCATAGTTGACTAACGTTCTCAATTGAATAACAGTTGCATGAAATTACATCATATTGACAACAATATGTGAAAAAAACCCCAAACAGCCATTATAGGTAAAATGTCAAAAAAGGGATACTGCAGTCAAAATTGTGTTTTAATATAATCCTTATAAAAACAAACAAACATGCCAACAACAAAAAACCCAAAACGGAATATAGACAAAGCACATGAGTTATAAATATGACAATTTTGTTTAAAAAACAGGAAGATATTTGATAGGATAACAGTTCACACGTTTACGGAGGAAATATGAAAAATTTCCAACAACAATACTAAAAAATCAATTATTGCTTGATGATATATATATGTTCCAGACCGTATGAGTATTTGGACCGTACGCGTACGGTCTGGACCGTATGCGTACTTTTTCAATATACGCATACGGTCGGACCGTACGCGTACGGTCTGACTAATATTAAGAATTTGGTCAAGTTTATTAGATACAAATGTATATAACAGATCAACATAATTTATATCTCAAATTAATATAAAAAGTTGAATAGTTATTGAAATAAAAACTTAATATTTTAATTATTTGTAAAAAATCAGGCTTATTTAATCTGTTAATCTCCTGTACTTAGCATGTCAGGAATTCATTAATTACAGCCCAGTATGCTCATTGAAATTGAAGTTATCGTAAGTAAACATAATGTGGGAGGACAATTGTTTTAGAATATTTAGGAACTTTGCAAAAAATGCATATGCAAAGGAACATACATGAACAAAACATGTTAATGTTAAAAATATATGACGTTCCTTGTGGAAGCAAGTGTCATCTTGGGCCAGAGTAACAAAATAGGATTCACGGATATAAAATTAAACAAATATTTAATTTTAATTGTTCGCTTATTCACTTTATCCATCTAATTGTAATAATAACAATTTGTATAACTAAAAATAAAGATTTTGATAAATGTTTGTTAACATTTAACCCATATGATCCCAAACATGTATGGTCAGCTGGACCGTACGCGTATACTCATACGGTCCGACCGTACGCGTATAGTCGCACCGTACGAGTATACGTATACGGTCCAGACCGTACGCGTACGGTCCAAATACTCGTATGGTCTGGAACATATATATATAGTAAATTGTTAAACAAATAGGTGTCGTTGATAAATACTTATTTATTTCATTGCTGACATTTTTTATAATCTAGCTGTTAAATTAAAACTAATGTTAATTTGATATAATGATGCTTACCAGAAAATGGCCCTATATTTCTGGTATTAACAGACAGGGGATTCTTCATTGAAATGCTGGATTGGTGAAGTACATTGTTTACAGCAGAAAGTGAAGTTTGTTGTTGTATATATAAAAAAAGCGTAAAATTATAAGACTAGAATACACAAAAATATCCATCGGACAATAACACAATGAAAAAAATGTACTAAACAGTCAAGATTTATAATTTCCAAAACATAATCAAATAACACGTAATTCAGATGATAAAAAACATCAGAACCTAGAATTCATACTCAAGACAATCATATATTATTTGTGAAGGGTTTTTTGTGTATTTTTTTGTATTTTTCAAGATGGAACTTGGGAAATTACATAATACAGTATTAGACACAAATTATAAAAAAAAAATAAGTAACACTTTTAAGATCGATCAAATCATAATGGTATAATAAGATATCAATAGTACAGCTGTTTTTGTTAACTAAATGCTGCTTCTAACAATCACATTTTGTGTGGGTGCAGGGGTTTAAAACATACAGAGTATTTTCTATGTTAATCCAATATTTTAAATATTCTATCCAACCATATTCTGTTGGGGCTATGCTCTTACATCTACATTTGTATAAATAACAACAAGATATGATTGACTGTTTTATTTTTGTGAAAATCCTCAGACACACCTGAAATGACTTTGCACTGAAAGGCAAGAAAATGTCATAATTTCAAATCCAATCTATAATGGATAGTCATAATTTTTGTGTAACATAGCATTCCCAAAAAATAAGAAAAATATTTTCTCTAATTTCTAAACAAAATGTACATAGTTCAGTTTCTTTTAATATACATTTCAATTAAAAAGAATTACATGTTAGAATCCTATGAACAATCCTAAATCAAATTTTGTAAAAACGAATTTCCGGTTATAATGCCGGACATGGTATATACAGCATTCAAATCTTCAATCTGCACATTTAAATCTATTTCCCATTTATTACGGAAAGATAAAGATAACACTTTATTGTCCTCCAAATATAATTTATAGAAAAATGTACAAGATTTTAATTCTTTTTAGCATTATCTATTAATTCATTTTCACTATTATCAAATCTAGAACTGCTTTCTATCATACTTTTCCATCTATTTAAAATAGCTCTTAAAATAATAAAAACTTTACCAGGATATCATGCTAAACGGGATTGACTTTTTCGCTAAATAAAACAGCCTTTCTGATTTGAGTGTAAAATTTTGTCTCTTCCATTGTTGTGTATAACTAAGCAGCAAAACTTTTCAAGGAGTTGTAATGTTTGGGATCTAATAATTTATACAGCAAAAACATGTTTACACTTTAACACAAATAATAAATATTAGGCATCTCATACAACCACCATCATGTGTTCGGTCGACATAACCACTGCTGTTTTCACTATATTAGAAAAAGTGAAATTCCAAAAATACTGAACTCCCAGGAAAAGTCTAACCAAAAGAATCCTAATCAAATGGCAAAATGAAAAGCTCAAACACATCAAACGAATGGATAACAGCTGTCATATTCCAGACTGGGTACAGTGTTTTCGACATTACAAGTCCAGCACATTATAAAAATTTATCAAACAAATATAAACATTGATTTAGGGACTTTTGGTCACCATCCAGGACTAAGGAAAATTCGTCAGCATATTGACTCATCAAAAAATTTGAGTCATTAATTGTTACACAATCAAGGTAATTTTATAATAGCTGCACTGAATAATTTCAGCACTAAAATAAATCCCTTTTCAATGAAACAATGGATTATAACTAGTATATAATATTCTATAAAATAGATTTTGGTCATTTCTAATAATACTTGGATCTGTTGTCTCAGACTCGGCCTCCAGAATAAGTTTGGGAATATTGTATTCTGTGTAATGTTTTTTTCTCCAAATTACGAAAAAAGTTACTTCCCTTTTCCCCCTCTACTTGCCATCTTGCCTTTGCAATTAGCCCTTTGACCTTTTTTACCCTTAATATTTTTAATTCTGGTTACAACCTTTCCCTTTCTTGGCAAGTTATTCTCAAAGAGTTTTTTTTATTCTAATAATGATATCTTATATAGTAATTATTTTTATTTTTTTTCTTCCTTCGTATGAAATGACGAATATGAGATTGCAGATCCGCAAACTTTCATTTTAATTATATCCCATAAAAGCTGATAGATTATAGAAACTGTTAATTT
The DNA here is from genome assembly GCA_019925275.1 of Mytilus edulis. Taxonomy (NCBI): domain Eukaryota; kingdom Metazoa; phylum Mollusca; class Bivalvia; order Mytilida; family Mytilidae; genus Mytilus; species Mytilus edulis. Next base: position 71,060,617 of record CM034357.1, read on the forward strand.
TAATGAACATTTTTGAATATTTAGCCATCTATACAAATTCGTAAAATGTGTCTGTACCTCAGTCATTAGAAAAAGGGAAAATGAATATAAATTTTTGATACACCATTCCTACATCGACTATTACTTTTCTATATAAAAATAAACCACTTTTGCCTAAACTGTAAGACTGAAAGCAAAACATGAAAAATACCGAACTGACTTGGTATTTCCTTATGTATAATATAATGAATTAAAACCTAGTTTTATAGTTATCTAAACCTCTCATTTGTAGCGCATAAAATTCATTAGATCAACAAAACACGCAGACACAGTAGATAGAAATGTAAAAAAATAAGGGTACAGTAGTCCATATGTATGTTATAATCATAATCACTATGACAAGTTTTTTTTTTTCTGTTGTAGGTGCATCATGACGTTTCCATTACTTCAGTTGATATCTTTCATTTTGCTGACTAGGGTACTTTGCACAGTTGCGAAACCAACAGTGTACGTTGGGTCATACAACCTGAACTTCAAAAGTTTAAAATTTGAAACAAAATCATACTCATGGAAAACAACTTCACAAACATCTCCCTTTGACGTAACCAAGCATCGATTCTTTACTGTGCCTACTGGTGGAATGTTAAAAGCAGAATTATCACTTACGACCAGAAGCAAGCATAGAAAACTAAAGATCGCTGCATGCATCACTTTAAAACGGACAAAACAAAAAACCTGTCAAAAGATATCTGGTATACCTGGAAGAAGAAAAGAGTTCATCGGCCAATTAATTCTTCAGGAAGTGTTTGAAGTGCACAAAAATGATCAGCTTGAAGTGGCAGTTGTAAGTGGGAAAACATACATCTACAAAGTCGCCGAGTACAATCGCCTTATTTTATATTATCTTTAGATGTGCAGGAAGAGAAATAGTATTTAGAGAACATTTTGATAGAATTTCAAGGATATTCAATATTATACTTATGTCATATATCAAAACTCTTAATGCGTATTTGACATGTTCGCACTACAAAAAATCATTTTAAAATAACGACATTTTTAATTTTGATTACTTTATGTCAACTGTAATTCCTAACACCAGTCCAACAACAGGAAGACACATATACACATTTAACGTGTATTTTGACGCCATTTGTTCAAATCAAAACCAATCTTTGAATAAGTTATAAATTAACTAAAGAATCACTGTTTAATGTGTCTAATTTTAAATCCCTACGAACCTCGTCCTTCTATTAAAATGACCACCCCCAAATAAGGAAGTACTTTTGCATTTAAATATATCAATAGATGTTATAACTAATTATAGCTTTTACGTGATATCTTTTATAAAGACACTAGCTATCAAAATTCATGTTCACCGATTTGATTATAATTCTCGTATTTGATTTCCAACATACTTTAAAGGGGCACTAGCTACAAGATATATGAAAAATCAAAAATATAATGTTTTTTTGTTCAATCATTTATGAAAGTGAAATAGTGAAATAATAATTTGCTTTAAACAAAATAAGCGAAGAAACATTGATAATGTATCATTTACTTGCAAGTGAATAATTCGACCTCATTAAATCCGCATTCATGTGAACTTCCATATAACCCCTTAGCTAGTGATGGATAACACGTGAAATGTGTGTGTATAGTTATTTAAAGGAAAAGAATGTCAACATTGAAAGGTAAATCATTTAAATGACCTATTCGATCTACAAAACCCCATTCTTATACAGGTAAAAACGAAAATATCATGTGTTTTTAATCTATAATATAAAATTAAACAGACATAGAAAAATCCAATTACACGAGTTCGCTTTATCTATTTATATCTTTATTTATGTTTATATCACTTTTATTGTCATCGGAAGTATTCGGAGGCAAACTCGATAATTAATTAGACGGCGTCTAGACTAAAAACACAGGAAACGAAGCTACATATTCTCGACACTATGCCATGTAAATTGCTTTTTTTAATACTTTTTATGATTTGGATAAATGTTTTACATTGTTATTAATCAAATACTAATTTTTTTGTCAAATCGGTTACAATGAATTTGACAGCTGGTGCCCCTTTAACGTAAATTCAAAGTATAAAGAGTCTAAAAACAATTTACTATGTATGTACTCGATAATATATAGAACTATTTCGTTTTAGATGCCATCTAATTAACCATCGAGGTGAAGTCATATATAACGGAATGAATGAGGTCGAATTATTCACTTACAAGTGAATAATTAATCAGCGCTTTCTTAGCCTTTCAAGATAAAATTGAACCAAAATCACTTCAAAAGGAGTATAATTTGACTTTCATAAATGATTGAACCAACAAAAATATTTTTTAATTTTTTTTATTTCTTGTAGCTAATAAATAAAATTGAAAATGGAAATGGGGAGTATGTCAAAGAGACAACAACCCAACCAAAGAGCCGGCAACAACCGAAGTTCACTATTGCCCTTTTAAGGTTGTGCCAGCATTCTTGGGATTTTTTTTTAAAAGTCTTGATTACAAAGAAGCCAACAACTGACATGAACACTGAACATCGATTTCAATACGGCATCATACTAAATATGCATACATACTTGTCTTAAAGCATAAAACATAAACCTTCCCTCTGACTTTCCAACTGAACGAAATTAAAAAAATGGCATATTAGTATACACAATAACCAATGATTTGAATAAGTTTAAGGATGTATGAATCAATTTCTTTGTTATGGACGAATTGAGTTAAAAGTAAAATCAGAAAAATACTGAACTCCGATTTAAAGCGGAAAATCTCTAATCAAATGGCAAAATCAAGAGCTCATACATATCAAACGAATAAACAACAAATGTCATACTACTGATTTGGTACATGCATTTTCTTGATGAGAAAATGATGGATTAAATCTGGTTTTATAGCTAGCTTTTAGTTTACAACAAATATTTCGGTGCTTATAACTAGTTCCTTATTGTTATCATTAACTTTTGTAATAAAATAAAATTTGTGGAACTAACGATTTTTAGAGAATAAAAAACTCTTTTAATGTTATAGTTTTATGGTCCTTTTGATTCTGTTGACCGATTTGACTTCCAACAATTTACACTACACTTCCATACAATTTTATTTATCAAAAATTTTTCTGTCTAATTAAATGGTCGTTTTTGGTAAATCTGAATGCAAATATATTAACTGCAACTAATTTTACTGTCTAATTATGTAGATATGCAAGATATACGCGCTGCACGTGTGTTTAAATTATTGATTGCTTGTAGTTATTCCTGTTGACACCAATCGGGCATCTGTAATAGAATAGCCAACTTCTTCTTTTACTGTTATGAATCACAGTTGATGACTTAGTAAAGAACCGTCTAAATTTCTTTAAAATAATAAGTATACTGCAGAAATTTAAACTCAGAAATGTTAACGATCAAAACTGTCATATCTTAATTTAGATATTTTAGTTTACACGGAAACTCTTCACTACGATTTTCGACACACAGACTGAATATTAATCCCACAAAAAAACTCCTGTTTAGACCAGTCATGCGTATTTGAACACTCTGTAGTTAGCATATCGGCGGCTTGCACTGGCAAACAAGTGAGGGGTAAAGCTAGCTATAAAACCAGATTTAATCCATCATTTTCCCATCAAGAAAATGCATGTACCAAATCAGTAATATGACATTTGTTGTTTATTCTTTTTATATGTATGAGCTTTTGATTTTGCCATTTGATTAGAGACTTTCCCCGATTACTTAATAATAATTTGATTAGAGTATTTTGTCACCTGTCGACACTTTTTCCAATCAATTTAAGACGGAGGACGATATTTTGGCTTTTTTTAAAAAGTGTAATAATTGATAAGATGTTTCATTTGTAGAATTTGATTGATATGTTTGTCCTAAGTCTTTATACTATCTCAATACTATATTAAGGTCAGTAGTCAGCACTTGTTTGTTGACATGAATTATCATTGATATGGTCATAATTATACATTAACTGTTAACCAAACTATGAATTTTTCGAGCTGCTTAAGATTTTCTTCCACAGGATCAGAATTCCTTAGCTATGTTTGGCAAAACGTTGAGGGATTTGTAGTCCGACATGCTCTTCAACTCTGTGCTTTATTTGACCTTTTTTGAGCATCACTCATTAGTTTAATGAAGATTAGCGAGTTCTGGTATACACAATTTCAAACAGTTTTGAACAGCAGTATACTACTGTTGCCTTTATTTATCAATCCTGGTATCTATGATTGAATTTTTCGAAATACTAAGGAATTTCTACTTCAGGAATATGTTTCTTCCGTAGCAGTTGGCAAAACTTTGGGATATTGTTGTCCTCCATGTAGGTCCATTTTTTTGATTCAAGCGTCATTACTGAGTATTTTGAATCCAATACGCGCGTCTTTCATACACAATGTCAATCCGGGTATCTATGGTATCTATGGTATCTATGGTGAGTTTACTTTTTTAGACACCGTGTTGCCTTTTTACGACTTGATATGGTTATAACTATAAATCATCTGTTTACACAAGTTTGAATTTTTGAAATACTATTTTTTTTTACCTCAGGAATATATAATCTTATCGGTATTTGGCAAAACTTTAAGAAATATGGGCTTTTCAACATTGTTTTATTCATGCGTCACTGACTAATCTTTTGTATGCGAAAAACGCGCGTCTTGCGCAAATATTAAATTTCAATCATGGTATCTATGATGAGTTTAATATTCATCCTAACAATGGAACTGGTAATTTTATAAATTTTGTAATTTTCAAATTGGTTTAATTTGTTTAACTCTGGTTGTGGATGTTATTTAGATTGTAAAAAGTTATTAAAGGTATCAGAATTATCTAAATAATAATTCTCATACCTTTAATATCTTTTTAATACGTCAGACGCGCGTTTCGTCTTCATAAGACTCATCAGTGACGCTCCGATCAAAATAGTTATAAAGCCAAACAAGTACAAAGTTGAAGAGCATTGAGGACCAACAATTTCAAAAAGTTGTGCCAAAATATTCCTGGGATAAGAAATACCTTAGTTTCCGAAAAAAAATAATGTTTTGTAACAGGAGAAATTTATAAAAATGACCATATAATTGATATTCATGTGAACACCGAAGTGAAATACTGTAGTATTTTAAGATTATATATACTCTTTAAAGGAAACAGTATGTAGAACCCAACTTAGATACAAAAATGTATCTCACACCTTATCATTATTGGTGTTTTATATATCATAGTTCAGAAGACAGATCAGTTTTGGTAATTATTTTCGTTATAACACATTTTTTTATCAATCATTGCTATATTATGATCTCTGATGAATATCAGTTGTTGAGATACTATTGATGTTATACAATTTGAGTTATTTCCCTTTGAATGTAAATTATAATGCACACTGGAATGTGGCATGTTGGTTTGTATTGGAATTTTACTGCTCTCCAATCCATTTTACTAATGTTCTGAATAAAATGTGTTTAGATTAAATAACCAATAAATTCCAAATATCAGTATGCAGTTTATACTCATATAAGCATACATTTTCAGGATTTCTCTCATAAACGTTTAACTATTAAATAATTCTGATACGTCTTCGTGCGGGCTTTTCTCGAAGATTCATTGGTGGCCTTGGAAAGTTTTCTGGTCTATGGTCGGGTTTTGTTTCTTTGACACAGTTCCCGTTTCCATTCTCAATTCTATATATTCACTACACCTTCTTAAAATTAATTTGACCCTAATGAAGTCTTGTTTTCTGATACACACACATATATATATATATATATATATATATATATATATATATATATATATATATATATATATATATATATATATATATATATATATATATATCAGTCTAAAGATTTGCACAACGGTACTGATATAAGATGTTATAATACGAAAATGTTGTTATTAAATCGTGCTGACAAATATTTCGGCTCAACAAATGGCCTTCTTCAAGTGTCACAAGTTTTAACAATACTGTTATATATATATATATAAGTCTGAAAATTACACCAAACAGTGTTAGAGTTAGATTTTATACTGACAAATTTTTGTCCGTCCCTCAGCGGGATTCGAACTCACACCTTTGATACACTACAGCACCAATCGCTTAGCCTCATGTCCAGCGCTCTAGACCACTCGACCAAATCCGCTATATAAAAATATAACTTCAATAGTCGTAGTGTTACCTTGTCACGGAATATATATATATATGTAGGCGTAAAAAATAAATTTCACATGTGCAGATATATATATTCATTAAATAAAATAATAAAATAAGTAAATTTGAAAATGCTTTTTACCACAAATGTCAAGATGGGCACTAATTGGCGAATTTCTGTATTGTGGGTGTTTTATTTGTTCTTTGTGAACACGCACCCGTTCACAGAGGCTATTCCCGGTCTGTCCAATATAATTTTCGTGACAACCAGGACATGTGACGCAGTAAATAAGGTTTGTTGTCTTACATGTCATATTGGCGTTCACATGAAATTTTTTGCCATCTTTAAATGATTTCATTTTACCCGTTTCTAAATATTTCGTATCTTGGCCACAAACACCGCATCTTGAATCTCCGCAAGACTTTATTTCAAAGTCATTAACCTTCGGTTCGAACCGAGCTCTGGTTAAGTGTTTCTTTAAGTTTTTAGGTTGTCTTCGGCTGTAGATTAAGTTTTCTTCCGGTATCAATTTTTTCATAGTTTCACTTTCGTGTAGAATCGGAAGGTTTGATTTAATTGTATTAAAAACGTTTGGTAAATACGGGTCATGTGTACTAATAAACGGTATTTTCTTTAAGGTTTCGTCCGTGTCTTTCACTTTCGGGGTTCGTAATTCTTGAAATAATGCCTATTTTTAAATGTAGACGGGATGAAGCATATAGAAAAGAGATGGAACGTTATTTCATAACAACGTTCCGATCAAAATTAAATCCCGAGAACTTTTAATAACGAACAATGACGAAACGTCATAAACCTCCTTAACGACGTCGCCTATAGCGACACTACATCAGTTATCCTGAAGAGTCCCAATGGAAGGATGAAATCGATAGAATGGAACTGTTAACTTTTTACTTATTTTATTATTTTATTTAATGAATATATATATGTATATATATACATTTACTTTATTGACTTTTTAAATGTTCCTCACAACAAAGAGTGAACTCTATATTTTTACTGTAAATATAGTTTCATCACTATTGAAACTTGACCCCCATGATATGACAAGAAATGTTGAAGGTGGCGTTTATCTCCCACAATCTAAAAAAAACAAACCAAAAAAACAATAATTCGAATTTATGTAACGTAAACTTTTAGTGACCAAAACTTTAACATAACACCTTGTTGTGTTTTCAATGTCTGATCACTTTGTTATATTCACAATTAATTTTCTTTTTATTTGATGTTAGATTAATTAGATTCCATTTTTTTTTATTGTATAATTTTTTGAGCTATTTCATTTAATAATTTTTATATACACGGTCTTTAAAAATCATATTTTTTAGAATAAAGGAAAGCCCGGGTAGTATGCTTTGTTTCCCCTATACATACTTACGCTCTACAAAATAGTGATGAATTATATATTGTACCATTTGGTTTTAATTTTGACGACCGTCTGAACTGACGAAACAGTGTTATTGAAATCAAAACAATTAAACTATAATTATACCGGTGTGAACAGTAGTTTTTAGCGAAATCGATCTGTATTTGTAAGAATGTCAAAAGAGTTCTATTTACAAAATAAAATTGTATACGCGATAGTTGTCACAAACCATTTATCATTAGCCCATAACCAGTTGGTTTTTTTTCCAAAAAGTTTAACTTAAAATGTGATTTATCTGAAATATGTGTTGCGTTTGAAATTAGATTGTTCTTCAGTAAATAAAATAACACTTTATATATTGATGCGGCCGCAACTTGTTTCTTGATTTACTCTCATGAGGAACGATCAAACTCCGTAAATCGCAAGGCAAAACAAATAAATCATTTATTTATTTTTTTGTGTTTTTTATTTCTGTTGTGAAGTTTTCATCTCGTACAATGATTTTTTTTGTTTCACTCGAGTGAATTTCAAATAATAATAAGACATATTTTCCCGCTTTTTATGCATATAAAAAATAAAAAAGAGATACTTTTGTTTTATATTGATATATCATTAATTACTCGTTTGTACAGTTTGGTCAAATATTAAGTGTCAATTCACAGTTTTATGATTTGAACTTTTTTTCACACAGCTGTGATATTTTATCCGGTAAAATCAACACCCCATGTAGGATTATATTACCTAAACATATAAAGTTCGACAACGATACAAATTCATCTACCTCTGAATGGTGGATTTTTTTTTTAGAAATTACTTATTTGACGTAACCAAACGCTCATTATAGAAACTTATCTACTACAGAACTATTAGTGACATCCAGAAGAAGGCATACACGTTAATGGAGCACCAATATTTTCACATCTGGTTAAATCGTCATGAAAAATTTGAAGTCCAGAAAAAACATTAATACGAAGTGTTCAACTTCTATGGTACATCTACCAAGTTATCTGGACACTCACTTACAGTTCATATTATCTATAGAAGTACAACAAGACAGGTAATACTTAATTGAAGATAAATATTTTACAGAATATACAAATTTGTTTTGTTTACTTTTTTATTACTTAATAAAACAAACTTTAAAAAAAAATTAACAAAATTTTATGTCTGCCATTTAGTTGTTCTGTGTCAAGTCTCTAGACATTATGTAAGAAAATACACCATAAAACACAACTACTAAACAGATTAGAATTTCGCGTTCCAATCAACCTTAATAATGACGTGGAAATTTAAGACAAAAGTTGTCATACAAATTAAATTAAATGTTACAAAATAATCTACGACGAACCTAACATGAAAATTTGTACATTTAAAAAACATATTAAAATAAAACTTACTATATAAAAAAAATCTCATACCATTTGAAATATCTGCATGCTAGATGCGAAAAGACAAAAAACACAACTTAATCAGTGTTGTTGATTAAAAAATGGTTAATACTTCAATCGAAAGTTATAATCCATACTTTTGCAGTTATTGAAAAATATGAACAAATGTTAACAAGCGTCATTGCATTCAAGCCTATCAATTACTTACTACATTATTTAACATACGACATAATATTTGACAGTTTCGTGCTTTTTTAAGATCACTAATTTCCAAAAGTCTGTACTTTAAACACAATTTACTGAAACAACAGAAAACTTAACAGAAACATAAAACGAATAGAATATCCTTAAATCACATTTCGTAATTAATGAACATAAATATTTCTTCCTTTTTAATCCAAGCAATAAAAGCTTAAAAATCGATCGAATAAGAAAAATACTGAATTTTACTTATTAATATTATTCACCTCTCTTTGGAAACAAACTAACGAAAATGTAAAATATTAGATAATCAATTAATTATATGTCATGATGGCTATTACATGTAGTCAAAATACCTGTAGAAATACAATATGGTTTTGAATATTTGTAAGTCATTTTAAAAAACCGACTTTCAAGCGTATCTAACGTCACACTTAAGTGATGGTCTTAAAAGAAATTAAATATCTTCAGTGATAACAAAAGAGATTACCATCAGTATGTTATGTATTGTTTAAACAAGATTAATGGATCAAGTTTTATCCGTTTATAACGAAATTCAACTGGTTAAAGGACACTACACAAACTTCAGGAGACCTTGATATTAGAATATCACGTTTGATAATGTATATGTGCTAGACAAACGTGTCAAAAGTTTTTCTCGTTAGTGTGATATTGCGTTGGTGTCAGTTCTCCGTTTTGTTTTATTGCTGAGGTATAAAATGTGTTGTCCTTGATTTTGATGAAAATAATATATGTATCACTTAGATATTCACTGTAAGGGATGGGTGAGAAATGGGTGAAAAAGTTTCCATCTTCAATATTTGGTTATGTTTGGAATATGCTTACACTTTAAAATAAGTACTATTGGTTACGGAAAGCTTGGTTACTGGCTTATTGTAAATATATAAACCATATATAAATATAAATATCAGTTGGTACACCTACATCATCACCAGAGTAAGAATGTTGTATTGTTTTTTTAGAACAACATGATCTTCTGTAATGTCACAAGAATTCTGTTTACAATACCATGCATGATAAATATGTTAACAGTACATATTTTACTTGATTATACTTTGTGCCAAAATGCAAGATTTTGATTGATTTATGTGATGGATATAATTTATCCTATCCCGTGGACTCTATTAACTTAAACAAAGATCCTTGGTCTAGGGTCCGCTTTATTTAATACAAATGGTTAGTTTTTATAAGCAGTCATAATTTATAACTTTGTATTTGAATATATATTAGACAGTATACGTTACAACAGAACATTCAGTTAAATAAATAAAATAACAAATACTAGTAGCTGAGAAGATGCATGAGGAGATTTTTCTCCTTCGATCAAAAACTGCTTTTTCACCGTTCTCGTTTTCAATTGTACTGAATTAATTTTTGTAACATTAGAAATTACTCTGCTGCCCACTAAAAAGTGGCAACAAAACAACATTACACATGTCTTTATACTTGCCACACTAGAATGAAACACCAATAATACTGTGATAAATTTACATGCAAAGTGAAAAATATCAAAATTAAAGTAGAAGCTTATTTTGCTTATAGATTTGGAAACAAATATTTTGAAAAAAAGTTATATCGCATAGTAACACCATAACAGAGGTACCAACTCACACCCAAAAACCAACGATCACAATTTGATTGCAGTACACAGCAAGTTGTAGAACATGTAGAAGTAAGGTAAGAGTATTATATCTTGCTGTTCAGCGATGTTAGAGTCAAACACATTTATAACGTTAAAGAGCTTTTCTTTGGTTTATTACTTTTCAAAATAAACAATATATATTTCAAACGCACATGTTAACTGTACTATACTTATTTATGTAAACATTTTAAATTACACCAATGTCAACTAATATTTAAACACCGAAAAAAATAAACAAAATACAAATAATAATCGATCAATAAATAATGTGAATGTTTGCTTAAACTACTGTTGTAGTACAATGATCGAAACTTTGTTAATGAAATATTACAGCTGAGTGATGACGTGTTATCAGAGATATAAGAAATGAATGCATGTGTTCATTATTGTCGCTACATCTACAAAAGATGTAGCAGACTGATATCCGTATCAATGAATGGAATGAACACTACTCCCAAACGCATTTAAGTTATACGTTTAAACTAAAGTCATAATCGACATAAACATTTCTTTTCGTCTTTATCAAAAGCGTATCAATTCACGTGATTTATAATAAAGCGTAATGAATGTTAACAATAGAGACGAAAGATATCAAGGTATATTCAACTTAAGTCTAAGCAACACGGAACCCCAATAAAATCATCCGGGTATGGGGTGGGGAGTTTGCGTCAGCTGCTCCGGAACGAAAAGCTGATCTTGCTCCACATCTGTCGTGTCCCTCGTGTAAGCACCAACTCGTGATCAGCGTAACATGAAAGTCACATTCTAGGAAAATAGGACGGGATTGTGGTTACGATAATTGGCATATTTCTGACGTCGCAAAGATTTCCACTGTTCCGACAACAACGGATTTTTTATTTTTATAATGCAGATGTCCTTACAGTGAACAGGAAAATATCTTTTTTAGCTTTAATTATCAGTTTTATTATTGTTAGAAGATTCTGGCATTGACTGAATCGTCTCAGAAGATCTTTTGGTGTGAAATTGGAGAGGAGCTGGACTCATTGACAGCAGATCAAAGCTGAAAAGAAATAACTGAGGCCAGTCCTGTGTTTAAGGTTTATCAATTTGACAAGGCTAAGGTAAAACGTAAAGCACTTACTATTTGGAAGTGTTGTGATTGCTATTGAGACAACTGTCGACATGAGACCAAATGATTTAAACGTATGCAACAAAAGGTCACCGTTCGAAACTCAAAATATAACAAAATACATACATCATAGTAACCTAAAATGCCTGTTACTATTTTGACATGCATTTCTAATTGAAAAAACAATTTTTGGTCATATCACATGATTTTGTGAACAGCTTCATAAATATTGCGAATATAGTTAAAATACACATATATTGGAACATTGAAACATTACGCATAATCAATTAAATCACAATTCTTGATGTATACTTACTAGAATGTCCATGCTAAGACTTATTATGATTTTTTTTCACTCTAAGGTAAGGTACTCTAAGTCAATCTAAGATTGTTTACTTGACTAAATACATTTTTCAGTTGATTTTGATAGTTCGTTCTAATGTTGTACTGTTACAACACTGTCCCGGGATAGGGGAGGGTTGGCATCCCACGTGTGTAACCCAGCCACATTCTGTATCTATGTGCCTGTCCTAAGTCTGGAGACTGTAATTTAGTAAAATTGAGAAAGGAAATGGGGAATATGTCAAAACGACAAGAACCCGACCATAGAGCAGTCAACAGCGTAGTGTTTGTCGTTTGTTTATGTGTTACATATTTGTTTCCCGTTCATTTCTTGTACATGAAATAGGCCGTTGGGTTTCTCGTTTGAATTGTCTTACATTGTCATATCGGGGCCTTTTATAGCTCACTATGCGGTACGGACTTTGCTCAATGATGAAGGCCGTACGGTCCGGGTGACCTATAGTTGTTTATTTCTGTGTAATTGTGGTTTCTTGTGGAGAGTTGTCTCAGTAGCATTCATACCACTTCTTTATATGCAATATAAATTGTGATATGTATTCACCATATAAATTCTTAAAATCTACAGACCAACCTTTATGAAAATAAAACATGATCTCAGTTTATCTTTTTGGCACAAACAAAACTGATATTATAGCATTCAAAGAAATTATAAAGAAAACAATAACGTGCAACTTTCAATCATGCAGAACATTTACTGAACATAAAATGTCTGAAACATTACATTGAAATTTTCATGGTTTAGTTCGAAGTGTAGTAGACACATATTGATAAACATTTATATCAAAAGGTTCACAAGAAGAATGAGATCGCATAAACATCAGACATTAAATTTATTACAAACTTCAAATTTCAGTTCCAAAGGTTCGATGAAAAAGCCACCTCACAAACACCAGTAATTTCAGGATTGTGTCATGTCTGTATGATGAGACAGTATGATTTCATTTTCATTATATTGTTTTTTAACCTTTTGAGTCTCGTAATACATTTTTGAAAAACTATGTTAATAATGTAATTGCGAAATAACACAAAAAAATATGAAATAACTCAAATGTTTTCCAGTAATATTCGTCGGTAGAATATACATTTATTTCTGAATTGTGGGAAGCCAGTCAGCGAAAGGCGTGTATATCCGTAATACTAGCATGAAATAAATTTTCATGAGAGAGACTGCGTTCTATAAAAAGGATGACTGCAACTAGATATACTTTCAGGAGCATGACAAACTTTGTCCCCTTATAAATTTATTAAACAATTGAGCGATCTATATATATTTTTGACCCCCCTCATCTTTTAAAAAGTACACTTTCAATAGGTAAAACATTTCCACACTGTGTATGAACTACAGTGTTCGTCTATCCTGTGGTTAATCAGCATAGTGTTACTATCTTGATTTTCTAATAAATGGTGTTTAAATAATTGTAAACAGATGCACTGAACTTGTTTGTTTGGTTGCCGGGTCAAATTTGCAATAAGGGGTTTGTGGCAACAACCAATAAAATTATACTAAAATTGCATCATTACTATTCAAAACTTTTTTCAAAATTTCTATTTTGATTAGTAGTTTAAGACATGTATATTTCATTATAGTGTTGGTGGACGTATCATCAGTAGACTATATTGATAAGATAAAACTGTGGAATATGTTATTAAATGTTAACCTCAAGAAACACTTGGATTATAAACTTTGGCAGTTCAAGTAATATTTGGACACTACTGAAATTTGAATTTTAAACTATCAAGATCAGATTTTGTGGTAAGTTAACTCTTATAAACAAATAATATTGAAAATTTGCAAAAAACTGTCATTATCTTCACCTACAACACAATATTGATATCGGTTGATATATTAAAATGATGTAACGCTGCATGTTTTAAACTGAGATTTAAAGACAAGTGAGGTACTAAAATATAAAGAATGGATTATAGCTAAGCTACACTGGTAATCATAATTATTACAAATAAGGAAATATAATAAAGAGTTCCTTATTTGAAAAAAATGTTTTTTAATTTCGCTTTTTCGTATTTACTACTTTCAGTTTTGTACCAACCAACTATTTTATTGTTAACAATTACCACGGGACATGGGGCACAGGTCATCATTTTACTACAATCGTTTTACGAATACTTGAACAGTGCAATTAAAACTACAATACGTTCTTTAGCAGTTCTTAAACACTTCTGTTTTGAAGTCATTCTTGTTTTTAAAGTTATAATAATCTTAATTAATTTTGAAATGACTATACTTATCATTACTGCTCTTATTAAGCTTGGTTTAAACTTGATTCGAAACTTTAAAAAAAAAAGGAATATAAAATTAAAAAATAAATATAGCGCATTCCTTATAAACATAGTATCTCAACCGTCAACGTATCTAAATTGCACCAAGTACCTAAATTGCATTCATTTTCCCAAAAAAGCCGAGAAAATCATATTGGTCTTTTAAAAGATCAAACCATTTATATTTTGTAAAACTGGCCATTATGCACGTCTTTCAACATAGCTCAATATAGTCGAATGAACACAAAACAGTCACTTTACATATCAACAGTTAAAGGTATTGAAAAATGTCGGGACGAAAGATTTCGTTTTAATGATTGGTTGTTTTCTAATATATCTGGTTACTTAGCACAAGGGGAAGTGTTTAGGGTTCACCTTTTTACATATCGAATAATTTTATTGAGTTCAATGTCAAGGTGTTACAATAGCAAATGTTAGTAGTACAAATGCTAATTGATCTTAAATGTTTATCAAATAAGGTAAATACTTTAACGTTAATAGGGCGTGTTAATCCCCCTTTTATTATATCAGTTATCATATCTTATCTGCGGTTTTCTTAAAGTTTTAGTGAGGGTCGTTTTTCTCTTGCTAGATACACGATTGCACTCTTTCCTTCGATTGAATAGCATATGAATTTGGTAGTTTTTACGGACTTCCCCTTTTCTAATTTCCAGTTTTTCGAATTTAATATTTGTACAATTGTTACTAACATTACATTATTATTTGGAAAAACATCGTTGTGGTAAGCTGCACTATATATTTATATTTTTCAGAATTCATGTTTGCCTTAACTTTTTAATTTTTTACTTCTTTTATGATACTAGTAGTTTTTTTTTATAGTTCAAATATATTGGGTAAGAAACCCAAAAAGATTTAACAAGTTAATGTTACAATAATTGGGTCACTGCACAAAAATACAGTTAACAAATTACACACATGCAACAGCACAACTTACTAAAGAATTAATACAAAAAAACAAACAAATTTATTCTAACAAAGACGCCATCAATTTTATGATCAAATCAGGTATAGATAAAAGTATATTTCTTTACAATTGATTTTTTTCCGTGCTGTCCTTGTTTCATTATATTGATTTCGAAGATTGACAGTATGTAGTAAATGGAAGACCTGTAACAAAATCACTGGACGAACCGAACTCTCTGTGTCATTAAGGTTATCGGTTGAGCTATCGCTATATATATATATATACTTGAAACTATGTACAGTGGCGGATGCAGGAATTTTCGAAAGGGGGGGTGCTAGCCCAGGGCAAAGGGGGGTGCAGGGGGGGGTGCAAACATATGTCCCGATTCAAATGCATTGATCGGCCAAAATAAAGGGGGGGTGCGGACCCCCGGAACCCCCCCTCTGGATCCGCCACTGATGTATAAGCGAACAGAGCGTATAGTATACATATATACAAATATAATTCACATTTTGAAAATGACTATTAAGATCAAAGTTACAATCATGAGGTACGGATTTAATACACTCCATTATTCTTTCTATTCTTTATTTTAGTCCATAGTGTTTATCAGATTCATTTGATATTATTTTAAATCTATTTACGTCGTTGGGAATTTTCAAGACTATGTTGAGGCTAACCAATCCCAGTGATGAAACGGTTATTTCCAGAGTATATTTAGCAATGTTGCAATTTGGCTAATCTAGGACAACGAAAAAAGCATATTATCAAATAAAAACATGTGTTTTCCTTTATTGTTGATATTGCCGATTCTGAAATACATGGTATGTAATATCACGAATGACATTTTCAATCCGTTAAAAGCCTTAAAACATCTAGATATTGTTTTTTTTATAAAATGTAAGCACATATTATTGTTAATTAATATTTCGTGCTGACTCATCTAGACAAAAGTTGCTATTAAATTGAATTTAGATCCAACTTGTAGTCAAAATGTAACTGCAATTGCTTTTCAAAATTGTAAAATATTAAATTTCTACCATGAAGTTTATTTGTAGTAAAATAGATAATTATGCAATGTAATCACGTCAAATGGGATAGAAAAATTCTATACAAGTATTAGTGTTAAGAATGATATCATGTATTAGTTAACCCGAGAAAGCGAAAAAGAATTGAGCAGGTAGAGAATAAAACGCTGAAAAATTGACTTTGCAGATATTGCATACCATGTAATTCAGAATCGGCAATATCAACAATAAAGGAAAACACATGTTTTTATTTGATAATATGCCTTTTTCGTTGTCCTAGATTAGCCAAATTGCAAAATGTTTTTATTTGATAATTTGCTAAATATACTCTGGAAATAAGACCTTACTGACACAGAGAGTTCGGTTCATCCAGTGATTATTAAACCTGATGCTTTTTGTTATTCATTAATCATGTGTTTCTTTGTCTAATACGTTTTCCTATTTATTTGTATTGTAGTCCTGTAATATTATGTTGTCATTTCCATTTTATATTTAACATTGCCATTAAAGTGCGAGGTTTGGCATGCCACAAAACCAGGTTCAACCCACCATTTTTTCCTTTAAAAATGTCCTGTACCAAGTCAGGAATATGGCCATTGTTATATTATAGTTCGTTTCTGTGTGTGTTACAATTTAACGTTGCGTCGTTTGTTTTCTCTTATTTTTGAGTGTAAATTGACATTGCGATAAGACGTGTCACGGTACTTGTTTATCCCAAATTCATGTATTTGGTTTTGATGTTATATTTGTTATTCTCGTGGGACTTTGTCTGATACTTGGTCCGTTTCTGTGTGTGTTAGTTACATTGTAGTGTTGTGTCGTTGTTCTCCTCTTATATTTATGCGTTTCCCTCAGTTTTAGTTTGTTACCCCAATTTTGTTTTTTGTCCATGGATTTATGAGTTTGAACAGCGGTATACTACTGTTGCCTTTATTTGCTTCAAGGTCTGTTACTTAGCAGTATTTGGCAATATTTAGTGGTCCTCAATGCTCTTCAATTTCGTACTTTATTGGGTATTTTTTTTTAAAACTTTTTGTTCGAGCGTTACTGATGAGTCTTTTGTAGACGATAACGCGCGTCTGGCGCAAATACAAAATTTTAATCCTGGTATCTGAGATACGTTTCTTTCTTTCTTGTTTTAAAGATATTCTACAATTAAACAATGTAATGTAATGGTGTGCTAAATCATGACACCAGATTCCTCTTTTAGGAACTTAACGGTTAACAACTATTTAATATTCAGTTCATGTCAAATCTAGTAACTTAGAGAAATTTTTTAAAAATTGATAAAAATATTATAGAAAATAGTAATTTTTCTTGTTTTGTTCATATATGCACATTATATCTTAAATTTCGTCTTGTAATATTTTTGCAAAATAATTGTTTTATAAGGTACAAAAAAATGTGTATTGTTATCAAACTGAGTTGTACCTTGCAAAATGTTTGGAATTTTGAGTCCTCAATTCTTTCAGCTTTTTATCTTATTTAGCCTTTTACTTTAATACATGAACGTCACCGATGAGAACTTTTGCCGACGAAACGCGCTTCTGGTGTACCAAATTTTAAGATGAGTATCTTTGATGAGGTTATTCATCACAGTAATCTGCTTTTTGCATAGGTCGACATCTAAACAGTTTGAATTATAACTAGTTTAATACCATGAGTTTGATATTTCTATGTATGTACCAAATATTGATATTCTTCTTTAAGTTGGGTTTACTAATTCAGATCATTGAAATAAATGAAATATGAAACATCTTCTTTTCTTGTGATGTTTGTGGTGTTCGTGATGGTTTTAATTTTTGAAGACTACAGTCGACATTGAATTGGTTCTGAATTGTTTATGTTTTGTAATGGTTATAACATCCCCATGTTTTAATTTTGTGAGAAAAATATCAGCATTCAGTTACCTATCTATAAAAGAATAATAACAAGTGAATGCATTTAATATTTCTTGTATATTTCTTTTATTAACGTCGACATGTCACATGTTAATTAAAATATTATTTTTTTCTTCGTTTTGCAGATTTATCTGGTATGATGTATCCATTAGTACAGCTCGTGCTCGTTGTTGTGCTCTCTGCAAAACTTTTTGTAGTTGCAAAACAAACACCAAGTGTAGGATTATACAATCTTTCTTTCCGAAGTAGTTCGAACAATGAAACAAAATCATACAATTTTCTCTGGACGCAATCTTCACAAACAGTTTCATTTAACGTGACCAACTGCCATTTATTTAGTGTGCCGACAGGTGGAATGGTAAAAGCAGAACTATCTCTAACGACTAGAAGCAAGGAAAAGAAATTTAAGGCTGCTGCTTGTATAACCCTTATACGAACAAAGCAGACAACCTGTCAGAGAATATTTGGGGAACCAGGAAGAAGAAAACAGTTCGTCAGTCAGTTAATTCTACATGAAGTATTTGAAGTGCAGAAAAACGATCAACTTAAAGTGTCAATACCTCGTGGCAAAAAGTATATCTACCAAGTTGGCGAATATAATCGCCTTCGATTATACTATTTATAGAAATGAGGAAGATTGTTAATATTTTGTTAAAACACAGTGGATGATGTTAATGTCACAAATTACAATATTTTCGTATAATTTTAGCTCTCAGTTTTTAAGTTATAATTATAATTTATATAATGCCATGTTTCGTTTTAGTATCCTTAAGATCTGTCATGTTTTCAAAAGAATACTCTCAAGTCTTCTATTTTTTTTAACTGTAAGTTAGTAGTGCAGTCTGTGCTTTATAACTTTATAATTTCAAAGCATCATTTTACACCGTCATGAACATATGACCAGTTAGTAGAATTGCGTGTGACTAATATGGCTACAATACAGATAGGAGAGCAAATGAAGAGATACACTCCAGACAATACTAACCTACTTAAAATTTCTAGATAATGTCAGTTTTGATATTTCCCTTTTTTTAATGTCCATCATACGTTATACGAAATTTTCAATCTTTTCTAAAACCGAATGTTTTGAAAATACTGTATTGAATTTGCATTTCACCCTTCCTCTTTATTTCATATTTCATGAAGTTCATTTACTTTTGCACTTATCATCAGTATTTCATCATTCATATTCCTGCTCATCTTAATTTAGTATGTTAATGAGTTTTTTAGGGCCATTTTTTGTTCAGGAATAAGGTTAGTGATAAACAACGGATGTTTCCTGTATCAACTATCAATTTCCCATGACCTAGTGTAATTATATCTTTTGCCCTGGTAGCCTTACCAGATTTGTCCTATCTGCCCTAGTAGGTAGGTATCCCATCAGAAACGTATGAACGCTATTTCTTTGGTTAGTGTTTTATTATCATAATTCGGGCAATTTACTAGTATAAATAGGGCCTGCGTTGTTATTAACATTATCTGCGGGTTTGAAATAATAATCATCACTTGTTACGTGTATCACAAATCATTGTGAAATTGTGTTTGAAGTATTAAATGTCTTTTGAATAATAATAGTGAAATTTTTCGACTTAAGAGTTTCTTTCGTTATGCACTACTCAAGAACCCATATTATTTCATGTGACCAGGATTTCCCTAAACAAGGAAATCAGTAATGTGCTTCATTTGTGTCTGTGTTATTGGCATCTGTCGTCTGTTGGTTTTTTAAAGATTGGAGACCCAGCCAGCATTTACCATCCCGACACAACCCGGAGGTCACGTTTTCGTCACAATATTATGCAACAACATGTGTTTTTTATATTCGAATTATAGATACTTTTCGGTCTATTATATTACCTGCTCCTTATTTGCCTTCAAGTTAAATTCGAATCAATGAATTGTAAAAAAAGGCGTCTTTTATTTGACGAGGCTTCATCAGTGTAATTAATCTATCATTTTGGAAAATTTCGTGATCTTAACCGCGTAAATTAAGTTGTAATACAATTTTCTTATATCAATACAAGGCAAAGAAGAGTAAATTTCTAAAAAAAAATAAACCATACGATTTATTTGAAAATGAAGCGTCCAGTTGTTTTTAATTAGGATTCGTAGTCCAGACTCGGTCCCTGAAATAAATCTCATCTTAAAGTTTCTGTTAAAGTCTTTGTCTTATAATATCTGGTGTCTTTTTTTACAGCAACATTATTTTTCATGTTAAATGCACATTGAATTCTCTTTGGGTGATAGTCTGTGGTGGGGAAATTTTGCTCAAAATATTCAAAGACGACTAAGTCTTCATTCCTTTCATTTTTCAAAATCTAAATTTGGTGATTTGTAGCGTTATGCAAGTATGTTTGATAAAATGTTAAAACATTTCAACAGGGAAAATACTGCAACAGTCATAGTTGATCTATTGGTTGATGTTTGTTTTTAACGAAACATTTGCACGACGGGTTCCACATATGGAGCAGAATCTACTTACGCAACCTCAGCTGGATGACCCAATGGGGGTAGTGTTGCTCAATATTAGTTTTCTATGTTGTGTTTTTTGAACTATTGTTCGTGTGTTGGTTTTTTCTTTGTTAACCATGGTTGTGTCAGTATGTTTCCGACAAGAAAATAACAATAAGTAACTATACATTGTTTGTATTTTGTAATCGATCTGTTGATACAAATCCCTCACACTGAATGATTCTAAAGCGTGTAAAACACAGAGATTCAAATTGACACGATGCATTTACATGTAACTAATATACAAAGAATCGCTACAAAAATATAATTTTTATAACTCGTGTATTAATCAAACCATTGAAATTCCTTCTAAACCCGTTAAATTTCTGGTGTATTGTGTACATCCTATAGTATTTCAATTAAATTAATTAAAGCTTATCAGCCTTAATCAATAAATTTAAATTTGTTAATCAGGATTAAAACATCTATAATGTCTTTTCCCACGCACATAATCGAAATATGTGGGATATCTTTATTTATACTTATGGATTGACTACAATATTTGTTTCTGTCTTTAAAGAAATAACATCAGAAATGTGTTGAACACTGAATAACCCGCGTAGGGTGTTATTTAAAGTGTGCATTACATTTTTTATGTTACAGTCATATCTTATAATTTATTTCTTAATTCCATTGGTAAACAATTGAAAGGCATTTATATGTTGAATCAGATACGTATAGATATTTAATAGTATGACGCTGGGAATTTTCAGTGATTACATCTGACTATTAATCAGTTATCTTTTATGCTCCATCAAGTTTAAAATCTGCTAGTTTGAAGAAAAAAATATGTAATTGTTATATATTGTAAAACTTGAAATTCGTACTATCGTTTTAATTTAAGGGAAATTTAGAAAATTTTCATGTTAGATTTTAAAATTGTAATTTCTACTACGTATTTATTAATCATTAAGCCTCGGTCACATAAACGGACATCTCGAACGGATGCCAAACAGATCACTTTTTTTCAATTCGTTACTGTCCGTCACACATCCGTTCTGACACGTTAGACGTCCGTCCATTTCCGTTTTATGTCCGTTTAACGTCCGTTTTATCCACCGACGTCCGTTTTATCCGGTGGAAAATTTTGAGCATGTCCAAAACTTTGAACGGACGTCCAACGGATGAAAAGTGCGGTGAGCGTCTGTTCTGTCCGGTACGTTTTCGTTTAACGTACGTTGCATATCTAGTGAGTTTCCGTTAAGTATTCGTTATCCGTCCGTTTAATTTGATCCGTATATCAACGGACACTCAATGTTTACAAATTGTGTCAACTGAAAACTTTTTTATCTGTTCGGCGTCCGTTCGAGCTATCCGATAAAGTGTGACCACAGGTTGAACTGTTATAATCCGCGGAGCAGTAAATTTCTGCCTTTATGTAGGTCAATATATCCATAAGGAGTAGGTTCAGTAAGACTTCTTTTTTGCCCCAAAATATAGCAGATTTACAAAATTGTTAAAATGTAAACTTTTAGTCATTTTTTTAAAAGTAGAATGCTTCAGCTACATAAATATGGGCTGTTTTTGACAAAACAATGCACATATATCGCAAACTAGCATCATTAAGTCATGCTAAATAACTGAAATCTTCACAATTTCAGCATTTTAGTTAAATTTCAGACGTTTCCGTCTTAAATGAAAGTGGCCGCATTTGTGTTCAATCTTAATATTGAAATATTAGTTGTATTTGATGATAATACATAACATTTATAATGGTTGAGGATGAATACGGATGCAGCCTCTTTCATTTTTGACAAAAACCATCTGGGAAGTGACATTTTTTGGCATATTTGATAGGTTTTTCATATTTAAGGTAGAATCGGAGCTTTTTTAATCAGTAAATCAGTTAAATCTTTCACATAAACTAATTGAATCAACTGAAATTGATACTTACGTGTTTAAAAAAAGTCTAAAATCTTTAGTCAGATGAACATGAAATTTGAGGCAAAAATCGGTCCTTACCGGACCTACTCCTTTGTGCTGTAATGTAGAATCTGTGATGAGTTATAAGAAATATCTTCCGTTGTGTCACCAGAAAATTGAGTGCATTCATCAATATATGGTATGTCACTCTCACATTTTGAGACAATACCAAGAAGCACATTTTGACACTCTGGAAATTAAACACTTTTCAAATTTATTGTAATGAAAAATATTCAAAGAAAAACGTTTGTAAACATCTTGAGAAAAAGATGAAATAAACAGTGAAACAACTGTTCTTTTAACTCGTTGAATGGGTTGTCGTTTCTTTTATTTACCCTTGAATAGAAATCATTAACATTTGTTTTTCTGTGGCATTACAAGAATTCATACGTGAAATTGTTTTTCATGTTTTGGCCATTATGGAAAAAGTCTTGAGTCTCAGCTATTTCTTTCATGAATATTGAACTTAGTTACAAGTTAAAAATAAATTCTGTTTTTTTTTTTGAAAGCGTTAAATAAAATGAAACACAGGGGCGGATCCAGCCATTTTAAAAAGAAGGATTCCCAACCAAGAGTAAAAAAAGGGGGGGGGGGGGTCCAACTATATGCTCCCATTTAACCCCCGGACCCCCTGGATCCGCCAATGCAACATGATGACAATAAGTAATATACATGGTTAGTGTAGTCTAATTAATATGTGGATACATATCCCTTGCACTGAAGGATTCTGAAACGTGCAAAACGTAGAGATTTTAAAATGATACAATGCATTTACAATTCCCTTATATGATAAGAACAGTTACATGGTATTCATATTTCATTTAAACCCGTTTGATTTCCAGTGTATTTTGCACATTCTTTTAAACGTATTATATGTCAAATTAATAAATTTAGGACTATATGTTGTATTATTCAATTCATGACATAAATCATGATTAAAATGTCAATATTTTCTTTTCTCATACTCATAATCAAAAGATGTGGTCTATGTAATCTTTTTTATAATAGACCACACAAAATATGTAATGACTACAAGATTTTCTAAATATAGATACCACGTAACAAATTTAATTAGATTTTTCCATTAATTTTCAGTTCTGAATCGGGAAGGACGCACATTTTAATCAGGTAATAGTTTGAAATGTTCTTTTTCTTCATGACTGTTAATTTTGATCACTAGGATTCTACAATAATCGGCAGGCATGATATAATGTTGTTAAAACTAGAAACACATTTCAGTAAAGTTAATGTTTTCACTGGTAATTTTAAATTTAAAAATTTTAAACTTCAAATATTGACTTATAAAATTATGATTTGCAACTTCATAAACACCGCCGCATTTTTTCGCCTCTTCCAAGTCAGGAACCTCTATTCATATGTTTAGGAGTTTATTATGACATCCGTTATCACTAAAATAGTACACAATTTTGTGTAGGGGCAAACTGAACGACGACATATTAACAAAAATCGACTTAGAAAATTATGATTTGAAACTTTTAAAATAAACACCGCCGAATTTTTTAGCCTCTTCCAAGTCAGGAACCTCTGGGTTTTGTTAGTCTGATTTTATGATTTTTAACTTTTAATTTCTTTTATATGTTTAGGAGTTTAGTATAACGTCCATTATCACTAAAATAGTACACAATTTTGTTTAGGGGCTAGCTGAATGACGACATATTAACACAAGTAAACATAAATGTCTTTTTGTGATTCTTTTTAAACATATTTGTTTGTTTTCATGTTCATTCAGATTATTACGCAATATTAACTGCTATACCCCTAATTTGTTTTTAACATTTTTACCAATTATAAAATTGAGAATGGAAATGGGGAATGTGTCAAAGAGACAACAACTCGACCAAATAAAAAACAACAGCAGAGGGTCACCAACAGGTCTTCAATGTAGCGAGAAATTCCCGCACCCGGAGGCGTCCTTCAGCTGGCCCCTAAACAAATATATACTAGTCCAGTGATAATGAACGCCATACTAATTTCAAAATTGTACACAAGAAACTAAAATTAAAATAATACAAGACTAACAAAGGCCAGAGGCTCCTGACTTGGGACAGGCGCAAAAATGCGGCGGGGTTAAACATGTTTGTGAGATCTCAACCCTCCCCCTATACCTCTAACCAATGTAGTAAAGTAAACGCATAATAATACGCACATTAAAATTCAGTTCAAGAGAAATCTGAGTCTGATGTATGTCTGTTTGTTTGATCACACATCGTTGTAAATATAATGGAATTTTATGCAACTTTCATATAAGTGCATGGTAGGTTAAGTAGGCTTTTGAACCAGATTTAAACCACCATATATCGCGTAGTGGAATTAACTATTTGTGGATTCTTATAATTTCGATATAACTTTTTGAATAAATTTATTCTTATATACTTTTGATTTTTTAACCCTGTATGCTAACACTGCCTATGTGAAATTTAAGATTGTTTGTATGTACATTGAACGACAAATATATGTGACGTATAAAATTTTCTGACGTCAGACACGCAAATCAATGAATGTATTTGTAGATAGATGTTTTTGTGTTCTGTTAAATTGTTCCTTTTAAAATTGTTTCACGATGATGACTGTCGTACCCATATTTTGACTATTTTATTTATTGTGTCTGTTTAGTTAACGCATCATTGTAAATTTAATGGAATTTGATGAGACTGTCATCAAAGTGAAAGGGTTAGCACTATAAAACTAGGTTTAATCCTCCATTTTGTACATTTGAAAATGCCTGTACCAAGTCAGGAATATGACAGTTCTTGTCCATTCGTTTTAGATGTGTTTTGTTATTTGATTTTGCCATGTGATTATGGACTTTCCGTATTGATTTTCCTCTAAGTTCAGTATTTTTGTGATTTTACTTTTTTCTTATTAAGAAAATGCCTGTATTAAGACAATTCTGGCATTTGGTTAGGGACTTTCGGTTTTGAATTTTCCTCTGAGTTTTTGTATTTTTGTGATTTTACATTTTAGGATCATTTTTGAATTTATCAATCGTGGACGTTTATCATTTGAAACTCTTTTGGCCTTTAGTTTCATCGGAGAGACATTATAAGTCTAAATATTCCCCTGGAGCAGTAACATAGGTACTGTTAATTGCACTTCTACACTTGGCCGATACCTCGGCTGATTGAAAGTCACAACAGGTATCGCCAACTGAGTAGTACTGGTTACAACTACGGATATGGTTTGATCGAAATTAACAATTAATGATCTTAAGTTTCATAATGAAAAAACTAAAACAGGTGAAAAAATTCTTATTCAATGAATAAAGATGGCAACAAAAGATAACAAAATCTTTATTTTTTCTATAAATATATTGATTTTCTATTATAATTCAAATTTAAAAAAAAGTTTGTATAGAAAAATACGTCCACACTGAATTAAAATACGACGATAATTTGACTTTGGATTCCATTATTTTACATGTTCATGCATGTTTCATTTCGTGGTATTGCAAAAGTTTCCATACAAGCCTTACAAAGATGTATGTGTAATTGAACGTTTTAATTAGTGATTAACATTTACTAAAAATATCAAGGAAAATCGGTAAGAAACGAATAATTATAAATCCGAAGTAATACTATACAAATATAGCCGTTGTATAAGGTCGATGAGGTCGATACAAGGATATATTACCTGAAAGAAGTATATTGACCAAGGACGAACTGGAGAATAAAGGCTTTTTACCCTGGAGAAGAATCCCAATTTGAAAAAAATGGCTTAAAAATATTCAAGACAACTTTTTCCCAAACAGTGCTGTATCAGTAGTAATTGTGCATCAATACAAACTGCAGAACACTCATTGTAAACATTTTTTCATGCCTAAAATGACTATATGTGCAGATTTGAGTGTCTATTTAAAAGTATTTATGTATCTTCACTGACAATAAGGGGTCTTATTTCAAATAAGAGTTTACCTCTGAAAGGCAAATGAAAGGGGGTCTAAAAATTGAAGTTCCAGTCATATTCATGGTTTATTATAAATTTCCCAATTCGATAAAAAATACGCAT
The DNA here is from genome assembly GCA_019925275.1 of Mytilus edulis. Taxonomy (NCBI): domain Eukaryota; kingdom Metazoa; phylum Mollusca; class Bivalvia; order Mytilida; family Mytilidae; genus Mytilus; species Mytilus edulis. Next base: position 71,087,441 of record CM034357.1, read on the forward strand.
ATTTTCTCAATAAAAAAAAATAGAGGTAGTTTTGAAAAAAAGCCAACAATATCACTGGGTTTGCAATCCCTCTTCTAGAAGAAATTTAAAGGTCCCAGTGAATAAACTACACAGAGAACAATACCTGTTGTATTTGTTAGATGGGACAATAGGACTTACAAAAGTTTAAATGGACAGGTAACTTGCAGGTGAATCTATGGAAAACTAAGATAGGGTTCGCAATAATTCCTACAATGTTTGATAGAGATTTGAAATATAAATTATATTGTTCGCGTAAATATAATTAATTAATCACTGGTTTTCTTTATTTATATCTTCTAATTAAGAAAATGCCTGTACCTAGTCAGATTTTGCCATTTGCTAAGTGACTTTTCGTTTAGATTTATTTCGAAGTTCAGTATTTTTGTTTAGTTTACTTTTTAGGTTGATCAACTTTGATCTACGTATAAAGTTTTTTTTTGTGAGACAATTTACCAGGGATAATGTTTAGTTATACACGTCTGTATATCATTATATATACATGTTAACATAGGAGAATTGCGATCTACAATATAAGCCTAAATAAAATCAAAAAGAATGTATCAAATTATAGAAATATCTTTGGAAACTATAATTGCAACATACACATTACACTTTTGTTTTTATTTCAGACCCAACATCAGAGAAGATTTGAACGAAAATGGAAATGAATGGATATTAAAAAGAAAGATAACTTAGAAAACAAAGTGAATGAAGAATGACATCGGTACCGGCGTTCATACTAAAAATGCCGGCCACCATTTTAGTGAGATTGAAATAATGCAGTCAGATAAACAATGATTAGAAACCTGACGTTTCGATAAAAGTTTGAGAAAGAAAAACAATTCGAAAACAAGTAATATTTAAACCAACATTTTCCTCAAGTTTAGGTCACTAGTATGTTTTATTCAAAAGTATTCATCCGTAATAAAAAAAAACCATTTGGAATCAATAATGCTTTTAACATATTCACATCTCTAAAGAGAGTTTATTTGAAATAGAAATAGAGTTACTTGTTTAGTATTGAATAGTTCACCCATAATATAATTGTCACAAAACTCATGGCTCTAGATTAGAATAAGGACACCAGTAGATGACGAAATAGCGTTGTAAAATTCACCTGTTGGCTGACCGTTTCGAAATATGTTATTGAATATGTTTATTATGTTGTAACTACAATCCAGGTCCCCTTTCACGAATATGACCTATCAAATAAGACTATTTAATGGGTTTGTAATAATATGAGCAATACAAAGTGTGCCACATTCGGAGCAGGATATGTTTACCCTTCAAGAGTACCTGAGATCACCTCAAATTTTTGATGAGGTTAGTGTTGCTTCAGTTGTCTTTAGTTTTCTATGTTGTGTCTGGTGTACTTTTATTTGTTTGTTTGTGTTTTTCATATTAAACATGGCGTTGTCAGTTTATTTTCGATCTGTGAGTTTGAATGTCCCAAAGGTATCGTTTGTCCATCTTTTTGATTTTCTATATGGTTTTCAATAAATATATTAAAAAATAAATATTCATGGTGAATAAATTGAGGCTCAGGGGTAATCGCATTGAGAATATGGATGCGTCTTTTAAACAGTAATCCAACGATACAAATTATTCGTTATTTTAAAAACAGACATTTTATCAGCTTTAGTTATATATTCTCAAAGGAACATAGAACATAGACGTACCTATGATTATCTTCTCGTCGGTACCTCTCCAGTCGTCGTAGAAAATCTGTCATAATCTTGTCTTCTTAAACGTGTCAGGTCGAATGTTAAATAACATAAGTCTTTCTGTCGATTAATAACAACAGACGTGAGATCTATGTATATTATTGATGAAATCAGATTTATATATATATTGGTTTTGGAGTACATATATCTAGGACTTTTTTTTATCGTGCTATATATAGAATTAACACATTTGACTTTTCTACATTTTACACAAGTATTCCCCATTCCAAACTTAAAGACAAATTGAAAGTGTTTGTTTAAAATAATGGCTTACTTAGATACAAGTTTCTTGTCATAGGGAGGGATAAATCGTACTTCACTCTGATTCAAACAAAAAAAATCATTTAAAACTGACAATATCAAGAAGCTTGATTTCTTGACTGACAATATATTCGTTACATTTGAACGACGTGTTTTTCAACACATTATTGGCATTCCCATCAAAACCAACTGTACTTGTGTTTTATTCATACAAGACAGTCTTAGAAATAAGATAAAAGAGGGACGAAAGATACCAAAGGGACAGTCAAACTCATAAATCTAAAACAAACTGACAACGCAATGGCTAAAAATGAAAAAGACAAACAGAAAAACAATAGAACACATGACACAACATAGAAAACTAAAGAATGAATAAAAGTTATCAGCAACCTTTAACTTAATAATCTGCTATATAGATGATGTTCTATCACTAGATTATTTAAATTATGTGACTGTGTTGAAATCATACATCCCATTGTACATGAGATAAAGGATACACATGAAAAAGTCTGTCTCATAGCTTGATTTACATCTAACAATTGGCAATTATGGTCGGCTGAGAACTGAGCTGTAAGGCAAAAAGAGCAAACTTCAGCTGCTCAATTATTTCTATTTCTACGTAGTAACAATCTAGTGGCGCCTGATTAAGGAGTATATATCTCCAAGTTGTAACGATATCACAGGGCTTATATTTACTATTAAGATTTCCTAATAGAGGGTTGGAGCTCAACAAAAAGCTCTTAAAAAGGTCAATTTGGTGAAGTTTAAATCTACCCTCCATTTATCTTAATGACGCAATCACGAATAGGTCGACCATTATGGAATATCCGTTTCGATGATGACAACGGTTATGCTCCAATAGTCGTAATTATAATCTACTCCCCTTTTCTCGGTAGATGACCTACCGAATACGATTTTTCAACGAGTGTGTACAAACATGAGCAACACGGCAAGTGTCACATGTAAAACGAGATCTGCCTACCCTTCCGAGGCACTTGAATGTTCCTTTTGTTATCATCCCCCTCTCTTCAACACCTGACCTCGCACATTTTGGTGTTCATGCCATCACGTCAGTTTTGGTTTTGCTTAGTTGTGTCTCATCGCAATGAATTTGAACACTTAACAATTCAAATAAATAAATTTTTTTCTTTTGGACGTAGAACCTCATACGAATGCTTATTGTTTTTATTCGAAAGAGTTTGAAAGTATATGTCAATATATGCTGTGTATTTAAAATATAAATTTAAGACATTTCAAATGTTAGTCACTTGAAAAGGACGATTTTATGATATGAACCTAATGATAAACACATTAAAGGTGGCATTATAATACAATGATATATAGATTATGGACGTCAAGTTGGTTACTTATTCCCTATTCCCTATTCGTTACCTATTCGTTACCTATTCCTTATTCCCTATTCGTTACCTATTCGTTACCTATTCCCTATTCCCTATTCGTTACCTATTCTCTATTCCCTATTCGTTACATATTCCCTATTCCCTATTCGTTACCTATTCGTTACTTATTCCCTATTCCCTATCGTAACGTTACGTATTCGTTACTTATTCCCTATTCCTTATTCGTTACTTATTCGACTTTTAATATCCTTCCCCCTTTTTAATTGTTTATACTCTTATATCTGGTAATAGTTCTAAATTTGTTGAGGTAAAATGATCTTTTTATGACCTATTTATATGTGTTTGTGCTCAACCGATCCTTTTACTTTATGTTCGATACTCATTTGTTCCTTATTTGATTTTTATACGTTCTACCTTTCAACTGCTTTATGTCCGTATGTTTGAAGATGGATCTTGGTTCGAAGGGATGAAATCACCGTATTAGCGCTTGCATAAAAAAAAGATGTGGTATGATTGCCAATAAGACAACACCCCACAATAGACCAAATTGACATAGAAACTATCAACTATAGGTCAATGCACGGCCTTCAACAATGAGCATAACCTAAACCGTGTAGTCACCTATAAAAGGCCCAGACATGACAATTTCAAACAATTCAAACAACAAAACTAACGTCCGTATTTCATATACCAAAAAATAAACGGAAAACAAATATGTAACACAAAAACAAACGATAACTACTTAATTTCAGGCTCTTGTCTAGGGACAGGCACATACTAACAAAATGTGGTGGCGTTAAACATGTTTGCAGGGTGTACATCGTTTCGGAGCATGCCATTACCTTGTTTAATTCGTTCCATCACTCGCTTATAATTCGCTTATAATACGTGTATCATACGTTGCACCTTTTAAAACATGATTTTCAATTGTTTTGTTGTCTCTGGTGGTAGATTTGGGCTCTTAGAGGTGATATAACTCTATAAGCGCATATGTACCCGTTCCAGCGCTCGGATAGTACCCGGTTAAAATATTTGTTACTTATTCGCTTTTAATACGTTTGTTGTACGTTGCACCTTTTAGAAAAGGATTTTCAATTGTGTTCATATCTCTGGTGGTAATAATGTGTTCTTATAGATGAAATACCCCTATTAGCGCGGATGTACCCGTTCCAGCGCTCGGATAATACCCTGTTACTGATTCGTTCCTTATTCGCTTTTAATGCGCAGGGTAAGTTTATGTTGCACCTTGAAATAAATCGTTTTTTGATTGTGTCCATGTCTCTGGTGGTAACAATGTGTTCTTAAAGATGAAATGACCCTATTAGAGCGTATGTTCCCGTTCCAGCGCTCGGTTAAAACCCTGTTACCTATTCGTTACCTATTCACTTATAATACGTTTGTTGTACGTTGCACCTTTTAGAAAAGGATTTTCAATTGTGTCCATGTCTCTGGTGGTAACAATGTGTACTTAGAGATTAAATGACCCTTTTAGCGTGCATGTACCCGTTCCAGCGCTCGGTTAATACCCTGTTACCTATTCGATACCTATTCGTTACTTATTCGCTTTTAATACGTTTGTTGTACGTTGCACCTTTTAGAAAAGGATTTTCAATTGTGTTCATATCTCTGGTTGTAATAATGTGTTCTTATAGATTAAATACCCCTATTAGCGCGTATGTACCCGTTCCATCGTTCGGATAATACCCGGTTACTTATTCGTTCCTTATTTGCTTTTAATGCACAGGGTATTCGTTGCACCTTGAAATAAATCGTTTTATAATTGTGTTCATGTCTCTGGTGGTAACAATGTGTTCTTAGAGATGAAATGACCCTATTAGCGCGCATGTACCCGTTCCAGCGCTCGGTTAATACCCTGTTACCTATTCGTTACCTATTCGTTACCTATTCACTTATAATACGTTTGTTGTACGTTGCACCTTTTAGAAAAGGATTTTCAATTGTGTCCATTTCTCTGCTGGTAAAAATGTGTTCTTAGAGATTAAATGACCCTATTAGCGCGCAAGTACCCGTTCAAGCGCTCGGTTAATACCCTGTTACCTATTCGTTACCTATTAGTTACCTATTCGTTACCTATTCACTTATAATTAGTTTGTTGTACGTTGCACCTTTTAGAAAAGGATTTTCAATTGTGTCCATGTCTCTAGTGGTAACAATGTGTTCTTAGAGATGAAATGACCCTATTAGCGTGCATGTATCCGTTCCAGCGCTCGGTTAATACCCTGTTACCTATTCCTTACCTATTAACTTGTAATACGTTTGTTGTACGTTGCACCTTTTAGAAAAGGATTTTCACTTGTGTTCATGTCTCTGGTGGTAACAATGTGTAATTAGAGATGAAATGACCCTATAAGTATGCATGTACCCGTTCAAGCGCTCGGTTAATACCCTGTTACCTATTCGTTACTATTCTTACTTATTCCTTTTAATACGTTTGTAGTACGTTGCACCTTTAAGAAACGGATTTTCAATTATGTTCATATCTCTGGTTGTAATAATGTGTTCTTATAAATGAAATACCCTATTAGCGCTATGTACCCATTCCAGCGCTCGGATAATACCCGGTTACTTATTCGTTCCTTATTCGCTTTTAATGCACAGGTTATACGTTGCACCTTGAAATAAATCGTTTTTTAATTGTGTTCGTGTCTCTGGTCGGTAGTACCACATGTGTTCTTAGAGATGAAATGACCCTATTAGCGCGCTTGTACCCGTTCCAGCGCTCGGTTAATACCCTGTTACCTATTCGTTACCTATTCGTTACCTATTCGTTACCTATTCATTTATAATACGTTTGTTGTACGTTGCACCTTTTAGAAAAGGATTTTTAATTGTGCTCATGTCTCTGGTGGTAACAATGTCTTCTTAGAGATGAAATGATCCTATTAGCGCGTATGTACCCGTTCCAGCGCTCGGTTGATACCCTGTTACTTATTCGTTACTTATTCGCCTTTAATACGTTTGTTGTACGTTGCACCTTTTAGAAAAGGATTTTCAATTGTGTTCATATCTCTGGTTGTAATAATGTGTTCTTATAGATGAAATTACTCTATTAGCGTGCATGTACCCGTTCCAGCGTTCGGATAATACCCGTTTACTTATTCGTTACTTATTGGCTTTTAATGCGCAGGGTATACGTTGCACCTTGAAATAAATTGTTTTTTAATTGTGTTCATGTCTCTGGTGGTATCAATGTGTTCTTAGAGATGAAATGACCATATAAGCGCGCATGTATCCGTTCCAGCGCTCGGTTAATACCCTGCTACCTATTCCTTACCTATTCGTTACCTATTCACTTATAATACGTTTGTTGTACGCTTCGTACCTATTCACTTATAATACGTTTGTTGTACGTATTATAAGTGAATAGGTAACGAATAGGTAAGGAATAGGTAGCAGGGTATTAACCGAGCGCTGGAACGGATACATGCGCGCTAATACGGTCATTTCATCTCTAAGAACACATTGTTTCCACCAGAGACATGAACACAAATGAAAATCTTTTTCTTAAAGGTGCAACGTACAACAAACGTATTATAAGCGAATAAGTAACGAATAGGTAACAGGGTATTAACTGAGCGCTGGAACGGGTACATGCGCGCTTATAGGGTCATTTCATCTCTAAGAACACATTGTTACCACCAGAGACATGAACACAATTAAAAAACAATTTATTTCAAGGTGCAACGTATACCCTGCGCATTAAGCCTATAAGTAACGAATAAGGAAACGGGTATTATCCGAACGCTGGAACGGGTACATACGCGCTAATATGGGTATTTCATCTATAAGAACACATTATTACAACCAGAGATATGAACACAATTGAAAATCCTTTTCTAAAAGGTGCAACGTACAACAAACGTATTAAAGGCGAATAAGTAACGAATAAGTAACAGGGTATCAACCGAGCGCTGGAACGGGTACATGCACGCTAATAGAGTCATTTCATCTCTAAGAACACATTGTTACCACCAGAGACATGGACACAATTGAAAATCCTTTTTTAAAAGGTGCAACTTACAACAACCGTATTATAGGCGAATAAGTAACGAATAAGTAACAGGGTATTAACCGAGCACTGGAACGAATACATACGCGCTAATAGGATTTTCAATTGTGTTCATGTCTCTGGTGGTAACAATGTGTTCTTAGATATGAAATGATCCTATTAGCGCGTATGTACCCGTTCCAGCGCTCGGTTAATACCCTGTTACTTATTCGATACTTATTCGCCTATAATACGGTTGTTGTACGTTGCACCTTTTAGAAAGGGATTTTCAATTTTGTCCATGTCTCTGGTGGTAAAAATGTGTTCTTAGAGATGAAATGACTCTATTAGCGTGCATGTACCCGTTCCAGCGCTCAGTTGATATCCTGTTACTTATTCGTTACTTATTCGCCTTTAATACGTTTGTTGTACGTTGCACCTTTTAGAAAAGGATTTTCAATTGTGTTCATATGTCTGGTGGTAATAATGTGTTCTTATAGACGAAATACCCCTATTTGTGCGTATGTACCCGTTCCAGCGCTCGGATAATACCCGGTTACCAGAGGCGGATTTAGGGGGGGGGGGCCAGGGGGCCCGGCCCCCCTTTTTGAAAAACAATTTGGTTGCTTATATAGGGAATCACTGAAGCGTGACTGGAGCGGGCCCCCTCTTAGGTCAGTCAGTGGGCCCCCACTTATAAAAAATTCTGGATCCGCCACTGGTTACTTATTCGTTACTTATTGGCTTTTAATGCGCAGGGTATACGTTGCACCTTGAAATACAATGTTTTTTAATTGTGTTCATGTCTCTGGTGGTAACAATGTGTTCTTAGAGATGAAATGACTCTATTAGCGTGCATGTACCCGTTCCAGCGCTCGGTTGATATCCTGTTACTTATTCGTTACTTATTCGCCTTTAATACGTTTGTTGTACGTTGCACCTTTTAGAAAAGGATTTTCAATTGTGTTCATATTTCTGGTGGTAATAATGTGTTCTTATAGACGAAATACCCCTATTAGCGCGTATGTACCCGTTCCAGCGCTCGGATAATACCCGGTTACCAGAGGCGGATTTAGGGGGGGGGGCAGGGGGCCCGGCCCCCCTTTTTGAAAAACAATTTGGTTGCTTATATAGGGAATCACTGAAGCGTGACTGGAGCGGGCCCCCTCTTAGGTCAGTCAGTGGGCCCTCACTTATAAAAAATTCTGGATCCGCCACTGGTTACTTATTCGTTACTTATTGGCTTTTAATGCGCAGGGTATACGTTGCACCTTGAAATACAATGTTTTTTAATTGTGTTCATGTCTCTGGTGGTAACAATGTGTTCTTAGAGATGAAATGACCCTATTAGCGCGCATGTACCCGTTCCAGCGCTCGGTTAATACCCTGTTACCTATTCGTTACTTATTCGCTTATAATACGTTTGTTGTACGTTGCACCTTTAAGAAAAAGATTTTCATTTGTGTTCATGTCTCTGGTGGTAACAATGTGTTCTTAGAGATGAAATAACCCTTTTAGCGCGTATGTACCCGTTCCAGCGCTCGGCTAATACCTTGTTACTTATTCGTTACTTCTTATTTCAAGGTACAACGATTAGCATGCGTATTTAAAGCGAATAAGGAACGAATAAGTAACAGGGTATCAGTCGAGCGCATATGTTCGATTAAGGTTATTTCACCTCTAAGAACCGACAGTTACCACCGGAGACACAAACATATTTCTTTTTTTTTAAATGCAACGCATAACACAAGTTTTTTTTTAAATTTAAACATATTTATTTATAGTGGATTGGGAAACAAGTTTTGCAACTTATATTTATCCCTTTCCACTTTGCGAGTGCGAGTACTGCCTTGTAGCGGCATCAGCCTACTCTTTTTCGAAATCTACAAGGGTGTCTTTAACGTGCAAGAGATATGGCTCTCTCTTAACACAGGTCAGCCATTTATCGTCCCCTTCCGACGGACTATCATCGTTTCCTCAAGACCATACTCGCAAATGGTGTCAAGGGAGAGCCGAAAATTGAGTTCCTGAAATTTTCATCCCGAACGGGAATCGAACCGGGAACCATTGTGTTAGTAGTCCGATGCACTAACCACTACAACACCATTTTATAAGCGAATAAGAAACGAATAAGTAACAGGGTATCAGCGTTGCGCTGAAACGGGTACATATGCGCTAATAGGGTTTTTTTCACTTCAGAGAACACACAATTACCGCCAGAGACATGAAAGCAATAGATAATCAATTTATTCCAAGGTGCAACGTATACCACGCGTATAAAAAGCGAATAAGGGACGAATAAGTAACAGGGTATCAGTCGAGCGCTGAAACGGGTACATATGTTCTATTAGGGTTATTTCACCTCTAAGAACCGACAGTTACCACCAGAGACACAAAAATATTTCTTTTTTTAAAGTGCAACGCATAACACACGTTTTAAAAGCGAATAAGGAACGAATAAGTAACAGGCTATCAGTGTAGCGGTGAAATGGGTACATATGTGCTAATAGGTTTTTTTTCAACTCAGAGAACACATAATTACCACCAGAGACATGAAAGCAATCGATAATCGTTTTATTTTAAGGTGCAACGTATACCACGCGTATTAAAAGCGATTAAGGAACGAATAAGTTACAGGGTATAAACCGAGCGCTGGAACGGGTACATACACGCTAATAGGGTTATTTCATCTCTAAGAACACATAGTTACCGCCAGAGACAAGAACACAATTGAAAATCATTTTCTAAAATGTTCATTTTTATACAAGCGCTAAAAGGTGATTTCACCTCTTCGAACCAAGAACCAGATCTTCAAACATACGAATATAAAACATTTAAAAGGTAGAACGTATAAAAATCAAATAATGAACAAAGAAGTATCTAACATAAAGCAACAGGATCGGTTGAGCACAAACACATATAAATAGGTCATAAAAAGGTCATTTTACCTCAACAAATTTAGATCTATAACAAGAGATAAGAATATAAACAAGAGTGCAAACGCTGAAATGGCTCGCCTTCTTTACTAATCATTGATATTACGTTGAAAGTCTTAAGTATAAAGCTTTATAACAACTGTCACATAACTTAATATTAACCAAGATAACAAAGACCAATGAACCATGAAAATGAGGTCAAGGTCAGATGAAACATGCCAGACAAACATGTACAGCTAACAATGCTTTCATACAACAAATATAGTTGACCTCTTACTTATAGTTTAAGAAAAATAGACCAAAACACAAAAACTTAACACTGAGCAATGAACCGTGAAAATGAGGTCGAGGTCAAATAAAACCTGCGCGACTGACGTACAGATCATATAATATTTCCATACACCAAATATAGTTGACTTATAGCATATAGTATTAGATAAAAAGACCAAAACTCAAAAACTTAACTTTAACCACTCAACCATGAAAATGAGGTCAAGGTCAGATGACATCTGCACGCTAGACATGTACACCTTACAATCATTCCATACAACAAATATTGTAGATCTATTGTGTAAAGTATGAGAAAAAGAGACCAAAACACAAAAACTTAACTATAACCACTGAACCATGAAAATAAGGTCAAGGTCAGATGACACCTGCCTGTTGGACATGGACACCTTACAGTCCTTCATACACCGAATATATACTTGCCCTATTGCTTATAGTATCTGAGATATGGACTTGACCACCAAAACTTAACCTTGTTCACTGATCCATGAAATGAGGTCGAGGTTAAGTGAAAACTGTCTGACGGGCATGAGGACCGTACAAGGTACTAACATACCAAATATAACTATACTATTACTTAAAATAAGAGATAATTCAACATTACAAAAAATCTTAACTTTTTTTTCAAGTGGTCACTGAACCATGAAAATAAGGTCAAGGACATTTGACATGTGCCTGACAGAAACTTCGTAACATGAGGCATCCATATACAAAGTATGAAGCATCCAGTTCTTCCACCTTCTAAAAAATAAAGTTTTTAAAAAGTTAGCTAACACCGCCGCCGCCGTAGCCGCCGTAGCCGCCGCCGCCGGATCACTATCCCTATGTCGAGCTTTCTGCAACAAAAGTTGCAGGCTCGACAAAAATTAAAAAGGGTGAGGATATCAAAAATCGAATAAGTAACGAATAAGGAATAAGTAACGAATAGGTAACGAATAGGGAATAGAGAATAAATAACGAATAGGTAACGCATCGGGAATAGAGAATAAATAACGAATAGGTAACAAATAGGGAATAGGGAATAAGTTACGAACAGGTAACGCATAGGCAATAGGGAATAAGTAACGAATAGGTAACAAATAAGTAACAGGGTATTAACCGAGCGCTGGAGTGGGTACATGCACCTAATAGGGTCATTTCATCTCTAAACACATTGTTACCACCAGAGACATAAACACAATTGAAAATCCTTTTCTAAAAGGTGCAACGTACAACAAACTTATTATAAGTGAATAGGTAACGAATAGGTAACGATTAGGTAACAGGGTATTAACCGAGCGCTGGAACGGGTACATGCGCGCTAATAGGGTCATTTCATCTCTAAGAACACATTGTTACCACCAGAGACACGAACACAATTAAAAAACGATTTATTTCAAGGTGCAACGTATACCCTGCGCATTAAAAGCGAATAAGGAACGAATAAGTAACCGGGTATTATCCGAGCGCTGGAACGGGTACATACGCGCTAATAGGGGTATTTCATCTATAAGAACACATTATTGCCACCAGAGATATGAGCACAATTGAAAATCCGTTTCTTAAAGGTGCAACGTACAACAAACGTATTAAAAGCGAATAAGTAACGAATAGGTAACAAATAGATAACAGGGTATTAACCGAGCGCTGGAACGGGTACATGCGCGCTAATAGGGTCATTTCATCTCTAAGAACACATTGTTACCACCAGAGACACGAACACAATTAAAAAAGGATTTATTTCAAGGTGCAACGGAAACCCTGCGCATTAAAAGCGAATAAGGAACGAATAAGTAACCGGGTATTACCCGAGCGCTGGAACGGGTACATGTACGCTAATAGAGTCATTGCATCTCTAAGAACACATTGTTTCCAGCAGAGACATGGACACAATTGAAAATCCTTTTCTAAAAAGTGCAACGTACAACAAACGTATTATAAGTGAATAGGTAACGAATAGGTAACGAATAGGTAACAGGGTATTAACCGAGCGCTGGAACGGGTACATGCGCTCTAATAGGGTCATTTCATTTTTAAGAAAACATTGTTACCACCAAAGACATGAACACATTTAAAAAACGATTTATTTCAAGTTGCAACATATACTTACCCCGCGCATTAAAAGCGAATAAGGAACGAATAAGTAACAGGGCATTATCCGAGCGCTGGAACGGGTACATACGCGCTAATAGGGGTATTTCATCTATAAGAACACATTATTACTACCAGAGATATGAACACAATTGAAAATCCTTTTCTAAAAGGTGCAACGTATTAAAAGCGAATAAGTAACGAATATTTAACAGGGTGTTATCCGAGAGCTGGAACAGGGACATATGCGCTTATAGAGTTATATCACCTCCAAGAGCCCAAATCTACCACCAGAGACAACAAAACAATTGAAAACCATGTTTTAAAAGGTGCAACGTATGATACACGTATTATAAGCGAATTATAAGCGAGTGATGGAACGAATTAAACACGGTAATAGCATGCTTCGAAACGATGTACACCCTGCTTACATGTTTTACCCCACCACATTATGTTAGTATGTGCCTGTCCCTAGACAAGAGCCTTAAATTAAGTAGTTATCGTTTGTTTTTGTGTTACATATTTGTTTTCCGTTTATTCTTTTGTATATGAAATACGGCCGTTAGTTTTGTTGTTTGAATTGTTTGAAATTGTCATGTCTGGGCCTTTTATAGGTGACTACACGGTTTGGGCTATGCTCATTGTTGAAGGCCGTACATTGACCTATAGTTGATAGTTTCTGTGTCATTTTGGTTTATTGTGGGTGTTGTCTCATTGGCAATCATACCACTTTTTTTTTATGCAAGCGCTAACACGGTGATTTCATCCCTTCGAACCAAGATCCATCTTCAAACATACGGACATAAAGCAGTTAAAAGGTAGAACGTATAGAAATCAGATTAAGTATACATATATTAGGTAACGAAAAGGGAATAGGTAACGAATAGGAAATAGGGAATAGGTAACGAATAGGTAACGAATAGGGAATAGGAAATAGGTAACGAATAGGTAACGAATAGGTAACGAATATGGAATAGGGAATAGGTAACGAATAGGTAACGAATAGGGAATAGGGAATTTGAAGAAAATATTCACACGTTTCGTACTGTCAATCAGCTACGCAAGAAATCAGATTGAGTATAGATATATTTATTTTTCTTTTGTCATAAAATAGGGTTTTAAAAAAAAAACCTAGATCCTATTAAAATTAAATTTATTTATGTAGATATAGGAAGATGTGGTGTGAGTGCCAATGAGACAACTCTCCATACAAATAACAATTTAAAAAGTAAACCATTATAGGTTAAAGTACGGCCTTCAACACGGAGCCTTAGCTCACACCGAACAACAAGCTATAAAGGGCCCCAAAATTACTAGTGTAAAACCATTCAAACGGGAAAACCAACGGTCTAATCTATATAAACAAAACGAGAAACGAGAAACACGTATATATTACATAAACAAACGACAACTAATGTACATTATGTGCATCTTTATACTTTATAAATTACACGTTCAGATATCCGTAAACTTTAATTTTCATTACACATTAAATCAGTATCTTACAGGTGTTCGGTTAAATATATTGTTTGCAGGTTGTAATCCGGTGTGGACATACATTTACTAGTATTATATAGCCATCAGGTAAGTGATGACACTTTAACGTTTACATTTTTATTGTCGACCTTACCACCAATTAAAGCGTTATCACATCTTTTTTTATTATTATTAAATTATGCGGGGATTTAGGAAATTTCTGTCTAATATAATAAAATTGAGAAAGGAAATGGGGAATATGTCAAAGCGACAACAACCCGACCATAGAGCAGACAATATCCAAAGGAACTGAACGAGTTATATGACAAATAGAGATCTGCTAATGAAAATTAAAAAAAACCCCATAAAACTACTCATGAATTTGTTAATGCACATTATGTACAACTCTAAAAAAAAATACTCTCAAAGAAGTTGTAAATTGAATGCTCTTCAACTTCGTATTTTATATGGCCTTTTTAACTTTTTTGGATTCGAGCGTCACTGATGTGTCTTTTGTAGACTCTATTAGATCTACTAAACAACAACCTTTGTAAGTCATAAGTCTGTCGGAGATCAGTCTCAAAATTTCGTCTTACATCATTCATGTAGCAATATGGCTTCAAACTTCTTACCTCAAGTTCAAAATACAAAAAACTGCCAAATAAGTACATTTGGAACAGAATCTGATTTCCCTTCCGGAGCGCATGAGAACCTTCCTCGCATTTTCAACGGGTTAATGTTTGTTAATATTTGGTTTTCTGTGATTTTTTTTGTCAACTCTTGTTTGTTTGTTTTTTTGTCATGGCGTTGTTAGGAAGAAAAAATTTAATTACGAGGAGGTAATTTTTTTTTTAGGACAAATGATCCTCTGGTATCTTTCACCTATCTATGATATCTTGTTATCAATATGTAATCATTTAATTATATATGAGATTATTACATATTGAGTTTTTGCTACAAATTATATTTTACAAAGTAATTTAAAAAGTGTGAAATTATCTCTTCCTGTAAATCTGTTGTTTATATATATTTTTCTTATCAAGAGCGATGTTAAAATGGTCATTTTATGTCGAATAGATTTTCTTTGATTGACATGAAAAACTTCAAGTTCTATGAGATGAAGTTTTCGCTCATTATTGAAGGCCGTGCGATTACTGATACACTGTAGCTACTCACATACACGTCATTTGAACTCCGTGTCATTAGCACTTTATTATTTTTATCTATTGATATTAAATAACATATACTGATTATCATGAACTCCAGCCAAGCTATTTTCTACGTGCTCATTTGACGTCTCGGACGTGTACAATGTATTGCTCCTGTGGGATTAACTATACTTACACATTTTATAATATTTCAATATGTAAATCAGTAGCTTGTCAGATAAATTAATGGTGAATTTATCTCATCAGGTATTTTTATGAGAAATAAAGTATTCGTTATTCGATAAAATTAGAGAGAGTACTACGGAAGCCGCAAGGGGACACACAAAACATTAGAAAATATTTTTTTTAATTCGAGATCACGATAAAACATAACCGTTTTACCGAGATCTCGATAAAAAATATCTCGTTATCTCGAGAAAACGAAACTGTTATATCGAGATCTCGTATTATTAAATCGTTATCTCGGTTTAATATATCGAGATCTCGATATAAAATATATCGTTATCTCGAGAAAACGAAACTGTTATATCGAGATCTCGGATTATTATATCGTTATCTCGAGAAAACGAAACTGTTATATCGAGATCTCGTATTATTAAATCGTTATCTCGGTTTAATGTATCGAGATCTCGATATAAAATATATCGTTATCTCGAGAAAACGAAACTGTTATCGGATTATTATATCGTTATCTCGAGAAAACGAAACTGTTATATCGAGATCTCGTATTATTAAATCGTTATCTCGGTTTAATATATCGAGATCTCGATATAAAATATATCGTTATCTCGAGAAAACGAAACTGTAATATCGAGATCTCGGATTATTATATCGTTATCTCGAGAAAACGAAACTGTTATATCGAGATCTCGGATTATTATATCGTTATCTCGATTTATGAAAACGAGACTTCGGATTATTAAATCGTTATCTCGGTTAAATATATCGAGATCTCGATTAAAATATATCGTTATCTCGATAAAACGAATCTGTATTTCTGAATTCGTCATTCTGATGTTATCTTACAAATATTCAAAGTAATATCAGAAACAAAAATTCAAAGCACTCTTTAAAATTTTTAACTTAATTCATTCATTTATTTAGTTTCGGAGAATAAACTAGTGGATTTCCCTAGCTATTATTAACCGAAATTCCTTGGTTCAATGTATGGAAAACCTGACTACCAAAACATATAAATATATTAAAATACTCAACGTTACCATTTTTTATTTTCAAAGTACCTTTGATGTTCTTCATGCTATATTTATAGATATAACATGTCCTTTTTGCCGCAATGACCATTAGAGGGGTTACAGAAGACCTACATGCCAAAATAAGCGTGAAAATTATGAAAATAGCCAATTTTGAATAATGAATGGGATATTTTGAATAATGGAATGGACTGTTGCGACCCTTCAGACCCTATACATATATACATTAGACCTTATTCGAAAGCTTATTAATAGAGAAACAAAAGGAATATAGTCAATATGTCCTGCAACGCATATTAGAGGAGTAACCAAGGACCTAAAAATAGAAATACGGGTGAACATCATAAAATAGCTTATTTTGAATAATGGAGTGAACTTCTGCGACCCGTCAGCCCATAATTAAGGAAAAATTTATAGACCTTTTGAAAGCTTATCAATAGAGAAACAAAATGGTTATAAATAATATGTGCCGCAATGACCATTAGAGTGGGTTACGGAGGACCTAAATGCCTAAATACGCGTGAACGTTAAGAAATATGTAGCCAATTTTGAATAATGGAAGGGATATTTTGAATAATAGAATGGACTGCTGCGATCCTTTAGCCCCTAATTACATACAAACCTTATACCTCATTCAAAATCTTATTTATAGAGAACAAAAGACATATAGTCAATCTGTTCCGCAACGCATATTAGAGGATTGACATAGAACCTACATGTCGAAATACGCGTGAACATTAAGAAATAGCTTATTTTGAATAATGGAATCGATATTTTGAAAAATGGAATGGACTGCTGCAATCCTTCAGCCCCTAACTACATACATACCTTATACCTTATATAGCTTATTTATAGAAAACAAATGACATATAGTCAATATGTTCCGCAACGCTTATTAGAGGAGTAACACAGACCCTTCGACCCTTTATACACTACTTGAAAGCTTATAGAAAGAGGGATACAATGGTATATTAATAAGCTTTCGAATTATGTATACTGTATATTTGGAATTAGGGTTGAAGGGTCGCGACAGTCTATTCCAATATTCCAAACATCCATTCCATTATTCAAAATTGGCCATTTATTAATATTCACGTGTATTTTGGCATTTAGGTCCTCAGTAACCTCTCTAACTGTCATTGCGGCACATACTATTTATATCATGTTGTTCCTCTTTTAATAAGCTTTCAAATGGTGTATAAAGTTTTCCTTAATTTGTGGCTGACGGGTCGCTGAAGTTCATTCCACTATTTATAATAAGCTTTTTCATAATGTTCAGCCGTATTTCTATTTTTAGGTCCTTCAATACTTCTCTAATATGCGTTGCGGAACATATTGACTATATAACTTTTGTTCCTCTATTAATAGGCTTTCAAATGAGGTCTATTAACAGCAAAGGTAACGTGAAAATAAAAATAAAGAATACGTTGAGTATTTTAATACTTATATATATATGTTTTGGTATTCAGGTCGTCTATACATTGTACAAAGGAATTTCGGTTAAAAATAGTAAGGGAAATCCACTAGTTTATTTTCTGCAACTAAATAAATGAATGAATTAAGTTAAAATTTTTAAAGAATGCTTTGCATTTTTTTTCTGATATTAATTTGAGTATTTGTTAGATAACAACAAAATGACGAATTCAGAAATACAGTTTCGTTTTATTGAGATAACGATATATTTTTATCGAGATCTCGATATATTTAACCGAGATAACGATTTAATAATCCGAGATCTCGTTTTAATAAATCGAGATAACAATATAATAATCCGAGATCTCGATTTAATAAATCGAGATAACGATATAATAATCCGAGATCTCGATATAAGAGTTTCGTTTTCTCGAGATAACGATATAGTTTCGTTTTCTCGAGATAACGATACATTTTTTATCGAGATCTCGATATATTTAACCGAGATAACGATTTAATAATCCGAGATCTCGATATAACAGTTTCGTTTTATCGAGAAAACGCAACTGTTATATCGAGATCTCGGATTATTATATCGTTATCTCGAGAAAACGAAACTCTTATATTGAGATCTCGGATTATTATATCGGTATCTCGAGAAAACGAAACTATATATTAAACCGAGATAACAATATAGAAATCCGAGATCTCGATATAATAATCCGAGATCTCGATATAATAAATCGAGATAACGATTTAATAATCCGAGATAACGATTTAATAATCCGAGATCTCGATATAATAATTTCGTTTTATCGAAATAACGATATATTTTTTATCGAGATCTCGGTAAAACGGTAATGTTTTATCGTGATCTCGAATTAAAAAAAATATTTTCTAATGTTTTGTGTGTCCCCTTCCGGCTTCCGAGAGAGTGTGTTCTGAAAAGATGTGCTAAATTAGTTTTACCGGCTTGATTTTAATATCAAATCACTAGTTTATAACCATTCATGATATCTGTGAATACAAGTTTAGATATAGGCTCTAAATAGCAAATGAAGCAATTTATAAATAAAGTAAAAATTATTGTTGACACAATTTATAAATGAAGTGAAAATTATCGTTGACACAATTTTGTTCAAAGGATTCAATATTGTTTTTTTTTTGCTTTCATTTCAATTACATGTATCTTAAGAAAGATGATATATGGATGGTGTTTTACGCCTATTGGCAAAATTAAACGCATATCGGTAGCTTAATAATGTAATGTGAATATTATCCTGAATGTAATGTACCAGAACGTAAAACTTCACCGGATTTTTAACGTGCTATTTCACAATCCCACAGTACGTAAGAAAAATTCCAACAAGTTCCAACCTTGTACACGAGTCAAATTTAATTTTGTCTTACTCTGAAAGACAACACTTAATAGATAAGTATGGAACGCCAAAACTGTCTTGTTATGACAATTTTTCATTATACGATGTGCATTTACATTTATCTGATGTGCACTTGTCATTATATGATGTGCACTTACCTATATATGATGTGCACTTGTCATTATATGATGTGCAAACAACTTTATATGACGTGCAAATATGCTTATATTATATGTAAGTATCTTTATATGATGTCCAAACATCTTTATATGATGTGCAACTACACTTATATGATGTGCATACATACTTATATGATGTGCATACATACTTATATGATGTGCATACATTCTTATATGATGTGCATACATACTTATATGATGTGCATACATACTTATATGGTGTGCAAATGTACTTATATGATGTGCAAATGTACTTATATGATGTGCAAATGTACTTATATGATGTGCAAATGTCCTTATATGATGTGCAAGCATCCTTATATGATGTGCATTTTCCTTTATATTATGTGCAAACCTCTTTATATGATGTGGTTGTGTCATTATATTATGTGCTTGTAATTTTATATCAGGTGGTTCGGTTAACTTCATTATATGATGTCGAAACGTTATTTATGATGTGCAACTACACTTATATGATGTGCATACATACTTATATGATGTGCATACATACTTATATGATGTGCATACATTCTTATATGATGTGCATACATACTTATATGATGTGCATACATACTTATATGGTGTGCAAATGTACTTATATGATGTGCAAATGTACTTATATGATGTGCAAATGTACTTATATGATGTGCAAATGTCCTTATATGATGTGCAAGCATCCTTATATGATGTGCATTTTCCTTTATATTATGTGCAAACCTCTTTATATGATGTGGTTGTGTCATTATATTATGTGCTTGTAATTTTATATCAGGTGGTTCGGTTAACTTCATTATATGATGTCGAAACGTTATTCTATGATGTGCTTTCATCGTCCTTATGGTCAATGAACATGATTACGATTAGAATGATTACTGTCTACGTCATAACTGATTCCGATCTGCTTCTGCAGAATTAATATAAACCAGGATCAAGTCTGTAGCTATCGTTTGGAAAATGGTTGAGATGCAAAAAGAAAAAAACCTTGACATGTTTGTTCCTCGATTTAAGATGAAAAAAATCACACCAGATATTATTGGAAAATTGTGAATTGCAAAGTTTAGTCAATGGGTCCACATTAATGAATATACCAGGTCTGCAATAATGGGCATACAGTTAAAGTTATTAAATTAAAGAAATGATTCTTTTATGCCATGCTCTATGTTCATTGTACTAGGCTTATATTTGGCAATATCGTTATATCTTGCGTTAGCGGTTTTTTAAAAGAAATAAGTACATGAATTTCCAGTATGTTCATTGTTTTGTAAAGTTTGCTTTGCTGATGATTTTAGCTGTGGAAGTCTGTCTTTATATATCACTTTTCTGAAGGGAGAAAGCAAAACTGGGTAATGACCAATATAATGGACAGATCATTTGCAAACCCCAGAAAGAGGGGATAGGAAGAAATTAAGGGGGCCTTTAAATTTCATTTTTTTTTAAAATAAAATGGTGGTATTCAATTGTTTATATTTATAGATTTGACGCAATATAATGTTTTTGCGATGTGTTCGTTGTCCGTAAATACTTTGTTGCCAGACAAAAACTTTTAAGAAATAAGAGGCCAAAACGGCACTTCTTAGGGTTCTTTGATATGTTGAATCTAGCAATATATATATTTAGATTTCGGGTATTGGACAATATAATAGGTAATGTGTAACAAACCTATGATGTGTCAGATATTGAATAATGAATTAATTCAAATTCAGACCTGTATAAAGCTGGAATGGTTATGTCCATACTTGCCTTAACTGTGTAGGGTTCGACCCTCATCGTAAAGTAAGAATTAATAGTTTTGACTCGAAAGACGTCAATTTTACACCTAGCTCCGCTAGCCTCATCTGTTAAAATCTAAATCCTTATTTTTTCAACAAATAATTTTCAGCTAGCAGAGTATGGTTAATACGAAGCTTGTAATATTGAATGAAGGTGCGATAAATATCAATGAGACCATAACCGGCATATCCAAATGAAATTCGAAGTCGCAAACAAATTCCACACTTGAAGTTCTAGATCCACGATTGACGTGCTATTTTAAACTTATATAATGCAAAAGGAATTTAATACGTTTTTTTTTTTTGTTATTACGAACAAATGTATTGAGAAAAGTGTGTGTAATTGTTCTCTGGTGGGTTTTAGGGGTGTTTGTAAAGTTTATGTCTTTGGAATGATTGTGGTTTTTTTCCCTATTTCACGGTAAAAAAATAGAGGAATTCCCATCTATTCTACCCCGTCCCCACCACCAATGATGAAAATTGAAAATGACAATAATTATAATTTCCTTATTTTTAAATCTATTCTTATAATATAAAAAAAAAAGAAGATGTGATATGATTGCCAATGAGACAACTCTCCACAAGACACCAAAATGACACAGAAATTAACAACTATAGGTAACCGTAAGTCCTTCAACAATGAGCAAAGTCCATACCGCATAGTCAGTATAAAAGGCCCCATGATGACAATGTAAGCAATTCAAACGAGAAAACTATTTTGCTAAGACAAGGTTTCTCTATAAATAAGTATCAAGATAATAGGCAATAAAACAACAAAACTCATAACAGCCAAAATTGCCCAAAAAGGGACCTTAAAATTTACCATAGAATATATTCAGACACATTGCATTATTATTTTTTTTCAATCTATTGTAGTTTTAAAGATAAACGCAAAATATTAAAAGTCACCGCCGTAAATCTTTACCTAGAAAAATAGAAATCACAACTCTCTATCTGTCAGAGACCACCAGGCCTCAGTAATCAAAAAATAAATACAGTGTTTTTATGTTCATTCTGACACAAATCTAATTAAATTACAGATATTGTGTGTCCAAGGTATGCTTACGCGAATCTGAAAATGCTCCATTCTATTTTCTGTTTAAAGACCATTGGGATTCTCGGTTTTGTCGGATTTATATACACCTTCAAAAATGTGAAGGCTGAATTTCATTGGCTGATGTAGTATTTACTAGAACAAACAGTATCAAAGGACTGAAGTACTGAAGTACTGAACATCGGATGAACGCAAGTTCTCGTGGATTGTCACACGCACTTGTCTAAAAGAAAATCACATCTCAATACCTGAAAGTGAGGTTAACTTACAGAGATATATTTTTTTCTAGACAAGTTCGTGCTTGGATGATGAATAAATGACAGGGAATTCAACCTCACGGTAATCACAATTATATTGTAGTGATACAAATCAGTACACTCTGGTTTGTTGTTATATATTAGATTAATATTAGTATATAACAGCTACATGTATACATAATTTTGATCCTATAGCATTCTATTCTTCTTTTCTAATAATAGTGCAGTGCAAGTGCATGGTGAAAACCCTTCTGTAATAATTCAGATTTTTTAATAGTTGGATTTATGTAGGCATTCATTTCCCCCGCATAAACGTTCTTGAGATATTATTTCCGCATGCGATAACACAATTGTTCTGTAGGTGTGCATATATATTACTTACAAATGTATAAATATATTTCTAACGACGCAACATTTTCATATTATTAATTTAATATGTTCTAAAAATAATTTTTAATGAGTATTACTTGAAGCGACAAATAATGTTATTTTGCACTCGATTATGTCTGCGTTTTTATACGATCGGTTACATGTACCAGTCAAAATCGAAAGTCAAATCTCTGTTGCGACAATACATCGGAATGCCCTCACGGTCATCGTGATGTAAAGATGAAGTGTGGGCATGAGGATGTGTTCCTTGTTCCAGGACAAACATATTTTTCGACTTTAATGAATAAACTCTTTTTTTAAAATAATATAGTTTTTTTTTATTTCATTATTGTTTTATTTTTTCTCTCATTTTCAATGGAAACAATTATTTTTCTCCCCTTCACAAAAAAAGATAAAATATCTTTCAAGAAACATGGAATCAAACATTTACAAAAAAACATGCCCCCATTTCTCCCGCAATCACCCCAAAAAAAAACCAATGGTCAGTATGTTAGCCCTGTTAACGCAGTTGTATATCGGAACAGCTTTCCTTTTATATTACGGGTAACTGTCTAGTGGCGGTGATTTCATGGTAGGATGTTCGTAGGTTCACATTCCGGCCAGTTCAATTCCAAAGAATTTAAAATTGGTATTTGCTGCTTCCCTGCTAAATTAAGGAGTAAAATCAAAGACTTGTTCGGCTCGGAATCAGAATAATCTGTCCGGGTAACACCGTAAGGTGAAATGGATTCTGCGAAGTAGCATGTTAAAAATCCGACTCGGGGTTTCGGTATATTACAAAACATTAATATTCATTTCACATTAATATGTTCCCGTACGAATATGCACCTGTTCCTGTTCGTTATGGTCTTTTATACATAAATTTTCCGCTGGACGTCAAGCATAAATTCATAATCATGTATGAGTGCAATAAATGCATGAAAACATAATAAAGAGATGCAAGCAAATGTCATGCACCGAGTTGAAGGTCATCCCATTTCTCCTTTCATTCCTTTTTTTGGGGGGGGGGGGGGGGGGGCTCGTTGGCCGAGTGGTCCAAGTATCTAGCCTGTCAACACGTACATGTAGGTTGTGAGTTCGAATCCCACACGTGGCAGGTAAGCTCGACTCCAATCTTAATTGAATAGAATTATTATATTTTCGTACCGAAAGTCGGTGTTTCTTTCCGGGAACTTCGGCTTCCTCCATCAATATAAACTCACCACCACGAATTAGCATGATAGTGTTGAAAAAAACAATCAATCAAAAAATTAATCAACCAATCATCCATACCGGTATAATTATATATGCAAGAGAGGATAATTTTGTAGCTATCGTTATAACATATTTCATATATTTCATACAATTATATGTCTACGTCATAACTGATTCCGATCTGCTTTTGTAAGCTATAAACCCGGCTAAAATATGTGTCTATCGCTAGCGAGAGTGCAATTACTAGGAAAAATGAGACAAAATGAATGCAATTTAACAAGAGCTAATTGGAGAAATTTGCGGCTGTGGCGAAAATATAATAAAACAAATTGTGAGGCTCTTTATGGGTTGCTATTTGGGTTAAGCAAAGACTTCGTGTTGAAGGTCGTACTTTGACCTATGAGTGTTTACTCTTACAAATTATGACTTGGATGGAGAGTTTTCTCATTGTCTCTCATACTACATCTTCTTATTTCTATTCATTGCAAAATACATCATTGAACTGTACGATGAAAGCACATCATATAATGACGTTTCGACATCATATAATGAAGTAAACCAAACTGCATAATATAAGATCACAAGCACATAATATAATGACACAACCACATCATATAAAGATATTTGCACATAATATAATGGTAACTGCACATCATATAATGATATGTACACATCATATAAGTATATTTGCACATAATATAAGTATATTTGCACATGATATAAGGATATTTGCACATAAAATAAATACATTTGCACATCATATAAGAATGTTTGCACATCATAAAAGAATGTTTGCACATCATATAAGTACATTCGCACATCATATAAGTGCATATACACATCGTATAAGTATATTTGCACAACATATAAGTATATAAGCACAATCATATAAGTATATATGCACATCATATAAGTATGTTTGCACATCATATAAGTATGTTTGCACATCATATAATGATGTTTGCACATCATATAAGGATATTTGCACATCATATAAAGGTGTTTGCACATCATATAATGGCAATTGCACATCATATAAAGGTAAATACACATCATATAATGAAAATGGTCATAACAAGACAGTGTTGGCGTTCCATAGATAAGCATTATTTACTAGTCACTGGTTTTACTGGTTCGGATGACTTGGTTGATTTGACCCTTGTTTCCCATGAAAAATATATATCTTCGGTGACAAGACTTGTCCTGACGCCAAATAGAGCTTTCTTACAAATTGACGAAAGGTACGTATGCGTGACGAATCATACGTAAGACTCGTTTTAGGGATCCTTTATTTTGACATATTTAAATAATCAGAACTTCAGACAATTATCGTGCATGCAACGACACTTATTAAATTGGATTTTTCTTAGGATTTCGGGACGTCCGATAGGTTAAAATAATTATGATTATTGATACCACCAGGTTGGAGGAGATAACACCACAAAATATTCTAAATATAGAGAAGTCACACGAAAGAAATGCCCCTAGAAGACTAAAAACCGACCCCTACCAACTCTTCAATATTACAATGTTGCATTGTTTAACCTAAGAAAATGTCAAAGCAAATACTTTGTCTTCTCCCCTAACAGAAACTCTTATATACTTCCTTGATTCAAAATTTGCAACGCTGAAAATAATAAAATGAAAATGAAAAAAAAAAGAGATGATCTTCATACTATGTCATATGCTGCTGCTCGTTTCATAACTTTTGAATCATCGACTCTCCACTGGTAATATTCATTGCCCCCCCCCCCCCCCCCTAAATGTGTATATATGATACACCGGAGAAATGGGACGGTTATTTTAGAGTATAACTGCGTTTTGCCTATAGTCCTGAACATTCATGAAATATTAGCCACTGTACGATAAGTGACAACTTCGCGTCTTCCAAACATGTGTACTGTTAAATCGTCATTATAAAATCCACAATATATATGGTGCAAAATTGTAGATTTTCTTGGTTTATACAGTCTTTTTTTTCAAGGTTTTTTCAACCTTACTTTTTAAAAAAATTTGTCGCATAATTTTTTTTGCAAATCTCGATATTCCACTTTGACAATTTGCTGAAGGTGTACTGTAACAAATAAAAATAAATGTGAATCTTGTTAAATTTAGACTAACGTACTTAAATAATGTCATTGAAATGTTAATCGTGAAACTCGTGCTTAAAAAATTCTCACGGAAATGTGTGTAGTCGTGGTTTACGTAAGTAACGTATCGGACGTAAGTGTATTTGACACCATTTTTCTCTGTTTGATTATATTAAAATCGTGTATTATTTGCGATACTATTTTTTTTAAAATAAACTTGATTAAGAAAAGAATGCTGTTTTACTGGATAAAACAAAGAGTCGTTTAACTGTTATTGTAGAAATGAAATACGTGCTCCCTTTACGTTCGTTCGTACCTTTCGTCAATTTGTAAGAAAGCTCTATTAGAGCTATTAGAGCTTTCTTACAAATTGACGAAAGGTACGTATGCTTGACGAATCATACGTAAGACTCGTTTTAGGGATCCTTTATTTTGACATATTTATATAATAGCCGTGGAACTTCGGACAATAATCGTGCAAGCTACGACACTTATTAAATTGGATTTTTCTTGAGATATATTTAGGATTTCGGGACGTACGACAGGTTAGAAGATGATTATTGATACCACTAGGTCGGGGGAGGTAACACTACAAAGTATTCTAAATATAGAGTTGTCAGACGAAAAAAATGTCCCCTAGAAAACTAAAAACCGACCCCTCCCCACTTTTAATATTACAATGTTGCACTGTTTAATAAAAAAAAAAATGTCAAAGCAAATATAAATGTCTTCTTCCCTAACAGAAATACAAATACTTCCTTGATTCATAATTTGCAACGCTCAAAATAATAAAATGAAGAAAATAGGATGATCTTTATACTATGTCATATGCTGGTGCTCATTTCGTAACTTTTGAATCATCGCCTTAATGTGATATATGATACACCGGAGCAATGGAACGGTTATTTTAGCGTATAACTGCGTTTTGCCTAAGTCCTGAACATTCATGAAATATTAGCCACTGGACGATAAGTGACAACTTCGTGTCTATCTTCCAAACATGTGTACTGTTAAATCGTAATTATAAAATCCACAATATATATGGTGCAAAACTGTAGATTTATTTCTTGATATACAAAGTCCTTTTTTTTTAAAGATTTATTCAACATTACTTTTTAAAATCATTGTATCATCATTTTATGGCAAATCTCGATATTCCACTTTGACAATTTGCTGAAAGTGTACTGTAACTAATAAAAATAAATGTGAATCTTGTCGTTAAATTTAGACTAACGATCTTCAATAACGTCATTGAAATGTTAATCGTGAAACTCGTGCTTAAAAAATTCCCGCGGAAATGTGTGAACTCGTGGTTTACGTAAATAACGTATCGGACGTAAGTGTATTTGACACTATTTTACTCTGTTTGATTATATTAAAATCGTGTATTATTTGCGATATTGTTTTTTTTTTTTAAATAAACTTGATTTAAAAAAGAATGCTGTTTTACTGGATAAAACAAAGACTCTTTTAACTGTTTTTGTAGAAATTAAATACGTGCTCCCTTTACGTTCGTTCGTACCTTTCGTCAATTTGTATTAAAGAAAGCTCTATGATTATGAACAGGATATGTTGCTTGAGTACCACGGCCGACACTCGGCTAACCGAGATATTGGTCGGTTAATCTATATTGAGTATGCGGCTATATGGGCGATTGGTCTGTTAATCGGGTTGGTTATACGTCTGTTAAGAGTAAAACGATTAATTTAATGTTAAACTCTATTAAATATACAGATTTTTGGCATGTTATCAGAACCAAATCAAAAAAAGAAAAGTGTCTGACAAAATGATATCTATCATAGAACATTTTGCACTTGTAAAAACATTTCTTAGTCTGCGCAGTTTTCAGTAAAACTAAAAGGCGTCGCGCAAGTATGTAGTATTTATGCTTATACACATAGCAATTTTTTTTAATAAAAGGCGAAACAAACAAATTTAGATATCATTTAAAGGGTAAAAAATAGTACTGTGGTTCTAAAAAATAAATTGACATTAGTAAGTATTTCATAATTGTAAAATAACGTGAATAATATCACGTTTTAGTGAAAAATATGGGAATAAAGTCTGTTAATGGGTTGGACAATTGAAATTGTGTCAGTTAAGAGTTATTTAGCCACGACAATAATTTTGCTATCTTTATATTTTCCCCTTGAAAAATTTAAGAATGAGTTGTTCCTGAGTAAACTAAAATGACAATATGGTGCCACAGTATACTAAAAAGAGCATTTTTATTTTGACTTTCTTTGCATTTTATTGAAGGGTGTGTCACTTTAATATAGTGTGATATGGATTGGCCTCTGGAATATGTATAAATGTTTTATTGACGTTTTCAATCAGCCTTAATTTTTGTGTCTGTTCGAAGTAGCACGTTCTCAATTCCGATTGAAAGTGTCTTTCTAATACAACACAGGGTACATATAACGTGTTCTCGTTCACATATGAACATGATATTTGTCACTTGACGTTAAATCCTAATTCGTCAGCATTATCCAATTGGTTCTTTTCTTCTATTATTTAATCATATGTTGTTTACAAATCACTCTAAAGAAGTAAACGGAAAGGAGCTATTGCAGCTACATTTGGTTATTTTAAGTTTCAATTCATTTTATTCCGTGTAGTTCCTTTCTACAGAATTCGAAGTGCCGAGGAGAACTACAGTTGTCTATGGTGGCCGGTGAAGTCCATTTCGCGTTTTCACCTTTCATATTCTATAATGGAAATCTCGAAGTCGAAAACGCGAAAACGCGAAGTCGAAAACGAGAAATCGGTTTCGCGTTTTCGCGTTTTCGCCATATACAATGTAGAATATATAAGGCGAAACCGCTAAGGCGCTAAAACGCAAAATGGCATTAACCTGCCCCATAGTTTTCCGCATGTAAACCTCTAGAATTTATCACCAATATAAGTACATCGCAATCCGTTACTGTTTCAACAGCCATCGGTGTTTCATGTGTGTATTCTTAAACAAGTATTATTTTTCTCTCGTTTTTAGCAATGTATCACTCTCTTCTGTCCTTATATATTATTCTATATTCTGCGTTTCCATCCAGATTCTCGTGTATACCATGAGGGTCCGGATTGGGGGTATTGTTTATTTCTGTATTCTTTATTGTTATGTCATTTTTTTCTACATTTTATTTATCTTACTCATTATTCTTTCTTTATTTTTCATATTTTGTCATTCCAATATATTTTATTTATTTCTCCGAGCGTATCACAAGCCCAGTAGTCAGCACTTTTTGTGCTGACATGAATTGTAATTGATATGGTTATACATTATTTATAAATTTACTGTTTACAAAATATTGAATTTTTTGAAATACTAAGGCTTTTCTACCTCAGGCATAGATTACCTTAGCTGTATTTGGCAAACACTTTTAGGAATTTTGGTCCTCAATGCTCTTCAACGTCGTACTTTATTTGGCCTTTTAAACTTTTTTGGATTCGAGCGTCACTGATGAGTCTTTTGTAGAAGAAACGCGCGTCTGGCGTATATATTAAATTTAGTCCTGGTATCTATGATGAGTTTATTTACTTACTGATGTTTAGTTACATTATGACGTTTATCTCTGATTTATATACTGGTTACCAATGTAGAGGACACATTTCTGTCATTCATGACAATTAAACAGAATCAACATGATATATGCGATCATTCTTGGATGAAATTAATATTACTTTAATGTTACACTTTTTGAAACCATTTTTATCAATTTTCAATTTCATGTGTTGTTTCCGTATATGTTATGTTTCATTGCTCATGTGTTGTTTTCGTATATTTAGCCGCTCGTCTTGAGCCTACTCATTTGATCCGATAACACCCGAAATAGCAATAAAATTATACTTTTATTGCCATTCATAACTCTTAACAGACCAATTAACACACCGGGTTTTATACATCCGACCCATTAACAGACCAGGTTTTAAATAAAGTAAAATAAAATAAAATTCACCAAAATACAGATTTTCGTGTAGATTTTTCACACAATGATATCAAAATGGTTAACAAACATTATGCCTTTCTTTTTTCGATGTTCAAAATATTGAATGCAAGTAAAGGAGAAGGTCCGGTAAGGACCGATTTTGGCCTCAAATTTCAAGTTTATCTTACGAAAGATTTTGACCACTTTTTAAACACTTAAGTGTCTATTTCATTTGAATCAATTAATTTATGTGAAAGATTTTAACTAATATAGTCATTAAAAACAACCCGATTCAAGCTCAAATATGAAAATCTACCAAATATGCCGAAAAATGTCACTTTTCAGATGATTTTTGTCAAAAATGAAAGTGGCCGCATCCGTGTTCATCCTCAACCTTTATATATGTTATGTATTATCATAAAATACAACTTACATTTCAATATTAAGGATGAACACGAATGCGGCCACTTTCGTTTCACACGAAAACTGTCTAAAATTTAACTAAAATGCTAGAATTGTGAAGATTTCAGTAATTTAGCATGACTTAATGGTGCTAGTACCCGATATATGTGCATTGTATTGTCAAAAACAGCCCATATTTATGTAGCAGAAGCATTCTACTGTCCAATAAATAACTAAAAGTTTACATTTTAACAATTTTGTAAAACTGCTATATTTTGGGGCCAAAAAGGGGTCTTACTGAACCTACTCCTTTAACCAATGTGTCATTTTGTGTACATTTTATGTGTGTAAAATGTGTATAAATTTATTGATGAGTAACCCGCCTTTTCATTTTATAGATCGTACATCGAAGCTAGAAAAATTATAATTATACCACTGAATTCAGTACATTGAATTGTTTTGTTAGACATGAATACTTTTTATGATGAAAATATATTTAGAAAGTTATACAATGAAACATGCTGAACTTTCAATGATTTTCTCGATAACACCTAATTAACAGACTTTAACCAACCCGATTAACAGACCAACCGCCGATATAGCCGCATACTCAATATAGCTTAACCGACCAATCTCTCGTTTAAGTCGTCAAGTCATATATCGTACTTTACAAACAGTCCATATCAAGCATGATTCCAGTCTTGGTCTTGACCGTGTAAATTATGCAAGATATCGATTTCCTTCACAAACATCACCAACAGGTTGCAATGAAATTTGTAAATGGTAATTTTAACTGTACGTAAGACCAGCAAGTTGATTACTTATATTACAATTGATAAGACACAAACACAGAATAATGAGTCGTGAACGGCGATATTGGTACCATACGTTTAATCAAAGATCCTTTCGAGACGATGGGTGGTACTAGTAGCTGGAGCAGAAGTCAGTAGACTGGTAGATTAATTTGAAAGATTCAGTGGTTTCAGTCATTCTACAACAAATGTACGACGACATGAAGACTCTACGAAAACACAAACGGATTTCTTCGAAAAACTTAAAAAGCTTTAAAAAGTTATGAACGAGTTTCAACTCCATTTCTAGAAGAGTCGTCAGATTTGTTCAAAATGTACTCTTTTAAGGAAATTGTTGATTCAGAAGTAGGTAAGATATGTATATAAACTTCAAGATATTTGGTCTAAACAGTACGATCTTTTTAAGCAAATATAAAACGAAGAGAATCTGCTTTTTTAACCAGATGAAAAAGAACGTTTCCATATAAAAGCCGTAAAATGAAACTTGAAACTTTTTTGTAAAAAAACAAAGCTAGATAACCTGAACACTAATTTGGATCTCTTTTCTAGACTTTTCATTTCTTCTTTAGCCATGAAAACCAAACTTCGCCTCTGCTTTTGTGTCAGGATGAGGTATTCGATCGAAGCAAATGGGTATACTTGAAAAATTCTGCGATTTGCCGTCAACTGACTAAATTCTGACGCATTTATCGTTGGTGTGGCAGCAATGGTTAATTTATTGCCACCACCTGGGGCAAACATATTTGATGATTATGCAAATGATATCATACTGCCTTACATAAAATCTTCCTTCGATAAGGATCCAAGAGTAGACATAGATTTGATTTGGCTGATGAACAAACAGAACAGCACAAAAATCTACTGGAATAAAGAAGAGGAAAGCAGCTGAGGAAAATAAAATTAAACATCTGTCATATCTTTTAGTGGTTATCAAATGAATGTCATTTTTGCAGAACCAGTCAATTTTAAGTCGGACCAGTAGATTTTAAGTCCACTAGTCCGGCTGGCCAGTACATTAAAAAGCTTAAATTCGACTCCTGATTGTAACAAATTTATTCTGTTACACGATGGGCAATTTCTGTAATAGGCTGATGTGCATTTAGTTACTTTATTTACTTCTATAACTGCTAATCCACCAGACATATGGTTAGGTTTAAAAATAAATTTGTTTGGTACTTTATTTATTATATCTCGTGATATATCCCTTGGATTTGTGACAAAAGCATACTCGACAGCGGTTTTAAGATCTGACGTTATACTTTGTACATACAACCAGTGATTGTCAGCATATTTAGTATATGTTGAATTACTTAATTGATGATCCGCACACCAGTCATGGACACAAATAAAGAAAATATGTAGTATGCTTATGACTTAGCTTCACAGAACCGTAAATACGATGGACCATTGTATTGTTTTTGTAGTACATCTGCGTATAAACTGCGTAATTAGCAATATTTCTGTGTCAAATCATCGGAATATAGTCCTCACAGATTCAGTCCTTCCGAAGAGCTTCTTTTGATTCATCGTCATTGCAAAGCTCCAGCCTTTCAACTTGACAGCCATATATGTATATCTAAAGAAACTTATGAGCTGTAAGTTAAATAAACAACCTACAAATGAAAATTCACAAGAAACGATAAAACTACGCTTGAATATATTTTTGTACATCAAGATATACTATCAATGAAGTTGTAAATGGGAATCATAAAAGAAAAGTGACCATTTTCAGAGTGTACAATAGCATGTATGGCCTTAGCTTCACAAGAATCCTTATAAGGAAAGGTATATTGCAGGTATTTCCAAGTGTTCCACTGAATCCCTTTCTAAAGTTCTTACTTCCATACTCACTGCAGTCAAAGAAGGACTTCAGAAACATTCCGAAATGGCATATTCAAGAAGAGGTGTTAATCAGATGTGGATACTGAAAAATTTGAAAGAGTTATTGGTGAATTTACAATCGCAATCATTTAAACATTGTACCAACATTAAAACCTTTGATATTTCAACTGTTTATATCACTATTCAACATACTAAACTTACTAAACTTACAGCAAGACTGAAAGTACTCGTCAGCTTATGTTTCTTTAACAAAAAGGGCACTAGACGTTTTAATATCTAGTTTTGGGCAGGAATTCAGCTTACTTTGTGAAAAAATCATACAGAGTCATGCAATAAATACACCAAAGAGGATATCACTGCCATGCTGAACCTTTTAATTGATGACATATTTGTTGAATTTGGAGGTTTGGTCTTCCAACAGACTATTGAAATCCCAATGGATACCAATTGCGCTCCTCTACTGGTAGATTTGTTTTTGTATTCCTATGAAGCAGAATGTATCCAAGGGCTTGTTCAGAAAGGAGAAAAGAAATTAGCCCAGTCTTTTAATTTCACCTCAAAGGCAATGTTTAACAGAAAAGCAGCATTGTCTAGTCCCTGGTTTTACTTGATTACAGACAACTTCCAAAACAATCCAAACAGATTGTACTTCAAATATGTTGAAATGATATTTTTTCTTGAATTAATTGAATGGAACTTAAAAAATATTTTAACTTTTTTAAGCTTGCTTACAATTGTCTGCTTTTACGTTAAAACAAATCGAACTTGAACAAAACAAAAGGGGGTTTAGAAAAATGTCCTGTCCCCAAGTACCTATGGTCAATACTTAGAATTACATGTGTGTGCTTGGATCATGAAATCATGAAAATACGATTTCTAATATGTTTTTCTTTTATTTACTTGTGCACTATATTGTGGAAGCTCGTGACATTATGAATGTCTCATTTTAAATTTTGAATGCATTTTGATATCAGTATGACTCGAGATGGTTGTTAACCAATCAAAATAAATTATTATTTCGTAATGTAATTATTTAAAATTCTTAACTTAAAGGTGTTTATTTAAATTGATTGTCTCTAAACTTTTGTGGATTTTTATTTATATGTCCATAAGGTAAGTTTTTGTACATTGACTTTAATTTTTCAACATTACCACCAACTGAAGCGAATTCACATCTTCCTATTTCTTATATTTAAAGTATAAAGTTAGACATTTTAAGTAAATGTTATGTACTTTTTCCACATGATTTCTATGTTACTTTTCATTCTTTTTTTATTAACTATATATACTGTTTGATTACGTTTTGCCCGAACTTACAAGTCAACAAGTCCATTGTGGCGAAATCAGACTAACACGGAATCCTTGTTGCGTAAACCCCTGAGGGTTTACGCAGTATATATTGGACGAGTGATGTAGTCTTTCGGAACACCGGATGTTATTCGGAACACTTCTGTTCTTTCCATGACCACCTTTCAAATACATGCGCAATAGCTATGACCACTTTTCAAATGCATGCGCAATAGCTTACTAATCTGTTGAATATGCATTAGCATCTTAAGTTGCTATAGAGATATTTTACGTATGATCTGAAATTTATATAATACTTTCTTGCACACGATTACAAGCTGCTAATATTAACCTACATGCGTAGTATTTTAATTAGTCAAACGATGTAACAAGCTGTGCTAGATATGATATAAGATTTCATGTAAACAATGCGCTTTATATTCTGAACGAGAATAATTAAAAATAAAATCTTTAGAAAGAGTTTTAGTAGCATTTTCTTTACGTTAAGTGAAGATGTACGTGTTGTTTATACTGAAATTAAAGGGAAGTCTTTCTTGCATATGATTAAATTACAGTTTTTTTTTTTTGTTAAATGTTGCAACTTTTATAAAAAAAAAATGGTTATTAAAAATAAAATTAAATAGATATTAAAAATGAAAAAATAAAATATTTTGAACGAGAACAATTAAAAATAAAATCTTTAAAAAAAGTATTAGCACTTTTTGAAATTTTACGTCTAGGATAGACCAAGGACATGGGAATCATAAATACGTGCCTCAAATAGGTGTAAAAACGAGGATTTTTCCCCAAAAAAAAATCGTTTATTGAAAATAATGTTAAAATTAATTATGAAAGTTATGTCCGTGTCTATTTCATTAATATTGCAAATTTAAAGTTATTTTCTTTGTTTAAATATTGCAACATTATTTACTTTTTTTTTTAAACAAGGAGGTCACATAATAACCTCTGAATCCTTTTCGTCATTAAAATGCGACTGATAAGTATAGATATTCAATATGAAAAGGGGGGAAATAACCGTGAATGAAATCTAAATCTAAAAGGAGTAGGTCCGGTAAGACCCCTTTTTGGCCCCAAAATATATAAGTTTTACAAAATTGTTAAAATGTAAACTTTTAGTTATTTATTGGACAGTTGAATGCTTCTGCCACATAAATATGGGCTGTTTTTGACTATACAATGCACATATATCGGGTTGTAGCGCCATCAAGTCATGCTAAATTACTGAAATCTTCAAAATTCTATCATTTTAGTTAAATTTTAGACGGTTTCCGTGCAAAACGAAAGTGGCCGCATTCGTGTTCATCCTTAATATTGAAATGTAAGTTGTATTTTATGATAATACATAACATATATAAAGGTTGTGGATGAACACGGATGCGGCCATTTTCATTTTTGACAAAAACCATCTGTAAAGTGACATTTTTCAGCATATTTGGTAGATTTTCATATTTGAGCTGGAATCGGATCGTTTTTAATGCGTAAATCAGTTAAAATCTTTCACATAAACTAATTGAATCAAGTAAAATAGACACTTAAGTGTTTAAAAAGGGGTCAAAATCTTTCGTCAGATGAAACTGAAATTTGAGGCCAAAATGAGTCCTTACCGGACCTTCTCCTTTGTTTTAAAAAAATACACATTTGACCATGCAGATGTAAGAAATGATACTTCAAGCAATGAAACTACGAATTAAATGTGCCACTTTCATTACGACTGATAACCTAAAAATGAATCATGCATGCATTTTTAGCAGACTTAACCAGGTCGGCGATAAGATATCGAATATAAAAAAGAAGATATGGTTTGGTGTCAATGAGACAACTATCTACAAGAAACCAAAATAACACAGAAGTACAAACTATGGGTCTCCGTACGGCCTTCAACAACAGACAAAGCACGTACCGCATAGTCGGCTATAAAAGGCCCCGAAAAGATAATGTAAAATAATCAGTCAAAAAAGAAAATTAACAAAGTCCGTATCATCGTATGCGTAACTTAGTTGCTCACCAGAGGAACGCTACGCAAGCATTTAAACCCGCGTTCCATAAGTCTGAAGAACGTCGAAAAGCAAAGGTATACGCTTGGTGAACGCTTTTCCTTCAGGAAAATTTTAATGGAACATAAAAAATTTCATTCAGCTCAAGCGTTTGTCAAGCGTATACCTGTAAACTGCACGTACATAATATACACTAGCTCTGCACGAGCGTTGAAAACGCTACAGATAAGTTTGAGACACGTGAAGGGCACATTGCATACAAAAATACTCGTCGCCTTAAAGCTTTCATTTAGGAGAAGAAGTCCGATACGGGTGAAACTTCATCAAACCTACAGAAGATATTACACCCTCTCCAACCATGCAACATGGGACAAGACATAGAAGTACAGGAACTACTCCCATTAGTTTGAGCTGTACAAGATCTACAAAAATATCCCGCCTCCCTCAAAGGTGCATAGGATCGACCATGGTCCAGCACTAATGATACAAGTATCAACCAGAGTTACAATGACGTGGTAGTAAGTCTTTAAAGGCCACCGAGCGGCCTCCAAAAATGAAAAAAAAACTCTATTTAGTCGGCTATTAAATGCCCCGACCATTAAGATTTAAAAACAAAAATCAAACAAAACTAAATAGCCTTATTGATAACAAAATAATTTACGAAAAAAACTTGACCGACATGAATTATGAACAACAACCACTGTACTACATGTTCCTGGCTTTAGTATGGACATTGGTATATAAACAATGTGGTGGCCATAAACCCAACCCTCCCTAATGAACCAAACCATAAGGACAACACATCGCAAGAAAAAAACTGTAAAATATCAGTTGCAATTCGCGTCCCTAAAAATATGGGTAAGGTGCACAATAATCACTTACATAAAAACAATAGACACAAATTACTGAAATAATCGCACTTACCGAAAGCTATTTCAAAGCTAGTGAACATGTAGACGAACCAGTGGGCATAGACGGACTGGTAAACATGTAAACAGACGGGCGAATGTGACAGACTCATTGACAAACATTCACATATAGACAGACCTGCAGTCGGGAATGTAGAAAGACTAGGAGAAACGCATAGGTACGCTTTACGCACACCCAATACACGTTTTAGGTCGTTGTGCACACGATACAGATATGATTGACAGGTTGAATGCATCAAATTTACTAGCGTATTGGTAGCGTGCATGATTTTTTTTACCACGGCCGACGTACGTCGGATCTATACGTTGATGTGTGAAGCCGGTATTACATTAGGTAAACAGGCAATGTTAGTTTCTAAGTCTTATGCACAACAAAAGTAATATAAAACAATACATCTTTATTAAACAATTATCTAATATATATATAATGCCAAACAAGCATTTGGGTTTACGATTGCATTTCTTTTTTTAAAGAAAGCAACTTGTTATATCTTTAATCCAATAACTAACAGTTATTTACAGTATGTACAGTTTGTAAAAGTTAATAAATACCACATTGGAATAATCCGTCTTTTTCTTTCTAGTTCAACTGATAATACTTCTATACTTCTGTTACTACTATTTTTACAATGACAATTATCCATAAAAACCCTTATCTTCTATACTAAAATCATAAGAACATTCTAAATCTAGAACAAATTATAATTAACTAGACTAAGAGAAATGATAAATATTCTATTTTTAGTAACAGGGTAAATTCCGGAAGTTGTCAACACTTTCTTGAGCATAAATATACACAAGTACTTTCACTATCCATCTAGAATATTCTAGAATGATTCATTTACTATAATTAAAATAACAATGTAACTTTATATACACAATGTCAAAATAAAAGTCCAATGTCTTTATAATTGCGTACTTTCGCAACACTCCAGAGGCCAAAGAAAGTCTATCATGATTCCAGCTGTTCTTGTATCTTCTTCATTGCTGTTCGGGCTGCTTGTCTTTGTGTTCTCTCTCGTGTAGTACTAGTTTTGTCATTTATCAACTCAGTATCCTTTTCCGTATCTGAGTGTTTTAAGCCCTCATCTAACTCTTCACATTCTATAAAATAAAGCATATTCAGAGCTCTGTTTAATGTCTTTTTATTAGGTAGCATAACTTTTCCAGATCTTATTTGACCATATCGACTGACTACTAATTGACATATACGGCCAATTTTCCAATTTCCTCGTGGAAGGTTTTCCTTAATTAACACTATGTCACCAACCTTAGCTAGAGTTTTGCTCTGAATTCTTCCACTCCTTAGTTTGTTGGCAGTTCTTTCACGTAGACTAAGGAGATACTCATCTCTCCATGTTTTCCAAAACATAGTTAGATGTTTCTGTCCTTTCTTCCATGTCAATAGCAATTTTTTAGCACTACTGATTTGAGGTAAATATTCTGGATCTGTAGAATCTTCTTCGTTATGATCTGGAAATCCTGTTTTAGCGTTCAGAGTTAGAAAGTGTGCTGGTGTAAGAATAATATTGGAATGTATGTCATCTCCAATATAAACAAGTGGTCTAGAATTCACCACTGCTTCAGATTCAGCTAAGAGAGTTCTAAATTGTTCATTTGTTAGACATAACTTTCCAATTGTTTTCCGTAAACATTGTTTCACAATACCAATTAATCTTTCATAAAATCCACCCATCCAAAGTGCCAACTCAACAATGAATTTCCACTGAATTCCTTCATTTGCCATGTATGTTTGCACACCTGAATCGACTGTTACACCATTCCATGCTTCTTCTAAGGTTTTGCAAGCTAATTTGAACTGGGATCCATTATCTGAAATTATTTGTTTTGGGTTACCCCAGCGAGCAATGAACCTTCGAAAGCCTAGTAAGAATTCCTCTGCTGACATGTCTTGCATTAATTCCATATGTATGGCTCGAACCACTAGACATGTATATAAGCACACCCATACTTTTTTGCTTCCAGTGTCTGATTTCACAAAAATTGGTCCAAAATAGTCTACTCCTGTATATGTAAATGGGGCTGACTCGTTTACTCGTTTCTTTGGTAGTAGAGGCATTAATGGCGTTTTCTATGATCCGCCTTCACACCGTTTGCAGATTGTACATTTTCTCAAAACTCTTTTTACTTCTGAACGTCCTTGTGGAATCCAGTACGTTTGACGCATCGCTGATAAAGTTTGTGAGACACCAACATAAAAGTTTTTTCTGTGCATGCTTTCAATTAACAGTTCAGTAACTTTGTTTTTCTTTGGAAATAATATTGGTGTTTTTGCCCCTTCTGACAGTTGAGCAGCTCCTAATCTACCAACACACCTGATCACATTTTCCTTGTCTAAAATGAGCCCTAACTGACTTACTAAGTTGTGTCTTTTATTTTCTTTAATTGCTATCATCACTTCACCAAAACATTGTTTTTGAACAGATTTTATCCACAATAACTTTGCGTGTTCTAGCTCTGCAGCTGTTAGAGGACCAGATATCGTCTCTTTATTTAATCGTTTAACAAATCTCAATACCCAAGCTGATACTCTGATCAAGCGGATAAATGAGGAAAATCTGTTACAATCAATGTCTAACAGATACCCAACACTAGATTTCGAATTTTCAACACTGTTTGTTTCTCCGTCAGGACCCTCTCCAGCAAGCAATTTTGCTTCATGTAATACTTTAGATACCTTGTATTCTGATTCAATCGAGTTTTGATTGTCAACACTTATATTGTGAGGATCCCAACTAGGCCACTCAGTTCTGTGTTTAGTTAACCAAGAGGGACCATGCCACCATTGGCTGTTTTGCTTTTAACAGTGATACTGTTGTGCCTCTGCTTGCAATATCAGCTGGATTTTCCTTCGTATAGACGTACTGAAATTGAATGTCTTGTTGCTGCCTAATCTCCTTTATTCTATTATCAACAAATGTTGCTAGAGGTTTTTTCGATCCTATCCAGTGTAAAACACATTGAGAATCTGTCCACAAAATCGTCTCACAGATAGGAAGTTTTAATTGCTTCTTAACAAAGTCAATGCAACGGACACCAATGACAACTGCTAATAACTCAAGTCGTGGTAAAGTTATTTTCTTATTTGGTACCAAGCGTGTCTTGGAAAACAGTAAATCAATTTTACATAAGTTATCTTCCCTGAGTTGATGTAGATAAACAGCAGAAGCATAGGCTTTGGTTGAAGCAACGCAAAAGCATAGTAATCTAAACGTAACTGTACCTGGTAGCCCAATAGCTCTAGGAATATGATATTCCTGAATTTCATTTAA
This sequence comes from Mytilus edulis, assembly GCA_019925275.1. Taxonomy (NCBI): domain Eukaryota; kingdom Metazoa; phylum Mollusca; class Bivalvia; order Mytilida; family Mytilidae; genus Mytilus; species Mytilus edulis. Next base: position 71,128,195 of record CM034357.1, read on the forward strand.
ATCAAAAGAGATTTCTTTCCATTGCTGAATATCTTCCTCTGTCAGTTGTTCATCCCATTCCATTTTCTTGTTCCACAACATTTGGAGGAAAAGCTTGGTTCTTAGAGTCACAGGTGTAAAAAATCCAAGTGGATCAAACACAGAAGCCAATCTCTGTAATACTTCTCTTTTGGTGATTGGAAACATGATATCATTTCTTGCACTGTTCACCATTAATGTATCATCTTTTATAGTCCAAATTAATCCAAGAACCTTTAATTTTTCTCTATTCGCCTGATCTTCCTTGGGAATGCATTCTAAAAATTTCTGTGAATTTGATGCCCATTCTCTTAAGTTCATTGATGCATCACTGAATATTTGTTTTGCCTCTTTATATAATGTAACTGCATTCTCTGTCGAATCTACTCCAGTGGTAAAATTATCCACGTTTTCTCTAATATTTGCTGCTGTTGCATTTTTGTATTTGTCAAGATGATATTCCAAAGTTGCTGCAAGTAGGAAAGGACTTGATATAACTCCAAATGGCACTCTGCAAAATCTGTAAACTTGTACATTGTTTTCTACAGTTGGATGATTAATGTTTCTTAGCCAAAAAAATCTAGTTGCATCTCTGTCATTTTTTTGTAGTTCAATTTGTAGAAATGCCTTTTCAATATCAGCAACTACTGCAATTTTGTTCATTCGAAAACGCAACAAGAGTCCACATAAATCTTGTAACATTACAGGTCCTCTGTGCAGGCAATCATTCAAACTTTTATTCTCTTGTTTTGATTTGGCAGACGCATCATAAACTATCCTTACTTTAGTTGTAGGTTTGGTTGGGTCAACTACTGCATGATGTGGTATGTAATGCTTGATTCCGGTATCCTTACTACATTGGTTTGACACCTTTTCTATGATGCCTTTTTTGCACTGGTCTTGAATAATCTCATTATACTTGTTTAATAGGTCAGGATTGTTCTTCATTTTCTGAAAAAGTGACTTTAGTCTTCCGTATGCAAGTTCCCTATTTTCAGGAAGTTCCGGTAATTTTTCTTTCCATGGCCAGGCTACTTGATATCTTCCATTTTCCATTTTGAGTGAGGTGACAAAGTTACTCAAAGTATTTTCGTCGTCTGATGTATATGGACAATCTTGTATTCCAATAGTTTCCAATTTCCAGAAATCTTCAATGGAAGGCTTGATTTGTAGACATGTGTCAATTGTGGAGTGAAGACATCATTCTGTTATAGATAATAAGCCATTTACTGTCATGGTCATTTTGTTCTCTTTTTCTTCATCACTTAATTGTGACCTTCCTGTAAGGATCCATCCTAGCTTAGAGCCAAGTAGATAAAGCCCTTGTTGAATTTCTATTTTCTGTGGCAATATGATATCCAAATAATAATCATTTCCGATAAGAATCTCTATTGTTGAACTTTCTAAGCAACTGGGCAGTGTGTCAGCAAGTTGCAGATTGTTACATAAGTATTTCACATTTTCACATACATCCATTTGTAAAGGTCTTCTTAGTATTGATCCTGTTATCTTAGGAACAACATTAGCATCAATAAGCATACAAACTCCATCTTTTAGTCTGATCTTTAATGACACCTTTTGTGTTCTTAATGTTTTTGGCTTATCTGCACCAAATGTTACAAGAGTTATCCCCTCTCTAGCTTTCTTCTTCAAATTTAATGTCTTGGCCAAATTTTCTGTTATATATGTTCGCTGAGATCCAGAGTTCATTAGTAGTCTTACTACTTTTGTTTCAATAACTTCTGTATTTGACACAGTTGTTTGAGCTGTCTGCATCAAAACTATATCTCCGGAGGACAACAACCTATTCTCTGGTATGTTCTCTTCACTTAAAGCTATTTCACAAATTTCATCAGCTAGATGTGAAACTTCGAATTCTTTCTGTTGAGAGGGAATTGTCTTTGGGCATAGACTTCTATGGTGTCCCTTTTTCTGTTTGCAATGATAGCATGCTTTTTCAAATTTACAGTCTCTACTAACATGTCCTGGTTTCAAGCATGTATAACAACTATCTTTGATTTTCTGCTTTTTGTCTTCAATAGTACTGAACTTTCTGCACTCATCACTCCAATGGTGTCCATCACAAAATCGGCAAACCATTGAATTTCCACTGCCTGAGCATTTTCCAAATGGCTTTATTGTCATCAGAGCTTCTGCAGATAAGTGTTTTCTTGGTTGAAAATTATTGTTGTTTGACTGGATTTTAGACTGCTGTTTTTCTTCAGAACTGGGACCAGTATGTGTTTCCTTAGACTGACTTTCTGCAGCTTCCCTAGCAGTTAAGCAAAAATGTTAAGTAAGTATTGAAAAACTGTCTTAACTTCCCTACTGTCCATCTTTCATTGTTACCTTTCTGTATTTCAAGTTGAATCATGACTTCCTTTAGTAGCTTAGATGTTATCATCGAGATGAATACATCTTGGGTTACATCTTGATGCATTGCGTCCAAACTACGTAAGTGTCGTTCCAAGTCATCATAAAGTCTACGTAGATGTGTAGTTTCATTTGAAGCTGACTGAAGGTTTATTAAATCTGAACAGTGCTTGTTGACAACAGATTGAACATTTCCAAATCTTTCCTTTAGTATTGAAATTGCTACATCGTAATTTTCATGGGAGAGCGTTAAGCCAGATATAGCAGAATTAGCTGTTCCAAAAAGTTTGCTTTTCAAGTAATTTAATTTCTCTATTTTTGTCAAGCTTTGATTTGTGTGCACTGCTGCTTCAAATGAATCCCAAAATTCTGTCCATTTTAAACTTATCTCCATTGTACGAAACTAGGTCTAATTTAGGAAGTTTAACTGCACTTACTGTTGAAGGTTGACTTTTCCTCTGTAATTCTTGGAGTTGTAACTGTTGAAACTGTAATATCTGTTCTTGCATTTGTGTCTGTAATTGTAATAAATGCTCCACCTTGTGGTCCGTGGCCGTTTCTGTTTTCTTAATATCTGTAATTTTATCCTGAATTTCTTCCTCGAATATTTTTAATTCGTCTAAGCGCTGTGTTATACCGTCAAGCAATTAAAAATATATTTCACTTGCCTTTGTAAATTTTAGAATTTCACCCTCGTTATCTTCTTTCTCTTCTAATATAAGTGAAATTTCGTTCACACTATCTTCAAGTTTTGCTACAAAATCCTTTAATCGTCTCTTTGCTGATAAAACTTGCCTTAATTGTGTTGTCACACTTTCATCTTGAATCCCTTGTGCTATTATATCTCCACTTTTATCTAGTTCTTTAGCTAACAAACTATTGTACCTTGTACAGAGTCCTTTCAAATATGAGACTGCCATCTTTTCTGTGGTAACTCCTTTTCCGTGTTCTTTATAAATTTTCTTTTCTGTAACTCCCGGGTTCCGGCACCATACAATGTGGCGAAATCAGACTAACACGGAATTCTTGTTATATCTTTAATCCAATAACTAACAGTTATTTACAGTATGTACAGTTTGTAAAAGTTAATAAATACCACATTGGAATAATCCGTCTTTTTCTTTCTAGTTCAACCAGGGCCGTAACTAGCCTCTTTTAATAGTGAGGCAAAATATATTCGCCGAGCGTAGCGAGGCGAAAAATTTTGGGCGAGGCGTCTGGGGGCCGCTTAAGGCCCCCAGAACAGAAACTCTGAGAAAAATAACGCAAAATCGTGCATTCTGAGCGTTTCCAAGACTCTTCTTGCATTGAAACGGCTTAATTAATTTTTAGATATTTTTTTCGACAATCAGGTCCCAAAGCAAAAACAAAGATTCATTGTAATTTAAGACTTTTAGGTATTAGAGACAACATTAAAAGACCGATATGTAGGATAAAGCAAAAATCCTAATTCTCATAATTATTAATACCGTATCTGTCTGTCTGTTATTGTCTTGTATTGTGATTAGACTTTGGTGATTTTTTTTATGACTAGACTTAAATATAGTGGCATTGCAGTATTATACTTTAAGTACTAGTACTACTTAAGTCCACACTAGGGACCATCTTCACCTTGTTTTACGATCTTTTACGGTATTAATGCTTCTTTAAAAGTATTGTTGAAGACCATCCGGCAACTATCAAGATGAAGAACAGGAACACAAACTTTGACCATTGATCATTTGTATTTTTTCTATGCATTGATTTTGTGTGAGATTATGTCCCTGTACTCCTATATTGTCTATTAAAGGGTCTCAACACGACTTAATGCAAGTTTAACCTTTCAATGTAAAAGGTCATATATGGCAACACCTTGTTTTTTTTTCTTCAAATTATTTGATACCGGGAAATATGTGACCTTACTTTAATTCAAACCATGTCAGCTATCTAGTTTTATTTACAATATATAACAAACTGTTTTGTATTCTTTGATATCAATTTCAATTATCCATGCAGAAAGGACAATTGTATGTTTTGTCCACTGAGTAGCATCGCATGTTCTTAAAATATATTTCTCGCACAATTCTGGACATCGGTGGACATGCAACATTGCAAAACCACGTTTACAAATGAAAATCAACGCTCAGACTTTAGTCATAAAGTAGGACAATAAACGAACAAAAGACAAACCCGGAACACAGAAGTACAAACAAAAGACCATCAACTCTGAAAACTAAAAGGAAAATAGAAACATGGATAACGAAAAACATCAAGGGGATACACCAGAGAGTGAAGAGAACTTGCTTCTTTCAAGACTCTTTCTGTGAAAACAATTTGATATGAAAACAACCTTTTGTTTTTTTTTTTTTTTTTTTTTTTACATGAGGCATTTGCCTCATTTGCCTCAATGTAGTTACGGCCCTGTCAACTGATAATACTTCTATACTTCTGTTACTACTATTTTTACAATGACAATTATCCATAAAAACCCTTATCTTCTATACTAAAATCATAAGAACATTCTAAATCTAGAACAAATTATAATTAACTAGACTAAGAAAAATGATAAATATTCTATTTTTAGTAACAGGGTAAATTCCGGAAGTTGTCAACACTTTCTTGAGCATAAATATACACAAGTACTTTCACTATCCATCTAGAATATTCTAGAATGATTCATTTACTATAATTAAAATAACAATGTAATTTTATATACACAATGTCAAAATAAAAGTCCAATGTCTTTATAATTGCGTACTTTCGCAACATCCATCACAACGTTCTTAAAGGAACTAATATTACGGTAGGTATATTGTCCGGATAAATAACAAATCCCTAGTTTCGAAACATTCCTGATGACTTTTTATGAAAGTTTAGAAACAGTTGTAAAATTGCTCTTAGCAAATGATGCTTTTCATAAATAGTATTAAAATATTGTTGACAATTTGGTCAAAATAATGCAATATTGTTTTCTTTACATTCGTTTGAATTATCTACAAAAAGATGATATATGGTATACTACACCTATTGGCAAAATTAAACGCATTAATAAAATTATTGGGAGCTTGAAAAAATGTAATGTGAGTATAATCCTGAATGTGATGTACCAAAACGAAAAGCTTCAACGGATTTTAACGTACTATTTCAAATGCAACAGTACGTAGGAAAACATTACACAAAGTTTCAACCTTATACGAGTGGAGTTTTGTTTTGTTTCACTCCGAAAGGCAATGCTTAAAAGAGAAGCAGTATTTTTTTTAATTCCTTGGTTTTACTTGAAATCATCGATTCTACACCTTCTCAAGCTGGAGATAGTATGGTACCACGAAACAACCAATTTTGTCTTTGAATGGACAACTGACAATACAATCCAAACAAAATGTACACCAAAGATTTCGGAATGATATTTTTCTTGATTAATTGAATGGAACAAAACGTTCACTGTTATCCCAAAAATGAAAGGATATTTGCTAATTGTTTTATTTTCCGCGGCAGCAATCATAAGAACTTTTCTAAAAGAATATCAAATTCCAGACAAACCTTGCATGGTTTACAAATAGTGGAGTACTACGATTTTTTTTCGAACTTAGAAAAAAAAAAGGATTATAAGGAAAAGTTTTCTTATGAGTTTGACATAATCATTTACCATCTTTATGAACAGCATTCGTTATATATACATGTAAACAACTTTCAACTGGAAGTCTGCGTTCTTATAGGTACTATTGAGTCGTACGGTTACGTTGAACGTACGAAACCAAAGAATCATGATAGTAAACTGAAGTCTATTCTTTAGTTTACAATCCTCATCGTTCGTTTTGTTTGCGATGTACTTCCAATGACAAAATACATCTTCTGTGACCAGACTTGTCCTGGTGTCAACTTATAAACAGGAGATAATGCTTGAGTACACGATCAAAATATTCATACACATAACCGTCTGTGGGACAAATGTACAAGGTCGATATGCATAAAACAATTGAAGTTAAGATTTGTTCAAACGGACCGATTTTTTTTCTAAATGTCTAACGATAAATTAGAACTAAGATTGGATTTTTTTTTAACTTATTTTGTTTAATGCATACAGGCCTCAGTATAGTTAGCCAAGTCATGGAGGTGTCCCTTAAACTTTCAATATAAAAAAACTTTACTCCAAAGATTTTTTTTGTTTATAAGCATTTTGGTAAATGACATTAACATTTTATGTATAAGCAGCTCTCTTAAGAACTGGGTATTTTGTCGTCTCGGACTTGTATTGATTTAGATATACATACACATTTTATTATAATTCAATATGTAATTCACTAGTTTGTCATTGTTCAGTGAATTTCATGGTGAACTTATGTCAACAGGTAAAAGTAGTGAGAGTTTGTTAAAAAGCTTGATTAATTTAGCAAATCATTAGTGTAGACATATTCCTGATGGCTTGTATAAAAGTTAAAAAAAAAAATAATAGGCGCATTGCTTTACAAATTTATTATCAAATGTCGTATTTGATAAATGATAAATAAAAAAAAGTTAACGTTGACACAATTTTGTTTAAAGGATTTTTTATTGTTTTCTTTGCGTTCGTATGATTTTTTTTCAAATAGGTATATGGATGGTGTTTTATGCTTATTTTCAAATATTTTAAAATACATCGGGACGAGAGCTTCTTAATGTAATATGAATATTGTCAATGTTTTGTACTGGAACAAAAAGCTTCACTGGATTGTTAACGTATTTTTTCAAAAGCAACATTCATTATAACGAAGGGGACTCGTGTTACCATGCTCTAACCTTATTCTGACATTTTAATTCTAACTCTAGCATCTCTAGGGACAGCTGGATAATCATGTGCGCCAGCATCAACCCCCGCTTGAGCTTCGACAAATGTTGCATCAGGAATGGCAAATAATTCCACACAACAACATTAGGACATTGATAGCATCCATCGAAAGAATTGACTGTCCTCACCTTTCTAGTGAATATCTTTATTAGATATTCATTTAAAATACATGTAGAAAAAAAATTATAAAAAGATATTCGCTAACAATTAGGAAAACAGAAATTATTTAAATACTGGCAAAATTGCGTGATATATGGTGCTAACTCCTCCATCAGAAATTATTTTTGTGATGTTGTGTACATTAGCTTTCCTTATTCTCGGCATCCTGTCAAATAGTTTATGAAAATAAAAAAATGAATTATACATTTTGTACCTATAGTTTAAGATTAAAAACTATACCATATGGACAATTTCTGCTACTGACGATAAACTAAGAGAAAAAAAATTAAATATCCAAAAAGCCAGAAATGGATTTAAAACACTATAATCAATGAAAAAAAAGAAATGGTATATAAACGTTAAGTTAAGTGAATGAATATTGGGGGATTTTTTTACGGTGTTCAGTAAATAAAGTGTGAACATGCTTTTTAGAAGAAATAGGTTAAAATTTGTTTTATAAAATTTTCTGTATCAACACAACTTTCATATTTATTCAACTGCTATAAATGCAAAAGTAATATAAATTCAAACCAAAACCAAAACAAGCTGTCTTAAATATTGTAAATTCAGAAATTATTTCTAGTTGCAAATTTTGAAAAATGGACAAAATTCAGAAAAAAATTCTCCACATAATGATGTCATGTATCAGAATGCGATTTTTTTTAACTGCGATATTCACCAAGTCTAATTATTTGCATTAATAAAAACGTCACGATAATTTCTATGAAACTCTCAAAGTTTCCTATAGCCTTAAATGTGGTTAAAAAACTTTCTGAAATAGTTGTATGCAGATACATATGGGAAATTTACATAATTACATCCTGAATTTTTTACAGAGACCTAGCTAGACCTATTTTGATGGCAGTGTATAACTTTATAAACCAGCAAAATGCAAGGATCACAAGATACATTTTAAGTTAACAAACATCAAAGAAAGACCACGTGTTTGTCTGCTGTGCTTGAATTATTAACCAACCAAGCTGCTTCATGTTCACAAATGTTTGCTAAGTTTAACATGTCTGTATACGAAATAAGTTTTATAAAAAAAATTAACTTGGTGTTATTACTTGTGTATAAATGGTGTTTTGATGAAGACAACATTGATTTTTATCGTAAACAAATTAATACATAATAATATACCAGTGATATACACATCTACCACATCCTACTTTTGTAACGATGGAGCCACTTATATAACAACAAATGTCATTTGATAAGCTACCAACCAAAGAACAATGAATCATTTGCACATTCATAATTGGAAACGCAATTGTTGCAGCTTTTGTTGTAAAGTGAAAATGTAATTGAAAACTGACATTTTGACATAGGAAAGAAGCTTGTTTCGAATTTTGGATGAAAAGGACATTCAACAAATTACCAGCATATTATGCATAAGCAGGTATGTGATATTTGTTTTGTAGACTTATTATTCTATGTTTCAGTTCAAGGCGTTTGCTGTCCATCTGAGAAAGTAGAGCTGTCTAGTTACCGTTACTTAGCCAGAAACTAAAGGCATTGTCATGTGGATAAACATTTTGCGATTTTTGATGCTATTTCTGATAGTTTTGAAAGGTAATAATTGTGGTTTATAAAATTCGTATGAAGATGAAATTTAATTTTGATTTTTGATTTATGTAGTAATTTACAAAAGAAGGATAGATGGAAGTCGGAAAACAATACATTTTGGAGCGTACAAAAAGTCTTAAAATGTCTGACCAATGTTAACGTTTGATCGGAAATGGACATATTAGGACGTCATACTGGAAAGAGCAAAAAGTAAAATCACAAAAATACAGAACTTAGAGGAAAATCAATTCCGAAAGTCCATAATCACATGGCAAAATCAAATAACAAAACGCATCAAAAACGAAGCAAGAGACTAGATCAACATTTCGAGTCTCACTATACAAATTCTTGTTTTCATCAATGAAAAAAATAGTCAAAGAAAACAACTCGATATTACTATTTGTTCTGACAGTTTAAATGCTATATTATTTATTGTTCAAAATTCCAAAAAATAAATTATAATCATGTTTACCGCTAGATGACTTTGTTAGAAGAACAAACAGTGGAGACACAAAATTGTATTTTTGTACCAAAGAAGATCAAAGTGGTTGTTCTGGTGATTGGCCGAAAGGAAACTACTGTATAATGAGAAAAGGTTATCCATGTCCTGAAGGTAGGTTTCCATATAACGTCAATAAACTCCAAAGAGGGTCTAGTTGTTTAAGGGCGCTAAAGCATATAATTTTTATAAACGCTTATCGTGTCCATTCTTTAAAAAAACCCCAAACGTGTCCACATGAAACCTTAATTTTTCATTCTCTGAAAGCTCAATCGTGTCCATGTCATAACAATGCCCAGACTTGTCACCAGTTATTTTGTAATTACTTACCGACGTCCACTCAACTGTATTACCTATATATTATTATGTTGTCTGCCCATGTGTAGTGACAACTGTAGATTATACCTTGTCTATCGAATTTTTATGATTGAGAAATAACAGGCGTTAGAATATTTATTTAGTGTCTAGAAAATATAACTAACAATGTTAGGGTAAGTCTGATTTTTACTTCCTCTCCGACCGGGGCTAGAACTTGTACTTTTCAATTCATACATCTATGTCAACACCGCCTAGCATTGCACAGACGCATTATCCCTGGAATTATCATCTCTAAATGATGCTATTCTATTTTTAGAAGACTGTAAATTTATAAAACTTTTCTAATAAAATTAGAATTTGACATGGTGTCATGGTAATTCACATTATTATCCTTTACGACAGACAAATTAGCTGACATGAAAGGTACACCATCAACTTCCCACTATACATCATATGCATATGTTGGCTTTAATATTGATTCACTTATAGGGTCTTTGCATCGGAATTAAACACATTTATTCTAAAACCAGTTGTTGACATGACACGGGTTATGTTCCTTTCATATATTTTATGATAGTATAAGAGGGATTGTACTTGATATTCATACAATGAAGACTTAATCTTTCAAGCTGGCAAGTCAGTAACTGTTAGAAGTCCTTTGTTAATTTATGTATTATTGTCATTTTGTTTAGTTTCTTTTGTTACCTATACACCTTATCGCTAATCCCTGCTGACCCGGCCGCTAGAACTTTTGACGCATACAACTATCACTTTTCCATTATGGCGTCAGATATCATGTTTTATGACGTCAAAATTTTACCGGAACTTGTGTGATATCTAGTATTGGCGGACAAATAGAAATAAGGTGTATTCTGTTATCGGACTTGGACTTCTCTCAGAGTTTTAATGTGCGTATTGTAGTGTTTGTTTTTATACATTGGTTAGATGTATACTAGGGAGAGGGTTGAGATCTCAAAAAACATGTATAACCCCGCCGCATTTTTGCCTCTTGCCTTTGTTAGTCTTGTATGATTTTAATTTTAGTTTTTTGTGTATAATTCGGAGTATAGTTTGACGTCCATTTTCACTGAACTAGTATACATATTTGTTTAGGTGACAGCTGAAGCACTCCCCCGGGTGCGGAAGTTTCTCGCTGCATTGAAGACTCATTGGTGGCCTTCGGCTGTTGCCTGCTCCATGGTCGGATTGTTGTCTTTGATAAAAATTCCCAATTTCTATTCTTAATTCTATCATGTGATATATACTACCCCTAGATAAAGCCGACGAGGAAAGACCTTGCATCTATGTTTTTAGTGTAAACTAGGTTTTTCAGTAGGCTAGGGGACACAAAGCAGGCGGTGTTGCAACGATGTCATAGTTGCGAGGGTTCGAATCCCGCTGAGGAAAGAACAAATTGTAGATCTAACATTGCTGGGCTGAATTAGAGACGAATTATATATAATATATAATATAACACCTATACCACGTAACATTTATGATTGTATCAAATTAAATATAACATACAAACGTATATATCAAATTGTAAATTCCTTTAGAATTACGTTTTGAATTATACACTACGTAATATTTCTATCATTTTAAAAGTATAAATATATGACAAATTATCATAAAGTATGAAAATAAGAAGATTTGGTAGGATGTCAACTTCTCAACAAAGACCCTTTTCAAACAGAGACCAAATGATTTAAAAAGTTTTTAACCAATAGGTCACCGTACGAATTTCAACAATGAGCAAAACCCATAGTTTTGTTACATTTTCTGGAATGTTGAAATAAGATGTAGTAAAAATTATAGTTTTTCATCTAGATGTATGTACACGTTTTAACCGTTTTAGTAAGAAATTAATATAACTGTATATCTTAAAAGGATTTGTCGAAGGTTATGCCTATTGGGATAAGGAAGACTATACCAATACAGATTCAAAGAGTGACACACTCCAAGATGGCAAGTTAACATCTCGCATCATTTTTTTCCCCAGGTATGATCACTTTAACATTGCGTTTAAATTGATGTGTTTGCCATTTATTTTTTTTATGCGTCGCCAAAAATATTATTTCTCCCTTTGAAATTATTAACATTCACTACACTCAATTTTGAACGACTCGGGTGCTTAATATTATTTCTCTTAACATTCAAATTTAAAAGTAAACGTTACAGAAACCTGTCGCTCCTAGCTTGACAGATAAGATGAAAAGTAGCATTCATGTGCTACTTCAATATATCACTTCTCTACATTTCAAATTTAACATAAAATGATGTTCATATTCTACATGTTAGTAGTCAATCATGTTTTATAGATATTTTGTTTTTTTGCTGTGAAATCCTTTTTTTATGCCATGGTGATGTCTGCATAGCTAGGAATAATCATACAGCAAACAAAGGTGTTACAAAACTAATTATTCATCTGGAAAAAAGTACCTTGTAATATGTGAAATCAAATGAACAGTTTTGAATAAAAATATAAGTTAATATTCGTGATGACAGGCATACAAATACCTATAAGAGAACTGAACTATACTGTATTTACAAAATCAACAATTTCTTTTATTTATTTTTTCCCCAGGATATATAAAAATATGAATGATACAGTGAACAAATCATTTTCTTTGTTTAATGCATTACACAAAACACAATTATATGCAAGTGATCGTCCCGGTCCACTTCCTTATATCCGACGAAAGGGAAATTATTTTGAAACAAAACTGCATTGTTTTATTGAAGAATGTAGAGTCTTTATTGGATCACGAAAATCCAAGATAGTGTGGGGTTCATTTAATAAAAGGGTTAACTTGAGTCTAAATTGTACCTTCTCCATTGTAACTTGATCTATCATACATCAGAGTATCTATCCTACTTTGGGTCAAGGAAGTGATAATCACATTCATTCATACCGTCACTAAGATTTTTTACTTCAGTCAAATGGTATCCGAGAACTAAATAAAACCAATAACACCAATACAATAGAAGACGAAGTATAGCTTAAAATGACATATTTATTGTTGTTATATCTGATACATATATACAAACTGTTGAAGTCAACCTAGAAAATAAACCTATCAAAGTAAGGGTAGATCTGATTCTTCATTCATTTCCGACAGGGGCAGGAACCTGCAGTTTTCATTCCATACTTCTACGACAACACGGCCTAACATTTCGTAGACGCCTTATCCCTTCCTCTAACTTCCAGAAAAATAGCTTATACATTACACTACAAAAACATAATGTATGTCTAAAAGGGTACAAAAACCCATTTTCTCACCAACTGATCAGTATTTTTTTTTATCTGTTAGTATTGCTACGCATATTTATGCGCACGTTGATTTTTCTATGCAGTGAAAACATTAATTTTCACGTTTATTTTTTTACTTTCGTACAACATATAAATCATATGAATACTAAACTATTCTGCACTTTATGTTGCAGAATATTTACTGTTATCCTGTCTTCTGCCAAGTCATTTATTTTCAGATTTTAGCAGGCAAAGTAATTCCTGTTCAAAACCTCTCCCTCCTTTTCAACTAAAAAAATCAAATGGTTGAACCCCTCAGAAATATTGTTGTTACATGTATTTAAGTATTTGGATGCAGGCATAAAGATGTATATAATCCAAGTAGACTTATAACTATTTAATGGCGACTAGCAATACACAGTATACAATGCATGTCTTATCATAGCACGTGTAACTCATTAACATAATGAGGTCGTGTTACTGTAGTATAAATAGATAAGGTATATATAGCCAATACTGTTACAACATGTATGTAGATATAGGTTTTGTATTGTTGGGATGAAAAGAAATGATGTGAATAGTAAATTTGAGCTACATACTAACCTGGACCATTTTGGAAAGTACAATGCTTATTGACGTGAAGACATGTTGGACCTGTTTCTCCCTCACACAGTGGTTTTTCGTTCTAATAGTGTTACTTTGAATAAAGCTAATACTAACAATGACCACTGTCCTTTCCTCGCTCTTGATATCTATATCATTAACGGGAAGCTTAATACAAAGAGATGATTCTTCATTTCCTATCGTTAATTATCCATTTTTAGATGGAGACGTTACCTTGTCACCATCTTATGGTGTGTATATATCTCAACTTGTACGATTCGCTCGTGTATGTTACAACGTATTAGATTTTAGCGGGAGAAATTTATGTATTACTGAAAAATTATTACACCAGGGTTTTCGATATCACAAACTAGTCAAAACATTTACTAAATTTTATCATCGGTATAAGGAAATAATTCGTAAATATAACTCAACATGCAGGTATCTCATACGTTCGGGTATTTCACATCCAATCTTTTATAGTAATATTCTTTACAAAGCACAAAAATGTCAGTATTCACATCAAAAGCTTACAAAAACTTTAAACAGACTTATTGAGAAGGGATATAGTTACGATACTGTTGTCAGGTCATTAAAGATTGCATATTGTAGTTTTAATATTGATTCACTTATAGGGTCTTTGCATCGGAACTAAACCCATGTATTTAAATAAAAAAACAGCAATTGGCATGGCACGGGTTATGTTCTTCTCATATATTTTATGAAAGTATGATACTAAACCCCTAACGGGAGAGATTGTGCCTGATATTCATATGATGAAGACATAATATTTCAATCAGTTTAATTGAGGTCTGGAGCTGGCATGTCAATTAACTGCTAGTAGTTTTGTTATTAATGTATTATTGTCATTTTATTTATTTCTTTTGTTACATCTTCTGACATCGGACTCGGACTTCTCTTGAACAGAACTTTAATGTGTGTATTGTTATGCGTTTACTTTTCTTCATTGGCTAGAGGTATTGGGGGAGGGTTGAGATTTCATAAACATGTTTAACACCGCCGCAATTTTTGCGCCTTTCCCAAGTCAGGAGCCTCTGGCCTTTGTTAATCTTGTATGATTTTTAATTTTGAGTTCTTGTTTATAATTCGGAGTTAAGTATGACGTCCATTATCACTATACTAGTATACATATTCTAAGGGGCCAGCTGAAGGACGCCTACTGGTGCGGGAATTTATCGCTACATTGGAGACCCATTGGTGGCCTTCGGCTGTTATCTGCTCTATGGTCGGTTTGGCTTTGACACATTTCCCATTTCCTTTCTCAATTGTATTGTTGTGAACTGCTAAACTGGATGGCATTGAATGTCTTACCTTTCGTTGTCTACTGTTCCAATTGTTTAGGTCAAGTAAATAGTCTCCACAAATTACAGTATATAATTTGGCAACATAATGACAAGACACTTATTCGCACAACATGCAGGCACTCCATATCCAAAATGAACGTTATTATCCCATCTCAATGAATTACTTTTACACTCAAAATTATTTGCTACAAGGAGTTTTACCACCAAATTCAATAAAACAAATTGGTTGCATACAGTTTTCTGCCATATTTTTTTCTCTGAACACTTTTTAACCCTGCACGGCAGAGTTCTTAATAATTTTCCACTAATTTCAAGGTAGATTCCACCTAATTTGTTTTTGATTTTTGATAAAAAAAACTAGACTGAAATTAATTGTTTCATTTTAATAGATGTAGCCGCATAAGTTCACAACGCTTCACCAACCAAATATTGTATTTTCAAAAATCCCAACTTTCTCCGGTGTAACCAAGGTACCAATGCAATATGTTTATGGGTTAGCATTATTTTTCTAACTAGTCTAATTTTGTCTGCATCAAACTTCTTTTAATCTGAGTTTTACTGATACAGTTCGTGTTTTTTTTTGTCTATTCTACATTCATTTGGTAAGAGTTATTGGATAGGGTTTAGTTTTCTTACAAAACATTTTTAATCCCACCGCATATTTACACCTGCAACAATTCTGAAACATCTGGCCTTTGATAGTCTTGTATATAGATATAGGAAGATGTGGTATGAGTGTTAATGAGACAACTCCCCATGCAAATAACAATTCATAAAAGTAAACGATTATAGGTCAATGTAAGGCATTCAACACGGAGCCTTTGCTCACACCAAACGACAAGCTATGAAGGGCTCCAAAATCACTAGACGTGTAAAACCATTCAAACGGGAAAACCATACAAAATCTATATAAAAAAACGAGAAAAGAGAAACCCTTATAAATTACATAAACAAACGACAACTACTGTACATCAGATTCCTGCTAGATTTGTCTTATATGTTTGTTTTAAATTTTGGTTCATTTAAATGTTTCGGTGTGGTTTCCATTTATGCTGTATACGTTATAATGTAGGGATCAGCTGAAGACATCCTCTGATGCGGGATTTTCTCGATGTGTTACAGACTCATTAGTGGCCTTCTATTTTTCTGCTCTTTGCTCGGGTTGTTGTCTCTTAACACATTCCCCGTATCAAATCTCAATTTTATTCTCAAGTCTCAGTTTATAAATACTCTTAATGTTTTTTAACGAAAAATTATACACTTATTTGCAGGTAGCTTTATATCGGAAAACGGTTGTATTGTTTCATGATAATTATATTTTGCATGATTTTTTTTATTGTGCGCAGGAATTATAGTTCTACCGACATTAGCATCAACTTTCCAACGGCCAAACCATTTTATCTAGTTAGATACAGATTATTACCAGGGTTATCACCATGCCAACACATAAAAGGAATGCATTTTACAGAAACGATTGTCAAGACATATGATGAACACTACAGAGATACAAACAGAGTTTATGGTAGTCCACCGATGCATACTGGAATAACTGATCACACCTTATACTTTTGTTATTATTACAAGAAGCTTTAACTATATCACACTCTGCTGAAAAATACCAAATCCATTGATTACATGCTGTGTTGTTGATAATATCGTCATATTCCAATTTGATACGTTTATATTGTTACCTAAAACTTACTACTCATATCCGCCATGACATACTGTAACCACTGAACATAGTTGGTATTATTGTAGAAACATTAATTTTCGTGGGGTTAAAATTTCGTGGTTTTGTCTCTCTGTAAGATTTCATGGGGATTTAATTTTGTGGTTTCCTTAAACTGGAAGTGGTTTTATATGGAAGTTAAATTTTCGTGGGGGTTTTAATTTCGTGGATATATTCTTTCCACGAAATAAACGAAATTAAATCCTCCACGAAATCGATAGTCCAACTTTACAATTATATATTTTAACCATGACAATCAATGGCCCGAATTTTGCTTTGATATACTATAACCACTGAAAATAGGTGTTATATTTTAACAGACAAATCGATATGATAACCATCGACGATTAGTTCCGTTTGATATCACAGACAATCAACTGCCCCATTTTTTCTTTACATACTATAACTACTATTACCAACAACAATCAATGACTCCCATTGGCCTCTACATTTATTAAATAGCTGACTATATTATTTTACTGTATTACTGGATACATTTGTATTGTTACATACATATTTGTATTGCTGATACATGCTGTAATTGATTAACTCTAACGGTAGTTTATTACTAATAGTAATGATTTTTACTTTTTATTGCTTATAATAAAATGATTTATAACCAGTTGTTCTTTTATTAGATCATCAAAAATCGACTTCCTGCTAAATACATAAAAGAAAATGTGGTATGAGTGCCAATGAGACAACTCTCCACCAAAGTCTAAAAAAGATAAACAATTGAAAACACTTAAACGTTCATATAATTAAGGAAACATTGATTGGTTGTCACCTTTGATCTAGAGGGACATAACGATATCATTTATTCTTCCAATATAAGCGACAATATTTACATTTTATAAATTCACATTTTTTTTTATAATAAAACGCTGGAAAAAGTAGTTATATATGGTATTATTACTTTATTATTCTGTTTTAATGAAGTCAAACAGTGTCATGGCCAGCTTTGAACGGAGCTTCTTGTGGTTTCCATGCCTACCATCATTTTACGTATTGGTGTTTTTTTTTTAATTCGGAAGCTTTTTCGAATAAATTTCAAGAATATATTTTCAATTGGGTTTAAATAAACTCATCATGGATACCAGGACTAAAATTTTACACTTACGCCAAACGCGCGTTTCGTCTACAAAAGACTCATAAGTGACGCTCGAATCAAAAAATGTTTAAAAGGCCAAATAAAATTATACATTTTGTTAATTTTTTCTCGTCCACCTGTTTGTTCTTCACTCTTTTATTCTATTTAAATCCCCATTTGAAAGCGATTGACAGATTTAGTGAGCGTAAAAGCAATATTATCGATAACCGATGACAAACAAGTCGAGGAAAATATTATACAATTACTGGGCGGCCTCAGTGAATATCATTTTTTCAAAAGTCAATAAAACCCCATATTTACCGAAACAAAAGACAGTAATTGTTTTATTCCATATTCCGAGAAAAGAAAATGTATTTAATGACAAAATATATACCAAAACCAATTTTACATGAAACATTTTACCATAATGTTGCATGTAAAAGCGTGTGACGTTTAGAGCGGTGAATAACACTTTCTCAGGTGAATATGCTTTTTTATTCAAAATCCAATTAATATAGAGAAAACTACTAAAATAGTACCAATATGGAATAATCAATATAATTACCAACAATGTATTGCGGTGGTCCACCAGTGGCAGTAATAATATAGAAACAGTTAAAAATGCACTTTAAATATCGGGGCTTTTAAATAAAGCAAATTATTTAAGAGCGATTACTACAAAGAGCTAATTACTACAAAGAGCTAATTACTAACTTGACTTAAGTGATTTTCAGATTAAAAGTTATTTCATGTTTATCATTTTTTTATTACCAAACATGCCAAATGTACCATTTTCTTTCTACAGTACTTGCAAACGTAGGCGTAACTGTTTTAGCGATCAATCAGCGGTCATCGATCAGTAACCGATCAGTCAAGCTCACATCAAATCACGTCAGCAATCCTTCAGACTTATAGTAAAAGTAATTGACTGATCGGACTGATCGGACGGATAGTACCGATTGACCTTGCTGACGGATTGAACTTTAAAATGTCACACGATAAACTAATACAAATTACGGAATTTTAGTTTCGTTTGATTTAATTAAAATGGCGACCCGTGAAATTCGAACGTTCAAGTACAACTGATACATTTTTTTTTATTAATAATTTATCAAAGTTTTATGAATTGAAATGAAAAGAAATGTAAAAAAGATAAAACCTAAATAAAGATATCATCTTTAAAGAATGGTCTTTTTCGTTTTTATTTAGGTTATATATTTACAAACCCGGCGAGTTCTAAAACGGTATCTATATCTTGATTTTGATTTTATTATTTTCCAAAAAAAATCGTGAAAACAAAATGAAAGGATAAGTTATTGAAAATTTTAGTCTATATTTAAAATTTTTGTATCCTCATCAACATAAAATTCTTTAAAAATACTTATCACAATCACGGACTTTCTATATTCCTGTCACAATCGCTTCGATTTAAGATAACAAATTACAAACACAAATTCTGTTTTTTTTAACAAAAATATGAATAATTTTTAAATAATGCGAACACAATTTAAGTATGATTTTTCTGACATTCTTTTAATTCTATGAAAAAACCTATTCTTAACTGTTAAAAGTACAAAAATTCAATGGCGGTCAATAATAGTCAGTAAATTGAAGAAATATTTGCATTTTAGGTAACGCGTACGAAAATTTAGTATCTTTTTCCTTAAAGTAAGCATATTTTATGAAAAACAGCCAATCCTGATGTACATCAAGTACTGAAATCATATGGCGGTTATTGATTTGTATCAAAATAAAGCAATAACTGCATTCTTATACCACAAAAATAAAATATTTTAATTCTCATTATATCTCAATTCTAATTAGAAGACTTGTCTCAAGATGGTTAAAATAACTGATTTTAAATAAAATACTATCATGTTTGATAAAAAGAAGAATGATTTTGGTTATTTTAAACAATGCGAATAAAATTTTAGTATGATTTCTCTGACATTCTTTTAATTTTATAAAAAAAAACACCTATTCTAAACTATAAAAAGAACACAAACCAAATGGTGGTGAATAATTTCCATTTAAATGAAGAAATGATTGCATTCTGGTTCAACAAGATCAAAAGTAAACACATACTTATCCTTCAAATATTCACATTTTATACAAAATTAGTAATAAAAAAAAGCATTTATAACAACTGATTGCAATTGTAGTTACAATATTTTCCAATATGAGAAGAAATATTTGAAATTTAGGCAACGCGTACAAAAATTTAGTATCTTTTTCCTTAAAGTAAACATATTTTATGAGAAACAACCAATTCTGATGAACAAAAGTACTAAAATCACATGGTGGTTAATAATTTGTATCAAAATAAAACAAGAACTGCATTCTTATTGAATAATATTCCACAAAAATAAAAGTTTAAGTATTTCAATTCTTGTTATATATCTCAATTCTAATTAAAAAAACTTGTGTTGAGATGTTGAAATTAACTGATTTTGAAATAAAATAGTATAATTTTAATAAAATCAAGAATAGTTTTTGTAATTTTAAATAATGCGAACAAAATTTTAGTATAATTGTTTTCACATTCTTTTAACTTTATGAAAAAAAACCTATTTCTAAACTGTTTAAAGTAAAAAATTTCAATGGCGGTCAATAATATTCAGTAAATTGAAGAAATATTTGCATTTTAGGCAACGCGTACAAAAACATAGTATCTTTTTCCTTAAGGAGGTAGACCTAGGTTAAGGGAAATAACTCTTAAAATCATCAGTACGTTTATGTCAACCATTTTTTAAGAATATATTCTAAGCTTCTAGGTTACATAGATTATTTTCAATCTGTTTCAGGTAAATGCTTAAAATACATGGATGAACTTTACTTTTACAAACGCTTAACTGATTTAAAGAGTTATCTCCCTGAACCAAGGTCTACCCCCTTAAAGTAAGCATATTTTATGAAGAACAGCCAATCCTGATGTACATAAAATACTGAAATCATATGGCGGTTATTTCAATTTGTATCAAAATAAATTAAAGCAATAACTGCATTCTTATACATTTGGACCACAAAAATAAAACTTTAAGTATTTTAATTCACATTATATCTCAATTCTAATTAGAAGACTTGTCTCAAGATGGTAAAAATAACTGATTTCAAATAAAATACTATTATTTTTGATAAAAAGAAGAAGAATTTTGGTTATTTAAAACAATGCAAATAAAATTTTAGTATGATTTCTCTGACAGTCTTTTAATTTTATAAAAAAAACACCTATTCTAAACTATATAAAGAACAAAAATCACATGGTGGTCAATAATTTCCATTCAAATGAAGTAATGATTGCATTCTGGTTCAACAAGATCAAAAGTAAACACATACTTATCCTTCAAATATTCACATTTTATACAAAATTAGTCATAAACAAGAATGTGTCCAAAGTACACGGATGCCTCACTCGCACTATCCTTTACCATGTTCCATGGACCGTGAAATTGGGTAATAATCTAATTTGGCATTAAAATTAGAAAGATTATACTATAGGGAACATATGTACTAAGTTTCAAGTTGATTGGACTTCAATTTTATCAAAAACGACCTTGACCAAAAACTTTAACCTGAAACTCCCACTTTCATTTTCTATGATTAGTGGACCGTGAAATTGGGGTCAAAAGTCTAATTTGGCTTTAAAATTAGAAAGATCATATCATAAGCAACAAGTTTACTACGTTTCAAGTTGATTGGACTTCAGCTTCATCAAAAACTACCTTGACCAAAAACTTTAACCTGAAACTCCCACTTTCATTTTCTATGTTCAGTGGACCGTGAAATTGGGGTCAAAATTCTAATTTGGCTTAAAATTAGAAAGATCATATCATAAGCAACAAGTGTACTAAGTTTCAAGTTGATTGGACTTCAGCTTCATTAAAAACTACCTTGACCAAAAACTTTAACCTGAAACTCCCACTTTCATTTTCTATGTTCAGTGGACCGTGAAATTGGGGTCAAAATCTAATTTGGCTTTAAAATTAGAAAGATCATATCATAAGCAACAAGTGTACTAAGTTTCAAGTTGATTGGACTTCAGCTTCATCAAAAACTACCTTGACCAAAAACTTTAACCTGAAACTCCCACTTTCATTTTCTATGTTCAGTGGACCGTGAAATTGGGGTCAAAAGTCTAATTTGGCTTTAAAATTCAAAAAAAAGATCATATCATAAGCAACAAGTGTACTAAGTTTTAAGTTGATTGGACTTCAGCTTCATCGAAAACTACCTTGACCAAACACTTTAACCTGAACGGACGGACGAACGGACAGACGAACGAAGCCACAGACGAACGGACGGACGAACGGAGCCACAGACCAGAAAACATAATGCCCCTCTACTATCGTAGGTGGGCATAAAAAGCATTTATAACAACTGATTGCAATTGAAGTTACAATATTTTCCAACATGAGAAGAAATATTTGAATTTTAGGCAATGCGTACGAAAATTAGCATCTTTTTCCTTAAAGTAAACATATTTTATGAGAAACAACCAATTCTGATGAACATTAAGTACTGAAATCTTATTGTGGTTAATAATTTGAATCAAAACAAGCAAGAACTGCATTATAATTCCACAAAAATTAAAGTTTAAGTATTTTAATTCTTGTTATATCTCAATTCTAATTAAAAAACTTGAGTTGAGATGTTGAAAATAACTGATTTCAAATAAAATAGTATAATTTTAATAAAATCAAGAATAGTTTTGGTAATTTCAAGGATTTGTATAGTCTTACTATACAAATCCTTGGTAATTTTAAATAATGCGAACAAAATTTCAGTGTGATTTTTTCTGAAATTCTTTTTATTCTATAAAAAAAAACTATTCTCAACTATTAAAAGAACAAAAATCCAATGGCGGTTAATTATATTCAGTAAAATGAAGAAATATTTGAATTTTAGGCAACGCGTACGAAAATTTAGTATCTTTTTCCTTAAAGTAAACATATTTTATGAGAAACAATCATTCCTGATGAACAAAAAGTACTGAAATCATATGGCGGTTATTATTTTGTATACAAAAAGCAAGAACTGCATTCTTATTCCACAAAAATAAAAGTTTAAGTATTTTAATTCTCATTATATCTTAATTCTATTTATGAGAAGCAATCAATCCTGATGAACAAAACGTACTGAAATCATATGGCGGTTAATAAGTTGTATAAAAAAAGCAAGAACTGCATTCTTATTCCACAAAAATAAAAGTTTAAGTATTTTAATTCTCATTATATCTTAATTCTAATTAGAAGACTTGTCTCAAGATGGTAAAAATAAAAATAGTTTCATTTTTAATGAAATCAAGAATTGTTTTCAAATTGGTAATTTTAAACAATGCAGACATAATTTTGGTATGATTTTCTGACATTCTTTTATTTCTATGAAAAAAACCTATTCTGAGCTATAAAAAGTTCAAAAATCCAATGGTGGTCAATAATTACCATTTTCGTAGGAAGCAGTTTATGTTAACAGAGCTATATAATACAACAAGAATTTGTATAGTAAGTCTTACTATACAAATCCTTGAATACAATTATGTAGTATATGTCTCTGATGTTAACAATATTTAATAAAACACTAATAATCAACACAAACAATTTGACGCTCTAAGCATCTTATACTGTTATACTATTTTCACTTTTTTATTGCAACTAATTTTATTACAAATTAACGTATACATTAAGGTGTCTTCAGGGGCGGATCCAAGATTTTAGATTAGGGGGGGGGGGGGGGGGGGGGGAGGGGGGTCGAAAAGTGAAATTTTCGTCGAGCGGAGCGATGCGAAAAAAATTTTGAGGTATATTTTTCGAAATTATTGAAATATTCTTCTATAGAGGGTGCAATGTAGACATCTTGACAAGCAAAACGTGGTGAGAAATATTTTGTAGTAAAATTAACGAGAAATTTAAGTTTTAAGCTAAAACTGCATAAATCCATCCCTGTCAATCTACAATCACCATAATTACTAGAAATCTGTGAGCTTCTATTCATTGACTCAGCAATACCTAACCTGAACAATATTAGATTTTGAAAACTAAAATTTCTATTTTAGCCAGCGATTTTTAATTGCCTTTTCATATATTTTTTTTAATTATTATTTTTTGTTAATTGTTTTTGAAGGTCGTGGCAAACTTTTTATGAACATTTTTTTACCGCCAACCACTAAAATCAGAATGAGATCCTTACGAAAATATGTTTATTTTCATGGTATCCTTTGTAAAACAGAAGTACAGGTTGGGGCCTTGACCGTTTATGCATGCTTCGGCAAACTTTACAGGTTGCAGGTGAGAAACATATATTGATACATAGATATTAAATAATGATACAAATTAATAAACTAACCTTTGGCTTGAACCAGTATTTGTATTTGTATCTTTCATTAAGAAAGAATCTAACCTGGACTTGACCGTGCAATGACGAAATAGCCAACCCAACCGCGGGTAGGGCACTTTCATTTTTCAATTGTTTAACTACTAAAAGCTTATGATATTTGTCATCAAACGCAGTATTGCGCAAGACACCTGACTAGGACATATATAATTTTTATAGAACTTAAATAAACCGTAGGTCAGTTAATTAGTAATCACGTTGATTCTGTTTTATATACTTCTTTGAACAAGTGCAATGCGACGACATTAATTTTAGTCATCTGTTCAGATACTTTATAAAGCTGAGGACAACCCATGCTTTGCAAATTTTAGGGGGGGGCGCACGCCCGCCACGCCCCCGCCCAAATCCGCCCCTGGTCTTCGTAGAGGTCCGCGTTCATCGAATGTAAACACTGTCGAGTTTAGTTTACATAAGAATTTTAAATATATACGTATCCGTCCGATCCGTGCATAAATTTAATTTACTGATCGATCGCTGACCGTTGTCACGGTAACTCTCACATAGGTTATTTGACTTATCTGACGGATCCTATGGATCACCGATCACCGATCACTCATCGATCAGGCAAACATCCGTCACCGATTATTCACCAATCAGTCAAGTTCACGTCAAACAGTAACGCCTAAGGTTGCAAGTACTGTATATCTATACCAAAAGACAACAGTTATATCCTCTTTCTCTTTTGGATTTAAACAAATACATTCTTAATATATGTTATATATAATGTTTCTTTTTTCTGAAACAAACTTTAGAAACATTATATATAAATTTCATTAAATGGATTGTTTGGTCAATGTTAACCAATCAGCTATTTGCGACCTATGTTTACGTAGGGACTTTCTAAAGTCCCTGGTTTACGTTTACTGTATTAGCTGTATTTTGGCAAAACTTTTAGGAATTTTGGTTCTCAATGCTCTTCAACTTCGTACTTTATTTGGCCTTTTTAACTCTTTTGGATTCGAGCGTCACTGATGAGTCTTTTGAAGACGATACGCGCGTCTGGCGTATATACTAAATTTAGTCCTGGTTTCTATGATGAGTTTATTTACAACCACTTGGTCGATGCCACGGCTGGTGGATATTTATTTCCCCGAGGGTATCACAAGCCCAGTAGGCAGCACTTTTTGTGCTGACATAAATTGTCATTGATATGGTTATATTTAGAAATTTACTATTTACAAATTTTTAAATTTTTTGAAATACTAAGGCTGTTCTACCGCAGGCATAGACTACTTTAGCTGTATTTAGGCAAAACTTTTAGGAATTTGGGTTCTCAATCCTCTTTAACTTCGTACTTTATTTGGCCTCTAACTTATTTAGATTCGAGCGTCACTGGTGAGTCTTTTGTAGACGAAACGCGCGTCTGGCGTATATACTAAATTTAGTCCTGGTATCTATGATGAGTTTATTTACAACCACTAGGTCGATGCCACTGCTGGTGGAGATTTATTTCCCCGAGAGTATCACAAGCCCAGTATTCAGCACTCTTTGTGCTGACATAAATTGTCATTGATATGGTTATATTTATAAATTTACTATTTACAAATGTTTGAATTTTTTGCTATACTAAGGAATTCTACCTCAGGCATAGATTACCTTAGCTGTATTTTGGCAAAACTTTTAGGAATTTTGGTTCTCAATGCTCTTCAACTTCGTACTTTATTTGGCCTTTTTGACTTTTTTGGATTCGAGCGTCACTGATGTAGACGAAACGCGCATCTGGCGTATATACTTAATTTAGTCCTGGTATCTATGATGAGTTTATTTACCGCATATTCCCTCCCCCTTTTCTTTTGAATATTATTAGTTTTATTATTTAACAAAATGATAGATTAAAATATTCATATCTGTTTTTTCAAATAACATCTTGCACTGTACAACGCTGTAAGTGTATATATGCTAGTATCTTATTACAATCCTATCAACATCAGATATAACCAATTGAATAAACAGCTATCCCTCCTTTTTATGGGCTTACTGTAAAATTTCTGTTTCCCCCTACAAAGTTTTGTCTGAATATACACAAACATTAACTGTAACTTCAACTTACTGTACTGCAGGTATTTGAAAGTTTAATTCAGTCTAAGTTAAACTTTATAATAAACGAAAATACAGTTTATCACTGGCAGGTATTTCCACACAACATGGAGCCAAAATGCACATTTGAAAATTATCAAATAATCTTCTAATAATTGTTTACTATATCTCAAGCTGAAAACACAGCCAGATCCAAGCATTTTTATAACAGTGATTGAAACCTCAACTGCTATCGAACTGCTGGCATAACTGTTGTCCCGACTGCTATATGGAATGCTAAGATAAATGCTACGACAAATGATAAAATGAATGCTAAATATATAAGACGAATGCTAAGAAAACGTGAAACGAGAAAAGTTGATCAAACTGCTATTAAATTGAATGCTTAGAATGCACATTAAAAAAAAACCCGCTTTTTTAAACGTAGCATAGGAAAATAATAGGTAATATACCAGGCCACCAACGAATATTGTCTTCAATATGGAATATACATATACCAAAACTTAACAAAACGAAAAAAGCCACAATGCCATATTGAAAGATCCAGTATATAGACTAGTTATATATACGAGTCTAAATTGAAAACTACGTTCAAACCTATGATTGTGTTGGATAAAAACCGCAATTTTTATACGTGTGCATGTAAAACAAATTTCGTTGTAGAAGGGTCTAAATACAGCACAAACAACATTTTCCAAAAGACCAAAAAAGTGAAGAAGTATATTTAAACAAAACGCATTTGACTAACAGGTCGATTAACTGATGTTCTTTAACCCTGCTGACTGCCATTGGCGATTGCCAAATAAAATTGATCACAGGATGTGACAAAATGGATCTTAATATAAATTTAATATTAAACAGAAAACAAGTAACTTGTGGCCACGATGTTATGCCACAAACATAAGGTGTTAAATTTTTTTTTGTTCACCAGATCCGGATTTCGACTATAAATGTCTCTTTAGTGATGTTAGGGATCGAAACGGTATTTGGAAGGCCATATAAAAGGTACCCTCATTTTTAGATAGACTCTTGAATTTTAAGTGGCCAATATAGGATGAACGGATCATATAAACCGGAGGGAAAATATGATACAAGCCCAAACGAAAAAATATAAACGAGTCTAAATTGAAAACTACTTTCAAACCTATGATTGTGTTGGATAAAAACCGCAATTTTTATACGTGTGCATGTAAAACAAATTTCGTTGCAGAAGGGTCTATATACAGCACAAACAACATTATCCAAAAATCCAAAAAAGTGAAGAAGTATATTTAAACAAAACGCATTTGACTAACAGGTCGAACAACTGATGTTCTTTAACCCTGCTGACTGCCATTGGCGACTGCTAAATAAAATTGATCAAAAGATGTAACAAAATGGATCTTAATATAAATTTAATACTAAACAGAAAACAAGTAACTTGTGGGCACGATGTTATGCAACAAACATAAGGTGTTGATATTTTTTTTATATATACAAATGTATATATATTGAAAACAAAGTACTTAATCTATTGACTGTGAAGACAATAACAATGAAAACCTAGGAGTAAACAAAGACTCACAAAACCAAAGGACATTTACATCAACAGTTATGAATAATAAATAAGAAACAACACGAGCTCAACTAAAAACCAGAAGTGAAATCAGGTGCTCATAACAGCCAATCAGCTCATGATGGCGACCGTAAAATTTCTTAAGTGATGACCTTAATTTGATTGATTCATAGCCCTGTCTTAGCAAGTTTTGAGATATCAGTATTCCTCGTTCAACAAAATCAACGTACTTTGAGCTAGTTGTAGAGCAACGTATCAAATGAGAAACATTTACTCCATATGCTGATGCCGCTGGGATGTTGCTACACAGAAATGGAAAATCGACTATAGGAAAATTATGATCATCGCCTTTGTCATAAATTTTGGTATTCAAGCTTCCATCAGTAGTCATTTCGAGAAAAAGGTCTAAATATGAAGCAGATTTATCTGTGTCGGTAGTTTCTTTAATTTCAATTTCACTTGGATATATTAAATGTAAGTTATCACTGAATCTATTAGTAGTATTATTACGAGACAGTACATTATCATTATACCGAAAGGTGAAATTAAAAGACTGGGCTTATTTCTTTTCTCCTTTCTGAACAAGCCCTTGGATAAATTCTGCCTCATAGGAATACAAAAACAAATCTACAAGTAGAGGTGCGCAATTGGTATCAATTGGGATTTCAATAGTCTGTTGGAAGACCAAACCTCTAAATTCAACAAATTTGTCGTCAATTAAAAGGTCCAGCATTGCAGTGATATCCTCTTCGGTGTATTCATTGCACGACTCTGTATGATTTTTCACAAAGTAAGCTGAATTCCTGCCCAAAACTAGATATTAAAACGTCTAGTGCCCTTTTTGATAAAGAAACATAAGCTGACGAGTTCTTTCAGTCGCGCTGTAAGTTTAGTAAGTTTAGTATGTTGAATAGTGATATAAACAGTTGAAAAATCAAAGGTTTTAATGTTGGTACAATGTTTAAATGATTGCGATTGTAAATTCACCAATAACTCTTTCAAATTTTTCAGTATCAACATCTGATTAACACCTCTTCTTGAATATGCCATTTCGGAATATTTCTGAAGTCCTTCTTTGACTGCAGTGACTATGGAAGTAAGAACTTTAGAAAGGGATTCAGTGGAACACTTGGAAGAACCTGCAATATACCTTTCCTTTATAAGGATTCTTGTGAAGCTTAGGAAGCCATACATGCTATTGTACACTCTGAAAATGGTCACTTTTCTTTTATGATTCCCATTTACAACTTCATTGATAGTATATCTTGATGTACAAAAACATATTCAAGCGTAGTTTTATCGTTTCTAGTGAATTTTCATTTGTAGGTTGTTTATTTAACATACAGCTCCTAAGTTTCTACAGATATACATATATGGCTGCCAAGTTGAAAGGCTGGAGCTTTGAGGATGACGATGAATCAAAAGAAGCTCTTCGGAAGGACTGAATCTGTGAGGACTATATTCCGATGATTTGAAGCAGAAATATTGCCAATTATGCAGTTTATACACAGATGTAATACAAAAACAATACCATGGTCCATCGTATTTACGGTTCTGTGTAGCTAAGTCATAAGCATACTACATATTTTTTTTATTTGTGTCCATGACTGGTGTGCGGTTCATCAATTAAGTAATTTAACATATACTAAGTATGCTGACAATCACTGGGCAAGGTTGTATGTACAAAGTATAACGTCAGATCTTAAAACCGCTGTCGAGTATGCTTTTATCACAAATCCAAGGGATATATCACGAGATATAATAGATAAAGTACCAAACAAATTTATTTTTAAACCAAACCATATGTCTGATGGATTAGTAATTATAGAAGTAAATAAAGTAACTAAATGCACATCAGCCTATTACAGAAATTGCCCATCGTATAACTGAATAATTTGTTTTACAATCAGGGGTCGAATTTAAGCTTTTTAGTGTACTGGCCAGCCGGACTAGTGGACTTAAAATCTACTGGTCCGGCTGAAAATTTACTTGGTCCTGCAAAAATGACATTCATTTGATAACCACTTTAAGATACGACAGATGTTTAATTTTATTTTCCTCAGCTGCTTTCCTCTTCTTTATTCCAGTAGATTTTTGTGCTGTTCTGTTTGTTCATGAGCCAAATAAAATCTATGTCTACTCTTGGATACTTATCGAAGGAAGATTTTATTTAAGACAGTATGATATCATTTGCATAATAATCAAATATGTTTACTCCAGGTGGAGGCAATAAATTAACCAAAATGCGTCAGAATTTGGATCAGTTGATGGCAAATCGCAGAATTTTTCAAGTATACCCATTTGCTGTGATCGAATACCTCATCCTGACACAAAAGCAGAAGGGAAGTTTGGTTTTCATGGCTAAAGAAGAAATGAAAAGTCTAGAAAAGAAATCCCAATCAGTGTTCAGGTTCTCTAGCTTTGTTTTTTGACAAAAAGTGTCCAGTTTCATTTTACAGCTTTTATATGTAAACGTTCTTTTTCATCTGGTTAAAAAAAGGGGATTCTCTTCGTTTCATATTTGCTTAAAAAGATCGTACTGTTTGGACCAAATATCTTGAAGTTTATATACATATCTTACCTACTTCTGAATCAACAATTTCCTTAAAAGAGTACATTTTGTACAATTCTGACGACTCTTCTAGAAATGGAGTTGAAACTCGTTCATAACTTTAGAAAGCCTTTTTAGTTTTTCGAAGAAATCCGTTTGTGTTTTCGTAGAGTCTTCATGTCGTCGTACATAATATTTGTTGTACAATGTGAAACCACTGAATCTTTCAAATTAATCTACCAGTCTACTGACTTCTGCTCCATCTACTAGTACCATCCATCGTCTCGAAAGGATCTTTGATTAAACGTATGGTACCAGCATCGCCGTTCACGACTCATTATTCTGTGTTTGTGCCTGATCAATATAAGTAATCAACTTGCTGGTCTTACGTACAGTTAAAATTACCATTTACAAATTTCATTGCAACCTGTTGGTGATGTTTGTGAAGGAAATCGATATCTTTCAGAATTTACACGGTCAAGACATAGATTGGAATCATGCTTGATATGGACTGTTTGTAAAGTACGATATATGTCTCGTCATATGAGAATACTACTGAAGGCACATGAAGTTCGTAATTCATAATTGAACGCCAGAAATTAAACGGTTGTCGATATAACTCTTTATTAATGTTTGTTGCGTAGTTAGTTATAAACTGTTTTATTACTTTTGCACGAAATCAAAATGTTCTTCATAAAGTTCTTCAACGGAATGTTATTAAAACATAATGGGTTATTTTCATTTACCCAAATGCTTAAAAACGATAGATTCTTAGAAGTAAAGTTTAAAATATTGAAAGTTTTAGGGACATCACTATGGTAAATATTTGAGAATACCTGGGCCCGTATGTATAAAATCACATAAGTTAAGCAATCCAATTGTAGTACTAATTCATTGTTGGACATGTAGAAAAATATGCACATCGTGCTTATGCCTCAAACGGTTATATATACACATGTATATGTATATTTATTTTTATCGTGTACTCAATCAACATATCCTGTAAATAATTGGCGTCAGGACAAGTCTTATCACCGAAGAAATATATTTTTTTATGGGAACCAAGGTTCAAATCAACCAAGTCATCCGAACCAGTAAAACCAGTGACTAGTAAATACTGCTTATCTGTGAAGTATTGTCTTTCAGAGTAAGACAAAATAAAATTTGACTCGTGTACAAGATTGGAACTTGTTGGAATTTTTCTTACGTACTGTGGAATTGTAAAATAGCACGTTATAAATACGGTGAAGTTTTATGTTCTGGTACATTACATTAAGGATAATATTCACATTACATTATTAAGCTACCGATATGCGTTTAATTTTGCCAATAGGCGTAAAACACCTTCCATATATCATCTTACGTAAGGTAGATCATAAGTAAATATTTTTTGAGACAGAATTTTCTTATAATTAGCCAAAATGAAGATTTTACTATGCTCTTTTCAAATATATAATAAAAGGTATGGGTCACCGTGCTATTTTTCAAGCTATGAGTCGTTGAAAATTGGCTAAATTTGGTTAGATTGTTCATGGCAAAACACATTTGTGTGAATAAAAAAAAATTTATGAGATAGAATTTTGAAATAAATTGTGAAAAGATAGTTTGTGTGATATATTTTAAGAAAATAAAAAGAAAAAATGGTGTCACCGAACTTGTTTTCTTGCTACAAGTAAAAAGAATTTTTTTTTTTATCAATCTAGTATAAATTTTTGACTTAAAGAGTTATCTTCCCTTAAATGGCCCATTTGAAAAAAATGATTCTAACAGCAAAAAAAAAAAAAATGGTATTTGTTTAGATATTTTGAATTATACAATAAATTACCAAGTTTTCTTCATATTTTTAAACAGTTTAACCTTTAAATTGCAAATCTGTCTTCAAATTTGCAGATTTAGGCAAATAACTCGACCGATTTTTTAACCGTGATTGTACAATCCAAGATGGCGGTATACCAAGTTTTCTTCTTAACACATCTTTTCAAAACACACTCTCTCTAATTTTATCGAATAACGAATACTTTATTTCTCATAAAAATACCTGATGAAAAAAATTCACCATTAAATTATCTGAACAATTATAGTGACAAGCTAGTGATTTACATATTGAAATATTATAAAATGTGTAAGTATATGTTAATCCCATAGGAGCAATACATTGTACACGTCCGAGACGTCAAATAAGCACGTAGAAAATAGCTTGCCTGGAGTTCATGATAATCAGTATATATTATTCAATATCATTAGATAAAAAAAAAATAAAGTGCCAATGACACGGAGTTCAAATGTCGTGTATGTGAGTAACTACAGTGTATCAGTAATCGGATGGCTTTCAATAATGAGCGAAAAATTCACCTCATAGAAGTTGAAGTTTTTCATGTCAATCAACGAAAATCTATTCGACATAAATGACCATTTTAACATCGCTCTTGATAAGAAAAATATATATGAACAACAGCTTTAGAGGAAGAGATAATTTTACACTTTTGAATTACTTTGTAAAATATAATTTGTAGCAAAAACTCAATATGTGATAATCTCATATATAATTAAATGATTAAATATTGATAACAAGATATCATAGATAGGTGAAAAATACCAGAGGATCATTTGTCCTAAAAACACATTACCCCCTTGTAATTATTTTTTTTCTCCCTAACAACGCCATGAACCAAAAACAAACAAACAAGAATTGACAAAAAATATCATAGAAAACCAAATATTGACAAACACGAACCCGTTGAAAATGCGAGGAGGGTTCTCGTGCTCTCCGGAAGGGTAAGCAGATTCTGTACCACATGTACTTATTTTGGCAGTTTTTGTATTTTGAACTTGATGTAAGAAGTTTGAAGCCATATTGCTAAATGAATGATGCAAGACGAAATTCTGAGACTGATCTCTGACAGACTGATGACTTACAAAGGTTGTTATTTAGTAGATCTAATAGAGTCTACAAAAGACTCATCAGTGACGCTCGAATCCAAAAAAGTTAAAAAGGCCTAATAAAGTACGAAGAGCATTCCATTTACAACTTCTTTGAGAGTATTATTTTTGAGAGTTGTACATAATGTGCAATAACAAAGTCATGACTAGTTTTATTGTCTTTTTTTAATTTTTATTAGCAAATCTCTGTTTGTCATATAACTCGTTCAGTTCCTTCTGATATACACTCCTGGTTTTCAAGTGGTTGGGTTGGAGCATTGCTGATGACGATGCGGAGGTTGTTTTTTTTAACATACAGCTCCTAGGTTTCTACAGATATACATATATGGCTGTCAAGTTGATAGGTTGGAGCTTTGCGATGACGATGAATCAAAAGAAGCTCTTCGGAAGGACTGAATCTGTAAAGGCTATATTCCGATGAATTGACGCAGAAATATTGCTTATTATGCAATTTATACACAGATGTACAACAAAAAGAATAAAATGGTCCATCGTGTTTACGATTCTGTGTAGCTTAGGCATAAGCATACTACACATTATCTTTATTTGTGTCCATCACTGGTGTGCGGATCATCAATAAAATAATTTAACATATACCAAATATACTGACAAGCACTGGGCAAGATTGTATGTACAAAGTGTAACGCCAGATCTCAAAACCGCTGTCGAGTATACTGTTGTCACAAAAGCAAAGGATATATCACAAGATATTATAAGTAAATTACCAAATAAATATATAATTAAACCGAACCATATGTCTAGAGGATTTGCAATTATTGAAGCAAATAAAGTAACTAAAAAACACATCAGTCTATTACAGAAATTGCCCATCGTGTAACGGAATAGATTTGTTACAATGCTTGCAGAAGATATTCGATCTATGGTTACAAATTGTGTTCAACCCTGGAAAAGAAAAATACTACTAGTATATTCCACCTAAATGTATGTTTGAGGAGTATCTAGGCTCTAGTGGGGTTCCTATGGACTATAGAGTGTTCACATTTCATGGTAAAGCCTATTTCATTCAGGTTGCCGAAACAAAAGATTGACGTCATACTCACGACTTTTTCACTCCAAAATGGAAGCGGATTCAGATGAGGGAGGTACCAGAAATATATCCCATTAACTCTTTAGTTAAACAGCCTCCATTCTTTCATGAAATGTTGGGACACGCAGAAATCTTATCTCAGCCATTTATCATGATGCGTAATGATTTCTTTGCTTTTGATGACCAGTATTATTTTGCTGAATTCACTCCATCACATCATGGCTGTAATGGCAGATTTATTCCATCAGTTATAGAGAATTATTTTATTTTGGTTATAAACAATCCGTCTGAGTATTCTGACCCGGAAGTTATATTACAGTTGAAGTAATAGTACATTACATATAATGTTGTTATCACGCGCGATGAAAAACTGATAATTATATAATAATATATAGGAATAACTGTTGTTCTCTTGATTTTAAAATGGTCATCGCACAGCATATAGACAATCGAACATCAACAAAATATTTTCAATATTTGAATAAGTTTTGGATTTTTAAAAATTGTGGCTTCATTATAGTACACAAGAGACATTAATTGTCAGAATGCACATCTGGTGCAGTATAATTGGTACCGTTTATATAATTGTATTTTAACTATCACAAAGCGGCCACAATAATCAAATTTCAGAATGATCCTTGCACTATAATATCCTCGTCGTACCACCGAGTACTACATATATAAAAAAGAAGATGTAGTATGATTGCCAAGGAGACAACTTTCCGCAAAAGACCAAATGACACAGAAATTAACAATTATAGGTCACCGTAGAGCCTTTTACATTGAGCAAAGCCCATACCTGATATTCAGCTATAAAAGGACCCGAAATGACGATGTAAACAATTCAACCGAGAAATCTAACGGCCAAATTTATATAAAAAAATTATCGAAAAACAAATATATAACACATTAACAAACGACAACCATTGAATAATAGGCTCCTATGCAGAGTAAGCATTATTTTTGCTAAATAAAGAAGACAAAGAAGCAAGGTAACAATAATTCTAATGTAATTATTTTGCAACAATTGTTCTGATTGGATAACAGCAAGCGTAAAATTCTCTATCTCCTTGTCTGTAACTAAGGAAGCCGACATTTTGAATTTCGGAATGTATTGACATGTTATTTCTACAATAATAAACAAAAAACTCACTTGTTGCGCCTAAAAATCTTCTATTTATCAAATTTTATTACATTCTGAAGCGGCAAAGAAGCCAGAAAACGCCCGGTGTTTATGTTTGATTCCGGAAGCATACATATGACGTCACCTAGTGTAGGGACCAAAGAACATAACATCTTTTCGCGGAATTTTCTTTAATGAACATTTTACACCGAAATAATGATTGAAATTTAATTATAAACTTGTTTTGCATTAGAATAGAGATAACTGTATTGTATTTGAAGCTTTAAGGACGTCCATCGGTAGTTTTACACTCGCAAATACCCGTTAACCTGTCTCCGCTCCGCGTCGCCAGGTAAACTAAATTTGCGACAGTAAAACTACCGATGGACGTCTTAAAGCTTCAAATACAATACAGTTATCTCTTAATCATTGGTAGGAACAATATTCTACACATGCAAACATCTCCGAAAACCATAACTAAGGACCAACACGAATCAATTAAAAAAACTACTCATCTGCTAATGAAAGGTAAGCAGTTCCTGGTGCATTAATTGCATATCAATCATGCAGTCTAATATCTGGTGACAAGTGATTGTCAAATTTATATTCGATAAATGGAAGAAGAGAGTATGGCTATAAACTATTGAGAAATATTAAATGTACCATACGTTCCTTTGATGTTAAAATATATCTATTCCAATGGTGGTTTTAATTTCATAAAGGTATAAATGTATACATTTAAATTGAATGAGAGGCCTACGACCCGGATTTGAACGAGTTGTGTGATATACTATTGAATGATAGCTAATATAAAATCCTTTAAATACTCATTAAATTCAAAAATGCAGAAACTAGTCAATAAATGTATGTTATTGTTAAATTTAATGTTACGATTTAATTTAAACTTAATTCAAAGGCTAAACATTTAACATATATGTTTAAATGATGACACTGTTCATCGTGAATGAGCAAATTACTCATCTTAAATCACCGAAACAGTCTGATATATAATTAAGACTGTACCACCATTTTATTAAGATGTATGACCAGATATTAGATAGGCACTTTAGTTATTTAGACACGATGCAGCATTTGTTATCGAATAGTTCGTTTCTAGAAATGTAGCATTAGCGTTAGTATTTGTTGCACTTCAGTGTTTCTGTTGTTCCTTGGGTTTTCTCTTATAGTTGATGTGTTTCAACCGGTTTTATCTTGTAACCAAGATTTGTTTGCTCTGAATCAATTGATGACTTTTGAACAGCGGTATACTACTGATGCCTTTAAATATATTAAATACCTTAATAAATAAGGGTAGCATCTTTATAGAGCCCTTGCCTACAGAACCTACCTTTTAACCTTCGCGATGTGAACATGCAATTACTCTTTCACATTGGACGAATCAACAATCAATTAAGCAAATAAACTTAGTATAACGCTTCATCTGAAGAAGTATGATATTGTGTTTTCAATATTTTATAGGTACTAGGACACATTCGTGATAACGCGGGTCAGTAACTGAATTAAAGTGTATAACTATGTGTAAGCCTTATTCTAGCCTGGATTTGTAATATTGGTGCACAGTTTTCTCTGTTTTCGAAATCTTTCTGTTTGAACCCGTCGACCTGGAACTATTCGTAACATTATTTTTTTGGAAAATAAAAGGGCCTGGAATTGATTAGTTTTTAATCAACAGCATTGTCCTATATTATTTATAAAAAAAGGTTGAATTATTTGATTCGCTGTTTTACGTTATGCCGGCTTACAAATTGGAAACTGTACCTATACGTCTTATTTTAAGTCTAGATTTTTAGTAGTCGTATTGTCATCTTATAAAGTCATACGTATTAGAATACTACAATAGGAAACAATGTGACAATGATTGAATTAAGTAGTGCCAACCCTGTGATTATGATCCGTGTATATAGTAAATCCTAAATACACTGTTTGGTGGTGCGTCTGTAAGATATGAGGTAAACGGTAACAGGTGAATATACTATTGGTTTCGGTATCGGATTCGACCCGGAACTTGTAATTATTGGCAATATTACCACTGGGTCGATGCCTCTGCTGGTGGACTATTAGTCCCGAGGGTATCACCAGCCCAGTAGCCAGTACTTCGGTACTGGCATGAAAATACGGATTTTTTGAGTTATTAAAATTTACTGTTACAAAATGATGGAAATTATTATAAATTAAGGAATGTATCTCCCTCATGCAAAGCTTTGATTCCTTTCACGGATTTGACTATACTTTTTTGACCTTTTGGATTAAAGCTCTTTATCTTTTATATAAGCTTTGGATCTAAAATATTTCGGCCACGAGCATCACTGAAGAGACATGTATTGTCAAAATGCGCATCTGGTGCAACAAAATTGGTACCGTTAATTTTATTAATTATGTGGAAACAAAAGTGTCTGGAGTGGTTTAATTTTAATCAACACCATTGCCCTATATTAAATATATATAGAGTTGAATTCTTTGATTTGTCGTTTTAACTCCTTGTCGGTGAAAAATTGGACCTAGTTATTTTAATATTATAGATAAAATCTTTAATAAAATTGAGAATGGAAATGGGGAATGTGTCAAAGAGACAACAACCCGACCATAGAACAGACTATTTATGAACTCTTTACACTAAATCGATGTGATGTGTAACGATTATTACTATGTCTGAGATACATAATTTATTTTTATTAGTTATTGGCTTAGAAATAGCTTGCACAGTAGTAAATTCGTCGTTTTGAAATATATTCAATGTCGTGCAAGTTCGTCCATTGTAAAATTCTCTGACGGGGGCTAGTCAAATTTACGGAATTGATAAAATAACGTGCGTAACGTATCAATATCCTTAGAGCTCAAACTTCTTACACATAATACAAACTCATCTCTACCACCAAAATGGTCTAATTTTAAGATCTTGTTATTAATATTTATATGTAAATAAAGACAACAGTAGTATACCGTTGTTCGAAATCATAAATCGATATAGAAAAAACAAATCCGGGTTACACACTTAAATTGAGAAAAAATACATCAAATATAAAAGGATAACAACGAATCCACAAAAACACTAAAATGCAACACACCCAGAAACTAACTATAAGATAACAATAGCCATTTTCCTGACTTGGTAAGGACATTTTACGAAAAAATAGTGGGTTGAATCTAGTTTTGTAAGAAAGAGCTTAACCCGTACATATTTTGCTACAAATGTAATTTGCAAAGATTTTACTTTGTGTTGAATATCTTTTTTTTGGAATAGGTGCTGCTCATATATATATAATATTGTTTTTTATTATTAAAAGATATGATAAATTTCTAAGCACGCCAATTTAGAAGGTTGATAACGTTAAAGTGATATCACAAATGACATTTTTAAGAAGGTTAAATCTATAAGAAAAAGCATGTACTAAGTCAGAAACATGACAGTTGTTAATAATTATATATTCGTTCGATGTGTTTGAGCTTTTGATTTTGCTATAAAATTAAAAACATTCAGTTTTGAATTTTCCATGGGGTTCGGTAAATTTGTTGTTTTACTGTCTGCTGTTAAGTTTCCACTTAAAAACCAATTACATCATTTATGAATAAAATTAAGATGATTTCAAAGCTTAAATCAATAAACAATATGCAATATCAGGGGCCAAATACAAGCTCTAATGATACCTTCTCCTTTCTTTTGTTGTTGTGAATTTGAGGTTTATTTCAGAAAATTGTTTTTTTAGCCGCCAATTTCATACATGTTTTCACTAGTTCATTAGTAATTTTGAATGGCTCCAACTTTACTCTACCTGAGGCTCATTTTGACAATAAACTTTCTCCAGTGATGCTGGAGACCAAAATAATTTTAAAATTCATTTGAAATTCTTAAAATGATCAAAATAATGAAACGGTTATAATCCGAATAAGACAAAGGGTATAGCAAAAGTACGACAAGGGATAAGAACTATCAGGTATAAGTTTCGTTCATTGTTTTATTCATAAAATTTATATATTTGTCATATTTTTAAAATACTTGACTTCATATTGCCCAAACTAATCTCAATTATGTACATAAAGGAAACTATAGTATACTGCTTTTCAATAGTCATTTTAGTGATAAAAATCCGGGCTACAAACTGAAACCTAGAGAAACACATCAGTAATCAGAGAATAACAACAGAACAACGTTAACGAAAACGACAACCACCATAGAAACTATTTGATAACAACTTCGATATTCCTTACTTGGCACCTGACATTTTAAGAAAAAGTGGTGAGTTGATCCTGGTTTTATAGCAAAGTTAAAATAGTTAAACCGTTTTTTCGTGCATGATAATAAAGGTGTATTTCTCATTCTAAACGAAAAAAACGTAAAATAAAAATAACGTACAATGTACTGCAAGGCAAATTTAAATAAGGGAAGTCGATAAAAACTGACATAATATAACGCTATCAATGAACGGAATAAGTAAATAAAACAACTGTCATATTCCCATATATTGTATATATTGCAGATTTTTTAATACAAAATTGCTCAGCTTGTGGTAAAAGCATGACATTTAGGATAGTAGTAGTATATGTCGTGGAGAACATTTGTAGCTATGGACCCACTCTGAAAGTCGAAATTGGCGGAAGAGGCTGCCATTTTAAAATGGGGGTCGTTTGATCTCTATAAAATAATTAATATAGTTTTATCGACAATTTTGGCCAAATTTAAAGCATATTGTATTGAATGTTTCTAACACATGTTATGATAATGAAACTTTATCTGAGACCCAAAAGATTGGGATAATATCATTGATTTTCAAAAAAATGACCCTTTGTCCTTAGATAATTACCGTCCAATTACTTTGTTGAATACTGATGTAAAACTTATTACATATACCTTAGCACAAAGACTAAAAAAAATCTTACCCCTAATTATACATAGAGATCAAAATGGTTACGTTAAAAATCGATATATAGGATTCAACGTACGCCAAATTCAAGATATTATAGATTATGCTGAAAACTTTAATATTGATGGAGCTATACTATTTATTGATTTTTCTAAAGCATTCGATTCACTCGAATGGGACTTCATGCTGGAAACATTAAAAAAATTTGGATTTAACAAGTCTTTTCAAAAGTGGGTCAAAACACTTTATTGTGATATAAAAGGATGTATTTTAAATAACGGGTGGATTTCTGAAACCTTCAGGATTCAACGGGGAATTCGACAAGGATGTCCTTTAAGCGCGTTACTGTTTGTTTTATCTGTTGAAATACTGGCTTGTAGAATAAGAGATAATAATGATCTGAAAGGGATACAAATAAAAATTGATAAAAAAACTCATAGCCTAAAAATCTCACAGCTAGCAGATGATACAACTCTCTTTTTAAGATCTAAAAATGAAATAAAACATGCACTTAATTTAATAGAAACTTTTGGATCTTTTTCAGGACTTAAACTCAATAGAAACAAAACAGAAGGTATATGGTTAGGCAAACAAAAACACTGCAAAGACAAATTTGAAAGTATAAATTGGAAAGATAAGGTGAAAAGTCTTGGCATTTATTTTGGCCTTAACAAAAAAGAATGTGAAACACTTAATATAGATAGACAGTTTGAAAAATCAGAAAAGATACTAAATGATTGGAAGAAAAGAAAACTGAGTATGATAGGAAAAATAACTATAATTAAAACACTAGTTATTCCCAATATAACATATGTTGCTTCATTGATAAATCTAAGCAGTGAAATTATAAGTCAATTTAAAAAAATCTTATTTAATTTTTTATGGGAGGGTGGTAGCGAGAAAGTTAAACGCTCAGTGTTAAGAAAAGATTACATTGAAGGGGGATCAAAAATGACAGATATTGATGCATACATTGAAGCTATTAAAATAAATTGGGTTAAAAGATTAACTGATGAAACTTGCACTAACTGGAAAATCATACCTACTTTTTATCTTAGAGAGTTTGGGGAAAATAATTTAATATTTAAAATGAATCTTAATTCTCATAAGTCACTAGAAAACCTTAAAAACTTACCTACATTTTACTTTGAAATTTTGAAATGTTGGATTAAAAATGGAGGAGGGAAGACAAAAGTACCTGATAATTATAGGGAAATAAGAAAGCAAGTTATTTGGGGAAACCAATATATAAAAACATGTGGCAAAAGTTTATATTATATCATTAGGTAAAGGAAAACATAATTTTTGTTAATGATGTTATTGATGATAAAGGAGAAATTTCTCATAAAATATTAGATAAACTTAAAAAGAAACAAAATTGGATCGCTGAATTAATTTCTCTTCGAAAAGCTTTACCCAAAATTTGGATCCAAAAATTAAAGAGCAATATATCAAAACATACTAAAATCAACATAACACAAGACATTAAAATGTTTTGTAATGGATTGTATTACAATCTAGATAAAATTAAGTTTAAAGAAATTTATAATATTATAATCAGGTCAAATAAAGAGCTCCCAGTAGGTGTTTGCTCATGGAAAAAACAACTTTCAGGCGAAAATGTCATATATTTCATTAAGAAAAATCTATCTTTTACCTTTCTTTTTTTAAAAGATAATAGATTAAAAATGTTTAGATGGAAACTACTGCATAATATTTTAGCTATTAACCATAATCTGTATCGCTGGAAGGTAATTAATAGTGAAAACTGTGAGCTATGTTTCAAATCTGATAGCTATAATCATTTTTTCTTTGAATGCACATGGGTAAAAAATTATTGGAAATTATTACACCAAATATTTATGGATCTTAATATTGGTCAACATGTTTTTTGTCTGAAAAATCTTGTAACAGGGTACAAAATTGAAGATGTGGAATATTATGTACTTAATCATATTATAACAATTGTTTGCTTTGTGATTTATAAATGCTTCTATTTATCAGAAAAGAGAACCAAATATGTGAATATGATGTCAGTCCTAAAAAACGAAATTGATACACACATTTTATATCATCCGGAAAATTCCTTTTTGAGAAAACTTCAAAGAAAAATTTTAGAAATTTGATTCTCTGTCTGTCTTGTTTACATTTGATTGACCTAGATTTTTGAGAATCACAAAATTTCATTGAAACGAAAAGAAGGAAAATTTCTAAACAAAATTGCTCTTTACATGTTTAATTTTTTGTTTGAATATCAGATATATTATATTATTCAATGTTAAGTGTATTTGAATGCTAAGATACTATCTAAAAAACAATCATAATTCGATTATACTGACCTCTTGATCGAT
Organism: Mytilus edulis; assembly: GCA_019925275.1. Classification (NCBI taxonomy): domain Eukaryota; kingdom Metazoa; phylum Mollusca; class Bivalvia; order Mytilida; family Mytilidae; genus Mytilus; species Mytilus edulis. The sequence continues at coordinate 71,170,804 of CM034357.1, forward strand.
CTGATCGAAACCATGCTCTCTCACTGTCGATTAATCAGAAACTAAAAGCTAAACAAAAAACGGTCAAAGTTCCGTTTTCTTTTCATTGTTAAGTAAAGTAATGCACACATGTTGTAGACAGCTATTACTCTGTAAATTGTAACTAACACGCAATACTATGTAGAATTATAAAAAGTTTGCCAATGAAATCCCCTGGTTTTATTGGTAATTAACCATACAGGGCAGAACCTTAGTGCCATTGTTGTAACGTTAAGGGGATTTGTTAACAACTATTATAGTGAAATAAAGTATCTGAAGTTGAAAAAAAAAAAAAAAATAATAATTAAAAAGATGTCATGAAAATAATATTAGAGAAAATATTGACATGATACCTGGTTAATAAAATAACAAAGCTAATTCCAATTGTCTTGTTGAACAACTTTTTTTGGAAATATTCCCCATATTAAATGGCGGCCAGAATATGTAGTCATTATTCAATAAAAAGTTAAAAAAAATGCATTGTCAAAGATATACAAATGTATTTGTTTCAGCTATATAAACAGGAAACAATGCGAGCCTATCCCCCATCCCCGAGATATTCTTCTGTTTTGTACAGGGTACAAATTGCTTTATATTTTCCGGCATGCAATGTACATTTATTGTTTTTATTCAAAAGGTCACACCCAGCACTAGAAACTTTAGTTGTTGAAATCTGAATCATTGTCTCTAAAGTTCAAAAGTAATCATCATAGTTAAAACGCGGACCACTAAGAGGATAATAAAATGAACTGTTACGCTACAAGCAATATTCGTGCCACCACGTGTTCATCATAGAATAACAGGAGAATTTTATTTTACAAGTACAAATAAAGCAAGAAAATATTTGTATACCTGTCATTTATAATATATAGTTGGCTGATTACAGGATAATTCGTTTTGTTGATATTTTTCATTTGAAACAATTTTCAAAAACCTTAAATGCAGACATAATGGGTTTCATATCATACAAGTAATGTTATAAGAACATCAACTTCTCAAATGTTCTCAATTGACGTTAAAAATATCTCACAATAAATTAAATGTACATGTTTTGTCAAGCCACACTCTGTCTATCATATTCTATCACATTGTCCTCCACATTTACAAAGAATAGTACAACATAATACTGCCTTTACACATTTGCATTTCCTCAGTAACCGTGTTCACTTTGACTAATTAGTTAAGCGCTTGATGCAGGAAGTTATATTTATATAGTCATTTGGTATATTCATCACAGGTGACAAGGACTGAATGAGGGATATGGAGCTGCAGCAGCACTTCAGAATCACAAGGCAAAATGGCACAAATCCTGTCAAACAAATTTTCAGACCTCAAAATATTTTATCAGAAAAAGGGAAAACATACTTCGACGCTGAAGATAAGATGCCAATTGAAAGAAAACAATAAGTAACAAGACACTGTAAAGTGATACTGAATCAACAACAAAAAAATGACTGCATTGTATTTTTTCTGTGGTGATGTATCTGAAGATCTCCATGATACATCGACATTTTCAAATCGACAAAAATATGGCATGACTGTGCACCTGTACTATAAGACATATTCCCTTAGCCAAAGTAAGAGCTGGAGATGTCAAATCACTATTATCCTGCTTGATGATTGATAAAACTTGACAACATAGCAAAAAGGCAGATTAAAGACTTGGAAAGAAAGCCAGGAATCTTTTATCCTTGGAGTTGTGCTTTCCAAAGTAATAACATACATTGACGGCACCCGGTCTGGAAGAGGTATTATCAATCTCCAAGTTTGCAGATCACGCTAATTAAATTGTACAGTAAACGCCTGGAACAACTCGGAGTTATCATTAAGGAACTGATACAACGTATCTAACAAAATGGGAATGTAGCTGCCATAGTATATCTGCAACCATACAAGCAAGATAAATAAGTCTTTTGATTTTCAACAAAGGTATACTAGTAAGTGAAGCACTGAAACAGACCTCATCATAAAAGGGTAAAAATGGAGGCATCACCATAGCCATTGCAGGCAAAATCTATATGCTTGATACTAAGAATAGCTTTACAGTGACCCTTAATAACAGTCAGTTCAACAGACAAAAGTTTCCTTCGTAAGCATGATACAGGATGGCCAAACATCAAGACACAGTCCAGTAATATCGTGGCACTTACCATTTCTCAGCTATAATAGTTCAATTGTGCAACTCGTCGTCAAAAGGATACAACTGCCAGTTATCAGTTCTCAGATAGAGAGTAAGATGTCTCAAAGATTGTGGAACTGATTCATTTTGAAAGCGTACATTGCATGTCCATGTAAACATTTTTATAGTAGCAAGCCTAACTCTAGTTTCTAGTTTCTTTGACTATGAAGAGACCGTCACCATCACAACTAAACGACATGGCCTGTTTCAGAACTTGCGTCTTTCTCCGGATTCGATGAGAATCTAGAGAAAGACGCAACCTTTCATGTGTGCTTGCATATCATCTAATAGTATGACAGCTAGTATTCATTTTTTCAGAAGTGTTGTATTAATTATTCCTTTCATGACAACTAATATTTACTAAGAACGTTTACTGTACAATTTACCGATATCATAAATTTCAAATATTAAAACAATATCTGTTCCAGACTGTGAGCCGTTACTGTTTTCTATCATTTTGGCAAGCCCCATTCCATGGATAACAGATTATTGACTTTCTTTCTATGGCTTGAATTATGTCTAATTGCCTTGTCGTGCAGTTTAAACAAACATATAGCATGATATCTGCACCTAAAATATTAATCTCAAGCACTAAGTCTGTCTAAAAGAACAATAATTAGTAGTTCATGTGACTGTCACATACTCCATTGTCGATCATAATTGTCGATGCTTCATGATGATAGTCATACATCTCATCACAAAGAAAGAAAAAAAAAATTCCCTGCAATCATTGTTCTTGTTGATTCATCACAACTGTGGGTGGTTATTTTACTGGTATTTTCAATCCGTGACTCATCTTAGACTTTTTTCGTTTTTCCTTACAAAATACATTTTGATCTTAAGATTTGCTTTGACAGGATTAGTACCTGTTGCCTTGTGATTATCCCATTACATGGCCTTCATCAACTTGGAACAGTTGTATGCTTACAAAAAATGACTGATTACCATCTCAAATGGCTATGACTGCTCTTTTTGTATTTGCTTGGCATTGTAAACCCTCACGTTACGGACTTCTTTCCAGTCTATTTATTTTTTAGTTTTTTTCCAGCTTCAGTGATTTTAATACCAACGTGTTTTTCCTTTTCAACATACAGTGGTCATAACTCATATTGTATATACGCATTTTTTTGTGGTGAAAAAGTAACTCAGCCCTACATGCTAAACTGCAATTAAAAGAATTTATGTATTTGTGAAGATACATTTATTTTTAACATATGCATGCCTTTTTTAGCGCTTGGTGAATACATTGTATATTCTTTTTGAAATTCTAAGGCTTTTCTACCTCAGGCATAGATTACCTTAGCTGTATTTGGCAAAACTTTTAGGAATTTTGGTCCTCAATGCTCTTCAACTTCGTAATTTATTTGGCCCTTTCAAACTTTTTTGGATTTGGGCGTCACTGATGAGTCTTTTGTGGACGACACGCGCGCCTGGCGTATATACAAAAAATAGTCCTGGTATCTATGATGAGTTTATTTCCTATATGAATAGCAGCAGTAATAAATAAATGATTAGCACAACTAGTTGTAAATGCATATAAAACTTAGTATTAATTCAAATAACAATTTAGGATAGCGAATAATGATTTATTGGGAATTTACGTTTCCAAAATGGCCACCATTCAAGATGGCCACTAATTACTTCAATAGTCTTCAGTTGATAGTCCTTGTCATAAGAAATACGACAGGTTTTCAAAATTGGTAAAGTAATATATTTTATATATTTTTCTAATAATTTTTATTATTTTTTTGGACATAATCAAAATGGCCGCCCAGAGCCGCCCTTGTAATTTTCTGAATTGGGTCTATAGCTATAAATGTTAGTTATGACCTCAACTAACACTCTGCAAAGTTTGATGCTTTTACCACAATCTGAACAATTGTTTCACAAATGAACTGGACTAAATACACTATGTATGTATTCATTCATTGATTCATTCTTATAACTATCTTAACCTAGCACATGTATGACAGTTGTTAACAGTTCCGTTTTAACAAAATTGGGTAAGCAGCCCAAACAGACAGACTAGGTTAATGTGATAATGACATATTTTTAAATATACATCACAGACAAAAATCAAAACCAACTGAATGGGCGATTTAATTTAACAACGGCGCAAAAACATCAATATGCAGTTTATTGTAAATCTTAAATTTGACATTTAACACCAATATCAAAAAAGTGGTTGTCGTTGATAGTACTTAGTATTAATTATACACTTTCTCGATAAATAAATTAAAACCTTTAAACAATTGATATTTAATTAGACAACAATTTTGAAAAAAAATTGTGATTACGTCTTTTTGGAATGCACTTAACTTGTCTTCTAAAAGACAAATGGGGCTTGAGTTTGAATCTATAGTGGTAGATTATAGATTTGTATAATCATGGTTTATAGACGAGTTGATTATTTCCAGCTGTTAAATGGTGCTGATGACATTTCTTAACCCGTTACTCGACAATAAATATCGGTTGAAAGATCACAAAAAATATAGATAGATAAAGTTGCGTGCTTGCAGTTTTACAATATAAGTGTCACGTGAAACACAAGTTGAATCACAGTCTTAGTAAATGCTCCTTGTGGCAACAGCTTTTAAAACTTATTCTCAAAACACTGTTTATATAAGTTATGCCTCCAAGTAAAAAACGGAATTCGACGAAACGGATATTACGTTTCAAGCCATATAGTACCGAAATTGTTGTTACAAAAACTAATTCTGAGAAAAAAAAACCGAGATGGTGGACGAACTGTCTTAAATTGGTTATAAAGTGCCTACGAATCTAACTTTAAACGTGTTTAATCTCTGTATACAGAAAACATTGGTTACAAAAGTGATGACCTCGTAGTAACCATCGAAAATACTTTAGGTGCAACAGACAGATTTTCATCTGATACTCAAACTGCTTCAACAGAGACTCAAAACCGTGAAAGCATTGACAATACTTCTTCTGCCACGGAAAATGTTAACACTAATATATTGGTGGCTGCTTTTAACACTATGTCACAATGTGTGAACGGCATTCAGAAATCCGTCGAAACCCTGATGACAGAGAAGTTGTATGATAATAGCAAACCATATAATCTACATCAATGGTACAATTCCAGCAATACGGCACCGTCGTTACAAAACACACCGGATGCGTTACATCATGGATTAAATAGAACAGCAGTTCGTTCTGATGATTTTTCTAATGTAGACATAGTTTCTACAGGATTACAGAAACAAATAATACAGGGTAAGGACATTAACTTAGCTTCTCTCCTTATTCCTAGTTTCGAGAGTCCCCAGTCACATACCATTTTGGCAGACGGTATGGAAATTAACTTTGAGAATAAGCCAGACCCACGCTTAAATCGACAACTAACAATTCAGGAATTCATAAAAGCTTTCTGAACTTTCAAGCGTGTAATGACATCTGCTTTTCTAGGTAGGAGATTTGAATAAAATTGAGAATGGAAATGGGGAATGTGTCAAAGAGACAACAACCCGACCACAGAAAAGACAACAACAGAAGGTCACCAACAGGTCTTCAATGTAGCGAGTAATTTTCGCACCCGGCAGTGTCCTTCAGCTGGCCCCTAAACAAATATATACTAGTTTAGTGATAATGAATGCCAAACCAAACTCCAAATTATACACAAGAAACTAAAAAATAAAAATAATACAAAACTAACCAAGGCCAGAGGCTCCTGACTTGGGTCAGGCGCAAAAATACGGCGGGCGTGTCTGGCTGTATTAAAGACGGTCGATGCCTTTTCTTACACATGTGATCCGATTGTCGTAACTATGATCATAGCGTAATCGCCTGTCATCGTAAATCTACGCATAACGATAGCGAGAAAAAGAGAACGAATCACGCTTTCAAAAACACAGCTGCTAAGACTAGTACTCCTGCACCAAAGCCAACCTTCGGTTCCGAAAAATGATTGCCAAATATTAACTTCCCACAACATACTACTACTCCGACTAATGTAAAAGTATTACAAAACGAACTTAGACATCACAGTGACAAATCTTTTGTTTATTATTAATGCAATGGTTTAAAATATGGTTTTGACACTAAAGTGTATGTAACTAGTTTACCAACCCTTGAATGTCGTAATAATTTGTCTGCACAATCGCAACCAAACGTAGTAAATGAATTGTTAAGAAAGGAGTGTGAAAATGTGAAAATCGGTTATACCTGCAATATGATTCCGCTTGTCCCAAGCAAAGAACCTCATGTTATATGTCAGTTTGGCATGGTCAAGACGTTTGGTTGAACGCCTTGACCATTTTAATAAAAACGGGGTTTGTTTATTTGTTCGGGGAATGTTAGTTTGGTTAAGTTAGCATACTTTTAAGGGAGTTATCTCTCCTTAACCAATTATTGGGTTATGTGTAATGCGGATTGCAGTCCGTATTTAAAATGTATATTAGTTTGGCTGTTGATTTGTTCTCTTGATTTATTATCTTGATTTATTCTCTTGATTTATTATCTTGATTTATTCCCTTGATTTATTGTTACAATAGATATACATGTGTAATGAAATATAGAACTTTATTAATTTGAGAAAAATAGATATTTTTGATGCCAGGGTAAAGCATATGTTTTTAAAGGGTTTTGGTTCATTTATTTGTTTTCGAGATAAGTGTGATGCGTTTTTTTCTGAATAAGTATACATTTTTGTTTAAGGGAACAGCACGTCTCCGTGTTCTGGATTGTTTCGCTATGTTTAAGACCCACTATAAAAATATTGGGCTGTTTTCTGCTCTTTAGTCGGGTTTTCGTCTCTTTAAAACATTCCTCGTTTTCATTTTCAATCTGAAATCATATGTGTAAGATAATTTTCACTTGTTTATCAAATTTAAATTACGAAATAGATTCAACTTCTTTTTTACTAGTAGTAATCAGTTCCGTGAAGTGAAATACATATTAAGTATAATATACATATGTTTATTTTTAATTTCTCACTCATAAAACCGGATTAAAATTTATTTGATCATGTTTGAATTGCTTGAGCAACCATTTGTATGGTTTTATAAATTATCGTGATCGTCTTTCCCTTTACATATAAGCATCGTACACCCAGTGAAAATATGAAATATACACTTGAATATATCAGGTAAGACAACAAAACTTATGATTTTAATTTTTCATCCTAACCATCAACTCTTACAAATCTTCGTATTTTTACATTTAAAGTATGAAGGATATCGGAAATGTTATTTAATGTAATGTTCGATTTTTAGATTTTTTCTGTGTTAGTATTTTATTCTCTTTTTTGCTGTATAGTCATTTATATACGGTTTCATTACTTTTTAAACGAATTTACGTTTTCTATCAAAATGTCCTTCATGAAGGATTATAAAAAAAAGAGTTTATGAATTTACTCAAAGTACAAAACTTTTAGATATTCAAATTTTAAGGTACACCACCATAAACGACTTGGTTGACCATTCCAGAATAACTATCACACAGATGGTTTAGTGTACGATTATTTTCAAGGTGTACTCAATTTTCATTTCCTTTCTTAGTTAGTAACTTGACATTGATATTAGGATAAATCTTGTCACCCCAGATTTACATTTCACGAGAATCCGAGTGCAAATCAAAGTCATGAGTGCCTGTATACTGAATAATAGACTTACGTTCACTATCAATATTCCTTTGTTACGAACGTTCCACGTAAATGTGCACATTGGTATCTATAGGAACAGAGACTTCCTGTTGAAAATTACGCCCATCATTCAAATAAAACAAATGCCGTACATAAAGGTGGAAAATGATAATGTCAAACTCAAAGGGGGTTATTCTGTTAGTTTCTTTCCAAGTTCGATTTGTCTTTATATAAAACCAGATTATTGTAAGCAGCATATGTTTGTTTTTGGAGTAGTCACCCACACGTAAACAATGAAAGGTTTTTCTGTCAATCTAAAATTCTTTTAGGAACGTTGATGTAGAAGAAAATAAAGCAATTAGCTAATATCTGTCAATAGCTATTTTTTTTTTATGTATTAACAGTTACAAAGGTTGCTCCGTTCAATTAATTATAGAAAATACCATTCCGAAAATGTCGGTTTTCTGTCCATTCGAAGTAGTTTCATCGTAGTGTCCACGTTCGAGAGGGTGTAGGTATTTTATTTTCTTCCCCTGTTAGTGTTGCATTTCGGAGTGATACTAAGCAAAGTAAGAATAAGGTTGGAACATGGTAACATGCTCTAACTTTGGACTGATGCATTTTAAAATAACACGTTTAAACTCCTGTGAAGCATTTTGTTCTAGTATAAAACACTAATATTACATTAACAAGCTCGTGTCCCGTATTTGCCAATTGACGTAAAACACCATCCATATTTCATGTATCATTTTAAAGATAATTCAAACGAATAAAAAGAAGTCAATTGTATATCATTTTATATGAAGTTCTTCATTCCCTATCTAGAGCATTACACCTATATTACTTGTATAAAAAGTCATATGGGATGTTTATACACTAGTGATTTGGTATTAAATCTAGCTTGTAAAAGTAATTTAACACATCTTATCAAAACAAACTCTCAATGCTTTTACCTGATGAAATAAATTCACCATGAAATTCACTGAACAGTTACAATGACACGTTAGTGATTTACATATATTGAAATATAAAGTGTGTGATCTATATCACACAGGGACAATACAAGTCCGACACGACAAAAAGACCCCGATAAAACAGCGCTTATGTAAAAAAAGTAAATAGCTATGGTCATGTGAAGTGCAGTATATTCAGCATGTTATTCGATATAATTAAATAAAAGCATAAAAGTTTTGATATGATTTCAATTAAATTGAATTCAAATAACGTATATGTGAGTAACTACAGTGTATCAGTAATCGCACGGCCTTCAATAATGAGCAAAACCTTCCCCTCATGGAAATGGAAGTTGTTTATGTTAAGCAACACCATCATGTCTTACAAATATTTGTAACAGATGTGTAAAATAATTTTTGTTAGCAATAACTTGGTGTGTGTTAATCTCTTGTATAATTGAATTAAAAATTAATTACAAAATACCAGAGAGGTGAAAGATTTCAACTCATAAATAGTAGAAAATGAACTGACAACGCATTGCTAAAAAGACCAACAGACACACTATAGTACACACAATAAACATAGAAACTAAAGACTGAGCAACACAGTAGTGTTAGCCGATTCTGCTCCACTTGTTTTTTTTTGCATTTTAGTATTATGCACTTGATGTAGCCATATTGCAATGATGTAATACATTGTTCAGAGACTGATGTCCGACAGACTAAAGACCTACACAGCTACTTTTACATAGGTTCTATTTCTGTACCAAAAATCTGTAGTACTGGAAATCTACTTTTAATATTCAGTACTATTTTGTTACTTTAAAATTATTGTAATATTTAGGTACCTGTATTTTACAGTACTTGATTTGTACTTGAAATTTAAGTACTACAGATTTTTAGTTGCACGGTTACATTTTCAGCATTTTGAAAGTTTGTCTGTTTCAAATCTCATAAAGTTATGATGTTCAAACATGGAATACTGTGATCATTGTTGGTATTATTACTGTATCGATAATTTAAGTACAAATCAAGTACTGGAAAATACAAGTACATAAATAGTGCAATAATTCTAAAGTAAAGAAACAGTACTAAATATTAAAAGTAAATTTTCATTACTACAGATTTTAAGTACAGAAATAGTTCCTATGCAAAATTAGCTGTGTACGAAGGATGTTATTTAGCAGATCTATTATACTTTATGATTCGAAATACAAGGTGTCTAAAGGGCCGGCATAATCATTCCTTCTGCTTTCTACTATCTACAGCGACAACCATTTGACGTATATATGAACACACAATTTGTATCACAATTAGCAGCAGATCAATGTATGTTAACCAGGCAGTTAAGATGAACAAGAAAAACGCTTCACTAAACGTAGAATAGGGAAAGGTAACGCTGATTACAATGCCACCAACGGGTCTTGTCTGTAACATAATATAAAACACAACAAAATTAAAAAAGCAGTATGCCAAACTGAAATTTCAGTTCTCGATCATAAAGTACTAAATTTATTGACTATGAAGCCATGAATGCTATTTTACATTTTTAATGTCAGTAATTTTCTTTCCTTTTTTCCATTGACAACTTCATTGATGGTATAACATAATGTAAAATAACTTTATGAGTAGTTTTATTTTCATTTGTAGGTCTCTATTTGTCATATAGCTCATATAGTTCCTGCAGATATACACCCCTGGCTTTCAAGTTGTTAGGTTGGAGCTTTGCTTATATGGAGATGAATCCGAATAAGCTCTTCGGAAAGACTGAATCTTTAAGGGCTATTGTCGGGTGATATGACGCAGAATTATTGCTAATTATGCAATTTACACACAGATGTACAACAAAAAGAATAAAATGGTCCATCGTATTTACGGTTCTGTGTAGTTTAGTAATAAGCATACTACATATTTTCTTTATTTGTGTCCATCACTGGTGTGCGGATCATCAATTGAGTAATTTAACATATACTAAGTATGCTGACAAGCACTGGGCAAGATTGTATGTACAAAGAGTAACACCAGATCTCAAAACTGCTGTCGAGTATGCTTATGTCACAAATTCAAAGGATATATCACAAGATATAATAAGTAAATTACCAAACAAATTTATATTGAAACCAAACCATATGTCTGGGGGATTAGCAATTATTGAAGCAAATAAAGTAACTAAATGCACATCAGCCTATTACCGAAATTGCCCATCGTGTAACGGAATAGATTTGTTACAATGCTTGCAGAAGATATGCGATCTTTGGTTACAAATTGTTTTCAACCCTGGAAAAGAAAAATATTACCAGTATATACCACCTAAATGTATGTTTGAGGAGTACCTAGGATCGAGTGGGTTTCCTATGGACTATAGAGTGTTCACATTCCATGGTAAACCCTATTTTGTTCAGGTTGACGAAAAAAAAGATGGACGTCATACACATGACTTTTTCACGCCAAAATGGAAGCGGATTCATATGAGGGAGGTACCAGAAATATATCACATAAACTCTTTAGCCAAACAGCCTCGGTTCTTTCATGAAATGTTGCGACACGCAGAAATTTTATCTCAGCCATTTATCATGATGCGTATGGATTTCTTTGCTTTTGATGACCAATACTTTTTTGCAGAATTCACTCCATCACATCATGGCTGTAAAGGCAGATTTATTCCTTCCGCCATAGAGAATTATTTTAATTTGGTTATAGACAACCCGTCTGAGTATTCTGACCCGGAAGTTATATTACGGTTGAAATAAAAGTAAATCAAATATAAATGTTGTTACAAAGTAACCACGTTTTCACTCGTTATGATCCTCGTAGTACCAGTGAGTCTTATAAATATGTTTAAATAAACTCCTCATAGATATCAGGATTAAATTTTGTAATTATACGCCAGACGCGCGTTTTGTCTACAAAAGACACATCGGTGACGCTCGAATCCAAAAAAGTTTAAAAGGCCGAATCAAGTACGAAGTTGAAGAGCATTTAGGACCAAAATTCAAAAAAGGTTTGCCAAATACAGCCAAGGTAATCTATTCCTGAGGGTTAAAGGTAGAGTAAACATTATTCGTCTTAATTGCAACATCAATAAAGTTTAAAGTGGTTAAATGTCATAGTTTGTTTGAAAATTTTGAATACATATATATGATACAGGCATTTTCTAATTTAGACATTTTGTAAAATGACTGAATTTTCAGGCAATTTATAAAATGCCTAAACTTGACAGGCATTATACAAAATGACTAAAAATGCCTAGTCATTTTATAAAATGACTGAAATTTAGAAGCAAAATTCAACAAATTGCCTGTTCAATTTCAGGCAATTTGTATAAGAAGGACATTGACAAAAGTGGACAAACACACAATGTCTTGCAAAGAAAATAAATAATGGTTCCGTAGAATTAATTTATTTTTCAAAATCCATCTGGGAAGATTTGTTTGTCATATGATATATACTTTTTGGTGAAACTACGTAAAGTTCGTACTCACATTGTAATTCAGATACCAGTAGTGAATTAATGATTATTTTGTCAAAATTGCAGAAAGACAAATTGTTCTGTCAATAGAACAAAATTAACAATAGAATTTTTAGAAATTCTAGATTCAAAACAGTAGAGCGAAAAAATTTGTAGACAAAAAGATTTTTTTTTTATTGACTGATTGCTGAAGAGTTCTTAACGTGCAAAAAGTTTTGCATTTGAATAAAATATGTCAATAAATTAAATGTTCCCTTTCAAAAATAATGAGAATTTTAAATTTGTACATCCACATCGAAACAAACCGCCCTCTACAATATGGTTTTCGCCATACAAGGCTGTGTTTTTTGTGATGCAAAAACATGGTTGACAGTGTCATGGAATACTTTTTCAATCAATATAGCCTATTGCAAATTGTGGCTACGTTTAAACTTATATGGTCCACTATATAAAGTGGAGAAAATTTTGGTTAAAGATTACATTTTTTTTTAAATTGAATATAAAGGGCATTAACTCCATAAGGGGTCAATTGACAATTTTGGTCATATTGTCTTATTTGTAGATTGTAATTTTCTGAACGTTATTGCTGTTTACAGTTTATCTCCTATAGTTTTTTTGGGATAATTCAGCAAAGTTTGTTCTTCATAATTAAAACTCTTCTTTTTTAATTCAGTTTTTTATTAACATTTCTTTCTATAAAACCATTTCAGGCATTTTGTAAAATGCCTTTCTATTTTATTTCTATTTAGAAAAATTAGTCATTATCTATAATGCCTGAATCTAGCAGTCATTTTAGAAAATGCCTAAAATTTTCAGGCATTTTACAAAATGCCTAAAAGAAAACGCCTGTAACATATATATCATAATATTTATGGAAAACAAAATTTAATTAAATAGTCAAAAAAATGAAATATGGTTTTAAATTCCATTTTGAATTAAGATGGCTCATGCATTTATGTTGACCATCAAAGTCAAATTACAACTAAATGTTGTCTGCTTTTGAATTTCTTTGTAGTTTTATCAGAATATTGGACAAACTTATATGAAATTAGAGTTAATATCAGAAGTGTTCAATCAATGAACAAAATGCTTTCATGGCATACTCGTATATCATAAGAGCTCAATCTCACAAACACTGGAAAGCAAATTCCTTTAAAAAGTAAACAGTTAACAAAATAAAACACTTGGTTATAAAAAACTTGTTATATAGATGATACTATTAATCACAATAAACAAATGTACGGAGCCCTGTTGGTCTCACACAGCTTATAAAGTGTCTTTTGAAGTTCTGCACTGAAGATGTGTAAAGTCTAGCGCTGGAGATGTTTGCATGCTTTTCCCATAGGGTTCTATATTAATCTATGTTCGACTGTAGCACCCATCTTGGATTTCCGATCTGCACCAAAAAAATAAAATTTACATCTCCAGCGCTTGACTTTACATCTCCAGCGCTTGACTTCACATCTCCAGCGCTTGACTTTACATCTCCAGCGCTTGACTTTACATATCCAGCGCCAGACTTTACATCTCCAGCGCTTGACTTTACATCTCCAGCGCTTGACTTTACATATCTAGCGCCAGACTTTACATCTCCAGCGCTTGACTTTACATCTCCAGCGCTTGACTTTACATATCAAGCGCCAGACTTTACATCTCCAGCGCTGGACTTTACATCTCCAGCGCTAGACTTTACATCTCCAGCGCGTGACTTTAGATCTCCAGCGCTGGACTTTACATCTCCAGCGCTAGACTTTACATCTCCAGCGCTTGATTTTACATCTCTAGCGTTGACTTTACATCTTCAGCGCCAGACTTTACATCTCCAGCGCTTGATTTTACATCTTCAGCGCTAGACTTTACATCTCTAGCGCTTGATTTAACATATTCAGCACTTGACTTTCCATCTCCAGGGCTAGACTTTGCATATCTCCAGCGCTAGATTTTACACATCTCCAGCGCTAGACTTTACATCCCCAGCGCTTGACTTGAAATCTTCAGCGCTGGACTTTACATCTCCAGCGCTAGACTTTACATCTCTAGCGCTAGACTTTACAACTCCAGCGCTAGACTTTACACATCTTCAGCGCAGGACTTTAAAATACACTTTATAATCTGTGTAAGACCAACAGGGCTCCGTACAAATGTAAGTCCCATCATCATGATCATAGTGAATACTAGTTTCGTGATTTTTCCTTCAAGCTTTTACATTTTCATATTCTGTATTAAATAATATTTTTGTATATATACACAAGATTTGTAATCAGCACGTAATCATATGAATGTGGCTTTACCAGATACACCAGGTAGGCAACTAGTTCTAGGAACAATATTGCTGGCATCAAACATAACAAATATCATTCATAAAGATGAATGCTGATTTTGCAAAATAAAAAAAAAAGTTTTTGTAAGAATCATAATTATTTTTTCAAGGTTAATTGACGCATTGACAAGATTTTCTTTATCAGAGTACATACAAAAATCCATTAAATTTTTTGGCAAACAAACCACCTTCTAGTATCACCATTTTGAGGAACACCATATTGAACTTGTCAGTGAGATGAAATACCAAAACACAACAATATAAAGTGAAACTGTGAGCCTACTAATAATATTTCGGTAAACAGGAAGTTGTTGAGTGATGAATCCGAAAACGCATCACACGCTATAGCTGACTTATATTAAGCTTAAAACCAAATTTTAGAAATCCTCGTATTGTAGTTCATGAGAAAAATGCGACAAAAAAAAATCATCGGGCGGACGGAACTACTGACGGATAGACAGACAGGGGTAAAACAGTATAACCCCACTATTTTTAACGGGGTATAACAAGGAATATATAATGCCAAAGTTATCGCAAAGACAGAAAAACAAAGGACGTAGTCTGTTGACGTAGTTATTGGACCAATTTACACTCTGAGATCGGTCACTGTACTTTTGCTGCTTTCGTATAACAACGTCATTACTAGTATAAGACTAACACGATGATAAGTAACACATTCATTCGTAGGAATCTTTTTTTATGTCTCTCTAGTTCATCGAGCTTTTAACGATTCTGCGTATTTATAAATACAGTACTTTTAAATCTTTGAGTTGTGAGAGTCGCCAATGAAGCTTAATTCAGAAAAGTGCTTTTTCCTATATCTATTCGTAAGAACTAAATTTATAAAGGGATATTCTTATTTTTACAGATAATCTGACGTAGAATTCTTGGTAATTATGCACAATGTACACAGATTCAAATGTACAGCAAAGACAATAAAGTTGTTCGTCGTATTTACTTTTCTGTGTAGCTTAGTCATTATCAAACTTTATATTTCTAACGTTGGTGTCCATCACTGGTGTGCAGATCAGCAATTAAGAAATTTAGCATATAATAAGTATGCTGACAAGCATTTGGCAAGATTGTATGTACAAAGAGTAACGCCAGATCTACCGCTATCGAGTATGCTGTTGTCACACAGTCAAAAGATATATAGCAAGATATTATAAGTAAATTATCCAAACAAATATAATTTAAACCGATTAATTTAATAAATTTAGTAATAAATGAAAACTGATGGAAGTTATGATTACATTGTTACAAAGTATTCTATTTCAAAACCATTTTATCAGATACCTTGCGTTAACATTCAAGCGCGTTCTTCACCATTAAATAATTTGGCACTTTAATATTCCTAATACCTGAATTAACAGAAAACGTATTTGTACTAGGAGAGATTAAAACTTGATATACGGTTCTAACGTTTTTCATTGATGAATAAATAAATACTTACGGTAGGTTAACTGAGTGACAAAGCAAAACCAAAGCATAATGTACCTTCATATTTACTGAAATTCATAAGATTAACTTTTAAAAGCAACTACTCAGACTTCTGTGAAATATTTGTCAACACGATTTGATAACAACATCTTCGTATAATACCATCTTTTGTTAGTACCGTTGTGTAAAGTTTTAGACTTCTATAAGTGTTTCCTTATCTGCACAGTATCTCTATTGTAGACGATCCGGTACATAGTAAATTTGCTGGTTGGTCCGTTTTATGGACTTCTATATATTATAAGTTACATGGTGCTTTTGTGACCTAATACGATAAATTTGGGGTCAGTAAATTCTATATGGGATGAGAGCGAAGATATATCGTATAATACTGGCGTCACACATTAGCGTATAACTCTGACGTACGGCGGGCGTGGTAAAAAATGACGTACGCTGCCAATACGCTAGTAATTTTGGATGCATTGAACCTGTCAATCATATCTGTATCGTGTGTACAGCGAGTTTTAGGCGTGTATTGGACGTACGAGAAGCGTACCTAAGCGTTTATCGGGCATTCAAGTAATGTATGTTGGCGTATGTCTGGCGTTTGTCTAACATACTGTAAATTCAGAATGCGAGGTTTTTATTATTGCGAAAAATGAGACTGACTTGTAAACGCATTAAATTAATATTTTGAAATATTTTATATGAATTTAACAGGATTTTTCTTAAAATCGTAAAAATTAAAATCGCATTTAAGTCTAAAATGACAAAATTTCTGAATTTACAGTAGATGGAATCCACGCTACGAAGAAAACAAAAGTCTCTTGGACGTATTTGAGACGCGTCCCCGACGTATCTGGTACGATAACCCGTACTTTTGGCTAGTCTGGGACATTTAGTTATTGGGTGCGTATTACAAACATACACGCATACGTTTAAGTTATAGTCGAACGATCTTGAAGCGTATATACAACGTGCCCTAAACGTGCCCTAAACGTGTCTCAAACTTATCTGTAGCGTTTTCAACGCGCTTGTAGCGTATATGTTACGTGCGTGTAGCGTACAGGTAAACGCATGGCAAACGCTTGAGCTGGATGAAAATTTTTATGCTGCATAAAACTTTTATGGAGTTATAGCGTTCACCAAGCTTATATCTTTGCATTTCAACTTACTTCAAACTTATGCAACGCGCGTTTAACGATATCTTAGCGTTCCTCTAGCATGCAACTAACGTATACGGACTTTGTCTATTTTCTCTGTACGTATGGTGCACGCCGGTCTTTTCGCAAATGTGAGACGCCGGCATAAAAGCACTCCATAATGAAACGTCCCAGACACGACAAAAGCACGGATTATTGTTCCAGATGCGACTGGGACGCGTCTCAAATACGTTCAAGGGACGTTTTTTCCTTCATAGCGTGCATTCCATCTACGTTGGACAAAGCCAGACTTACGCCAACATACATTACTTGAACGCCCGACACACGCTTATGTACAATTCTCGTACGCCAAATACACGCTGAAGATATGATTGACAAGTTGAATGCATTCAAAATTACTAGCGTATTGGCAGCGTACATGATGTTTTAGCACGCCCGGCATACGTCGGAGCTATACGCTGATGTGTGACGCCGGTATTAATCAGATAAAAAAACACCATCTCAAATTATTTCAAATTAGAGAAAAATAGGGACTTTCTCAAAAAAGGTAGGTGTTTAGTTCAAGGAAATTAATATCATTGATTGATTGATTGTTGGTTGCTTAACGTCCAGTGGCAAATATTTCATGCATATTCAGGACGAGAACAAGTTCACAATAAATACAATAGGTAGGTTGTTGTAATAGAGGCCATCTAGGATGATGGTTGGGGAAATTTGGACTGCCACTGGAAAATGAGGATATATTGGATAGGGACAGAAATTTTGCCTTGCAACAGGCCACCTACGGACCCCTCAAAGAGTTGTTGCAAGGGTTCTTAACGTGCAAAGAGCGTGGCATTCTCTTTACACGAGGCATCGGATTTAACGTCCCCTTCTGACGGACGTGACTGCGAACTTGATACATCCCGCACAGCCAAACGGACGCCCCACTTCAGCAAGCGTTTTACTGCCGGTCGGGAGAAGACCAAGCGACCATATTTCTATACCCCAGTCACCCTTGTGATATAAGTTCTAAAGAAGCTGGATTATATAGGATCATTATTATTCAAGATTTCTGCCTCTAACTAATATTCCATCATTTCCAGTGGCAGTCTTTCCAGTGGCAGTCCAAATATCCCCGACCAACACACCGGATGACCTCTATCATTACAAGACCTACCTTTTGTGATTATTTTTAACTTGTTCTCGTCCTGAACATGCATGACATATTTACCATTGGACCTTTTAACGCAACCAATTCACAATCAAATAAGCATGCAGGGATGATGGTTCATCAATCTATATAGCTAAAACATTAGCTTTTTTTTCTTTATTCGATTCACTCAAACATAAGGTATTCTTAATTTAATACGTATCAGCAGTGCCCTCCTTTATATTTACAGATGAACAATCATACGCAAAAGTTTCAGAAATTTGTGTTGTCTACCATGGATGTGCAGAATGTCACCAATGTTCCAGGCATTGGTCACGTGTATGCTGGAAGACTAGCCCAACATGGTATTTACCAGGTATAGCAAAATTTTTAAATATAGGAATGCTTGTGATTAAATAAATCTCTATCCAATAAATAATGCATATATCTGTTTGCAAACATAAAGTACACTACTTTAAATTCATAATTGTTTGTTATATTTTTTTTTTACAAAATTAAGTCAAGATATAAATTATGCTAAAATAAAGTTACATTTGATTTGAAAGCAGTATTTGTATTCAGAATTTCTTAAAACATGTATAGCACTAATTAATCTTGTGTTTTTGTCAATTGTTCAACAATATAAATTATAAATGCACCCAATGGAGATGTACAACAAAAATGTTGTTGACTTAAAAATGTGCCATGTTCAAAAAAGTCCATTTGAATTGAAGTTATTTGTGCTGAAATACATAATTTCTTCTATTAATTTATATAAAATTGTCAATTTGTAACCTTTTACATGTATAAGTGAACAACCATTTTATTATCAGGGGAGAGGATTTTGCATAACAATGCAGGAACCAGTCTGTACAAAAGTGCAAATTGATTTTCGCGCCGCTAAAACATGCACGTAACAGATGAAAATAGTCATCCTGAAAAAACACCCTCTTTCCTCCTCCCCCAAAAAAATATCCAGTTGTCAACCACCAATAAAAAGTTCATTTATATTGACTAATTTTGACTGAATATCCAACTGATTTACATGTTTTATGGGCAAATTGAGACTTTACATCCTTGACCTTACAAGGTCAATAGAAGTGTGCATATTCGACAGGTTTAAACATCTTTGTATTCCAATGTACAATATTCAACCGTACCTACAAAATTACGTGAATTTTATGTTTTATTATATTTGTCTAT
Organism: Mytilus edulis; assembly: GCA_019925275.1. NCBI lineage: Eukaryota > Metazoa > Mollusca > Bivalvia > Mytilida > Mytilidae > Mytilus > Mytilus edulis. Next base: position 71,190,280 of record CM034357.1, read on the forward strand.
TAAAGTTAAGATTCACCCCTTTGTTACTGACATAGATTTTATGCCTAATTATTCCAAATGACGGAACATAACATAGCTCAGAAGGATACATAACTAAGGGAATCAATGGTTTTACAACAATTAGTTTGATGCTATCACTCAAGAGTATAATTATTCTATATTTTGCCATTTTAAATTGTATGATGTTTCTATATAAGTCGACAATAAAGTGACAAAAAAAATATTGTTACAGTTTTATTTTTAGCTATAGAAGTATTAAAAATAAATGTGTATTTCAAATTCAGGCAAGCCAGCTTTATATGCTGTATTTGGAATCTAGAAGAAATAGATTACAGTTCGTTGATAGGCTTAACACACTAACTGATGGACGCCACTTTAACATGAATCAGGTGTATAATGCTTTAGATCAGTGGGACATAAGTCACACATAGCATGGTAAATCAGGTATTTATACTAAACATTATACTAATGTGAGTAATTTAATTGTTTGAACTGTTAAACTATCTGTTTATATTTCATCACTTCGAGACTGTTTCATAAATTGAAGGGGAAAAAAATGAAATATAAGTATTTAATACAAGTCAATTTGTAAATCTTAAACAAAGAAATCATGTTGAGTAGTGATGAATAACATGATCATGTTTGAAAATACAGAAGGTGTCAAATTGCAGTAATCAGGCAATATTTTGCAAATGAATATATCTGGGTCAAAAAGTTTAAATAAATCAAGAAATCTTCCGGATTCATGAAAACGTTCGTGCAAATATTATCATTCACCACTCTGTTGAAGGTGGACCAATTGTAATTCAATAAAAAAATAATAGGATAAAGCTTGTACTAAAATTAAAAGCTAGCGATGTAGTAAAAATTCCTACGTCTATTGAAGAGCAAATAATTTAATATCATGGAATAAAATTAAGAATGGAAATGGGGAACGTGTCAAAGAGACAACAGCCCGACCAAAAAATAAAGAAACAGCCGAACGCCACCGATAGTCTTCAATACAGCGAGAAAATCCCGCACCCATAGGCGGACTTCAGTTGGCCCCTTAACAGAATTGTTTACTGGTAGTTCAGAGAAAATGGACGTCATACTAAACTCCAAAACATTTAATGAACTAAAATTTAAAAAAAAACATACAATTGAAGACTAACAAAGACCAGAGGCTCAACAATGTGGCGGGGTTAAACATAACTTGAGGTTTAATATTCCAGTTTTATATAGGTAGAGTTTTGAATACATTCAGAAGTATATTAATTGCCATTTAATAAAAGACTATCAATACAGAACTGTAAAAAAAAAAAACAGACAAAAGAAAAAATTTAAAAAATAATTGATTAATTGATTAATGATGTTGTATTTCAGCAAACATCCTATTGGTACGTCGACATAACAAGATGGAAGCTACTCACCTAGTGTGCCTTATTTTATCAAGGAAATTTACTATAAAAATGTCTTTAGCCTTTTAGACGTGTAATTACATATGCTAAACCGATAGCTTAAACAGTTCATTCCCTGAAACTATTTAGAATCATGATCAGTTTGTTGCTAACTACCTGCATGTACTGATGACATTTCTAATTTCAATTATATATAATGTTTATGTTCCTTATTTTGGTACTCTCAACCAATGTTACACTTGCTACCACAAGTAACGTACTAATATTTTTTACATTTACATTTTTGCAGTTCGTGTATGTTCCTTAGCATGTCCATTTTTCGTAAAGTTGCTAAATATTCTCAAACAATTGTCCTCCCACATTATATTTACTTCCAATATTTTCAATTTTAGTGTTCATAATTCAATTATTTTACTGAGTGATCGACATGCTAAATACAAGAGATTAACAGATTCAAATAGCGTGAATTTTTTAAATCAATAAAATATAAAAGTGTTTTTTTTTCAATTACAATTAAACTTTTTTATATCAATTTGAGAATTAAGCTATATTGATCTGTTATATGCATCTAATTAACTTTGCCAACTTCTTAATATAAGTCAGACCGTACGTGTACGGTCCGACCGTATGAGTATTTTGAAAAAGTACGCACGGTCCAAATACTCATACGGTCTGGAACATTTACAACTCCAATTACTTAATACTCAGATTTTAAAACTAAACTCAGTTTTAATAACTCAGTTCTCACTTTTTACAACGCAATACTTGATACTCGATCAAGAATGAATTCGATTTATAGGGTTAGAAAATCAAATATGAAGTTTTATGTTGCATATTGTTTTAAGTCCGTTTAATAATGTTTTAATAATTTATATTGTTTTATAATGTTTAAATAACATTGTTTTATAATGATGGGTTCATTTGTGAACCGATTTTTGATAAAACAATGTCAATTTTAGCCATATTATATGTGAATATTGTTGTTAACTCAAATTTTAATAAATAAACAATTTATTTGAATTGTGCAATTATTTACTTGTGAGTTAGAAATTAGATGACCAAGGGATATTTTCCCCTTATCAGGCGGAAACCCAGTTAAAGTTAAACCAGGCTAAAGCTAAATCAAGGGAACAGTAAATAGCGAACAATAAGCCAGCCAAAAATTAGGCGATATATCTTAAAACCTATAAATTGAAAAAAGACAGCTACGGCCGTTCAACGGAAAAAAACAAATATTGAAAAGCCAGAAATTCAAGTGTCATTTTGAGATGAAACCGGCACATCGTTTTCGCAATGTTTTAGTGGCACTATGTTAAAAAATCTGAAACTAGGGCTCGAAATTTGAAAATTATTGGTAATAAAAATAGGGGGTAGGCCTATTTCATGGCTTCTAGAGAAAAATCATGAGTCGCTTTTTTGACGATAGTTCAGTTATTAAAGCATTATCCGGAATAGAATAATCAGTTACAAGACTGAAGAGGTTGCGGCAATATTTATTGTTAGTGATTTTTGATACTTCAGAAGAATTAAAAATTTCGGCATTTTACATTTCAAAAACTAACGTTTTATAAAGACAGATATATTGATGTCCCATAGGAAAATCTGGATACTATAGTACTTCAAACCGTTATGTTACAACAACCTTTTTATCAGAGTTCTCCATTTCTCCCGCCAGACGAAAGCATAATATGCCAAAATAGCACAAAACCACCCTTAAAAGATGTTATGGAATATGAAGGTGCCAGATTGTCAACTTTTGCAACCTTTCCAGATATCCCCGGTATATATGTATTCAACTAAACTTGCAAGAGTTGGATTCTATTATCTAGGAAAAGGTGATGAGGTTGTTTGCTTTAAATGCAAAATTACACATAAAAACTGGAAACGGCATGATTCTCCGTTGGAAATTCATAAGCTAATTTCGCCACTATGTGACTTTATCACACAAACTAAATTCATGGAATATTCCCAAAATATAACAGAAGGCGCTGTTAGGAATGGTGCACATTATAGTTCGAACGAAGGAACTGCATGCACTCATATATTGTGCGATAAAACAAAACAGACGACAAAAACCACAGTTGCTCAACAGAGCTCAAATGTGCATACTTACGGAACCGAAACTCAAGGAATTCAGAATACTAACACAATGAATCAAAATTCAAACAGCTTTAAATACGATGTTTTACATACTCATGGCGTACTACGGGCTACAAAGTAGTCCCTGTGGAATAAATCAAAGTTTAAGGAACAACACGAATACTAATATAACAAGAACAGAGTCTTACCCAGTTTCTAATAGTTACTCAACTAATAGTACTGACAGCTTGATCAGAATTTCACAAACAAATTTATCAAATACGAATTGCAGTACTAGCACTTCAAACAACTATTCATCGAGTCAAACATCGGGTAACGATATCATGCAATAGCAAGTAAAGCTCCACTGGAAGCGAGTGCGATGGGTATTTGTATGGATAACCCAAAGTATCCAAAATATGCAACCAGAATATCTAGACTGGACTCGTTTAAACATTGGCCTACATACTTGACCCAATCTCCAGAGGAAATGGTTACAGCAGGATTCTTTTTTACAGGTACATAAATAGTGGTTTATCAAATGAGAAAAAAGTATGAGATCCTGTAAATTAAATTTTCTAACGAAGTCATATGGAACGCCATGACTGTCTTCTGATGTTGATTGTTTAATATGTTCGGTGCTTTATGCATTATGTTCAGTAGTACCTATATTATGTTCAGTAGTATTTATATTTTCTTATTATGTGCAGACGTTTTGACATTATGTTCAGTAGATTTAACATTATTTTCGGTGCTTTGGTTATTATAATCAGTAGTTTCATTATTATATGCAGTGGTGTATAAATTATGTTCGGTACTTCTTACGTTATATTCAGTGCATTTTTCATTATATTCAGTACTTTCGACATTAGGTTCAGTAGATTCAATATTATTTGCAGTGCATTATTGTATTACCTTCAGTGGTCCCGGTTTATTTATATTCGTTGGATTCAGTAAAATTATCAGTATTATACTCGGTTCAATGAACTATATGTTCAGCGGTTGTATCATTTTGATGATGCAGTAAAAGTCGGGAAATCAATAACGGAATTTATTTGGGGAAAAAAATAATAATTGGTTTGGTGTACGCTCCCACGCTGGCAATTTTCACAAGGAAAACATAACTCCTGACTGATTCTGAACGTACAGTGGCAAATATTTCACGCATATCTATGACGAAGAGAAGAATTTTCAAACAAGATATAAGCAGTTGCGTGCGTTGTTGTTGATACACCATTACAATAGAGAGACGACAAAAAGACAAACAACAAATATAAAAATATAAAAAAAATTCTATAGCTTTATTATTCTTCGTAGGCAACCCTTTTTGTTGGAACGTTGTACATATGGCAACAACACCTTGTACAAATATTCTTTCATAAACAAAAAACGTTAAATATATTAAACAAAACTATCCGTCACAATGACAACTAAGTGCCAGCTTGAGTCTAGTTGGTTTGGACTGGGGATATATAATGCGCGTGAATATAAATAAGGATGACTTTTTAAACAAAATTGAAACGGACAACCAGTTCTGGCCAAAGGGAATATACTGGAGGGATTACGTCCCCTACAGCTCAAATATAAACAACAACCCAACAGACTCAAAATGGGACTAATTAAACTAATATTTATACTTTTTGTAATATTACTCATATGTTTCGGGTTTCTACATGGAATATGAGAGGTGCAATGTCTGCTACCTCATACTTTCAGTCTGTGTTAAATGAATCAGATGTTTGTCTATTAGCAGAACATTGGTTAAACAAAAACAATATTTCATTTTTGAGCACTTTTGCAGATAATTTCCATTTGGTATACAGTATTGGTATAAACTGTAATAGTACAATTAAAGGTTCCGGTGGAACGGCAATTTTAGTACGAAAATCATTGAATTTTAAAATACAAAATCTTAATATTACAAATGATAGAATGTGTGGAGTAAAACTCTGTTCAGAAAAATATTATGACATGTGCTTTATATGTGTACTTTTACCCTCCACAAATTTTTCTTCGGAGGTTTATATGAGTTATATTGATGAGTTATGTACATGCTATGACATGTATTCTGAAGATTGTACTACTATTGTAGGAGGTGACTGTAATATTGACTTAACTGGTAATGCTACAAGTAGTAAATAAACTTGCTTTACAATTTTTTTGAATGATAGAAATTTATGTCCTGCACCATTACTGCAGGGCAGAGTTGGTCCTAAATATACTTTTAGAAGTAAAGATTTTACCAAAAAAACATTATTAGATTATATTTGTATACCTGAATATTTGTCAAATGATATTTTTACCTTAGAGATTAAATCAAATTGTCCATATGAAGTTTCTCATCATTATCCAGTCTTTGTACAGTTGAATATTGATCTGCTAAGTAGGACGTCAAACGCATACAACATAAATAAAAAGACATTGAAATGGTCGAAAGCAGATGATTTTGAACTTAAGATGTATCAAACCGAAATGAACAAACTTTTAAACTTTGAGACAAACTCTGATAACTTTATCAAAAGGTGATGTTGAGAGATTCTCCTCTCTTCTAATAAATGCTCTACATATGGCGTCAAATTCTTGTATTCCTGTTGGAACATTCCGACCATACTTAAAACCTCAATGGAAAAATTAAAATCTAAATAACAGTCATTTCGAGCAAAGAAATGCAAGACGTAAATGGATAAACAATAATAAAACAAGAGAAAAAAACTTATCTCAGTTATGTTGAATATAAAAATAAAAAACGAGAATTTCGTAAACGAAAACGAATCGCTGAAAAACTTCGGCAGGAGGAAAAATTCGAGGATATAAAACTTGCTGCTGAAATGGATATTGGTGAATTTTATCAACGTGTACGCCGTATGCGAAAAAGTGGTCCATCAACTACAAAGCTGTCATACAATGGCACTGAAGCTACAAACGATAGTAGTATATGTGAATATTTCCGTGATTTATACTCGGAACAACCAACTGGCTGTTTTGATGAAACCTTTTTCCATGAAATATCGTCAAAAGTGCAAACATACTTTCAAAACAGTGATAAAGCATCTATTCCAGAACTTGAAAAACAAATTACGTTAGAAGAAATTCGTGAACAAATTAATACTTTAAAGTGTGGGAAAGCACCGGGTCCGGATCGCATTACTAACGAACATATACTATTTAGCGGGGATCAAGTGATCAAATACTTGTGTAAACTTTTTAATTAGATCTTGAAAACAGAATATCTACCTGTTTCTTTTCGACATGGTATTATTATTCCACTGTATAAAGGAAGTAACAAAGATAAAACTAAACCGAACAAAATGACTTCAAAGGGCAGTTATCCTTATGGGGTCAAATAATAAGAATGTGTATCTCCAAGGAACTGAGACAAATATTCAGCAAATATCCAACATGAGGCGAATAATGGGAATAAAAACTGACACATACAAATAATATGGAGAATGGAGTTTGGTTGATTTAGAGAAACTTAACCCATAAAGTTATGGCAGATGCATTGTCGGTAAAATGGGTTGTCGGAATAATTGGATGTCGGAATAAAAGTTGTAGGACGTCACCTTGCCGGCTCCCATCAGGCAAAATATAATGCAAGGTTGCATGGATGTTTTAAAGTTAAAAAATCGTTTTTGAGTTATATTGTCCGAAGTGTACAACAATACCATAATAGTTTTTTAAACGCACATATACAAATATTTGATTCTTTAAAATCTAATTTCTTCAATTTCTTCAGCTATTTCAATTTCAACTATTGAAATCTATCATCGTTTTTGTGGAATCCAAATTTTACATTTTTTGAAGATATTTTCAAGAAATTCTGATGCATGTAGATAACATTTTTGTTCGCTTTGGGGATTCCGTATATCGTCAGATTATCGGAATTGCAATGGGGACTAACTGTGCACCACTTATTGCGGACCTGTTTTTGTATTGTTATGAGTTACAATTTATGACAAAAATAAGCAAAGACCCATCGAAACAACATCTGATAAACAAATTTAATAATACTTTTAGATATTTGGATGATATTTTGGCTCTCAATAATGACGACTTCAGTATGTATATTAATGAAATTTATCCTGTTGAACTTACTTTAAATAAAGCTAATACTAGCAATGACCACTGCCCTTTTCTCGATCTTGATATCTATATCACTAATGGAAAGCTGAATACTAAAATTTATGATAAAAGGGATGATTTTTCATTTCCTATCGTTAATTATCCGTTTTTAGATGGTGACGTTCCCTTGTCACCATCTTACGGTGTTTATATATCTCAACTTGTACGATTCGCTCGTGTATGTAACAATGTTTTAGATTTTTATGTATTACTGAAAAATTACTACACCAGGGTTTTCGATATCACAAACTAGTCAAAACATTTACTAAATTTTATCATTCGTAAATATAGCTCAACATGCAGACTTCTAATACGTTCAGGTATTTCACATCCAATTTTTTATGGTAATATTCTTTATAAAGCACAAAGGTGTCAGTATTCACCTCAGAAACTTACAAAACCTTTGAATAGACTTATTAAGAAGGGATATAATTACGATACTGTTGTCAAGTCATTAAAGATTGCATATTTTGGCGTTAATATTGAGTCACTGATAAGGTCTTTGCGTCGGAACTAAACACATTTATTCTAAAAACAGTTGTTGGCATGACACGGGTTATGTTCTTCTCATATATGTTATGATGGTATGATACTAAACCCCTAACGGGAAGGATTGTGCCTGATGTTCATATGATGAAATCATAATCTTTCAGTCAGTTTAATTGAAGTCTGGAGCTGGCATGTCAGTTAACTGCTAGTAGTCTGTTGTTATTTATGTATTATTGTCATTTTGTTTATTTTCTTTGGTTACATCTTCTGACATCAGACTCGGATTTCTCTTGAACTGAATTTTAATGTGCGTATTGTTATGCGTTTACTTTACTACATTGGTTAGAGGTATAGGGGGAGGGTTGAGATCTCACAAACATGTTTAACCCCGCCGCATTTTTGCGCCTGTCCCAAGTCAGGAGCCTCTGGCCTTTGTTAGTCTTGTATTATTTTAATTTTAGTTTCTTGTGTACAATTTGGAAATTAGTATGGCGTTCATTATCACTGGACTAGTATATATTTGTTTAGGGGCCAGCTGAAGGACGCCTCCGGGTGCGGGAATTTCTCGCTACATTGAAGACCTGTTGGTGACCCTCTGCTGTTGTTTTTTATTTGGTCGGGTTGTTGTCTCTTTGACACATTCCCCATTTCCATTCTCAATTTTATAAAATACCTATTTGGTATTGATACTCTTATGGTCCAGCTTGTAAATGTCCTACCATACGTGTATGACCCGGCTTCATTTAATATACAGACCGACTATGACAACATACAACTGTGTAAAGTTGGAAGTAAGTAAAACCTTGCATTCTCAAGACGCATTGCGACATGTGAAATAACAAAATTTCACCCAAAAGTCTGCAGACCTTAACAGTTATAGGACAAAGCCCAAATTTCATCCTAAAATTTAGGAGATATCAAATTGCACAATTTATTGATGTTAATTAACCCATTCAACATATTACAACCTCTTATCAGACTCCCTGCTGGTAGAGATTAGAAGGTCAGATGAATGGGTATGAAACTTTTATCTTTGACCATGGTAATCAGACCACTGACCATAGAGACAGATAGATTAAATCAGAAACAATATATTAGTGTATAAAAAAAGTAAAATAATATTTCAGAATTTGTAAAACACTATTGTATAGAAACTTATAGCGTGAAATCTGTTCCAGGAATACAACTTAAGTGTATATAGTATACATATTTTTAAAAGAGTTCTTTGTACATGTATACATATATTTGAAAGGATTTTTACAGGAATTAATTACTAAATTAATAAAAGGATTTGAAAAGGGGATGCAACAAGGCAACGTTAGGAGTACCTACATTTGAATATGACCCTAATAAAGTCTTGACTTAAAATTATTGGAAAACAAATTTTTTATAAATATCATTACCGTATTTAGAAAATAATTCAAAATTAAGGTTTGAGAAAGGTTATTGATATTTGTTAACTTAAACCCTTAACTGTATCTTAATATTTAGTAAACAAAAATAGTTCTAATCATTACCAATATACAGAACAGTTCAAATAAAAACTAGAAAAAATGATATCACCACACTTCACTGTGAAGTAACTGTATTATAACAGTGTCAATGTTAGATTTTTTTAAAAGATATTATATATAGTATAGTAACTTTTGTGTCTGGAAAACACAAATGATGCCCTTCCAGATGCAAAGTGTTATTTTTAAGTACACAAAGTTGAGCATGGGAGTACATAGGTCTATGGTTCACTGTTGAAGGAGTTATCCAGAACGCAATGCACCTCTGATGCAAGTACATACTCCAAAAATGACTATTCCCCAAAAGAGCAAATTCTAATAACAAGAGTGCACAATCATAAATGTCTCGACTTTTTTACTGACCATTGATTTATGACCCAAGCTAATGAGTTCAAGGTCAGATAAACCAAACCGAAAATACATGTACACCTAGCTTACATTCATTCAATACACCAAATATAGTTGACCTATTGCTTATGGTTTCTATGAATCAGACTTAAACAGGAAAACTAAACACTATCAAATGAATCATGAAAATAAGGTCAGATGAGCCAGACATGCACACCTTACAATCAATCTTTGCGTTAAATATAGTTCACCTATTGCTTATAGTACATGTATCTAAGAAAAAACTTAACCATGAAAACTTAACCAATTGACCAATGAACCATAAAAATAAGGTCAAGGTCAGACGATACCTGCCAGACAAATATATACACCTCACAATCATTCCGAAAACAACTATAGTTGACCTATTTATTATATAAAGCTGTTAAGAAGTTAACTTTCGCCACCACCGAATCACTATCCATATATCACTTTCTGCGACAAAAGCCACAGGCTCGACAAAAATCAAAACCCTGACCACTTGCGCATCTTCATGCACATACAGCCAGTAAAGTGAAAACTTCTTAACATTCAAACTTATAAAAATTATGTGGAAAAGCTATATACCCATAAAGGGACAGACGGACAGAAAGATGGAAGGGAGCAGGACTTACAAAATAACGGTAAAATATTGGGGAAAAAAATAAAAAAATTCTCTGCATGCTGTAATTGTGAAAAAGATACGTTTGTTAGTTAAATAAATAATGTGAAGGTTTAACAAAAATGTTGACGTTTTAAAGAGGAAAATAACTGAAGAATGAATCTAAATGTTGTGACACTAGAGAAGGATTATAGTTAAGTTCAAAACAGTATTTTATTTTTCAAAAGTGCACATGTTGTTATAATACAATAGAAATGTAGGGATTTGGAAACAAGAAAAAACGTATATAAATCCGTTCCCCATAGAAGGATTGTTATGTCTAGATTTGGCCACTTTACTTGCAGGCTTGACAAATAGCAAATTTGGAACTACATGTATTAAACATGTCATAACTTGTGTCGGATTTTTGACACCGTTACTAAGCTTAAAAGAGAAAACATTTTCAAAGTGTGCCTGTGGTACAAGAACATTAAATTCGATAACTACTCGTTTCATACCAGTATAATATACAAAAAAATATTTTACAAAATCACTAATTTCTTATTCATATTTATATTGTAGATTTAGTTATACGCTTAAATATAAAAAAATAAAATACTGAATACAAATACTTTGTTTTCAAATGTTTGCATTGCCAAAATTTGTATCATAAAAAAGGGGGGTCTTTTATAGATAAAATTCAAAACTCATAATATTTGCCGATTCTGATAACAATCTATTTACGTGGAACAGTACTTTGACAGTACATAGTACACATGTGGTCATTTCTGGTCAGTCATCTAAAATATTGTGGTAATCAGAAGCTTTCCTGCTGTGACGACAAATAAACAAGTGTTTGAATAAATGATTTATCAATAATCTGTTAATTGGATAATGTTCTGGCTATTTTGCTGAAGAAACTCAAAATCTGACGTTTGTCCTATAACTTGTTTTTGTCCGTTCATATCCGTTAAACTCCGTTACTAATCTGGTGTACCCCTTAAGTATATGTTGACGGCCAGTGGAGTCCGTCCTGTCAGGTGGACAATTATTGAAGCATGTTCAAAACAAAATTATTTATTACAAAACTTGGCCAACTTTTTCTATATGTCTCTTTTTTTTTTTATTAAGTTGAATACAATCAAGTCAAAATGCAAGATACGGGATGTGGAAAATGAAAATTATCATCGCATGTGTTACTACTGTATGTCAATCAACTGTTACAAATAAACATTTTCCGCGCGTGCCTCCATACACACTCGTCATTTACTGCAGTATCATAAATTAAAGTACTAGAACAAATAATAATGGTTATATTTAAAAAGATATTAACTATTTATTATCAATTATGAGTTCCAAAAGAAAGACATCTTTATATACAAGTCTGAGCAATAAATTAAATGTATAATTTGCTTTTATTTTTCCTTTTCTACAGACAATCATTTATATATATATAGCATGATATGTTCAAAGACTGGAATATCTATAATATGTGTTCTGTATTATTTTTGTGAGGGTCTCAAGGTAGATTAGTGAATGCTAATTGAGTCACATTCTTTAAATACAGTAATTATTATTATTATAAGAGCTAACTTTCAACTACGACCGACTTCAAATTAAATACAAGACAAAGATAAATTAAAGAGCATGCTTGTCTGGGTACAGAATGTCGTAAGTTCGAACTTTTGTCCGCTAGATCAATCAAAAGACGTTGAAATTGGTATCCTGCTCAACATATCGGACAAACACAAAGCAGAGTTTATTCATCATTTATTCACATGTTCACATCAGGAATATGCATATAGTTTATTTGCTCCTGTACGATAAGCAGAATTCATTCACTCATTCGTTAAACTATTATGATCGATACAAATGAATTAATAAACATGTGCAATACCCAAGGTTATTATTTTTGTGTTGCTTTTATTATAGTAGATAATGGAGTAACTGTAATAAAAGTTTCAAACTTGTTGTGTTGCGTTTTTCTAAGTACTCAGTATTGTGTAAGAATGCTTTCACCACACAGTGGAGAGGGGATTGCAAACAAATATAGGATATAAGGGTGCAATCAACAGTTTTTTTCTATGACGTCATATTTTGAGGGACCATGTATAAGTGACCCTTAGTGGTGGACTGATTAATAAAGATACCTGTATAAAACTAGATATCACTGGAATCAGAATGTTCTGTAGTTTATAATGGAATAAAAAAAAAAGTGTACTTTTAATAGTATAAAAAAGTTTTATCCAGAGAAACTGGCCGGAAAACATTGCCTAATTTAAGCTTAAAAAACCTGAAATCAGGTCATGTGCACACCCCTAAAGACATGATACCTGCACATTTTTCATAATCAAAGTTGTATGAATTTCATAGATTTTTACCTGGTCTTTCAAAAAATTCATGCTGCAGGGTACGTTCGCCTGCTCCGAAAAGAGCTACAGTGGCTGCAAACAAGTTTTGAATTTTCACTGCCAAAAAAACAGACTGTTTACAAACGCAACACAACAAGTTTGAAAGTCTCCCCTCAAAACATGAATATTTAATCTAATTTTTTAAATTATTTTAATCATTCAACCTGTTTTAATTGAAGTAAATTAACATATCTTCACAACCAAATACTAAAAACATGATACTTTTTCACCAATTATGTTGATAAAAAGGGACTTCCCTCCGTGTCTATTTTTAGTTGGGGAATAACCCCTAGTTTTTTTTTATACGAAACTGTTTATAGCACCCTTATATATCTCTGAACTTTTTTTTACAATCAAACATCTTTCCGACAAAAACGTTTCACGGAACTAGTAAATTCCCTCCAGAAACATGCGTTTATACAAGGGCAAAATGACAAAAAAGGGATTGTAGTTAGACTCATAGGCATGTAAATTAATATAGTGTTGAGAGAGAGCAAGCCCAAAGCTAGAAAAGTGCTAGAATCCGCGTCACCTGTTTGTCGCCTAGCTTTTCCCCCTTAAATAATCCCTTCCAAATTATAGATATAAACTATATGGAGGTCCGTATCTACATGTCAAAATACGGATAATTGAGAATACTTTTTTTACAAAGTTTTGCCAGAGAAATTATCTTTCGATCATGAAAAAGCTTTTACTACCTCAGTTTTATGTAATTCTATATTTAATTTTAACGCTAATCTGATTTTCGCTTTTTGTTTGAAATGAGATATTTTCGGGGTTTGATGAACATGCATGTTTTCAGAGAGTTAATAAAGACAAGGAATATAAACAGCGTAGTGGTTTATGTTGGGATGGTGGTAAGGGTGGAAGTTAAAACCATAGGATTACAGGGGTGATTTCAAACCAGTAAACACACAAAGATGAAATGAAAGCAAACCCTCCTATATAGATTATGCCATGGACAAATAAATAGAATTTCTTTATATAAGAAGGAGTAGATGATATAAAGACAGGTATTAAATTTTCATATCACAATGAAAACAAAAAGTAATTATTACAATAATAACTAAGTTTACAACATTATAAAAAGAATATTTCCGAATTCTGAATTCCGAATTCTGAATTCTGAATGCTGAATTCCGAATGTTGAATTCTGAATTATAGGTGAGCCTTCTCGGCTTTCGTAAGTTACAGAGCTGTGACATTAACATCAGTCTTAGGAAAACTTTTAGAAAAGATATGTTTGACTCGTATTCGAAAGCTTTTGGAAAATATTAACAATGTTGTACCTCATGGCTTACAATTTGGTTTCGTAAAAGAACATGGATCAATTCCTGCTATTTATACATTAAAAGAATCAATTAGATACTATATCGAACGTTACTCCTATTTGTTTTCAATATTCTTAGACAACGAAAAGGCATTTGATCGTACATGGCAAGACGGACTTTTCTTTAAATTGTGGAATGCTGGAATTACCGGTAAAATGTGTAAAATAATTCATTTGTCATATAAGACAGCAACTGCACATGTACAATATAACCGTTTGAATAGTCAGGTGTTTCAAATAAAACAAGTTATGTCAGCGTGGCTATTTGCGTTATTTATCAACGATTTAATAACTCAACTATTAGAAACAAACTGTGGGTTAATGATTGGACACATACATATAACTACAATTTTACTAGCGGACGATACCACTTTACTTAGTGGCACAAAATCTGGTTTACAACAAATGCTGAATGTTGTGAATAAATATACATATACATGGCGGTTGAAATACAAAGCAACTAAGAGCAGTCACCTTCTTTTCAAACCATCAAAATCTACTATAAAACATAATGAGACAAAGTATGAATTTTGTCTGGATGAAACAAAGGTTCCTATGAAGCAAAGTATTATTTATGCTGGAACTTTGATTGATAGCAATATGAAATCATACGACCGTACTGAAAAGGCGTGCAAAAAGATGAAAATGAATTTACATTCTCTATACGGTATAGGACTTAACCGGAATGGCATGAACTCAATTACAAATACTACTATTTGGAAACGTATTGTGTAACCAACTGCACTTTACTCGTGTGAGCTTTGGGGTCAGTTAACATTTGCTGAAACTAGAATGTTATTCCGTGCGATTTGTATTAGGCCTAGATAAACGGTCGCCAACTGATGCATGTACAAGTTATGTCGGGCTATGGTCTATACAAGGACTCGTCGATAAATTCAAACTATTGTTCCTGGGACGGTTGTTCAGAGCTAAATCCAATACAACTCATAAACAAGTTTTTACTCTACGTCTCAGTCAACTATTGCTTGGCGAATTCGATAAACGTTCAATAACATATGACTTAATAAAAAACTCTGATTAAATATAATATGCATTCCTTTATTGAGAGTTACATGGATGATTTGTATATCCCGTATAAAAAACTATCGTCCAAAATTGTTAATCAATCAATTGAAATCAGAGAAGAAAATAGTTGGAAATCATCTATACAGAGTCGATCAGAACTTTGTCGTTACTATGAAATACAAAACAGACCATCTATTCACAGACTTTTACGTCTTGCCGTTGTCTATCCGCATTTGAATACTAAATTATTAGTCATGGTAAAACTGGGCTCAATAGCAATAAAGGATGGTCAGTGCTCTTTATGTGGATGTTATTCCACAGATATTGTTCAACACTTAATTCTGTACTGTGAAAAACTTTTGGATGTAAGAAATAACATGTTTTACGGAATTGTTGACGTTTTACCGGTCCAGGAATCTGTACGCTTTTTTCAGCAAGATGATAGTGATATAATCGTAGCTTTACTTGGTGGCATTACAGATTTTATGCATTCTCTGTGAACTCTGACAACTGGAGAAACATGATGTGTTGCTTGGCAGATGATATATTTCATCTGTACGGAAAATTTAAAGGCGAATTATCTGAGCATAGGTTTAATTTTGGTCACTAAAATATTTGCATCAAACAAATGTAGCATGTAGATATTGTATATTATACATATATATTATATATATATGTAAAATGGGTTTTTTCTTTATGTTTTTTTTGTGTGCACGTATGTGTGCTTTAATGGTAGTTTTTATTTATATGTTGTTCATTTCTTGTAATTAGTATACTTGTGTTTAAAAAATGTAAATCTTCAGTATATTGGAGGAAATAAAGAGAATCAATCAATCAATCAATCAATCAATCAATCAATCAATCAATCAATCAATCAAACCTCAAAATAAGGCACAAGAAAGTATTAACTGTCTTGTTTAAAAAAAAAAAAGAAAGGGCGTTTTCTGAGCACCTTTTTGGTAACAATGTTTCAACTAAAAAAAGATTCAAGTTTAAAAAAATATATACTATTTTTTCAGCATCATGATCATGTAACACGTGTATACTTTTGGTCTAAGTTTGAGATGAACAGTGATATACGCAATTTAAGTTTATTTCAGTAGTATTGTAATACATTAATTAAAAATGAGCAACATTTCTATTTATTTTAAAATTTTAGATTGAAGGTAATGAAGATCACTGACGCTGCTTTTTCTGTGGCGGAGGTCTGAGAAACTGGGAACCCTTCACTATCATATTTTATGAGCCAAACAACGAACTATTCATCGATCTATATAGGCTATGTAATATTCTTCTGTTATATTTCGTCATTTAGTATTTGAATCAGTAACGAAAAAATTATTTCGTCATTTAGTATTTGAATCAGTAATCGAAAAACAACATCAAATTAATATATTATCTTATATATAGAACTTTGCAATACACAAACAACTAAATTAACTGATTTTGACAATCATGTGTTCTCATAATGTACTGGTACACCACTGAGGAAAGTTATAGGAGAGGGGTTTATCACCCTCAAACATTTTTAACCCCATCATATTCACAGGCACTTGTCTCAAAATTTGTTTTCCCTATGTACCTTAATATAACAAAAGTATATAAGATTTTTTTTTCTGAGGCAAGTGGCTGTGATCATATTCAGTGGTTGTATGTCACAAGTTAGGAGCCTGTAGTCCAGTGGTTGCTTGTTACTGTTGGCCACAATGGTTTTTGTTTATTACAGTGTACATAAATATAGGTCGGTAGGTTCTTCTACTGACTTGTCTCATATTTCGTGATTTCGGAATCCTTTAAAGCTTACCGTATACAGTATGGCTTTTAATAATGGTTAAAACTGTACGAGGACATGTTACAAATGCAACTGTTCAAATCGTACAAAAGCCCTTAATTTTTATATTGTTAACACTGATGTCTTGTACAAGTGTTGCAACGATTACCATTGAACTAATCAATATTGTCATGCCATATAACCATATATATGGTATATAACCATATAACCATATATATAGATAATTTAGCTGATCTGTAACAATAACATCTTCATGCCTTATATATCATGTACTGTAGTACGCCGCTAGATTAAAACTGACGAGGAAAGGTAACACACGGCCAGCGAAAGCTCTTTTTTGAGAGCCCAGGTGGTCGTGTGGTCTAGCGGGACGGCTGCAGTGCAGGCGATTTGGTGTCACGATATCACAGTAGCATGGGTTCGAATCCCGGTGAGGGAAGAACAAAAAATTTGCGAAAGCAAATTTACAGATTTAACATTGTTGGGTTGATGTTTAGACGAGTTGTATATACATTATGTACACAGCCACGTATCACCATCATTGATGGCGATCCGATGGATACATCTGTTGTAGAGTTGTCACTGACTCAGACGTACTTATAAATATAATTATTTTCTGTGACTGTATATTACATTAATTTGTAGGATCCTTTACTATAGATAATTTAGCTGATCTGTAACAATAACATCTTCATGCCTTATATATCATGTACTGTAGTACGCCGCTAGATTAAAACTGACGAGGAAAGGTAACACACGGCCAGCGAAAGCTCTTTTTTGAGAGCCCAGGTGGTTGTGTGGTCTAGCGGGACGGCTGCAGTGCAGGCGATTTGGTGTCACGATATCACAGTAGCATGGGTTCGAATCCCGGTGAGGGAAGAACAAAAAATTTGCGAAAGCAAATTTACAGATCTAACATTGTTGGGTTGATGTTTAGACGAGTTGTATATGTAAACCTCAGATCTGTGTACGACCTCAAATCTATGTCCGTTTTTCAAATCTATGACACATCGTGACGTCAATCGCTAATCTATGTCCGTAAAACATGGTTCGTCCTCAAATCTGTGTCCGATTTTCAATCGCGACGTCATTCGCAAATATGTGTCCGTTATAAAAAAGATAAGGTCTCAAATCTGTGTAATGTTTTATTTTTTTTTTTCAAATTTGTTTCGCAATGCGCAAATTTATGCCCGTCTAATAAGTTCGGCCTTATAGGTTTTTTTTATTTTATTAAGTAATTTCACATAATTCAATATTAAGTTGGTATGTGTTCTCCATGTATGTGCAAGAGCTAAAGTATAGTATACGTTTAAGAAAATCTGGCGAAATCATTTAGCTGGTATTTATAATATTGTTTAAAGTAGGGTCTTATATGCTTTTTGTTTTATTAAGATTTTTTTCATGTGTGTGGTTAAAATCTTTACATGCGTGTGTTATATTGTATGCCGTCTTAAGAATGAACCACAAAACCATATTTATTTTCCTAAAAAAGACAGTAAAGAATGAATATTTGTTTGCATCTTCAACTTACTTCGTTTTGTCAATGAATTTGTTCATATCGCTGTTTCATTGACATTTATACCACTTTATCTATGTTTTTCCTTGAATACTAGTATCAAAAAATCATTCTAAATAGCCAAAAAATAAAACGTTCTTTATATTTTTAATTGAAATATTTGTGAATCACAAAAGAACATATTTCAATTGTTTGGTCTTAGCTGATATCTATATTTAGTTCAAATGTAAAACTTGTAATAATGCCTTTAATAACGAAAATATTCCCCCGAGAAGAATCATTCTTTATATTTTGGCATATTCCTTCTCTCCAGAAACCAGATGTAAACACTGCAGTCCCTTTGTTCACGGCTGGATTTGTTTTGAATTGTAAATATTCCACAATAGTAGGAGTAAAGATATCCTTATAATTGTCAGAAAACATTTCAAGAGGATAAATCTCTAGTTGACGTTTTTGAAAATATTCCATCAGTCCACTATTCATAACAGATTTTCCTCCAGTTTTAAAGACAAAACATAAAGCAATTTTAAACCATGTGTATTAATAGATAAAATGATAACCTTGCGTTTGTCATATAAACCACTTGTACAATGTTTGTACGGTGTGAGTTAATGCTCCGTGTTGAAGTCCGTACTTCCACCTGTAATTGTTAACTTTTCATTGTTTACTTGATGACGTTTTGTTATGTTTTACGTCGATGAAAGGACATAGATTTGAGCCAAAAAAAGGCCATAGATTTGAGTAAATAAAGGACATAGATGTGAGACAATACAGGACATAGATTTGAGACAATAAAGGACATAGATTTGGAACGTCTATGACGCAATATTAAAAAGGACATAGATTTGCGGAAAGGACATAGATTTGAGGCCGGACATAGATTTGAGGCTTACAAAAATATATATATATATCAAACGTTTGAATAATAGTCAACGATTTTTCCCACGTGGGAGCTGGATCGTTACAAGTAACGATACATGTACACAATAAATTAAATTATATAAACGCCTAAATAGTGTACATAACAACACCAATGATATAAAAAGGAACTGTAAATGTAATTATTTATAAATATTTCGGATAACAGATATCCTTCGTCAGTCAGATTCTGATGTTAAATGAATCATCTTTAAGTCTTCTTAGATTAAACTTTTACTAAATCTTGAAATTTATACAATAAAAAAGGCAAACCGAACATCAGTTAAGACGCTTGCACCATTCTAAAAATTTGTTGAATATGACATAGGTTATATGACTAATTACATCAGAGAGTTCACATATATGCTTTAAATAAAAATGATAATGTGCGATGTGAACTAGCACAATTTTAAAGCTTTAACGGTGTCGATATTATGATGTTACAAGAAAGATTGCGTCAATAAGAATTCCAAATAAACAGCACTGAACGGTCTAAATTTCTAAATACTTCAGATTTGACAACTGTAGTGTAGTTACATTAGAGTCTGCGATGTTTAAAACAAACGGCCGTTAAAATATAATAACAAATTTTGACTAAAGTAAAATAGTTGGACGTGGCTTGGTACTTAAATCTGAAATATTTAGAAATTTAGACCGTTCAGTGCTGTTTATTTGGAATTCTTATTGACGCAATCTTTCTTTTAACATCATAATATCGACACCGTAAAAGCTTTAAAATTGTGCTAGTTCACATCGCACATTATTATTTTTATTTAAAGCATATATGTGAACTCTCTGATGTAATTAGTCATATAACCTATGTCATATTCAACAAATTTTTAGAATGGTGCAAGCGTCTTAACTGATGTTCGGTTTGCCTTTTTTATTGTATAAATTTCAAGATTTAGTAAAAGTTTAATCTAAGAAGACTTAAAGATGATTCATTTAACATCAGAATCTGACTGACGAAGGATATCTGTTATCCGAAATATTTATAAATAATTACATTTATAGTTCCTTTTTATATCATTGGTGTTGTTATGTACACTATTTAGGCGTTTATATATATATATATATATATATATATATATATATATATATATATAGTCTATAAGAATCTACCTACCAGTAAACTTAATAGGTATTGGATCATCAAAATTCACAATACTACACAAACAGGAAAAATTATATGAGTCTGAAAGATTGTGTAACAATACCGATAAATAAAAGGAAAACAAAACACTAAAAAGTGTTGAATATCATTGCACAAAGATGGAAAAACTGAACAGATGATATAAATTATACAATAATTGCAAATATTTCGGCTCAACAAATGGCCTTCTTCGGTGACAAACGTTTTAACAATAATGATATATAATTTATAAGGTGTAAACATAGATCACTAATAATACAGGTAAGTTTTGGTCGATTGATTTTAATCCAAAATCCTGAATATAATAATATAAACACTAGACTGTAAATTTAATTATTTCTTTCTATTGATTCCATCTGGATGGAGGACACCCAGTGTTTTCATCCAAAACTTCTCCCGATTTTCTCTTTGCCTATTTTGCCATGTACAATCCTGTTCGATCACAAGGATCTTCATGTGATCAAAATCTTTCAGATTGTGATCTGGTAACCTGAAATGTTGGCTGACAGGAATAAACGGTTTTTTTGTGAGGTCACTCCTGTGGCCATTGAGGCGTTTGTGAAATGGCTGCATAGATTCACCAACATATTGGAGACCACATCTAGGACACTCAAGAACGTAAATCACGTTTGAGCTTTTGCAGTTGACATTGCAGAAGATCTTGTATGTCTTTTCTGTGGTCTTACTGTGAAATGTTGATGAATGCTGCAGTTGGTTGCAACATTTGCTGCGCTTATCCCCACAAGGCTGGCAATTACCTACAGTATGGTTAGGTTTTGAAAGGTCAGCACGGACAAGTATATTTCTCAGGCTGTTAGGTTGTTTGAAGGCAATCATGGGAGGCTCAGGAAAGATTTTGGATAACTTCGAATGTTTCTCGATTGCTGTCCAATGATCACGAATGGTCTTGAAACTATTTCTCAGGCATGGATGGTAGGTGAGCACACATTGGATTCTTTTACTTTTCTGTTTATCTTTGTAAGTTAGCAGACTGCTTCTGGGGATGGATTCCGCTTTTCGAAAACTATTTTTGATTTTTTTGTGTTTATATCCCCTTCTTTTCAAATGTCCTTTGAGCTGCCCCAGACGTTGTTTTGCAGTGTCTTCAGAGGAGCAGATTCGCCTTATTCTGAGAGCTTGGCTGTATGGAATGCTCTTCGTGCAGTGTGGAGGATGGCAACTTTCAGGCGACAAGTATTGATGAGTAAAATGTATCTGTAGGTTTAGAGTATATATCTGTGTTTATTATACCTACAGAGAGGGTGCTAGATGTATCAAGGCAGTTTATGGTGGAATTAGATGTTTCATGGGTGAATTTGATGGTAGGGTGTTGATTGTTAGCATTTGTTATAAAAGTTTGTAATTTTTGGTCTCCCTTGTCCCATTTCATGTCAACGTCATCAATAAATCGATACCAGGAAAGCGGTTTTTCGATGGAGCACTCCAGCAGTTGCTTTTCAAATTTACCCATGAATATATTGGCATAAGATGGAGCCATTTTTGTACCCATAGCAGTGCCATTTGTCTGTAAATAGTGTTCTCCTAGGAATGTGAAGTTGTTCTTTTTCAAGACCATAGTAAGCATTTCAACTAAGCAATCAGTAGGTGGAATTTTAAGAGATCGAGAGTCCCAAACTTCTCTACATGCTTCAATACCATCAGCATGGGGAATATTCGTATAGAGAGAGGTGACATCCATAGTGACAAGAGAAGTATTGGCAGATAGAGGGTTTAAATCCTGCATTTTTAGTAAGTAATCTGTAGAATCTTTAATAAAAGATGGCAAGTTTTCTACATGTGGTCGAAGATAGTAATCAACGAATTCGGATATTTTTTTCGGTGGGATGACCATTAGCTGAGACGATTGGTCTACCTGGGTTACCAGGTTTATGAATTTTAGGGAGCAGGTAGAATCGCCCAGGTTTTAAATATTTGAGAGTATCTATATCAATGATGTTATTGTCACACATTTCCTTTATACATTCTGTTATTTTCTCGCTGAATTGAAGGGTGGGGTCCGAATTAAGTTTTTTGTAAAACCGGTCATCATCTAATTGGCGAATGGCCTCTTGGACATAGTTAGATTTGTCCATGACGACAACTGCACTCCCTTTGTCTGCAGGTTTAATAACAATGTCGTCATTATCTCTCAAATTTGTTAAAGCCACACGTTCATCAGGTGTTAAATTGTCATAGGTCAGGTAGACCAATGACACAGAAATTAACAACTATAGGTCACTGTACGGCCTTCAACAATCAGTTTCTTCTATTTCTTAAAATTAAGCAATGCTCTCTCTGCCAGAAGACGTCTCCTATCTTTGCTAGTGAAATTGTAAATATTTCGTTTCTTGTTTCTGTCTCTTTTCCCCAATTACACGTTTATATATGTTTGTTGTAATTTGGTAATTTCGCTCCCTCAATTTATATTCAAATGCTTCTTGATTTGTCTTTGATTATGTGAAAGATGTAGTTAGTATATCGCAAGCTATTTTTCTTTTCATAATCTTATTTTATCAACACTTTAATCCTAGGACTATTATACTGTATACTAACGTTAATATAAAAGTCCAAGAATTTGGTTTTATTTAATTTTTCTTAAACAGTGACTTATAATTACATTATAATTCATATTATTTATTTTAACGTATAAGTAAGTTCACAATCTTAACATCAATCCCGATTTTATGGGAAATGTTAACTATATCATTATTTAAAAAATCTCTAACAAAAAACTTTATAAAATGTGCATCATGTTTGAAAATGAAATACGTGCTCTTATGCTGCCGTTGCCAACTTTCAATAATTTAGAGTTGGTCGGTGTCTAAATTATTTTTTTTAAAAAGAAAACGTTTTTATTTATGATTTTTTTTAAATCAGGATTGTTTTACCAGGCAAATAATTAAGAAAATTCGTGTTATGTAGGAATTTACACATTTTGCACATAAATCAGGCCGTTAGTTTTCTCGTTTGAATTGTTTTAAATTTGTCATTTCGGGGCTTTTCATAGCTGACTATAAGGTAAGGGTTTTGCTCATTGTTGTTTGCATATAGAAATTATTAATTGGTCTTATACGGCCGCATCTTCTACTTTATTGTGAAAATGAGAACCGTGATTCTGTATTGTTTTGCTTTTGCTTTCGGAAACATATTTTGCAAGCTATCCTTTCATCTGATATTTTTTTTCACAAACTCAAGCTTCAAAAAAGGGTCTGCAATCAATATTTTTTTTTTTAAATATTTGAAATTATAGAATTTGACAAAGTATGGAAAACTTTTACACAGACCAATACCTACATCACAGATTACCAGCAGGTCGAAATCCGATTTTGAATAATACAACTTTTTTTTTTACTAGATGTGATTTTTGTTAAATAACTGCTATATGTGCATGTTTACATGTACATAGTTCAGTGTTTCCTCAAGCAAACAACTATGGATCGTCAGGAATGCATTTCATGCATTTTTTATACTATAAAATATTTTTGGTTCCGCGCTTCCATTTTCAACATATAACTGAGTATCGGTTTACACAAAATCTTCTTTGACATTCATCTGATTATTTTTATGTTTTCGGTTTCAATCTTTTTGGTTTCGTTTTTACATTGTTTTAAACGTATAATCAAAATACTAAAGTACTGAACCTCGGATGACCGCAAATTCTTGTGGATGGTCACAAGCACTTGTCTCAGAAAAAAAATCACATTTCTATTCCGGGAAACTGAGGTTTATGTACAAATATATATTTTTTCTCAGACAAATTCGTGCGTGGATGATGAATAAATGACAAGGAATTCAACTTCACTGCTTTAATATCTATTATATATTGTGGTGATACAAATACGTATACTCTGGTTTGTTGTTATATATTATATTTATAATTGTATATAGCAGTTACATGTATGTATAATTTTCATCCAATTGTATATCATTCTATTCTACGATTCTAATAAAAGTGCAATACAAGTGCATGGTGGACACTCTTCTATAACAATTCGATTTTTCCAATAGATTGGATTTGATTAGACATTCATATTTTCCCAAAAAAACTTTCTTGTGATATTTTTCCGCATGCGTTGACACAATTTTTCTGTACGTGTGCATTTTTTAATGCATATAAATATTTGTAACGACATAATATTTTCGTATTATAAATTTCTGTTCTTATGAGTATTCATTGAAGAAGTGAATTTATAACAAGCGATAAGAAATGTTATTTTGCACTCGATGATATCCGCGTATTTATACGATCGGTTACCAGTCAAAAACGAAAGTCAAATTTCTATGGCAACAATACATCGGAATGCCCTCACGGTTATCGCGATGTAAAAATTAAAATTCAAGCTATGTTTTGTGGCGTTCTGCGAAGATAAAGAAAAGATCTACTTTACACCGCAGATTGATTAGTTGATTTTTTTTCTAGAATGAGTTGGGAGTGTCTGTAAGTTAATACCTTGGAGCTAGCTGCTACATGTTGTGTGTCATCCATAATATATGTCGGACAACTACTCTCTCACTCTCTCTCTTTCGTTCATTCAGAAATCATGGTAAAAGAAAAGTTTCAATTTCAATATACTAGTTTCATCACATGCCTATGTACCAGGCAATTCTGTTGGAGATTCGAGAAAATAATCTTCATTCTGCCACACTACTTCTAAATGTAATAACCGTATTTTTCAAACACATATTGCTAGGTAGATGACTAGGAATTGTTCTACTCACTGTAGGTAAAAAATGATCGTTAGCTCTACTGAAATGTTTATGACATACAAGTATTTCTCTGATAAAACGTTTTGTTAAATGAGTCGATGCGACAAAAAAAAGGATTGCACGTTTTACTGAAATGTTCACGATTAAGGTGTACTTTTTCTCATATTTTTTGTGAGAATTTTCATTCATGTGTATAGCTTCGAATCTTTTAATAGCAACGCTAGGAGTTACAGGAGTTGAAGAACAATGCAACTTATATATTTAATTAGGGTCAAATGGTCGCAGCCGTCCATTCCATTATTCAAAATATCTATTTCATTATTCAAAATTGGCTATTTCTTCATTTTCACGCGTATTTTGGCATTTAAGTCCTCCGTAACCCCTCTAATAGTCATTGCAGCACATATCATTTATACTCGGTTTATTTCCCTATCACTAGGCTTTAATTTCATGTAAAAATATTTCCTTAATTAAAAGCTGACGGGTTGCAGCAGTCCATTCCATTATTCAAAATCAGCTATTTCTTAATGTTCACGCGTATTTCGATGTTTAGGTCCTTCGTTATTCCTCTAATATGCGTTGCGGAACATATCAACTATATACCTTTTTTCCCTCTCTTGATAAGCTTTCCAATGAGGTATAAGGTATATCTATAATCAGGGGCTATATGGTCGCAGCAGTCCATTCCATTATTCAAAATATCTATTTCATTATTCAATATTAGCTATTTCTTATTTTCACGCGTATTGGCAAGTAGGTCCTCCGTAACCCCTCTAATGGTCATTGTGGCTCATATTGTTTATACTCAGTTTATTTTTCTATCCATAAACATTTGATTTGGTGCATATTCTTTTCCTTAATTAGGAACTGACGGGTAGCAGCAGTCCATTCCATTATTCAAAATCAGCTATTTCTCAATGTTCACGCATATTTCGATATTTAAGTCCTTCGTTACTCCTCTAATATCCGCTGAGGAACATATTGACTCTATACCTTGTGTTCCTCTCTTAATAAGCTTTCGAATGATGTATCATGTATATCTGTAATAAGGGGCTGAAGGGGGTCCTATCAGTCCATTCCATTATTTAAAATATCCATTTCATTATTCGAAATTGGCTATTTCTTTATTTTCACGCGGAATTTGGCATTTAGGTCCTCCTTAACCCCTTTAATGGTCAATGCAGCTCATATTGTTTATATTCAGTTTATTCCTCTATCAATAAAATTTGATTTGGTGTATAATTTTTTCCTTAAATAGGAGCTGACGGGTAGCAGCAGTCCATTCCATTATTCAAAATAAGCTATTTCTCAATGTTCACGCACATTCGATATTTAAGTCCTTCGTTACTCCTCTAATATGCGTTGCGGAACATATCGACTATATACCTTTTGTTCCTCTCTTGATAAGCTTTCGATCACCAGGCATCGACGGTCTCAGTGTAGAATTTTGTCGAACCTTCTGGACAAATTTAAAAGAAATTGTTGTTAAAGTTTTTAACACATGCTATCAAAAGGAAGAAATGAGCACACTACAAAAATTAGGAGTAGTCTCTTTATTATATAAAAAAGGAAACCCACTTCTTTTAGACAACTATAGACCAATTACTTTACTCAATGTTGATACAAAACTTATGGCATATTCTTTAGCACAACGTCTTAAACCAATACTAACTAAAATCATCCATAGTGACCAAAACGGTTACATAAAAAATAGGTATATAGGTTTCAACATTCGTCAAATTCAAGACATAACAGACCATGCAGAATACTTTAATATTGAAGGAGCATTGCTCTTCATAGATTTTTCCAAGGCCTTGACTCATTAGAATGGCCATTTATGTAGGAAGCACTCAAGAAATTTGGCCTTCCAAATTCTTTTATTAAATGGGTTAAAACTCTGTACAAAGACATAACTGGTTGTATGTTAAATAATGGGTGGGTCTCATCACCATACAACATTAAACGTGGTATTAGACAAGGCTGCCCGTTAAGTTCCCTGATTTTTGTTATTGCTGTAGAAATTTTGTCCTGCAGAATAAGACAAGATAACAACATCAAAGGTTTTAATATTAAGCTAGATACTAAAACGCACAGTTTAAAGATTTCTCAATTAGCTGACGACACAACACTTTTTCTAAAATCAAAAGATGAAGTACGTCACACTCTTAATATTATTGAAATCTTTGGAACACTGTCAGGTTTAAAATTAAACAGATCCAAAACTGAGGGCATTTGGTTAGGAAAATTAAAACATTGTAAAGATAAGTTTGAAAATATAACATGGAATAAAGGACCAATAAAAAGTCTAGGAGTTTATTTTGGAACAGATCTTACAATGATAGGTAAAATAACAGTTGTAAAATCTCTTCTTATACCAAACCTTACATATTTACCTTCAGTCACAAACCTACCACATGAATTCATTCAACAGTTTAAAACTCTTATCTACAATTTTATATGGGATGGTAAACGAGAAAAAGTCAAACGAACCACACTAAGCAAAAATACTACTGAGGGAGGGCTTAAGATGACAGATATAGATAATTATATAACTGCACTACAAATAGCATGGATCAAAAGACTTACTGCAGATGATTTTGCTAACTGGAAAGTAATTCCGACATTTTACTTTAATAAATTTGGTGCTAATTTCATGCTACTTTACATGAATCTAGACAACATTTACTCAATACAAAATCTTCATAAAACTTTACCAAAGTTCTACTTAGAAATAGTAAAGTCTTGGTTCAAAGTACAAAATTTAAATAATACCAAACTCAATATGAATTTTAAAAACATTAGACAACAAATCTTATGGGGAAACAAACTGATAAAATTTCAAGGAAAATGTTTAGTTTTTATAAATTGGATAAAAGAAGGTATTATATATGTTAATGATATAATTGACCAAAATGGTAATATCTCTCAAGAAATAATATCTAATAAAATATCCTCAAAATCCAATTTAATGTTTGAAATTTCAAAACTTAATAATGCTATACCAAATGAATGGCTGAAGGTACTTAAATCAGAAAAATCAATAAAATCAAAAGTAAAAAATAAACTTAACCTTTGCATTAATACAAAAGAAAAAAATAAGATAATAAGTTTACAAGTAATGGAAACAAAACAGATATACACACACATTAACAGTGGAAATGAAGACACGCCTTCTAGTTTCTTTAAATGGAAACGTGTCCTAAATCTAGATTCTTTAATCCCAATTAAATCAATGCTAAACTTATTTAAAAGATAACAGATTAAAAATATTTAAATGGAAATTGCTGCATCATATCCTTCCTTGTAAACAACTGCTTTTTCAATGGAAGATAAAAGAAGACAGTAAATGTGACTTATGTAATGTAACAGAAGATTATAAACATTTTTTTCTAGAATGTCATTACTTTAAAACTTTTTGGGAAAAGATCAAAATACTATTAAATAAAGTTAAAATAGGTCATCATATCCTAAACTACAGAAATCTCATTATAGGATATAAAATCAGTGATATTAATTATTATGATATAAATCTGTTGGTGACACTCATCACATTTTCTATCCACAAGTGCACCCACAGTTCAAATTATAAAACTACAAATTTTGATGTGTATGCCCTGTTCAAAAAAGACTTTTTGAACTACTTAAATATTTCGACACTTTCAGGTGGTAAACATGGTAAAATTTTGAAAGAAGTAAGCTTGTACATATAATTATTATTCTTGCATATATGTTATATGCTATATTTATGCAGCAATATATGTGTCTCAATATTATTTAATCTTAAAACCACGTGCTGTGGACTTCGTCATGATCATGATCAGCGACAGTGATAAAAATTTAATCCCTACTATTCTTGAAGCATCCTTCATGTAATATATCACATATTCATAAATAAATAAACTTATATAATGTACTTCAATTCGCAACCAAGTATGTACACCTACATAATTAATATATATAACAAACTGCTTCGAATGTTAATTTGCCTCCATCGTGTGATCCTTGATCAATAGGTCATGACCAGGTCAACTAGCATATATACAGAGTCAAAGCGGTTCACGAATGTAAATTTTCCGGAAATTAATTTCTGTTGTAATCTGGTTACATAATATTGTTACATGTAAATCTAACCTTCTATAATTATTATTAATTTACTGAACAATCTCCCTGTTTGTTCAGTAAAACTAACACTACAGGGGTGCCCTGTCAAATGCTGTAGACATGGTATTCATTATAACAGTAATAGTGCAATAAATCAGATTTTAGATAAAAAAATAAATAAAAAGCTTTCGATTGAGGTATAAGGTATATCCATAATTAGGGGCTAATGGATCGCAGCAGTCCATTCCATTATTCAAAATATTCATTTCATTATTCAAAATTGACTATTTCTTTATTTTCAGGCGTTATTTGGCATTTAGGTCCTCCTTAACCCCTCTAATGGTCATTGCGGCTCATATTGTTTATACTCAGTTTATTCCTCTATCTATAAACTTTGATTTGGTGTATAATATTTTCCTTAAATAGGAGCTGACGGGTAGCAACTGTCCATTCCATTGTTCAAAATCAGCTATTTCTCAATGTTCACGCGTATTTCGATGTTTAGTTCCTTCGTTATTCCTCTAATATGCGTTGCGGAACATATCAACTATATAACTTTTGTTCCTCTCTTGATAAGCTTTCGAATGAGGTATAAGGTATATCTATAATTAGGGGCTAAATGGTCGGAGCAGTCCAATCCATTATTCTAAATCAGCTATTTCTCAATGTTCACGCGTATTTCGATATTTAAGTCCTTCGTTACTCCTCTTATATCCGTTGTGGAACAAATTGACCATATACCTTTTGTTCCTCACTTGATAAACTTTTGATTGAGGTATAATATATATCTGTAATTAGGTGCTGAAGGGTCATAGCAGTCCATTCAATTATTCAAAATCACCTATTTATCAATGTTCACGCGTACATGTATTTCGATATTTAAGTCCTTCGTTACTCCTCTTATATCCGTTGCCGAACAAATTGACTATATACCTTTTGTTCCTCACTTTATAAACTTTCGATTGAGGTATAATATATATATCTGTAATTAGGGGCTGAAGGGTCATGGCAGTCCATTCCATTATTCAAAGTATCCATTTCATTATTCAAAATTGGCTATTTCTCAATGTTCACGCGTATTTCGATATCTAAGTCCTTTGTTACTCCTCTAATATGTGTTGCGGAACGTATTGACTATATACCTTTTGTTCCTCTCTTGATATGCTTTCGATTGAGGTATAATATATATCTGTTATTAGGGGCTGAAGGGTCCTACCAGTCCATTCCATTATTCAAAATATCCATTTCATTATTCAAAATTGGCTATTTCTCAATGTTCACGTGTAATTTGATATTTAAGTCCTTCGTTACTCATGTAATATCCGTTGCAGAACAAATAGACAATATACCTTTTGTTCCTCTCTTGATAAGCTTTAGACTGAGGTATAATATATATCTGTAATTAGGGGCTGAAGGGTCATAGCAGTCCATTCCATTATTCAAAATATCCATTTCATTATTCAAAATTGGCTATTTCCTCATTTTTACTTATATTGTGGCATTTAGGTCCTCCGTAAACCCTCTTATGGGCATTGCGAATCAGGATATAGCTATAGTGTCACAGTCAACTTTTGTTATATTTATTTCACTATTCACCGCTTCAATTTGAATAATGAAACATAAACTATTTCATTATTCATTATTCATTTTTTAATATTCAATAATGAATAGTGAACTATTTCATGATTCATTATTGAATAATTAATATCGAACTATGAATAATGGACGTACTTCAGCGCGGTTAAATTTAGTCTAGATTTAGAAGTTTGCTCTAAATTTAAACTAAATTCAAATTGTCAAAATTGCATATCGGAAATAAAATTTAGAAATAATTCGATGTAGAAGTAATCTATTTTCTTCTCGGAATGACGACAAAACCTGACCCTGCCGTCTGCTAAGAATCATAATTTTGCCATGACTCTTCGACAATTGTATCCATCGAGTCAAAATAAACGACAATTAAATCCTTGATAAATATTATTTGAAACAGTTTTAGAAAAATAAGGTTTTTAACAACTTATGTGTCAGATTGGTGTCGATTTTTTAGAAGATAAATCTATGGCTAAAAATGCGTCTGCTTTTCCTAAATGTCGACGTCAAAAGGAGTATTATGGGTAAATCAATCACTTGCAAAGATCGGTAATCAAACTAGAAACCAAATACTATTTCTTGACGAAGTAGTATAACGACGGACAGTGGTATGAACACTACCGATAACTGATTTAAAATTTAGATTTTAAATCCTATTAAATCACAATTCTTGATATAGACTTACTAGAATGTCCATGCTAAGACTTATTATGATTTTTTTTTTCACAGGTACTCTAAGTCAATCTAAGATTGTTTACTTGACTGAATACATTTTTCAATTGATTTTGATAGTTGTTCTTATGTTGTACTGTTACACCACTGTCCCGGGATAGGGGGAGGGTTGGCATCCCGCTGACATGTGTAACCCAGCCGCATTCTGTATGTATGTCCCTGTCCTAAGTCTGGAACCTGTAATTTAGTAAAATTGAGCAAGGAAATGGGGAATATGTCAAAACGACAACAACCCGACTATAGAGAAGTCAACAGCGTAGTATTGGTCGTTTGTTTATGTGTTACATATTTGTTTTCCGTTCATTTCTTGTACATGAAATAGGCCGTTGGGTTTCTCGTTTGAATTGTCTTACATTGTCATTTCGGGGCCTTTTATAGCTGACTATGCGATACGGGCTTTGCTCAATGTTGAAGGTCGTACGGTCCGGGTGACCTATAGTTGTTTATTTCTGTGTAATTGTGGTTTCTTGTGGAGAGTTGTCTCAGTAGCATGCATACCACTTCTTTATATGCAATATAAATTGTGATATGTATTCACCATATTAATGTTTAAAAATCTACCGACCAACCTTTATGAAGATAAAACATGATCTCAGATTATTTTTTTTGGCACAGACAAAACTGATATTATAGCATTCAAAGAAATTGTAAAGAAAACAATAACGTGCAACTTTTAATCATGCAGAACATTTACTGAACATAAAATGTCTGAAATATTACTTTGAAAATTTCATGGTTTAGTTCAAAGTGTAGTAGACACATATTGATAAACATTAAAACCAAAAGGTTCAGAAGAAGAATGAGATCAGAGTCGGTATATAATAAACATTAGACATTAAAATTACAAACTTCAAATTTCAGTTCCAAAGGTTCGATGAAAAAGTCACCTCACAAACACCAGTAATTTCAGGGTTGTGTCATGTCTGTATGATGAGACATTATGATTTCATTTTCATTATATTGTTTTTTTTACCTTTTGAGTCTCGTAATATATTTTTGAAAAACTATGTTAATAATGTAATTGCGAAATAACACAAAAAAATATGAAATAACTCAAATGTGTTCCAGTAATATTCGTAGGTAGAATATACATTTATTCCTGAATTGTGGGAAGCCAGTCAGTGAAAGGCGTGTATATTCATAATGCTAGAATGAAATGAATTTTCATGACAGAGAGACTGCGTTCTATAAAAAGGTTGACTGCAACTAGATATACTTACAGGAGCATTAAACACTGTGTCCCTTATAAATGTATTAAACAATTAAGCGATAACCATTTTTTTTCGACCACCCTCCCCCTTCAAAAAGTACACTTTCAATTGGTAAAACATTTCCACACTGTGTATGAACTACATTCATAAGCAAACAGTGTTCGTTTAAATTATGATTAATCTGCATATTGTTACTATCTTGATTTTCAAACAAATGGTGTTTAAATCTCTGTAAACAGATGCATTGAACTTGTTTGTTTTGTTGCCGGGTCAAATTAACAATTAGGGGTATGTGACAACAATCAATAGAATTATACAAAAATTGCATTATCACTATTTAAAACTTTTTAAAAATTTCCATTTTGATTGGTAGTCTAAGGCATGTATATTTCATTATAGTTTTTGTGGCCGTATCAACAGTAGACTATATTGATAAGATAAAACTGTGAAATATGTTATTAAATGTTAACCTCGACAAACGATTGGATTATAAACTTTGGCAGTGCCAGTAATATTTGGACCTTATTGATATTCGAATTTTATACTATCAAGATCAGATTTTGTGGTAAGTAAACTCTAAATGTCTCGCTACATTGAAGACCTGTTGGTGACCTTCTGCTGCTGTTTTTTCTGTGGTCGAGTTGTTTTCTCTTTGACACATTACCCATTTCCATTTTCAATTTTATCTTATAAACAAATAAAATTGATAATTTGCAAATAAATTTCATTTTTTTTAATTCTGGGTATCGATCTACACCTACAACGCAACATTGACATCTGTTGATATAAGAAATAATGTAACGCTGTTTTCAACTGAGATTTAAAGACAAGTGAGGTACGTAAATATAAAGGATGGATTATAGCTAGGCTATACTGGTAATCATAATTATTACAAGTAAGGCAATATAATAAAGAGTTCCTTATTTGGAGAAATGATTTCTAATTTTGTTTTACGTAATAACTACTTTAAGTTTTGTACCAACCTAATATTTTATTATTGATTTTTACCACTACGATCGTTTTTCGAATACTTGACCATCAAAACTACAGTATGTGTTTTAAACACTACTGTTTTGAATTCATTCTTGTTTTTCAAGTTATAATAATCGTAATTAGTTTTGAGATGACTATACTTATTATTACTGCTCATTACGCTTAGTTGCAACGAGGGATGGGGTAATTAAAAATGTAATGGTAATTAAGAGTAATGCATTACAATTTTCCATGTAATTGAATGTAATGTGTAATTGAGCATTTTTTTTTAATTACATGTAATGGTAATTTAATTAATTACATTGAAAAAAGCATGTAATGCTCAATTTCTTTTGAATTACCTTTGAATTACATGTACTTTTATGGTGTTACAGTTAAGGATTTGTGTTTAATAATATAAATTGCTTTTGTAATATATGAAGTCTGTAATTTATTCTGAAGTTTTTATATCGTTTATTTGACCTACAGATTTTATTTGAATAGTCTTATAATTTAAAAAAATGTGATAATCATATATAAGGGTTGTTTAGGTTTTAAGAAAGATCTTTAACTAAATAGATTGATAAGTAATAAACACCTTGTTAAACAAAAACAATAAAATGTGTCACTGTGAAACATCTTTCTGAGACAGTTCATTTAGAATTTAAAATCACTGCATACAATCATTTTGTCAAATTAGTATACACAAAAGGATTATAGAAATAAAAATTAACAGCTGTAAAAACAAACAGCAATTAATCAGATTAAAATGTCAAGGGACAACGCCACTATTACAGATATTTTATCGAATTAGCAAAATATTGCTTATATTTAGACATTATATACATTGTTTGTACTAAAAATTATTTTCAATATTGTGACAAGCACTCTTTTTAATATTTTTAATGTAAAATAAAAAAATATTTTAAATTTATTTATAAATTCTTTATTCATATTATGTTTAATTCAAATGAGTTCATTTCTGAGATGTCAAAATACCCCCTTGATGTATTGGCAAGTTGATGGGAACAAATTCCCTCTCCTTTCAATATAATGATCTTCTAATCATAAAACGTCCATGTCCTGATCAAGCAATATCTTGCACAACATTAGCTCCTGTCGAAAGACTATTTACAATTGCTGTTTTCAGACCAGAAGATTCAGACTAATTGACAAAACATTAAAATAACTATATTAAATGATTATCAAATGCAACACTTAAACAATGCTTACATGAATATTTTGCATTTATGCATTATATAAACATGTAAAATATTGTTAAAAAATATCATGATGAAATGTAATGTGTAATTTAATTAATTACTTTAGTAAAGTAAATGTTATTTAATTAATTACATTTTAAAAACTGTGTAATTAGTGTAATTGACCATTTTTGCAATGTAATGTGTAATTTAATTAATTACATTCCAATGTAATTGAACCCAAGTCTGGTTGCAACTCGTTTCTGTTTTTCACACATTGAAAAAAGAAGATAACTACATTGTTTGACGTTTCGTATGATATTTATGTTACTTTTGGTAAGTTTCATCATTCTACTATTAAATGTTAATAATGTAAAAAGAGCTTTGAATATTTGATGTCATCAAAGGCTTTGCTGAAATCAATTAATGTACATGTACAATCACAAAACCATTTTTCGGAATGCAAACTCAACATAAAATAAAAATAAAATTGATAAATAAAATAAAAATAAAATTGATAGAACAATCTGTGAAGATCTGTATTTCAAAGATTCGCAACCTTAGGTAGGAATATAAAATTAGAAAATAAATGTAGCGCATTCCTTATAAACATAGTTTCTCAACCGTCACAGTACCCAAATTGCATCAAGTACCTAAATTGCATTCATTTTTCCCAAAAGCCGAGAAAATCATATTTGCCTTCTAAAAGATTAAACAATTTCACTGTATCTAAAACACACCGGCAAATTTTTTTTTGGACTCGATGGAACATTTATAGACAGAGAGAAGGTTGATTTATATTTATTTGTTTGTTATTTTTATGATATCGAACAATGTCTACATATGTATAACTATTTTCTATTGTGAGGTGTAATATTTTCTACAACCGTTCTATATTAACGGAGAAATAAGTAGAAATGCATGTCAAAATGACGAATTGAGTGAACCTTGTCTCGAATTTGTTTAATATCTCGTTCGATTTTTCACATTGTACGGGAAGAAAGGTATGAACAGAAATATATTGACACAAAGGTTGCAAAACTAGCCACTTTAAGCACCTCAATACTTGTATCTCTGTGTATGGAATGAAAGATATTAGATACCATCGAGTTCAAGCATTTTTTGCCGGTGTGGTTTAGACACAGTGGTATTCTTCAAATATGACCATTATTCACGTCTCTCAACATAGCTGAATAAACCCAAGTGCACACTTTACATATCAACAGATAAAGGAGAGGCGTATTGAAAAATGTCCGGACAATGGATTGCTTTTTAATGATTGATTGTTTTATATATCTGGTTACTAAGCATAAGAGGAAGTGTTTATGGTTCACCTTTTTACATATCGAATATCTAAATGGGGTGCAATTTCAAGGTGTTAAAAAAGCAAATGTTAGTAGTATAAATGTAAATTGATCTTAAATGTTTATCAAATAAAGGTAAATACTTTAACGTTAGTAGGGCGTATAAATCCCCCTTTTCTATGTCAGTTATCAAATCTAATCTGCGGTTTTCTAAAGTTTTCGTGAGGGTCGTTTTTCTCTTGCTAGAGACATGATGTCTGTACCAATGCAGTTGCTTTGCACTCTTTCATTCGAATAATAGTATATAAATTTGGTAGTTTTTACGGACTTCCCCTTTTCAATTTCCAGTTTTTCAAAGTTAATATTTTTACCTCGTAAGTACAATAGTTAATAACATTTTTGTAAAAACATCGTTATGGTAAGCTGCACTATATATTTATATTATTCACAATTTATGATTGACTTAACTGTTGATTTTTTGCTTCTTTTATGATAGTTGTTTATAGTTCAATTAAGAAACCCCAAAAGGTTC
This sequence comes from Mytilus edulis, assembly GCA_019925275.1. Classification (NCBI taxonomy): domain Eukaryota; kingdom Metazoa; phylum Mollusca; class Bivalvia; order Mytilida; family Mytilidae; genus Mytilus; species Mytilus edulis. The sequence continues at coordinate 71,227,345 of CM034357.1, forward strand.
AACAAGTTAATGTTACAATAATTGGGTCACTGCACTAAAATACAATTAACAAATTACAGACATGAGACAACTCAACTTACTAAAGAATTAATACAATCAAAAAAACAAATTAAATCTAACAAAGACGCCAACAAATCAGGTGTAGATAACTGTATATGTTTAACAAATAATTTATTTATTAACGTGCTGTCCCTGTTTTATTGTATCGATTCCGAGGATTGACAGTATGTAAACGGAAGACCTGTATCGAAAACGCTGGACGAAACGAACCCTCTGTATCAGTAAGGTTATCGGTTGAGCTACCGATTTATATATATATATATATATATACAACTCGTCTAAACATCAACCCAACAATGCAAGATCTGTAAATTTGCTTTGTTCTTCCCTCGCCGGGATTCGAACCCATGCAACTGAGATATCGTGACACCAAATCGCCTGCACTGCAGCCGTCCCGCTAGACTACACGACCAACTGGGCTTCATAAAAATGAAAATTTCGTATGCCGGGTGTTACCTTTCCACGTCAGTTTTAATCTAGCGTCGTACTACAGTACATGATATATAAGGCATGGAGATGTTATTTTTACAGATCAGCTAAATTATCTATAGTAAAGGATCCTACAAATTAATGTAAGATACATTCACAGAAAATAATTATATTTATAAGTACGTCTGAGCCAGTGAAAACTCTACAACAGATTTATCCATCGGATATATATATATATATATATACTTGAGACTATATATGAGCGTATAGAGCACATAGTATATATATATATATGCGAGGTTTGGCATGCCACAAAACCAGGTTCAACCCACCACTTTTATTCCCCTTTAAAAGTGTCCTGTACCAAGTCAGGAAGATGGCCATTGTTATATTATTGTTCGTTTCTGTGTGTGTTGCATTTTAACGTTTGAGGTCTTTGTGTTTCTCTTATTTTGAGATATTAGATCAACGTTCAGGGTACTTGTCTTCCAAATTCATGTATTTGGTTTTCTTGTTTTTGTTATTCTCGGTGTTTTGTCTGATGCTTGGTTCGTTTCTGTTGTTTACTTTCGGTGTTATGTCGTTGTTCTCCTCTTATATTTAATGCGTTTCCCTCGGTTTTAGTTTGTTACCCCGATTTTGTTTTTTGTCCCTGAATTTATGAGTTTTGAACAGCGGTATACTACTGTTGCCTTTATATATATACAAATATAATTCACATTTTGAAAATGACCTGGACTATTAAGATCAAAGTTACAATCATGAGGTACGGATTTAATATACTGCATTAATCTTTCTATTCTTTATTTTAGTGCATAGTGTTAATCAGATTGATTTGAACTTATCTAAATCTATTTACGTCGTTAGGTATTTTCAAGACTGTGTTGAGGCTAACCCATCCAAGTGATAAAACGGTTTTTCCAAAGTAAATTTTGCAGTTTGCTAATTTTAGGACAACGGAAATTGCATATTATCAAATATAAACATGTTTTTCCTTTATTATTGGCATTGTCGATTCTAAAATACATGGTATGTAATTTCATGATTGACATTTTCAACCCGTTTAAAGCATTAAAACATCAAGATATTTTTTTTTTTTTAAATGGGAGCACATATTATTGTTAATGAATATTTCGTGCTGACTGATCTAGACATAGTTGCGATTGAATTGAATTTAGATCCAACTTGTCGTCTAAATATTACTGTGCAGACACTTTCAAAATTGTAAAATATTAAATTTCTACCATGAAGTTTATTTGTAGTATAATAGATAACTATGCATTGTAATGACGTCAAATTGGATAGAAAAAGTCTATACAGGTTTTAGTTTTAAGCAAAATATCATATATGAGTTATTCCGAGAAAGCGAAAAAGAATTGAGCAGGTAGAGAATAAAACGCTGAAAAATAGTCTTTGCTTCAATGTCTGTCACTTAGCAGTCTTTGGTAAAATATTTAGCAATAACGGTCCTCAATGCTCTTCAACTTCGTACTTTATTTGGCTTTTTAAACTTTTTTTCGGGCGTCACTGATGAGTCTTTTGTAGACGAAACGCGCGTCTGGCGCAAATACAAAATTTTTATCCTGGTATCTGAGATACGTTTCTTTCTTTCTGGTTTTAAAAATATTCTACAATTAAACAGGAATATAATGGTATACTAAATCATGACACCAGATTCCTCTTTTCGGAACTTAACGGTTTACAACTATTTAATTTTCGGTTTATGTCAAATCTAGTAACTTTGAGAAATTATTTAAAAATTGGTAAAATTATTTTTTAAAAAAAGTTATTTTTCTTGTTTTGTTCATATATGCACATTATATCTTAAATTTTTTGCAAAATAATTGTTTTATAAGGTACAAAAAAAATGTTTACTTTGCAAAATGTTTGGAATGATGAGTTCCAATTCTTTCAGGTTTTTATCTTATTTAGCCGTTTACTTTAATACATGAACGGCATCGATGAGAAATTTTGCAGACGAAACGCCCTTCTGGTGTACCAAATTTTAAGATGAGTATCTTTGATGAGGTTATTTATCACAGTAATCTGCTTTTTGCATAGGTCGACATCTAAACAGTTTGAATTATAACTAGTTTAATACCATGAGTTTGATATTTTTATATATGTACCAAATATTGATATTCTTCAAGTTGGGTTTACTAATTCGGATCATTGAAATTAATGAAATATGAAACATCTTCTTTTCTTGTGATGTTTGTTGTGTTCGTAGTGGTTTTAATTTTGACGACTACAGTCGACATTGAATTGGTTCTGAATTGTTTATGTTTTGTAATGGTAATAACATCCCAATGTTTTAATTTTGTGAGAACAATATCAGCATTCAGTTACCTATTTGTAAAAGAATAATAACAAGTGAATGCAATTAAGATTTCTTGTATATTTCTTTCAATAATGTCAACATGTCACATGTTAATCAAAATGTTATTTTTTTCTTCGTTTTGCAGATTTATCTGGTATGATGTATCCATTAGTACAGCTCGTGCTCGTTGTTGTGCTCTCTGCAAAACTTTTTGTAGTTGCAAAACAAACACCAAGTGTAGGATTATACAATCTTGCTTTCCGAAGTAGTTCGAACAATGAAACAAAATCATACAATTTTCACTGGACGCAATCTTCACAAACAGTTTCATTTAACGTGACCAACTGCCATTTATTTAGTGTGCCGACAGGTGGAATGGTAAAAGCAGAACTATCTCTAACGACTAGAAGCAAGGAAAAGAAATTTAAGGTTGCTGCTTGTATAACCCTTATACGCACAAAGCAGACAACCTGTCAGAGAATATTTGGGGAACCAGGAAGAAGAAAACAGTTCGTCAGTCAGTTAATTCTACATGAAGTATTTGAAGTGCAGAAAAACGATCAACTTAAAGTGTCAATACCTCGTGGCAAAAAGTATATCTACCAAGTTGGCGAATATAATCGCCTTCGATTATACTATTTATAGAAATGAGGAAGATTGTTAATATTTTGTTAAAACACAGTGGATGATGTTAATGTCACAAATTACAATATTTTCGTATAATTTTAGCTTTCAGTTTTTAAGTTATATAATTATAATTTATATAATGCCATTTTTCGTTTTAGTATCCTTAAGATCTGTCATGTTTTCAAAAGAATACTCTCAAGTCTTCTATTTTTTTTAACTGTAAGTTAGTAGTGCAGTCTGTGCTTTATAACTTTATAATTTCTATGCATCATTTTACACCGTCATGAACATATGACCAGTTAGTAGAATTGCGTGTGACTAATATGGCTACAATACAGATAGGAGAGCAAATGAAGAGATACACTCCAGACAATACTAACCTACTTAAAATTTCTAGATAATGTCAGTTTTGATATTTCCCTTTTTTCGATGTCCATCATACGTTATACGAAATTTTCAATCTTTTCTAAAACCGAATGTTTTGAAAATACTGTATTGAATTTGCATTTCACCCTCCCTCTTTATTTCATATTTCATGAAGTTCATTTACTTTTGCACTTATCATCAGTATTTCATCATTCATATTCCTGCTCATCTTAATTTAGTATGTTAATGAGTTTTTAGGGCCATTCTTTGTTCAGGAATAAGGTTAGTGATAAACAACGAATGTTTCCTGTATCAACTTTCATTTTCCCATGACCTAGTGTAATTATATCTTTTGCCCTAGTAGCCTTACCAGATTTGTCCTATCTGCCCTAGTAGGTAGGTATCCCATCAGAAACGTATGAACGCTATTTCTTTGGTTAGTGTTTTATTATCATAATTCGGGCAATTTACTAGTATAAATAGGGCCTGCGTTGTTATTAACATTACTCTGCGGGTTTGAAATAATAATCATCACTTGTTACGTGTATCACAAATCATTGTGAAATGGTGTTTGAAGTATTAAATGTCTTTTGAATAATAATAGTGAAATTTTTCATCGACTTAAGAGTTTCTTTCGTTATGCACTACTCAAGAACCCATATAATTTCATGTGACCAGGATTTTCCTAAACAAGGAAATCAGTAATGTGCATCATTTGTGTCTGTCGATCACGGTCTTATTGGCATCTGTCGTCTGTGTTTTTTTTTAAAGATTGGAGACCCAGCCAGCATTTACCATCCCGACACAATCCGGAGGTCACGTTTTCGTCACAATATTATGCAACAACATGTGTTTTTTATATTCGAATTATAGATACTTTTCGGTCTATTGTATTACCTGCTCCTAATTTGCCTTCAAGTTAAATTGGAATCAATTAATTGTAAAAAATGCGTCTTTTATTTGATGTTGCTTCATCAGTATAATTAATGTATCATTTTGGGAAATTTCGTGATCTAAACCGCGTGAATTAAGTTGTAATACAATTTTCTTATATCAATACAAGGCAAAGAAGAGTAAATTTCTAAAAAAAATTAAACCATACGATTTATTTGAAAATGAAGCGTCCAGTTGTTTTTAATTAGGATTCGTAGTCCAGACTCGGTCCCTGAAATAAATCTCATCTTAAAGTTTCTGTTAAAGTCTTCGTCTTATAATATCTGGTGTCTTTTTTTACAGCAACATTATTTTTCATGTTAAATGCACATTGAATTCTCTTTGGGTGATAGTTTGTGGTGGGTAAATTTTGCTTAAAATATTCAAAGACGACTAAGTTTTCATTCCTTTCATTTTTCAAAATCTAAATTTGGTGATTTGTAGCATTATGTAAGTATGTTTGATAAAATGTTAAAACATTTCAACGGGGAAAATACTACAACAGTCATAGTTGATCTATTGGTTGATGTTGGTTTTTTAACGAAACATTTGCACGACGAGTTCCACATATGGAGCAGAATCTACTTACACAACCTCAGCTGGATGACCCAATGGGGGCAGTGTTGCTCAATATTAGTTTTCTATGTTGTGTTTTGTGTACTATTGTTCGTGTGTTGTTTTTTTCTTTGTTAGCCACGGTTATGTCAGTATGTTTCCGACAAGAAAATAACAATAAGTAACTAGCATCTCAATTGTTTGTAAAACAATTGAAAGGTCTTTCCTGTAAAAGTGATGTTTTCGTAATGTACTTTGTACGACCTTTCGTTTGATATACGATAACCATACCTTCTGAAACTTTTCGCTTTTAACACTTAATGACCTCATCCGCCTACATTTTTGAGATCGGAATTATGATATATGTAACATAGAGTAGATGCGCTTTCATTTGACATGCGACATCGCCATGTTTTAGAAAGTTTCATTTTTGCACTTAATAACCCTATCCAACACTAATTTATGGAGGTCTGAATTTGGTATTTTAAATGTACACATCATGACCTTTCATTTGATATACAACAACCCTATCTTAAAAGAAAATTTATTTTTTGCACTCAATGACCCCATCCATCCACTTTTGGGAGACGTCAATTTGAAACTTGAAATGTACGCTTTATATTTCTTTCATTTGATATGCAACAACCTTATCATCTGAGAGATTTAAATGTTTGCACTAAATGACCTCACCGTCCCCCTGGGATGAAAAGGGGGTTTACAATTTTCATTTTTTAGTAGAGTTTATAAAGACCTTCAATTTGATATATCAGATGACCCCATTTGATAAAGTGCAAATAATGATGCAATATCAACTATATAAATAGAAGTTATGAAACTTACAAAGTCAATGCAAAACTTGAAAATTGCAAATTGATTTAGGTGGGTTTTTTTCATAGAATGTTTTTTGGTATTTGGTAAAACATATAACTATGTTAATCTTTTCAATTTCTAAAACATTTAAGTGGTAAGCTCTTTTTGATTCAGAAATACATGCCTCCGCTCGCAAATCTCCAAACTGCATTATCTCTAAAACGACAATAGATATCTCAAATCTGTTAAATGATAAATGATCTGCAGTTGAAGCACATTATTGTAGAAAAAAAATTGGGACAATTCCAAAGTTCATCAATGTCACAATCAATCATCAAATATATGATGCAATACCAAACTTGAGAACCGGAAGTCGTGTAGACATGGGACTACTACCATTCAACTCAGGACCACTTGACCTTTCAAATATCACAAGGTCAAGGTCATCGTATACTGTGAAGGTCAAGGTGAAATTTCATCATGACCTGACATTGACCTCAAATTGAAGGTCTTGAATTACTGATCATCTTTGCAGTTTATAGTAGGTTGATATCTTTTACCTTTAAAAAGATATACACACAATACTATACTTTTAAGAATCATCCCGTTGTAACTTTTGAACAGATGGTCGGACTTTTTTGGGCTTCTTGTTTAAAATGTAGAGCTCGTCGAGAGGAACAATTTATACGCTGTATGAATGCAGCAAAGTCTTATCGTTTTCCTTATATGTAAGCTTGAAATTGCAGCGTAATTTTTTTTTGCACTCGGTGACCCTTGACCTTGGGTGCATATTAAAGGTCACATGAATTAAAGATTATTGGTGAAGGTTCCAAGTCTCTATGACTTCTGGTTCTGGAAATTGAATTTTTCTAAAATTATTTATGATTTTCATAGGGAAATATTTCCTTATAAGGCTTAGTAACAAATGAATTGTTTATGTTTATAAACATTGCCATCTGTTCTTGTACATGCTGCCATTTTCAAATCGATTCTATCTCTAATACTTTTAAAGAAAAATGCAAATAAAACAAATTTCTTCAAGAGGACATAACTCTCAAAGGGGATTATGAAATCTTACGCAGCTTCATATGGTAATACTTCATGATGAGATCTACCCAATGTCCAGATAAGGTCATGATATCTTTAAAAACAACGGAGGGGGGGGGGGGCATGTCGAAAAAAACCCAATAAAAGGTAGATAACTTCTACAGAGGATGATGAAATCCTACAAAGACTCATCTGGTAATATTTCATGATGAGATCTACCGATGGTCCATATTTGGTCTTGATAACTCCAATAGAAACAGGGGGAGTCCATGTAAAAAAAAAAACTGCAAGTAAAAAAAATAAAAAGAAAAAAAAATGAGAAAAACAATAAGGGGTTTCCTTGGGTAGTGGAAAGACCTTAACAATAATTAATGATTCTAAAGCGTGTAAAACACAGATTCAAATTGACACGATGCATTTACATGTACCTAATATACAAAATCTAATTTTTATAATTATAACTCGAGTATTAATCAAACCATTGAAATTCCTTCTAAACCCGTTAAATTTCTGGTGTATTGTGTACATCCTATAGTATTTCAATTAAATTATTTAAAGCTTATCAGCTTTAATCAAAAAATCTAAATTTGTTAATCATTATTAAAACATCAAGAATGTCTTTTCCCACGCACATAATTGAAATATGTGGGATATCTTTATTTATACTTATGGATTGACTATAATACTTGTTTCTGTCTTTAATGAAATAACATCAGAAATGTGTTGAACACTGAATAACTCGCGTAGGGTGTTATTTAAAGTGTGCACCACATTTTTTTTTATGTTACAGTCATATCTTATAATTTATTTCTAAATTCCATTGGTAAACAATTGAAAGGCATTTATATGTTGACACAAATACGTTTAGATATTTAATAGTATGACGCTGGGAATTTTCAGTGACTATATGGGACTATTAATCAGTTATCTTTTATGCTCCATCAAGTTTAAAATCTGCTAGTTTGAAGAAAAAATGTGTAATTGTAATGTATTGTAAAACTTGAAATTCGTACTATCGTTTTAATCTAAGGGAAATTTAGAAAATTTTCATATTATATTTTAAAATTCTAATTCAAACTACAAAACTCATAATTATTAATATTTCAAATGCTTTAAAGTCTGATGATATGAAATAATTATGTCGGAAAAAAATGATATAACACAAGCTTTCTTTATATAAAAAGCAACCACTATTTTTATAGCATTAGTGTGACTACAGTATTTCTGTTTTTGAAAGCCACAAATTAAGATAACTCCTTCCGAATTACTTAACTTTTCCCCGATATACGCATTGTTTAGTTGTCAACATAGTCGACAATCTTTCCTATGTCGAAATAACATTTATTTTTGAGGCTCGAAAATATGTCCTGATAAGCAATTCGTGATTAGCATCAAGTAACAATAAACATAATGATAGTCCTAGTGAATCATGATCATTACAAATTCCAACGTTCTACTACGTATTTATTAATCATTAAGCCTCGGTCAAATAAACGGACATCTCGAACGGATGCCGAACAGATCACCTTTTTTCCGTTGAAGGTCCGGTAGACAAATTCACCAACGGACGTCTACCGGACGTATAACGGATAAATGGACGAGAAACGGACATGAACGGAAGGATAACGGATACCTACCGAATGTCAAACGGATAAATGCCAATTGAAATTTTCTACGTCACTCAGAAAATGTCAGATTTCTTGAGTGTAGTGAATGTTTATAGTCATGTAAAAGCATGTCTTTACTATCAAGCAGCTCTTATTCAGGTCCAACGGAACTTAAATGTTGCAAATATAAACCTACTAGTTGTCGAAAGGAGAAGAAGGATAAGACAAAGGAAATGGTGGGCAAGAGTATATATTATTATAATTATCGCTTTTAATTTCCGCTTACCTTGTTCATTCGTTTTATCGGGTACACTTCTGTTAGGTTGCTGTTTATGCGGTACTCGTCTGTTGGATGTACGTCGACGTCTGTTCTGTCCAGTACATTTTCGTTTAACGTACGTTTGAATATCTAGTGAGTTTCCGTTAAGTATTCGTTATCCGTCCGTTTTATTTGATCAGTATATCAACGGACACTCAATGTTTACAAATTGTGTCAACTAAAAACTTTTTTATCTGTTCTTCGTCCGTTCGAGCTATCCGGTAAGGTGTGACCACAGCTTGAACTGTAAAAATCCGCGGCGCAGTAAATTTCTGCCTTTATGTAGGTCAATATATCCATAAGAAGTAGGTTCTGTAAGACTCCTTTTTTGCCTCAAAATATAGCAGTTTTACAAATTTGTTGAAATGTGAACTTTTAGCTATTTTTTAGAAAGTAGAATGCTTCAGCTACAAAAATATTGGGCTGTTTTGGACAATACAATGCACATATATCGCGAACTAGCATCATTAAGTCATGCTAAATAACTGAAATCTTCACATTTTCAGCATTTTAGTTAAATTTTAGACGTTTCCGTCTTAAATGAAAGTGGCCGCATTTGTGTTCAATCTTAATATTGAAATATTAGTTGTATTTGAGGATAATACATAACATTTATAAAGGTTGAGGATGAACACCGATGCAGCCTCTTTCATTTTTGACAAAAATCATCTGGAAAGTGACATTTTTTGGCATATTTGATAGATTTTTCATATTTAAGCTAGAATCGGAGCTTTTTAAATCAGTAAATCAGTTAAATCTTTCACATAAACTAATTGAATCAACTGAAATTGACTTTTACGTGTTTAAAAAAGTCTAAAATATTTAGTCAGATGAACATGAAATTTGAGGCCAAAATCGGCCCTTACCGGACCTACTCCTTTGTGCTATAATGTAGAATCTGTGATGAGTTATAAAAAGATATCTTCCGTTGTGTCATTTGAAAATTGAGTGTATTCATCAATATATGGTATGTCAGTCTCACATTTTAAGACAATACCAAGAAGCACATTTTGACACTCTGGAAACTAAACACTTTGCAAATGTATTGTAATGAAAAATATTCAAAGAAAAACGTTTGTAAACATCTTGAAAAAAAGATGAAACAAAAAGTGAAACAACTGTTCTTTTAACTCGTTGAATGGGTTTCTGTTTCTATTATTATGATTTGAAACTTTTAAAATAATACACAATTTTGTTTAGGGGCCAGCTGAATGACGACATATTAACACAAGTAAACATAAATGTCTTTATGTGATTCTTTTTAAACATAAATGTTTGTTTTCATATTCATTCAGATTATTACGCAATATTGACTGCTATACCCCTAATTTTTTTTAAACATTTTTACCAATTATGTCTGTTTGTTTGATCACACATCGTTGTAAATATAATGGAATTTTATGCAACTTTCATATAAGTGCATGGTAGGTTAAGTAGGCTTTTAAACTAGGTTAAAACCACCATGTATCGCGTAGTGGAATTAGCTATTTGTGGATTCTTATAATTTCGATATAAATTTTGGACTATTTTAAATCTCGGTCTATTTCTGAAATTTATTCTTACATACTTTTGATTTTTTAACCCTGTATGCTAACACTTCCTAATATGTGGACTTTAAAATTGTTTGTATGTACATTGAACGACAAATTGTGTGACATATAAAATTTTCTGACGTCAGACACGCAAATCAATGAATGTATTTGTAGATAGATGTTTTTGTGTTCTGTTAAATTGTTCCTCTTAAAATTGTTTCACGATGATGACTGTCGTACCCATATTTTGACTATTTTATTTATAATTGTGTCTGTTAAGTTAACGCATCATTGTAAATTTAACGGAATTTGATGAAACTGTCATCAAAGTGAAAGGGTTAGCGCTATAAACCAGGTTTAATCCTCCATTTTCTACATTTGAAAATGCCGGTACTAAGTCAGGAATATGACAGTTCTTGTCCATTCGTTTTAGATGTGTTTTGTTATTTGATTTTGCCATGTGATTATGGACTTTCCGTATTGATTTTCCGCTAAGTTCAGTATTTTTGTGATTTTACTTTTTTCTATTTAAGAAAATGCCTGTATTAAGACAATTCTGGCATTTGGCTAGGAACTTTCGGTTTTGAATTTTCCTCGGAGTTTTTGTATTTTTGTGATTTTACATTTTAGGATCATTTTTGAATTTATCAATCGTGGACGTTTATCATTTGAAACTATTTTGGCCTTTAGTTTCATCGAAGAGACATTATAAGTCTAAATATTCCCCTGGAGCAGTAACATAGGTACTGTTAATTGCAATTCTACACTTAGCCGATACCTCGGCTGATTGACAGTCACAACAGGTATCACCTACTGAGTACACAACTACGGATATGGTTTGATCGAAATTAACAATTAATGATCTTAAGTTTCATAATGAAAAAAAACCTAAAACAAGTGAAAAAAATCTTATTCAATGAATAAAGATGGCAACAAAAGATAAAAACATCTTTATTTTTTCTATAAATATATTGATTTTCTTTATTATAATTCAAATTTTAAACAACGTTTGTATAGAAAAATACGTCCACACTGAATTAACATCCGAAGAAAATTTAACTTCGGATTCCATTATTTTACATGTTCATGTATGTTTGATTTCGTGGTATTTCAAAAGTTTCCATACAAGCCTTACAAAGATGTATGTGTAATTGAACGTTTACATTAGTGTTTAACATTTACTAAAAAAATCCAGGAAAATCGGTAAGAAACGAATAATTATAAATCCGAAGTAATACTATACAAATATAGCCGTTGTATGAGGTCGGTACTATACAACTATTGCCGCTGTATTAGGACGATACAAGGATAAATTACCTGAAAGAAGTATATTGACTGAGGACGAACTGGAGAATAAAGGGTTTTTACCCTGGAGAAGAATCCGAATTTGAAAAAAATGGCTTATAAATATTCAAGACAACTTTTCCCCCAAACAGTGCAGTCTCAGTAGTAATTGTGCATCAATACAAACTGAAAAACACTCATTTAAACATTTTTCATGCCTAAATTGACTGTTTGTGCAGATTTGAGTTTCTATTTAAAAGTATTTATGTATATTCACTGACAATAAGGGGTCTTATTTCAAATGAGAGTTTACCTCTGAAAGGCAAATGAAAGGGGGTCTAAAAATTGAAGTTTCAGTCATATTCATGGTTTATTATAAATTTCCAAATTCGATAAAAATGACGCATATTTTCCCAAATAAAAAAAAGGTAGAAGTAGTTTTGAAAAAAAGCCAACAATATCACTGGGTTTGCAATCCCTCTTCCGACCTATTATAGCCATTTCAACACCGATTAGCACACATTATGTTTATCGTCTTTTTCATCATTTTGGTAAATAGACAAAGTTCTAAAAGTGATTGTTTCGCTGTTAACTCGTCCAATTTGTTAAAATAGTACTAAATCATTCTCAAAGCCAAAAGTAAGCAACATTACTGTTTGATCACTGTTTCATCTACTACATTGTTAAAACGCACAAATTACTTCCAATTCATATGTAGGAACTATCCCAAATACACAAGATATTTTTATAGTTTTATAAATTGACCATAAACCCACTTATTCATGGTATGGTATCAATATTTCTGACCTGACACTACGTACTTTTTATTGCTTAATTCTTTAGAATTTAATATGCAACGTTTCGGGTTCTTTCGGGAATAATCCCAGGTAAACCCTCATCAGAGGTCGACCTTTATATATTTAATACGTATCTAGTATCATAGATAGATGTGTGTCTGTTTCATAACAGTTTTTTTTCCGTTTACTACACGTGCATATAGGTCTACGTTGTAGCTAGTCTTTTTACAGACTAAAGAAACTGACCAAGTAGATCAGCATCTTTGGTTAATTATTCATATATATATTGAAAAGACTTATTGTCTTTATTCAAGTAATCTAATCTATTATAAATCTACACGAGATCTAATAGAGATAGTAATTATCAGTGCTATACTGTGGAATTCACAGTAGACTGTCGTGTATGTTTTAGCACCTATTTGATAATATACAGATGTCTCCATGTTTAACAATTGAAGAGGTTTGTGTAGATACCATGTCGGGTTTATACATGAATATAACAGGAACCATTCGGTTTTCCCTTGTACGTGATCTCTTGAAAGAAAACGGCATCACGTCTTTTTACATCTGTTTCACAGTATAATGATTGTATACTAACGCCTCCCGTGGTGGGGTATTGTGAATCAATGTCTTCGGCTTAATGATTAATTATCATGTTGCCAATACTCTTATTGTTTTCTAAACCACCATCTGGTTTGGATTTAGATAGTTTTTTTTTTTTTATTTTTTTTTTTTTTTTTGGCAATCGGATCTTTCCGAATTATTTACCAAAATTTTGTTAATACCGTGTTAGGATATTCAAAAATATTTCAGTCATTTGTTGTCTTATCTTTGGTTTCTTTGCAAGTTGCTATATGCATCTATGCTAACTTAGTCTAGCTATTTCGTTAGGGTAAAATGTGCAAGACATGTATACTTTAGACCGTATTTATATGATTTCCTCTTTAGTACATGTTGCTGTTGTTTCTAGGAATTCTCGTACCTTCAGAAGGAATGAAAACAATGTACTATTTCAAATAGTTGTTCACTTTGCTCACCTTCTTCATTAAATTTATTAAATCCATCAATTCTCATTCTTAAGTGGAATTTAATATTATTTTTATAGCATAATTCTCTGTTTAATGTCTATAATTATGGTCAAATATAGCAATATCAGATATTTCCAGGGAAGCAACTCTGCCCATTGAAACGCCAACGATCTGTTGCTAGTATAATAGTATAACTTTCGTTGTTCATTGACAATCATATTTATTTGTTATTAGTTTCTATGTAACCTTAAACGGCTTGACATACTAATTATTAACGATATTAGTTGCTTAACGTCCTGTTGCCAATATTCCATGTATGTTTAGATGTATGATATAGTAATGACATAAGGTTGTTTGCTAGTATAATAGTATAACTTCCATAGTTCATTGACAATCATATTTGTTTTAGTCAGTTTCCATGCTACCTTGTAAGGTTTGACATGATACAGCGATGAATTATTGATTGTTGGTTGCTTAACATCCAGTGGCAAATATTTCATGTATGTTTAGGACTATGATATAATAGTGCCATAAGGTTGTTTGCTAGTATAATAGTATAACTTCCATAGTTCACTGACAATCATATTTGTTTTAGTCAGTTCCCATGCTACCTTGTAAGGTTTGACATGATAGAGCGATGATTTATTGATTGTTGGTTTCTTAACATCCAGTGGCAAATATTTCATGTATGTTTAGGACTATGATATAGTAATGTCATAAGGTTGTTTGCTAGTATAATAGTATAACTTCCATAATTCATTGACATTCATATTTGTTTTAGTCAGTTTCCATGCTACCTTGTAGGGTTTGACATGATACAGCAATGCATTATTAATAGTTGGCTGCTTAACATCCAGTGGCAAGTGTTTCATGTATGTTTAGGACTATAATGTAGTAATGCCATAAGGTTGTTTGCTAGTATAATAGTATAACTTCCATAGTTCATTGACAATCATATTTGTTTTAGTCAGTTTCCATGCTACCTTCTATGGTTTGACATGAAACAGCGATGAATAATTAATTGTTGACTGCTTAACATCCAGTGGCAAATATTTCATGTATGTTTAGGACTATATAAGATAGAGTATAATGACATAAGGTTGTTTGCTAGTATAATAGTATAACTTCCATAGTTCATTGACAATCATATTTGTTTTAGTCAGTTTCCATGCTATCTTGAAAGGTTTCACATGATACAGCGATGAATTATTGGCTGTTTGTTGATTAACATCCAGTGGCAAGTATTTCATATATGTTTTGGACTATGATATAGTAATGACATAAGGTTGTTTGCTAGTATTATAATATAACTTCTATAGTTCATTGACAATCATATTTGTTTTAGTCAGTTTACATGCTACCTTGTAAGGTTTGACATGATACAGCGATGAATTATTGATTGTTGGTTGCTAAACATCCAGTGGCCAATATTTCATATATGTTTAGGATTATGATATAGTAATGACATTAGGTTGTTTGCTAGTATACTATAGTATAACTTCCATAGTTCATTGACAATCATATTTGTTTTAGTCAGTTTCCATGTTACCATCTATGGGTTGACATGATACAGCGATGTATTATTAATAGTTGGCTGCTTAACATCCAGTGGCAAATATTTCATTTATGTTTAGGACTATGATATAGTAATGACATAAGGTTGTTTGCTAGTATAATAGTATAATTTCCATAGTTCATTGACAATCATACTTGTTTTAGTCAGTTTTCATGCAACCTTCTTTGGTTTGACATGATACAGCGATGAATAATTAATTATTGGCTGCTAAACATCCAGTGGCAAATATTTTATGTATGTTTAGGATTATATAAGATAAAGTATAATGATATAAGGTTGTTTGCTAGTATAATAGTATAACTTCCATAGTTCATTGACAATCATATTTGTTTAGTCAGTTTCAATGCTACCTTGTAAGGTCTGACCTGATACAGCGATGATTTCTTGGTTGTTTGTTGCTTAACATCCAGTGGCAAGTATTTCATGTATGTTTAGGACTATGATATAGTTTTATAAATTGACCATAAACCCATTTATGGTCAATTTATAAAACTAAAAAAATCCAGGAAAATCGGTAAGAAACAAATAATTATAAATCCGAAGTAATACTATACAAATATAGCCGTTGTATGAGGTCGGTACTATACAACTATTGCCGTTATATGAGGACGATACAAGGATAAATTACCTGAAAGAAGTATATTGACTGAGGACGAACTGGAGAATAAAGGGTTTTTACCCTGGAGAAGAATCCGAATTTGAACAAAATGGCTTATAAATATTCAAGACAACTTTTTCCCAAACAGTGCAGTCTCAGTAGTAATTGTGCATCAATACAAACTGAAAAACACTCATTTAAACATTTTTCATGCCTAAATTGACTGTTTGTGCAGATTTGAGTGTCTATTTAAAAGTATTTATGCATATTCACTGACAATAAGGGTCTTATTTCAATGAGAGTTTACCTCTGAAAGGCAAATGAAAGGGGGTCTAAATATTGAAGTTTCAGTCATATTCATGGTTTATTATAAATTTCCAAATTCGATAAAAATGACGCATATTTTCCCAAATAAAAAAAAGGTAGAGGTAGTTTTGAAAAAAAGCCAACAATATCACTGGGTTTGCAATCCCTCTTCCGACCTATTATAGCCATTTCAACACCGATTAGCACACATTATGTTTATCGTCTTTTTCATCATTTGGTAAATAGACAAAGTTCTAAAAGTGATTGTTTCGCTGTTAAGGGGTAGACCATGGTAACTATTTAAATGTTACTATCTGTAAGTTGTACATATAACTACGACATTTAAGTTTCTGAAATCAATGCTTAGAGGCGTCTAACTCGTCCAATTTGTTAAAATAGTACTAAATCATTCTCATAGCCAAAAGTAAGCAACATTACTGTTTGATCACTGTTTCATCTAATGCAATATTAAAACGCACAAATTACTTCCAATTCATATGTAGGAAATATCTCAAATACATAAGGTATACCTCTTTAATATGTATAGCGTGTAAATACTAAAAATTTGTATTAACATATCTTTATGACTTTTGCAGTGTGTTTCGAGTCTGTTATGAAGTGCCTTAACATGTCGATGAGTTATTTTGTCATGCTCACCGGAGTATTTTTGATAGCTGCAAACCAATCCACCGACGACATCGGGATTTATAACCTCACATTCCAACGTTTGATTAACGATACCAAATCGTTCAAATTTGTCTGGAAGCAAATTTCAAATTCATCTTCCTTTCACATAACCAAGCATAACAGTTTTATTGTGCCAACTGATGGAATTTTAAATGCAGAGCTATCACTAACAACTAGAACCTACAGAGGGAAACTTATGACCGCTGCTTGTATAACTCTAAAACGCACAAATCAGAAAACATGTCAAAGAATGTCTGGTAAACTAGGAAGAAAACATGATTTCGTCAGTCAGCTAGTTCTTCATGAATTTTATAAAGTTCAGAAAAATGATCAACTTGAAGTGTATATTTCACGTTTGAAGAAATACATCTACAAAGTTGCAGAGTATAATCGCCTCCGGCTATATTATATATAGCAGTACTGGAAGAGGTAATAATTTAATCATGTTATCAAAAGTTTATTGATGATGAAATTCTGATACTTGATTTCACTCCCGGTTTTTAGTGGAGTTCGTGTTGTTTCTTTTTATTATTTATAACTGTTGATGTAAATGTCCTTTGTTTTTTTAAGTCTTTGTTTACTCCTTGGTTTTGATTGTTATTGTTTAAGAGAAAGGGGAAAGATACCAAATGTACATTCAAACGAAAACGGTAATAACCCCGCCCCATGCTGTAGGTATGTGCCTATCTCACGTCAGGTAACTTTATATTATTTCAGATGTTGTAATTTGTTGCTGAGTTACATGTTTGTTTTCTGTTCATTTTTTTAACATACATTAGGCCGTTAGTTTTGTTTTTCATTTGTCATTTTGGGTCCTCATGTAGCTGCCTTCTTGGTATGGTCTTTGCTCATTAGGCCACACAGTGATCTAAATTTGTCAATTTTTGTGTCATTTGGTCTCTTGTGAAGAGTTGTCTCACTAGCAACTATACCACATCTTCTTTTCTACACTGACAACGTCCGGGCTCAAAAGAAAAAAATTACCAACGGACAAACAATAGTACACAACACACAGCATAGAAAACTAAAGACTGAAACATTATAAGACATTTATCCACGCATGCGCGGTTATAAGTAACAGTTAGTAGACGTTTATGAGCGCAACAGTCATACTTTATGTTGATTAATTTCAGCTAAAATGAAAGTGTTAGTGTGTTTTGATTCATATGATAATCGTTTTGTTTTATTCATTGGATGGATCATAACATGGATGTAAACTACTCATTCAAAAAGGTGAGACAATAATGCGATAACACCCTTTATTTTTGAGCTACCCTTTTCGTTTGATTTGTTACTATGTCAAAGTAAAGTTGACATTGGTATTCTTATGGCCGTATGACATTCTTAAAAATATTACCACTTTCTTTTATTTATATTAAGTACGGTTTTATCTGGATGGTAATTCGGTCGTGTCTAATTCGGTTTTAAAAAGGTATAGTGACTGTTTATTATTTTATTTTTCGTTCCTCTTTTTTTACAAGTTTTGTTAATTCTTACAACGTTTGTTAGAGATTTGAAATATCAACTATATTGCTCGCGTAAATATAATTAATTTATCACTGTTTTTTTTTTATCTATATCTTCTTATTAAGAAAATGCCTGTACCTATTTGTCTTTTGCCATTTGCTTAGGGATTTTTCGTTTAGATTTTTTCGTAGTTCAGTATTTTTGTTTTGTTTACCTTTTAGGTGGAGTTTTCCACTAATCAACTTTGTATACGTCTACGTATAAAGTTATTTTTATGCGACAATGTAACCAGGGATAATTGTTTAGTTATTCCCGTCTGTATATCATTATCTATACATGTTGGAGAATTGCGATCTTCAATATAAGCCTAAACAAAATCAAAAAGAATGTATCAAATCGTTTTTTATTTCAGACCCAACATCAAAGAAGATTTGAACGAAAATGGAAATGAATGGATATTAAAATGAAAGATAACTTAGAAAACAAAGTGGATGAAGAATGACACTGGTATCGACGTTTATACTACAAATGCAGTCCACCATTTAAGTGAAAGTAAAATTATGCTGGCAGATAAACAATGATTAGAAACCTGACGTTTCGATGAAAGTTTGAGAAAGAAAAACAATTCGAAAACAAGTAATATTTAAACCAACATTTTTCTCAAGTATAGGTCACTAGTATGTTTTATTTAAAAGTATTCATCCGTAATAAAAAACATTTGGAATCAATAATGCTTTTAACATATTCATCTCTAAAGAGAGTTTATTTAAAATGAAAATATAGTTACTTGTTTAATGGTGAATGGTTTACCGATAATATAATTGTCACAAAACACGAGGCTCTAGATAAGAATAAGCACACCAGTAGATGACTAACAAGCGTTATATGATTTACCTGTTGGCTGACCGTTTCGAAATATCCGTTTCACAGATGTTATTGAATATGTTCATTATGTCGTATCTACAATCCAGGTCCCCTTTCACGAATGTGACCTATTAAATTAGACTATTTAATGGGTTTGTAATAACATGAGCAATACAAAGTGTGCCACATTCGGAGCAGGATATGTTTACCCTTCAAGAGTACCTGAGATCACCCCAAGTTTTTGATGAGGTTAATGTTGCTTCAGTTGTCTTTAGTTTTCTTTTATTTGTTTGTTTGTGTTTTTCATATTAAACATGGCGTTGTCAGTTTATTTTCGATCTGTGAGTTTGAATGTCCCAAAGGTATCTTTTGTCCATCTTTTTGATTTTCTCTATGGTTTTCAATAAATATATTAAAAAATAAATATTCATGGTGAATAAATTGAGGCTCGGGGGTAATCGCATTGAGAATATGGATGCGTCTATCAAACAGTAATCCAACGATACAAATTATTCGTTATTTTTAAAACAGACATTTTATCAGCTTTAGTTATATATTTTCAAAGGAACATAGAACATAGACGTACCTATGATTATCTTCTCGTCGGTACCTCTCCAGTCATCGTAGAAAATCTGTCATAACCTTGTCTTCTTAAACGGGTCAGGTCGAATGTTAAATAACATAAGTCGTTCTGTTGAGTAATAACAACAGACGTGAGATCTATGTATATTATTGATGAAATCAGATTTATGTATATATTGGTTTTGGAGTACATATATCTAAGACTTTTTCGTCGTGCTATATATAGAATTAACACATTTGACTTTTCTACATTTTACACAAGTATTCCCCATTCCAAACTTAAAGAAAAATTGAAAGTGTTTGTTTAAAATAATGGCTTACTTAGATACAAGTTTCTTGTCATAGGGAGGGATTAATCATACTTCACTCTGATTCAAACAAAAAAAATCTTTTAAAACGACAAATATCAAGATGCTTGATTTCTTGACTGACAATATATTCGTTACATTTGAACGATTTGTTTTTCAACACATAATTGACATTCCCATCAAAACCAACTGTACTTATGTTTTAAATGTTTTATTCATACAAGAAATTCTTAGGAATAAGATAAAAGTTATCAGCAACCTTTTACTTAATAATCTGCTATATAGATGATGTTCTATCACTAGATTATTTAAATAATGTGACTGTGTTGAAAGCATACATCCCATTGTACATGAGATAAAGGATACACAGGAAAAAGTCTGTCTCATAGCTTGATTTACATCTAACAATTGGCAATTATGGTCGGTTGAGAACTGAGCTGTAAGACAAAAAGAGCTAACTTCAGCTACTCAATTATTTCTATTTCTACGTAGTAACAATCTAGCGGCGCCTGATTAAGGAGTATATATCTCCAAGTTGTAACGCTATCCCAGGGCTTATATTTACTATTAAGATTTCCAAATAGAGGGTTGGAGCTCAACAAGAAGCTCTTAAACAAAAGTTCAATTTTGTGAAGTTTAAATCGACCCTCCATTTATCTTAATGGCGCAATCACGAATTGCTCGACCATTATGGAATATCCGTTTCGATGATGACAAAGGTTATACTCCAATAGTCGTAATTATAATCTACTCCCCTTTTCTTGGTAGATGACCTACCGAATACGATTTTTCAACGAGTGTGTACTAACATGAGCAACACGACAAGTGTTCCATGTAAAACGAGATCTGCCTACCCTTCCGAGGCACTTGAATGTTCCTTTTGTTATCATCCCCCTCTCTTCAACACCTGACCTCGCACATTTTGGTGTTCATGCCATCACGTCAGTTTTTGTTTTGCTTAGTTGTGTCTCATGGCAATGAATTTGAACAATTAACAATTCAAATAAATAAAATTCTTTCTTTTGGACGTAGAACCTCATACAAATGCTTATTGTTTTTATTCGAAAGAGTTTGATAGTATATGTCAATATATGCTGTGTATTTAAATTTAAGACATTTCAAATGTAAGTCACTTTTTTTATGATATGAACCTAATGATAAACACATTAAAGGTGGCATTATAATACAATGATATATAAATTTGACTTTCAAATGTGAAGAAAATATTCACACGTTTCGTACTGTAATTCAGCTCTGCAAGAAATCATATTAAGTATACATGTATTTTTTTTCTTTTATCATAAAATCCGGTTATTTAAAAAAAAACCTAGATCCTATTAAAATTAAAATTATTTATTTGCATCTTTATACTTTATAAATTACACATCAGATTTAATATCCGTAAACTTTACTTTTCATTACACATTAAATCAGTATCTTACAGGTGTTCGGTTTAATACATTGTTTGCAGGTTTTAATCCGATGTGGACATACATATATATAGCCATCAGGTAAGTGATGACACTTTAACGTTTACATCTTTATTATCGACCTTACCACCAACTAAAGCGTTCTCATATCTTTTTATTATTATTATTAAAGTATGCGGGGACTAGGAAATTTGTGTCTAATATAATGTTTGTTTTACTTTCAGGTGAGTTCTATACGTTACTATTTTATATTAATGTTTGTTGCGTAGTTTGTTATAAACTGTTTTATTACTGTCGCACGAAATCAAAATGTTCTTCATAAAGTTCGTCAACGGGATGTTATAAATACATAATGGGTTATTTTCATTTACCCAAATGCTTAAAAACGATAGATTCTAAAAGTAAAGTTTAAAATATTGAAAGTTTAAGGGACATCACCATGACTTTGCTAAATATTTGAGAATACCTGGGCCCGTATGCATAAAATCACATAAGTTAAAAAATACAATTGTAGTACTAATTCATTGTTTATGAAGATAAATATGCACATCTTGCCTATACCTCAAACGGTTATATAAATATATGTATATTTATTTTTTTATCGCGTACTCAAGCATCATATTCTGTTCATAATTGGCGTCAGGACAATTCTTGTCACCGAAAATATATATTTTTAATGGGAAACCACTTTCAAATCAACCAAGTCATCCGAGCCAGTAAATAGTTATCAAAGGTACCAGGATTATAATTTAGTACGCCAGACGCGCGTTTCGTCTACATAAGACTCATCAGTGACGTTCATATCAAAATATTTATAAAGCCAAACAAGTTCAAAGTTGAAAAGCATTGAGGATCCAAAATTCCATAAAGTTGTGCCAAATACGGCTAAGGTAATCTATGCCTGGGATAAGAAAATACTTAATTTTGCGAAAAATTCAATGTTTTGTAAACTGTAAAACCAGTGACTAATAAATACTGCTTATTCGTTAAGGATTGTCTTTCAGAGTAAGACAAAATAAAATTCGACTCGTGTACAAGGTTGGAACTTGGTGAAATTTTTCTTACGTACTGTGGGATTGTGATATAGCACGTTAAAAATCCGGTGAAGTTTTAAGTTCTGGTACATTACATTCAGGATAATATTCACATAACATTATTAAGCTACCGATATGCGTTTAAGTTTGCCAATTGGCGTAAAACACCGTCCGTATACCATCTTTCTTAAGATACATGTAATTGAAACGAAAGCAAAAAAATAAAACAATATTGAATCCTTTTTTTTTCACTTCATTAATAAATTGTGTCAACAATAATTTTTACTTTATTTATAAATGGCTGCATTTGCTATTTAGAGCCTATATCTAAACTTGTATAAACAGATATCATGAATGGTTATATACTAGTGATTTGATATTAAAATCAAGCCGGTAAAACTAATTTAACACATATTTTCAAAACACACTTTGTCTAATTTTATCGAATAACGAATACTTTATTTCTCATAAAAATACCTGATGAAATAAATTCACCATTAAATTGTTTGAATAATTATAATGATAAGCTAGTGATTCACGTATTGAAATATTATAAAATGTGTAAGTATATGTTAATCCCACAGGAGCAATACATTGTACACGTCCGAGATGACGTCAAATAAACACGTAGAAAAGAAAATAGCTTGGATGAGTTCAGGATATTCAGTATATGTTATTTAATATCAATAGATATAAAAAGTGCCAATGACACGGAGTTCAAATGACGTGTATGTGAGTAACCGAAAATCTATTCGACATACAATGACCATGTTAACATCGCTCTTGATAAGAAATATACATGAACAACAGCTTTACAGGAAGAGATAATTTCACACTTTTTAAATTACTTTGTAAAATATAATTTGTAGCAAAAACTCAATATGTGATAATCTCATATATAATTAAATGATTAGATATTGATGACAAGATATCATAGATAGGTGAAAGATACCAGAGGATCATTTGTCCTAGACAAAAAAAAACATAACCTCTTGTGATTGAATTGTTTCTCCCTAACAACCACGGCTGGTAATCTTCACACGCAGAACATTTGGTTCTGCAATGAAAACCGTGAGAGGATTTTCCGGTTGTGCTTGAGTGGAGTACTTGTCACCGCTTCAAACGGAATGTACATTTCTAAATCTCAATTTTCTTATTCAACTGATCAAAATATTGAAAATCAGAGAATGCTATGCTGTGGTGAATACTTTAACGAAGAGATACATGTATCACTTACTGTTGTACGTAGAGTTGAACTCCTACAAAATCAGTTGCCCCACGAGAAATTGCCTAAAAAAGTGACATTTCAACTTTGAAATGGTTCTATTTACAGACCTACAAGTTCAAATTTAGTTTTTTTTAGGGCAATGGGTATGAATGTTGTTTTTGGCGGCGTGAACGCTGTCCTGTGTTGATAGACGTCTTAATATTTCCAAAAACTACATTTTTTCATTAAGTCATGCGTGAGGGGATCGGTTCTGATTGAGGACATCGTAAATGCGTGAGGGGAAGTACAAATTATATCTTTATATTCAAGCTATGAGTCGTAGAAATTTACCTAAATTAGGCTACATTGTTCATTAAAAAACACAGAAAAGTTTATGAGATTGAATTATGAAATAAATTGTGGGAACCTAGGTTTAATAATATGTTTCACGAAGAATAAAAACAAAAAATGTTAACTTGTCAACAATAACCAAAAATACTGCAGAGATGTTGGGGAGTATCTCATTCGTCTTGATTCGTCCTTTTCAAACCATTAAACAATGTCCAAAAACAGGTCGAATGCAATGTTGTTTAAAGGAAAACGTCCACTCTGTACTAATGAAAAAAAAATCAAATATCTTTCCCTTATCCCTACGTCTGAGAGTTTATCTAAAGCACTTTAAAAACTTTATATTCTTCCTCAAGGTCTTCCATGTGCTCTTTCTCGTGGTATACTACGTGGTCTTCTTCTATGACTTCTTCGTTGTCTAATACATGCTCTTCCTTATGGTCATCCTCGAGATTATCTTGGCTTTCATCGATGTTCATGAATAACAAATATTGTATATCTGCCTTTTTTTCGAAAATTTTGTGATTTTGGGTGAACAGATTACGTCTAATATATATAGGTGTTGAGGTTTTGATCGGCGATATACTTTTCTTAAATAAATGTGGTGGTCTCTGTGACGTATATTTGACGACAGGATTACTCCCAGAGGGTTTAGTTCGCTTCGAGGGCGGGGATAACTTGTATCTCCATGACTATTTGTAAAGAGTCGATTTTAGTCCTCTTTTCCATTTTCCTTTGAACAATGGCATTTTCTGAAATTGAACAAGCAATTAATAGTTTGATTTCATTGAATCAGTAATCAGTTTACATCTATTAAAGTATAAGGATAAATCTGTGCTTTTTAATTAGCATTGATCACATTAATTGAGTCAACAAAAGTCACAAAGCCAAAAAATTAAAAAAATGTGTGTCCTTCCCCTCACGCATTCACGATGTCCTCAATCAGAACCGATCCCCTCACGCATGACTTAATGAAAAAATGTAGTTTTTGGAATTATTAAGACGTCTATCAACACCGGACACGGTACATGCCGCCAAAAACAATATTTATACCCATTGCCCGAAAAAAAAACTAAATTTGAACTTGTAGGTCTGTAAATAGAACCATTTCAAAATTGAAATGTCACTTTTTTAGGCAATTTCTCGTGGGCAACTGATTTTGTAGGAGTTCAACTCTACGTACAACAGTGAATGATACATGTATCTCTTCGTTAAAGTATTCACCACAGCATAGCATTCTCTGATTTTCAATATTTTGATCAGTTGAATAAGAAAATTGAGATTTAGAAATGTACATACCTTTTGAAGCGGTGACAATTACTCCACTCAAGCACAACCGGAAAATCCTCTCACGGTTTTCATTGCAGAACCAAATGTTCTGCGTGTGTAGATTACCAGCCGTGACAACGCCATGACAAAAAAACAAAAAAACAAGAGTTGACAAAAAATATCATAGAAATCCAAATAGTGACCAAGACGAACCCGTTGAAAATGCAAGGATGGTTCTCATGTGCTCCGGAAGGGTAAGCAGATTCTGTTCCACATGTACTTATTTTGGCAGTTTTTTGTATTTTGAACTTGATGTAAGAAGTTTGAAGCCATCTACATATATGATGTATGACGAAATTCTGCGACTGATATCAGACAGACTTATGACTTACAAAGATTGTTATTTAGAAGATCTATTATTCTTTATAATTTTCGAATGCAAGGTGTCTAAAGGAGGCATAATCATTCCTCCCCCTTTCTACTAGCCACAGCGATAATCATTTGACACATGTTTTAATTTGTTTTACCTATGGTAGGACCTGAATAAATAAGTTGGTCAAATTCATTTTTATATATACTTCACCCATATTGTATAGCAATTAGCAGCAGATCAAAATTAACGAGGCAGTTCAGAAGAACATAAGAAAAAAACAACGCTTTACTTAACGTAGCATCTGTGTGCAAACGAGGAACACAAATCCACCAATGGGTCTTGTTTGTAAATAGACTTATCAAAGATACCAGGACCAAATTTCGTATATACGCCAGACACGCGTTTCGTCTACAAAAGACTCATCAGTGACGCTCGAATCCAAAAAAGTTAAAAAGGCCAAATAAAGTACGAAGTATTACTGATCATCGCTGTGGCTTGTAGAAAGGGGAAGGAATGATAATGCCCCCTTATTTCTGTGTGTGTTACATTTTAGTGTTGTGTCGTTGTTCTCCTCTTGTATTTAATGCGTTTTCCTCAGTTTTAGTTTGTTACCCCGAATTTGTTTTTTGTCCATGGATTTATGAGTTTTGAACAGCGGTATACTACTGTTGCCTTTATTTAGCCATGCAACTCTGATATCTGTAATTTTCTTGAATGTTTTCCATTTACAACTTCATTGAGAATATTATGTTTGAGAGTTGTACATAATGTTCAATAACAAATTCATGAGTAGTTTTATTGTTTTTATTGAATTTTCATTTACAGGTCTCTGTTTGTCATATAACTCTTTCAGTTCCTTCGGATATACACCCCTGGTTTTCAAGTGGTTGAATTGGAGCATTGCTGATGACGATGCATCCAAAGAAGCTCTTCGGAAGGACAGAATCTTTAAAGGCTATATTCCGATGATTTGACGCAGAAATATTGCTAATTATGCAATTTATACACAGATGTACAACAAAAAGAATAAAATGGTCCATCGTATTTACGATTCTGTGTAGCTTAGTCATAAGCGTACTACATATTATCTTTATTTGTGTCCATCACTGGTGTGCGGATCATCAATTAAGTAATTTAACATATACTAAATATGCTGACAAGCACTGGGCAAGATTGTATGTACAAAGTGTAACGCCAGATCTCAAAACCGCTGTCGAGTATGCTGTTGTCACAAAAGCAAAGGATTTATCACAATATATTATAAGTAAATTACCAAATAAATATATATTTAAACCGAACCATATGTCTGGAGGATTAGCAATTATTGAAGCAAACAAAGTAACTAAATGCACATCAGCCTATTACAGAAATTGCCCATCGTGTAATGGAATAGATTTGTTACAATGCTTGCAGAAGATATGCGATCTCTGGTTGAAAATTGTGTTCAATCCTGGAAAAGAAAAATATTACCAGTATATACCACCTAAATGTATGTTTGAGGAGTACCTAGGCTTGAACGGGTTTCCTATGGACTATAGAGTGTTCACATTTCATGGTAAACCCTATTTCATTCAGGTTGACGAAACAAAAGATGGACGTCATACTCACGACTTTTTCACGCCAAAATGGAAGCGGATTCAGATGAGGGAGGTACCAGAAATATATCCCATTAACTCTTTAGTTAAACAGCCTCCCTTCTTTCATGAAATGTTGCGACACGCAGAAATTCTATCTCAGCCATTTATCATGATGCGTATGGATTTCTTTGCTTTTGATGACCAGTATTATTTTGCTGAATTCACTCCATCACATCATGGCTGTAATGGCAGATTTATTCCATCAGTTATAGAGAATTATTTTAATTTGGTTATAAACAACCCGTCTGAGTATTCTGACCCGGAAGTTATATTACAGTTGAAGTAATAGTACACAAGCATTAGCCTTTCAAAAAGGGCTAGTCGACTCTTAGCTGATGAAAATGGAAAGTGCTCTCGCTTTGTAGATTGATTCATTTACTAGAATAGCCACGTGCATCAATCAACAAATTTTACCACACACGTGAGGTCACACGTTAAGAAGTAGTATATCGTTTAACGTTGTTGTTTACGAAACTCCAGAAGATTCGACTATTTATAGATAAAAGTAATCTGTGTACCAATATCATGAATATGCATGATTAATGATCAGGCAAAATCTAATTGCTAAAATAGAGAGGACAAATCCGATACTCTACGGGATTGAAGGACATTTACTAGGTTTGGATTGTTCAACCAATCAATAAACTTTGATTATTCATGTCTCGGAATATCTTCCAATCAGGTAGCAAGAAAAATTCACGCACTGACTGTCCATCGTTCAATTCTTAATATCGACTCCTAGGAGTCGATAATTACATATAATGTTGTTATAAAGTAACCACTTTCTCGTTTGTGATGAGAAACTGATAATTAAATGATAATATATAGTAATAACTGTTCTTCTCTTGATTTTTAAATGGTCATCGCACAGCATATAGACAATCGAACATCAACAAAATGTTTTCAATTTTTGAATAAGTTTTGGATTTTTAAAAATTTTGGCTTCATTATAGTACACAAAAGACATTAATTGTCAAATTGCGCATCTGGTGCAGTATAATTGGTACCGTTTATATAATTATATTTTAACTATACACTGCGGCCACAATAATCTAATTTCAGAACGATCATTTCATTTTAGCATCCTCGTCGTACCACCGAGTCCTACATATGTTAAAAAGAAGATGTAGTATGATTGCCAAGGAGACAACTCTCCACAAAAGACCAAATGACACAGAAATTAACAACTATTGGTCACCGTAGAGCCTTCAACATTTCGCAAAGCCCATACCGCATAGTCAGCTATAAAAGGACCCGAAATGACAATGTAAACAATTCAAACGAGAAAACTAACGGCCAAATTTATATAAAAAAATGAATGAAAAACAAATATATAACACATTAACAAACGACAACCATTGAATAACTGGCTCCTATACAGAGTAAGCATTATTTTTTGCTAAATAAAGAAGACGAAGAAGCAAGGGTAACAATAATCATCGGTAAGAACAATATTCTACACATGAAAACCATAACTAAGTACCAACACGAATCAATTAAAAAAACTACTCATCTGCTAATGAAAAGTAAGCAGTTCCTGTTGCAAAAATTGCGTATCAATCATGCAGTCTTATATCTGGTGACAAGTGATTGTCAAATTTATATTTGATAAATGGAGGAAGAGAGTATGGCTATAAACTATTGAAAATATTTAATGTACCATATGTTCCTTTGAACTTAAAATATATCTATTCCAATGGTGGTTTTAATTTCATAAAGTTATAAATGTATACAATTAAATTGAATGAGAGGCCTACGACCCGGAGTTGAACGAGTTGTGATATACTATTGAATGATAGCTAATATAAAATCCATTAAATATTCATTAAATTTAAATATGCAGAAACTAGTCAATAAATGTATGTTATTGTTAAATTTAAATGGTAAGATTTAACTTAAACTTAATTCAAAGGTTAAACATTTAAATTGTATGTTTAAATGATGACACGGTCCATCGTGAATGAGCAAATTACTCATCTTAAATCACAGAAACCGTCTGATATATAATTAAGACCGTACCACCATTTTATTAAGATGTATGACCAGATATTAGATAGGCACTTCAGTTAGTTAGACACGATGCAGCTACAAATGCACCGACATTCCGCATAGAAACACCAATAGTTGACTGGGTTATGGAACGAATATAATCCCTTGGCCTTCTGCCGTTCATCAGTTTAGCCCTAACCAAAATTGGACATCCGTTTGATTTTGTGGGATCCATAAATTCGTAGTATGTCTAGTCTTAACATGAACGCTAAATCCTTGTTTGACGATGCATGTATGTTAAAAGATCTTGCATTAACTATACGAGTGTGAACTGTCGCAAGACAAATTTTATGTCCGCAGTTGTTATCGAATAGTTCGTTTCTAGAAATGTAGCATTAGCGTTTGTATTTGTTGCACTTCAGTGTTTCTGTTGTTTCTTTGTTTTTCTCTTATAGTTGATGTGTTTCAATCGGTTTTATTTAGTAACCAAGATTTGTTTGCTCTTAATCAATTGATGACGACTTTTGAAGAGCGGTATATTACTGATGCCTTTAAAACATTAAATACCTTAATAAATAAGGGTAGCATCCTTATAGAGCCCTTGCCTACAGGACCTACCTTTTACCTTATCAATAATTGAATTTTTCGCGATGTGAACATGCAATTACTCTTTCACGTTGGACGAATCAACAATCAAATTGATTATCTCCCCTATAATGGCGCTGCCCATGGAAAAAATTGACGAGTAAAAAAAGTATAGTTTCACCCAGTTTACATGTAATTTACAACAAAACTTTGTACCGTTGATCCACACGTAATGTCCAGAAGATGATTTAATTCAAAGTTTGTGCATGAGATGTTATTGAGTAGGGATTTTTGAACTTTTACAAGTAACAAGGTACGAAACTCCTATCGCCTATATAACTGAAAACTACTTTCTTTTTATGACTATGGATACCGTTGAGTCTATTTCTGAACTGAAGCAGCTTATTATTGGTATAGACGGGAAAGTAGGAATATTATCCAACAAGCTAGACAATATAGAGGACCGCTTTACACGAATAGTAACAGAAATAAAATCTGAGGTAGCTGAGGTTAAAACTGATGTTAAAAACACAAAACTTGAGGTTCAAAAGTTACGGGAGGACCATCTTGAGCTAGAAAAAGGTGTAGGCCACATTGAACTAGAAATTAACAGGATAGCAGATAAGAAGTTGAATATTTTTAGAACAAGTCTAGAAATTTTTTTTTCTATTCTGCATGAACAACAGGTTTTGTTAGAAAAACATGAGAGAAAATACAACACCCTTGTTTATGGAGTGCCAGAAAGTGATAATGAAGATATACATGCGGTTCTTAATACATTTTTCATTCAAGATCTAAAAATAGATAAAGAAAAGGCCGAAAGCTTCCCTATTGCTAATGCGCATCGTATTCCATCTAGGCAAACATCAGACCAGATTAGAAGGCCTGCCCTTATAATTGTCCGCTTTATCCATCATGGAGACAAGCAGTACGCCCTATCTAAAGGTTATAACTTGTCAAACAAACACATGCGCATTGTTGATGATTTACCCCCAGTCATGAAAGAATCTAGGCATGAGCTTGCAAAACTGGCTTACAAAATTAGGAATGAGGAACATCTGCAAACAAGAATCAAGGTTGTGGGAACCCGTATTCTCCTACAAACACGTACAAACTTAAAAGATAATTGGTTTCTTAGGAAGGAGGCTCTCTGTTGCTTACCTTATAAATGAGGATTGTTTGTTTTGATTTTGCCACCATGATACACTTAATTTACATATATATCCATGTTTCTTAAACCATGTACTTATAATATATTTCAGGTTTAAAAAAAAAAAGAACAGTAAGTAAAAAGTGCGCTTGTTTGATGTTTTTGCATTTTCTTATTCTATTTTTTGTTGTTGTGTGCTTATCTTTTTTTTTATGTTGTGTGCTTATCTTTTGCTATTTATGTTGTGTTTTTTGACCAATTACATGGTCTGTTACTAATATAATATCAAACGACCAAAACCATGTCTATGTAACATATAATGATAAAAACTATGGTCTTTTACTAATGTCTATTGACCAAAACTATGGTCTATGTAACATATAATGACCATATACATGGTCTTTTACTATAATATACAATGTATAATATAAAATGACCAAAAAACGAAACATACATGTATAATAACAAAATTAAAACACACACAGTATTAAATGTATGTATCAAATAAACAAAAAACAAAAACAAAATAAATTCTATTTAATAAAAATAGATTCTGTTCATAAAAAGTACATATCTTTATAAATCAATTCATATTCTTTTGAACAAATACATATCATACATAACAATCTTATTCTATTAAACAAAACATAGTCGGTTACCAACCTCATGGACCTAATACATGGTTAATATACTGTATTATAATATACATATACATGTATTGACCAAAACCGTGGTCTGTTACTAACATCTATTGACCAAATACATGGTTTAAAAGTAATATAAATTGGTCTTTTACCAACATGTAACATTGTATTTAGTTTACATAAATTGTATATATCTAAAAATCAAATTTAAATGATCAAATACATGTATAATGTGTACATCAAATATATATATATCTCTAATAATAAATAAAATTCATATTCTATTGAATAAATGATCTAAATAAAAAGTATATACATATTGTATTTATAAAAAATGTTCTTTGAGAATAAATACATTAAATTAAATTGAATAAAATGTATAAATATCAAAATCACATTCTATTGAAAATAAACATGTTCAACCTAATTTACAATGTATATACATTATATATATCTAACATGCAAAACTAGAATATTCTATTGACATTGTAGTACATGTAAATAAATTGATTATATCTAAAAATTCTATTCCATCTAGCGATATGTACATGTACATGTATATTACCAACAGTGGGATGAAACACCTATCAATCAATCTTTTATGAACATCAATTTACAATACAGTGTACATACGCTATATAAATCTATTATGTCTATGGAACAAGTATCATGAGTATATAATATTTAACCAACAAATATTGAACAAGTGCATGTACATTTTTTACATGAGCTTTAATTAATATACAATGTTTAACTAAATTAAATGTATATGCCAATTTATGTTCTATAAAGGAATATATATATATGATAAATATATATATTCCGTTTCGATCCCTAACATCACTGAAGAGACATTTATTGTCGAAATCCGGATATGGTGTACTAAAGAAATATTGACACCGAATGTTTGTGGCACAACATCCTGTCCACAAGTTAACATTTTTTTTTTTTTCTGTGACGTATTAAATTTATAATAAGATCCATTTTGTTACAACCTGTGATCAATTTTATTTGGCAATCGTCAATGGCAGTCAGCAGGGTTAAAGAACATCAGTTGTTCGACCTGTTAGTCAAATGCGTTTTGTTTAAATATACTTTTTCACTCTTTTGGTCTTTTGGAAAATGTTGTTTGTGCTGTTTTTAGACCCTTCTACAACGAAATTTGTTTGACATGCACACGTATAAAAATTGCGGTTTTTATCCAACGCAGTCATAGGTTTGAACGTAGTTTTCAATTTAGACTCGTTTATATTTTTTGTTTGGGCATGTATCATATTTTCCCTCCGGTTTATATGATCCGTTCATCCTATATATTGACTCTTAAAATTCAAGAGTTAATCTAAAAATGAGGGTACTTTCTCTAAAAATGAGGGTGCTTTTTATATGGCCTTCCAAATACCGTTTCGATCCCTAACATCACTGAAGAGACATTTATTGTCGAAATCCGGATATGGTGTACTAAAGAAATATTGACACCGAATGTTTGTGGCACAACATCCTGTCCACAAGTTAACATTTTTTTTTTTTTCTGTGACGTATTAAATTTATAATAAGATCCATTTTGTTACAACCTGTGATCAATTTTATTTGGCAATCGTCAATGGCAGTCAGCAGGGTTAAAGAACATCAGTTGTTCGACCTGTTAGTCAAATGCGTTTTGTTTAAATATACTTTTTCACTCTTTTGGTCTTTTGGAAAATGTTGTTTGTGCTGTTTTTAGACCCTTCTACAACGAAATTTGTTTGACATGCACACGTATAAAAATTGCGGTTTTTATCCAACGCAGTCATAGGTTTGAACGTAGTTTTCAATTTAGACTCGTTTATATTTTTTGTTTGGGCATGTATCATATTTTCCCTCCGGTTTATATGATCCGTTCATCCTATATATTGACTCTTAAAATTCAAGAGTTAATCTAAAAATGAGGGTACTTTCTCTAAAAATGAGGGTGCTTTTTATATGGCCTTCCAAATACCGTTTCGATCCCTAACATCACTGAAGAGACATTTATTGTCGAAATCCGGATATGGTGTACTAAAGAAATATTGACACCGAATGTTTGTGGCACAACATCCTGTCCACAAGTTAACATTTTTTTTTTTTTTCTGTGACGTATTAAATTTATAATAAGATCCATTTTGTTACAACCTGTGATCAATTTTATTTGGCAATCGTCAATGGCAGTCAGCAGGGTTAAAGAACATCAGTTGTTCGACCTGTTAGTCAAATGCGTTTTGTTTAAATATACTTTTTCACTCTTTTGGTCTTTTGGAAAATGTTGTTTGTGCTGTTTTTAGACCCTTCTACAACGAAATTTGTTTGACATGCACACGTATAAAAATTGCGGTTTTTATCCAACGCAGTCATAGGTTTGAACGTAGTTTTCAATTTAGACTCGTTTATATTTTTTGTTTGGGCATGTATCATATTTTCCCTCCGGTTTATATGATCCGTTCATCCTATATATTGACTCTTAAAATTCAAGAGTTAATCTAAAAATGAGGGTACTTTCTCTAAAAATGAGGGTGCTTTTTATATGGCCTTCCAAATACCGTTTCGATCCCTAACATCACTGAAGAGACATTTATTGTCGAAATCCGGATATGGTGTACTAAAGAAATATTGACACCGAATGTTTGTGGCACAACATCCTGTCCACAAGTTAACATTTTTTTTTTTTTCTGTGACGTATTAAATTTATAATAAGATCCATTTTGTTACAACCTGTGATCAATTTTATTTGGCAATCGTCAATGGCAGTCAGCAGGGTTAAAGAACATCAGTTGTTCGACCTGTTAGTCAAATGCGTTTTGTTTAAATATACTTTTTCACTCTTTTGGTCTTTTGGAAAATGTTGTTTGTGCTGTTTTTAGACCCTTCTACAACGAAATTTGTTTGACATGCACACGTATAAAAATTGCGGTTTTTATCCAACGCAGTCATAGGTTTGAACGTAGTTTTCAATTTAGACTCGTTTATATTTTTTGTTTGGGCATGTATCATATTTTCCCTCCGGTTTATATGATCCGTTCATCCTATATATTGACTCTTAAAATTCAAGAGTTAATCTAAAAATGAGGGTACTTTCTCTAAAAATGAGGGTGCTTTTTATATGGCCTTCCAAATACCGTTTCGATCCCTAACATCACTGAAGAGACATTTATTGTCGAAATCCGGATATGGTGTACTAAAGAAATATTGACACCGAATGTTTGTGGCACAACATCCTGTCCACAAGTTAACATTTTTTTTTTTTTTTTCTGTGACGTATTAAATTTATAATAAGATCCATTTTGTTACAACCTGTGATCAATTTTATTTGGCAATCGTCAATGGCAGTCAGCAGGGTTAAAGAACATCAGTTGTTCGACCTGTTAGTCAAATGCGTTTTGTTAAATATACTTTTTCACTCTTTTGGTCTTTTGGAAAATGTTGTTTGTGCTGTTTTTAGACCCTTCTACAACGAAATTTGTTTGACATGCACACGTATAAAAATTGCGGTTTTTATCCAACGCAGTCATAGGTTTGAACGTAGTTTTCAATTTAGACTCGTTTATATATGATAAATAGATACAGTGTTTAATTAAACATCAACTGATTAACTAAATATTTTGTTTTTAAAAAATTCTGTTTTTTTAGTTGTTTTTTTTAAATTCAAATATATAAACCTTATTAAACAAATACATTTAACATGTTTAACATAACAACACATGTATAAACCATTGATGCTTCTTCAATAAAATAACCCAAATATACAGTAAGTGTCCCTGTAGTTTTTATATTCATTCTTTTAACCAAATATATTGTATGACAATACATGTACATATATATACATTTTGTATAGTTAAATTGTATTCTTTTCTCTCTGACTTTTCAATCTGTACTGAATCAGGGGTTGTTCATGAAAATAGTTTTCACACAAACAAAATTTACAAAATTATAATTTATTTTATAAATCTCACATCAAATCTACATGCTTATGCATGTATGTGGTTTTAAGATTGCATCGCACATGCCATTACTTTCATTTTCAAATTGATCACTGATGGTTTAAACTGTATAATGTAGGCTGCATTATTTTGCAACTTGTCCACTGTGCCTCCACCAATACCAGTACATTCCCACTAAGTTGCACTGAATTAAAGCCAGGTTTAACATTCAATTATTGGTTAAAGCTTGATGATGAGAACGAACAAACGAAACGTCCTCTGGATAAAGTGTGTACATGTTTAAAATCTACCAATGTCATTACACACTCATCTACATGTACATGTATGTGACGCATAATTCCGGTTAGGTTGTAACTTCAAGTCATTTGTTAAAGCTTGAGTGAGACAGGTAATAAAGCTGTTATTTAGTATCAATACATTCGATAAAACGCCAATTTATAGGACGATGAGAAACGAACAGACAACACTCTTTCAAAATAAAGTTGGAATAAATCCACCAATGCCATTTCACACTATATATCTACCACTACGTTGTGCTGAATTAAAGCAAATGTTGTAGCTTTGGGTAATTTGTTAAAGCTTTAGTGAGACGTAAAATCATATTTTTTGTTTCTTGTATTATCAATACCTTACAAAAAATGTCGGTTAATAGAACGACTACAGTAACTGTAGAGCGAACCAACGAAACATCTTTTGAATACAGTTTGTATAAAATCCACCAATGCCATTACATATTATAGCTACGTGACGCGTAATTAAACACAGGTTGTAACTCTGGTTCATTTGAAAAAGCTTGAGTGAGACGTGAAATAAAACTGTGTATTAGTATCAAAACATTAGGTACGATGTCAATATTTAGGACGACGAGAACGAACATACAAATCAACTTCCGCATAAAGCTTGAATAAATTCCGACTTACAACAATAGTGGTAAAAGTTCAAAAACTCAAGTGCTTAAAAGATTTATCGTATATATCATCATGATCATTGTTGTGAATACACTATTACATAATGTTCCTATAATGTGTACGATATGTTTACATATTCATAATCTATGTTCGTGCACATAAAATATCCAAGATGGCGATCGAGAGAGCTGCATCATCACTACATTCGTGCATTCATCAGTTCAAAAGAAATAATATGCACGAACGAATGCTTAAATAAAATTTACCTAGTTCCTTGCTTACACATATTCAAACATTGTATCGGTATAAAAGTCCGAATATCTAATAAAAAGTTTATAAAATCTCAAAATAAAAATCTTGTTTACAAAACTATCGATCTGTAGATAAGCAAGAAAGTGTAATAAGATACATAGTGAAGAAACTAACCAATGGGCATCCAGTCAAAAGAGCGTAATGCAGGGGTTCCCCAAAGGATTATGAAAATAATCAAAAGAAATGAATTAATGGTTTTCGTCGTTTGCATAAAATAAGTTATTAAAATAACTTGCCTTTATTTTTAACATATGCATGCCTTTTTTAGCGCTTGGTGAAAATATTCTTTTTGAAATTCTAAGGCTTTACTGCCTCAGGCATAGATTAC
Source organism: Mytilus edulis (assembly GCA_019925275.1). NCBI lineage: Eukaryota > Metazoa > Mollusca > Bivalvia > Mytilida > Mytilidae > Mytilus > Mytilus edulis. The sequence goes on from CM034357.1 coordinate 71,264,611, forward strand.
CTTAGCTGTATTTGGCAAAACTTTTAGGAATTTTGTCCCTTAATGCTCTTCAACTTCGTACTTTATTTGGCCCTTTTAAACTTTTTGAATTTTTTGAAATTCTAAGGCTTTTCTAACTCAGGCATACATTACCTTAGCTGTATTTGGCAAAACTTTTAGGAATTTTGGTCCTCAATGCTCTTCAACTTCGTACTTTATTTGACCCTTTTAAACTTTTTTCGGATTCGAGCGTCACTGATGAGTCTTTTGTGGACGACACGCGCGTCTGGCGTATATACAAAAACTAGTCCTGGTATCTATGATGAATTTATTTCCTATATGAATAACAACAGTAATAAATAAATGATTAGCACAACTAGTTGTAAATGCATGTTAAACTTAGTATTAATTCAAATAACAATTTAGAATAGCGAATAATGATATTGTAACAAACCTAGGGTTACTATAAACTGTTTAACCATCATTCAGGAGGAGTGGAAACGACGGCAGTGTGAAGAAACAGATTTGTTATAAACATAACAATGATATTTATTTCAACAGTATTTTGACTTCTTCTTTCAATATAATAAACATCAAATACACCTTCATCATTCAACTGATAAAGCAATAAATCGGGTGGTCAATATAAAAGGTAGTTGACGGTTCAAGAGATTGAATCAGAATGACATGTCTGTCTACATGCTCCTATTTATGTCTTTTGGCACTTACTATGACGTTAGAGTAAACATCTAATCGTCCAATCAAAAGCAACGTTTCTTACGTCTTTTGGCTTGAAACGTTCAAGAAGACAATCAGATTTCGTTATTACTAAATAAATACTCATTATTGAGTTGTCCTCATTTTGTCCTTCTTGTCCGAATTTTATTTAAAAGCGAATAAAACCAAAAGGACATTTCTACATAATGCTATAATTAAACGGACAGTAAATTCCTTTCTCACTACGGCGTATGAACTTATGTGTAATTTACCTAAACCTTACGCATTAGATATAATGCTTAAATGAGATCAATGAAAACCCTGTTCTATCATAAATAAACACAATGTTAATGAAAAGAGAGGCACAAACATAATAAATACGCAATTTATCTGCATTGATAAAGTGTTAACTTAAACAAATAATAATATGAGATCGCAAAGTGAAAGTACAGAACGGTGTCATGGCAAATGTAAAGAAGTTGAATCTCACGACGATATTTGTCAAAACAAATCACTATATGACGGGATAATCAAAGTATTTCATAGGTAAACATCACCAAGATATACATATAAAACTGACCCTTATCGCTTGCAAAGTACAAATAGTTTAAATCATGAGTATGAAAGTCAATGCATTTATCAGTGTTTGTGCACACCCGAGTAGTTGACCACCCGGCAATATTCAAATAAATATATGTAATATACAATAAATAATACAATAAATAATAACAATTATCAGTCCAGATTTGTCACAATATATTGAAAAAATTACGTTTCAAAAATGGCCACCATTCAAGATGGCCACTAATTACTTCAATAGTCTTCAGTTGATAGTCCTTGTCACAAGAAATACGACAGGTTTTCAAAATTGGTAAAGTTATATATTTTTTATATTTTTTCTAATAATTTTTATTATGTTTTTAGACATGATTTCAAAATGGCCGCCCAGAATCGCCATTTTGATTTTCTGAATTGGGTCCATAGCTATAAATGTTAGTTATGACCTCAACTAACACTCTGCAATGTTTGATGCTTTTACCACAATCTGAACAATTGTTTCACAAATCGACTGGACTAAATACACTATGTATGTATTCAGTCATTGGTTCATTCTTTTAACTATCTTAACCTAGCACATGTATGACAGTTGTCAACAGTTCCGTTCCAAAATTGGGTAAGCAGCCCATACAGACAGACTAGGTAAATGTGATAATTACACATTTTTAAATATACATCACAGACAAAAATCAAAACCAACTGAAAGGGCGACTTAATTTATCAACGACGCAAAACATCAGTATGTAGTTTATTGTAAATTTAACACCAACATAAAAAAAGTGTTTGTCGTTGATAGTACTTAGTATTAATTATACACTTTCTCGATAAATCAATTAAAACCTTTAAGAAAAGTGATATTTAATTAGGCAACAATTTTGAAAAAAAAATTATGATTATGTCTTTTTGGAATACATTTAACTTGTCTTCTTAAAGACAAATGGGGTTTGAGTTTGAATCTATAGTGGTAGATTATAGAATTGTATAATCATGGTTTATAGACGAGTTGGTTATTTCCAGCTGTTGAATGGTGCTGATGCATTTCTTAACCCGTTACTCGACAATAAATATCGGTTAAGAGATCACAAAAAATATAGATAGATAAAGTTGCGTGCTTGCAGTTTTACAATATATATGTCACGTGAAACACAAGTTGAATCACAGTCTTAGTAAATGCTCCTTGTGGCAACAGCTTTTAAAACTTATTCTCAAAACACTGTTTATATAAGTTATGCCTCCAAGTAAAAAACGGAACCCGACGAATCGGAAATCCCGTTTGCAGCCATATAGTACCGAAATTGTTGTTACAAAAACTAATTCTGAGAAAAAAAACCAAGATGGTGGACGAACTGTCTAAAATTGGTTTCAAAGTGCCTTCGAATCTAAATTTAAACGTGTTTAATCTCTGTATACAGAAACATTGGTAACAAAATTGATGATCGCGTAAAAACCATCGAAAATACTTAAAGTGCAACAGACAGATTTTCATCTGATACTCAAACTGCTTCAACAGAGACTCAAAACCGTGAAAGCATTGACAATACTTCTTCTGCTACGGAAAATATTAACACTAATATATTGGTGGCTGCTTTTAACACTATGTCACAATGTGTGAACGGCATTCATAAATCCGTCGATACCCTGATAACAGAAAAGTTGTATGAAAATAGCAAACCATATAATCTACATCAATGGTACAATTCCAGTAATACGGCACCGTAGTTACAAAAACACACCGGATGCATTACATCATGGATTAAATAGAACAGGAGTTCGTTCTGATGATTTTCCTAATGTAGACATAGTTTCAACAGGATTACAGAATCAAATAATACAGGGTAAGGACATTAACTTAGCTTCTCTCCTTATTCCCAGTTTCGAGTGTCCCCAGTCACATACCATTTTGGCAGACGGTATGGAAATTAACTTTGGGAATAAGCCAGACCTACGCTTAAATCGACAACTAACAATTCAGGAATTCATAAAGGCTTCTGAACATTCAAGCGTGTAATGACATCTGTTTTTCAAGGTAGGAGATTTGAGTTACTAGACGCATATGATGAGGATATCATATAATTCAGTAACTTGTACGGTCATAAGTTCTACGACTATAATAAATTGTTTTCTGCTAAAGCCTCGACCCTTCTTCAAGAGAAACAAATTAAAGCCGATAGGAGCAAAAAGGATCGAGACCTGATGATCTTGATGGGTACGGGCGTTGAAATAAATATTTGCCAGCTTTGTCACATGATTGACCATGACACAAAGTTCTGTCCTTTGCAATTATCAGAGAAAAGCGTATCTACCCCACAGCTAACAAAAAATAGCGGAAATTCTAATATTCGTGGTAGGAAGCGTTTTTATCACAACGGAAAATAAATTTGCAATAATTTCAATAAAATTGAGAATGGAAATGGGGGATGTGTCAAAGAGACAACAACCCTACCACAGAAAAGACAACAGCAGAAGGTCACCAACAGGTCTTCAATGTAGCGAGAAACTCACGCACCCGGCGGCGACCTTCAGCTGGCCCCTAAACAAATATATACTAGTTCAGTGATAATGAACGCCATACTTAACTCCAAATTGTACACAAGAAACTAAAAAATAAAGATAATACAAGACTCACAAAAGCCAGAGGCTCCTGATTTGGGTCAGGCGCAAAAATGCGGCGGGGCTAAACATGTTTGTGAGATCTCAACCCTCCCCCTATACCTCTAGCCAATGTAGAAAAGTAAACGCATAACAATACGTACATTAAAATTCAGTTCAAGAGAAGTCCGAGTCTGATGTCAGAAGATTTAACCAAAGAAAATAAACAAAATGACAATAATACATAAATAACAACAGACTACTAGCAGTTAACTGACATGCCAGCTCCAGACTTCAATTAAACTGAATGAAAGATTATGATTTCATCATATGAACATCAGGCACAATCCTTCCCGTTAGGGGTTTAGTATCATACCAGCATAACATATATGAGAAGAACATAACCCATTGTTTATGTGTGGGGAAATACTCTAAAAACAAACTTATGTTGCTTACAACAATCTGGTTTTATGTAAAAACAAATCGAACTTGGAACGAAACTAACAAAAAAAAACTCCTTTGAGTTTGACATTATCATTTGCCACCTTTATGCACGGCATTTGTTTTATTTGAATGATTGGCGTAATTTTCAACTGGAAGTATGTGTTCCTATAGATACTAATACGCACACTTACGTGGAACGTTCGTAACAAAGAAATATTGATAGTAAACGAAAATCTATTATTTAGTATACAGGCACTCATGACTTTGATTTACACTCGGATTCTCATGAAATGTAAATCTGTGGTGACAAGTTTTATCCTAATATCAATGTCAAGTTACGAACAAAGAAAGGAGATGAACATTGAGTACACGTTGAAAATAATCGTACACTTAACCACCTGTGATACTGGTATTCTTGAATGGTCAACCAAGTCATTTATGGCGGTGTACCTTAAAATTTAAATATTTAAAAGTTTCGTACTTTGAGTAAATGCAAAAAGTCTTTTTTTTTTTGTATATATATAATACGCATCCTTTTAGGAACTTTATGAAGGACATACTGATAGATAACGTAGGACAATGGAGAAAATGCTGATAAAAAATCACATGTAGTCACATATCAAAACCTGTATGTTTAGTGATTATTGACCAGCACTAGAAGCAGCATCACATCCATTATATGAAATATATGTATACGTAGGGATTTCACAATTATTCAATTTATTAATGGAAGGTGTTTTTTTTTAAATCCCAGCTGCACAACTGTACCTATAATTTAATGTTCATACCCCCTCCCTTAACTTTCCAACAAAGACTAAATACTTTGAAATTAACAACTAACGGTCGACGTATAGACTTAAAAAAAAATGCGCGAATACGCATGCTGTAATAAGCTATAAAAGACCAAGATTGATAGACAATATCTGACAAGGGCACAAATGTTTAGAATGTTCAAGATGACACATAGAAGTTGATTCAGCCTAAAATACTGATTTTTTCCAATTTTATAGTACTAACATTTCTTGAATTTGTCTTTTTGTCTTGAAAACTGAAATATTTCTTTTCAATGATCAATAATGGTTTACTTTTATAGATTGTGGATAGCATGTTTTTTCACACAATACTCACAGAATGCGTGTTAAATTATATACACCAATCATGATTGTATGTTAAATGTGCTCCAGTACTTTTTTTAGAAGATTTTTGTAAAAGTTAACAGACGACGACGGACGACTGATGTCAAGTGATAAAAAACCTCACTTGGTAATTCCGGTAAGGTGAACTAAAATGGTTGATTTTGGCCCCTAATTCCCTAACTGATGGTACCATATCCCCGAAAAACAACTTTCAACTTTCTTGAAAAATTTAATACAGATCCAATAACTGTAACTAGTGTTATTGTGATAAAACCAAATATGTTTTTGAACAAAGGCGAAGATCATTATACAAACCCAAAAAAATATTCGTGGTCGTTCAAAATCATAACAACTTTTATAACTGTATCAATATTTCATTACTTTTCAGATTACTTGCATAAATATATTTAAATTAATGCCGTCTTCTTTTCTTTCGTACGCAACATAAACAGCCATGAAGACAATAATGTAAAGTGTTTATTGTATTTTATATGAATTACAGATTAACTTTTTATAATTCGTATAAATAATTTATCAAAAGCAGATAAAATCAAAACACAATTTAATTTAGGAAATGCTTGTCAGCAGCGATTTTTGACAATCACACACCCCATAGTCATTATGTCAGATCTGTATTTCAATGTATAAAATAATCATTTGCTTTTTTTCTATTTGATAGATAAAGGATGAAATATATACCCATAAAGGTTTGTAAACGTATATAACTTAAATATAGGAAGATGTGGTATGAGTGTCAATGAAACAATTCTCCATCCACAATCTATAAAAGTAAACCATTATTGATCATCATCAACAAACTTACCAATTATTACTATGATTTCAAATGATCAGTAAAGACAAAAGAATCCCAATTGTTTTCTGATTTTGATGTTTCATTGCATTTCGCTTAAAGGTATCATACTACTAATTAAAAGTCACTATCTGTTCAACCAAAAAGTTTGCAATTTTCAATGCTTTCTAAGTATTTTACCTTAAGTTTACTTTTTTCATGCCAATTTTCAACAGAGGTTTAGAATCATATAAAAAAGAAAGATAACTTAATTGCAAAATATTTCGTGATACATTTGTAAGATCTTGACATTTGTTTTGTGTCAAAAACACATAGTATGTCAACATTTTTATCAGACTTTAAATTCAGAATTGCATCAAGCCTGAATGTTGTGTTCATACTTAACCAACTGTTCAGGGTTAAACATTTGTGGTCGTATAAAGTTGCGCCCTGCGTAAAAATTGTTTTTAAACATTGTATTAATAAAGATAAATGACATTTTTTTTATTTTTTCCCTTTTCTCCAGTAATTTGTTTGAAGGATTATTAGGGACGACATCAAAAGATCAATGTAAGATAAAAAACTTAATTCAAATAGATTGGGGTGGGGGTGGGGTGGTGGGGGGGGGGGGGGGGGGGGTTGAACTGCTGCAAGATTTGGTTATCCGACATTGATTTTTAGATATATCCATATGGGTCATTCAATTTCCCCCAAATTAAGTTAATAGGGGGGTAGGGGGGTCAGTAGAAAAACTATTTGAATTAAGTTTTTTATCCTTCGTTGAACTTTTGATGTCGTCCCTAAGTATTAGGTTTGTTTGTTATCTTTTATAGTATATACCAGGACAAATTATTTATAGATCAAGTTATAATTTCATTCCAATACAATGATCAATTTTAACTGTGCAATATTCGCACAATGCTTATTTTAAGTACAATTGGCAAATAAATATCATAATGTGACATAATAAATGCTTTTATTAATTTAAAAATGTATTTCAGACCATGATCATAACTGTGCAAACAGTTACCTTAATAGTTGTTGTTGCAGCTATTACAGTAATACATACAAATGGAACTCCAGTAAGTATTAAACTATTTAACAATAGATATTCACTTCATTTATATTTTAAAATAGAAATGTAGATGATTGCAAAATGAGAAATATATATATATATATATATATATATATATATGTACTTACAATAGGTCACTTAGTTATGTTAAACAATGAACAAATAAATTTTTTATAGTTAACTTAACAACCATAATTTATTGATAATACTTATATACAAAAAGTATTTTTTTATACAATTTTAGTTTTCACATTTGACTGTATAAGTATATATATATATATTTATACTGCACTCGTTCTATTTGAGCAGTCAAAATACGTTGACTGTATATTGCTATGCCATATACAGTCACTGACCTGATATCACTTTTCCTCATGAATATTTAAATAGAAATTGACGAAATTATATTTAATTATTCATACGAGCTCTTCAACCTGTTCTTGTTTCCAATGTAAACAACGATGCGTTTAACGACTCAAATTTGTTTCTTTTGCAATTTTTGGGAAAACATATTTCACTTATTAATATTTTTTTGTTTGCAACCTATAAATCATTATGTTTTATGCTTATTGTTGATATTTTAGTCTGCAACGAATTCGTTCATCATTGATTGCGGTAATGATGTACATTTCATCGTGTTTTATATTTCTCCGTCTGTGTGATATAAGGCCTTTTTAAAGGGGGATTTTCCCCATTATTTAAATCAAATAAATAACATTAACACAATAAACAACAATTGAAAATGTTTTTTTAGGTTGCAGTATAAAGACAATAATAGTGCATTGACTTGACATATCAACGATATAAGGATTCGGCCCGAAACGGGGAAAATGCTCGGCACAGCCTCGCATTTCCCCATTTCTAAGCACTATTATTGTCTATAAATATTCTTTTATATGTTATCTCATCCGATATTTATGCATTTTTTGCATTTTTATTTTTGTTATTATGTATATTATGTTTTTAACTTCTCTGTAACCTTTGTACTTGCATGGTTTTATGAGAATAAACTATCTATCTATCTATAACTGAAAGAGATCCTTAAATAATAAGAAATGAAAATGGAAAAACTATTCGAATTATAACAAAACCCATTTACTTATGTATGAAATAGAGCATTTAACACGGTTGTGAAATTACCAATAGAAATAACGAATAAGGTTTCATAAGAAAATATAAAAAAAATATAAGAATGGGAAAAAACTGTGATATTAATTACGTGGTACAAAAACTTATGTAAAAAAATGGATTAAACTTGGATATACAGTTAAAAAAATTCTAATGTATAAGGCAATTCCATTAATTCAATTATGTTGACAAAAATGAATGCTATTTTTAATTTTTGACATTATTACATATCATAAGTTTGCTTTTTTCACATTTGTCACGATTGAAGAAAATGACTTTATATTTGTTTATAAAATTTAAACAATGAAAATTAGCATTTTGTTCCAGTACAATTAATTTATAAAATAAAGTGTAATATGCAATACATTGGAATACTCTCAAAATGCTTATGATTTTTTTCTTATTTATTTACAGAACAACTTCAATATCAACTTGGGTAATAATAATGTTATAATCAACAAAGGTAATAACCATTATAAATTTCCAACATGTCTTATTTATTATGTCTGAATGATGCTAGTACCAGATACATGTGCATTCAATTCTTAAAAAAGCCAATATTTAGTTAACAACGGTATTCTATTTTCCAATTAAAATCTAAACGTTTACTTCGAAAGAAATTTATAAAACCATATTATTGGAGAAAACCTTCGAATTTTAAACTCATACAACTGCTATCTGTTCATAATGTAAAGGAACTTAACAATTTGGGAAAGTTTTTATTTCTGGCCGAGAAGGCACGTAATTAGTTTCATCATTATAAATGCTTAATATTTGTTAAGTTTTATCATACTCTGCTGTACTGTTATATGGGCATACTTATTTATATGATTATCTGACTAATTGTTTAAATGTAAATATATTTCACTGATGTAATTGAATATTTGTAATATTAATATTCTATAAGCTGTATTGCTTACGAATACAAGATTATTATTACATTATAATACAATTAAACATGAATATGGGGAATGTCTCAAAGAAATAACAACCCGACCAAAGAGCAAATAACAGTAGAAGGCCAACAATGGGTCTTCAATACAGTAATAACAGTAGTAAATAACAATTTCAGTGGTAATGAATGTCATACTAGCACCCAAATATACCATAAAAAAAGGTTTGAAGTTAACGAATATGTTACACTCATAAATATATATATATACATTATGTACACAGCCATGTATCACCATCATTGATGGCGATCCGATGGATACATCTGTTGTAGGGTTGTCACTGACTCAGACGTACTTATAAACATAATTATTTTCTGTGACTGTATCTTACATTAATTTGTAGGATCCTTTACTATAGATAATTTAGCTGATCTGTAACAATAACATCTTCATGCCTTATATATCATGTACTGCAGTACGCCGCTAGATTAAAACTGACGTGGAAAGGTAACACACGGCCAGCGAAAGCTCTTTTTTGAGAGCCCAGGTGGTCGTGTGGTCTAGCGGGACGGCTGCAGTGCAGGCGATTTGGTGTCACGATATCACAGTAGCATGGGTTCGAATCCCGGCGAGGGAAGAACCAAAAATTTGCGAAAGCAAATTTACAGATCTAACATTGCTGGGTTGATGTTTAGACGAGTTGTATATATATATATATATATCAAAATATAAATAGTGCTACAAAAGATAACTCTTCCTTTTAGAAGTAATAATTACAAACACTTATATGTTAATTATGTAATATAGTGCTCTGACCTCTGTCTGTTTGATTGTCTGTTTGTATAGTTAGCATTAAATAATACATATTATAAAAACATAAAAATATTCCTTGAGATATGCATATAACAAATATAAGAAAAGAAACATGTATTAACCAATTGTTTAAAAGTTACATACAATTGATATATAACACTGAAAATCAATAACGAAATTAATTTGACACAATGAAGAAGATTCAGTTATGTTTCTTTATAACATATTATTTTTAAAGATAATCTGTGTCTAATCAAGGATTTGCATAGTGTCACTATTCAAATCCTTGGTCTGGTGCACATATTTTGCTTCATTTTGTATCATAAATATTATTCTCATACATGTTTTTTTTCAATTTCAGAAACTGAAAAACCAAGTTGCAAAGACAATTGACTTTTTATATTTATATAATGTTTTTAAATTCACCATAGTTTTTATTTCACATAGCCTTCCTAAGTTTATAATTTATTGATATTAAACTGTTAAAAAGGTATATGTTCTTTAACATTGCCATCTGTTCTTGTACATGTTACCATTTGCAAAACGCCTTGTTTCTTCAACGACAGTGTAGAGAAAATATACTATGGTTGCTATGGTTACAGTAACAGGATAGACAATTGTAGACAAAAACGTCGTTAATTTTTACAACCTTTGAAACCCAATTTTTAGGGGCATTTTTCAGTACAACCTGGAAAATTGGCAATTAATCTATCATTTTACAGAATAAAATTGAGAATGGAAATGGGGAATGTGTCAAAGAGACAACAACCCGACCAAATAAAAAACAACAGCAGAGGGTCACCAACAGGTCTTCAATGTAGCGAGAAATTCCCGCACCCGGAGGCGTCCTTCAGCTGGCCCCTAAACAAATATATACTAGTCCAGTGATAATGAACGCCATACTAATTTCCAAACTGTACACAAGAAACTAAAATTAAAATAATACAAGACTAACAAAGGCCAGAGGCTCCTGACTTGGGACAGGCGCAAAAATGCGGCGGGGTTAAACATGTTTGTGAGATCTCAACCCTCCCCCTATACCTCTAGTCAATGTAGAAAAGTAAACGCATAACAATACTCACATTAAAATTCGGTTCAAGAGAAGTCCGAGTCTGATATCAGAAGATGTAACCAAAGAAAATAAACAAAATGACAATAATACATAAATAACAACAGACTACTAGCAGTTAACTGACATGCCAGCTCCAGACTTCAATTAAACTGACTGAAAGATTATGATTTCATCATATGAACATCAGGCACAATCCTTCCCGTTAGGGGTTTAGTATCATACCATCATAACATATATGAGAAGAACATAACCCGTGTCATGCCAACAACTGTTTTTAGAATAAATGTGTTTAGTTCCGATGCAAAGACTTTATCAGTGACTCAATATTAACGCCAAAATATGCAATCTTTAATGACTTGACAACAGTATCGTAATTATATCCCTTCTTAATAAGTCTATTCAAAGGTTTTGTAAGTTTCTTAGGTGAATACTGACACCCTTGTGCTTTATAAAGAATATTTCCATAAAAAATTGGATGTGAAATACCTGAACGTATTAGAAGTCTGCATGTTGAGCTATATTTACGAATGATGTCTTTATACCGATGATAAAATTTAGTAAATGTTTTGACTAGTTTGTGATATCGAAAACCCTGGTGTAATAATTTTTCAGTAATACATAAATTTCTCTCGTTAAATTCTAAAACATTGAATATATATAGAAGTTTATTCTCTTGAAAACCATCTAATTGGCTATGTAAAACAAACTTAACATTTTATCTAAACCTTTTCTTAATAACCCAAAATTTCTTTTGAAAATGGTAACAGGATAGACAAAATATTGTACCACCGATCAAAAAATGTTTCAAGATATTCTTGTATGACATCATTCAGATTGCATCTTTTAGTATGTTGTTCTTAAAGTACTGTTTGTTTTGATTTGCTTATGTAGAGGGTTGTCTGAATAAGTAACTTTTAATAAATTTTTCAATTTCAAAATTCGGCATTTTTTGAAAATGACCCATATAAAGATTAGAGATTTTTAAAAATAAACTTTCATGGCATCAAACTATAAGTATTTGTATTTGTATTGTTGATTAATAGCTATAGTTGCACATGGACATGAGGACTGGGATGAAATCAATTGTTTCATGGTAAATAAATTGTAGTAGGATGTTTGAAGTTTGCAGAATATTCAACTTTGAACATCTTTTTCAGGTCTGCATTCCATATATAACAAAGTCTATGTTGTATGATTGCCAATGAAACGACTATCCACAGAGGTTAAAATAACAAGGTAAATATAGGCAACTATAAAGCCTTAAAAAAAGAGAAAGAAAACAGTCCAGACATGTTAAACACGTAACAATTGTATTGAGAAAAAGTAATGGCTTGATTTATAACTTATTAACGACATGTTCAACCCCTCCCCCACCCCACCCCCAAAAAAAACAAAGTTGTAAAGAAGGTAAGAAGTAAATAAACTTTTTCAACTTATTAAGGAGGATCTGGAGGGGATTCATTTCATTCCAAACAACATTTCTTCTTAAGTCAGGGGACCTATTGAAATAAGGCGACACTATCTTTACTTTTGACACGAGTCCAGTTTATTTTCGCTTTATGACGGATAAAATAACTTAGGGTCAGCACTAAAAATAGGGTGGGTCGGGTAACCGTAGACAGACATATATTTTTTTGGCCTAATATTTTATATGATTGCCAATGAGCATGATGAGACAACTATCCACAGAGGTTCAGATGACATAGCAATTACAGGCAACCATACAGCCTTCAAATATGAGGAAAACTGTCCCGACATGAAAAGTATCCCCGCTAAAAAAAAGATGTAGTCTTTTTAACTTAAATAAAGGGTGGGGGGTCATTACCATAAGAACAACTTTTCTAAAAGATGATTCCACATATATTCATTGTATTTTCAATGAATAATAAATATTGAAGTGTATCTCAGGCATCTGAGAACAGACTATTGAATTGAACTGGTACATCTATAAATTTTTGTTCACGGTCAATCGACATCAATTTTTTGGCCTCTCTAATAGACATCCAATTTTTAGCTTCTCGAATTGACGTCAGGTTTATGGCCATATGCAAAGACCCAAACGCCGAGATATTTGGCCTGACATGCTGCATTATATGGAAATGTCAAAAACAAATGAACAACACTGCAAATTGGGACTGAAAAGATTTATACATGTTATACCAACTGAAACTTCGATTGTCTGAGAGAGATGTAAAGACAGTTCTAGGTCAATATGTTCACAACAAAATAAAACTATAAATTTGTTGAAAAATATCTAACGAAGTCTAAATTATAATACTCTCAAAACCTTTATTTTGTCCATTGTTGAAGACTGATTAATGCCCTCTATATGTCCTATATGTCGTTTTTTTTTCTTTGTCATTGGGTCCTCATTGACGTTGGGTCCTCATTGACGTATACTCGCATGTAATTTATCAATGTGAATATAAATGAAATTCGTCAACGTAGAACGACCTCCCCCCTCCCCGTACAATATTTTCATATAATTTTAGCTTTCAGTTTTTAAGTTATATAATTACAATTTATATAATGCCATTTCTCGTTTAAGTATCCTTAAGATCTGTCATGTTTTCAGAAAGAATACTCTCAAGTCTTCTATTTTTTTTACTGTAAGCTAGTAGTGCAGTATACCTTCCTGTGCTTTATAACTTTATAATTTCAAAGCATCATTTTTACACCGTTGTGAACATATGACCAGTTTGTAAAATTGCGTGTGACTAATATGGCTACAATACAGATAGGAGAGCAAATGAAGATATTCACTTCAGACAACACTCACCTACTAAAGATTTCTAGATAATGTCTCTTTTGATATTTTTACCTTTTTTTCAATGTCTATCATACGTTATACGAAATTTCCAATCTTATCTTATACCGAATGTTTTGAAAATACTGTAGTGAATTTGCATTTCACCCTTCCTCTTTATTTCATATTTCATGAAGTTTATTTACTTTTGCACTTATCATCAGTATTTCGTCATTCATATCCCTGATCAGCTTAATTTAGTATGTTTATGAGTTTTTTAGAGCCATTCTTTGTTCAGAAATAAGGTTAGTGATAAATCACGGATATTTCCTGAATCAACTTTCATTTTCCCATGAACTAGTGTAATTATATCTTTTGCCCTAGTAGCCTTACCAGATTTGTCCTATCTGCCCTTGTAGTTAGGTATCTCATGAGAAACTTATGAACGCTATTTCTTTGGTTAGTGTTTTATTATTATAATTGGGGCTATTTACTAGTATAAATAGGGCCAGTGTTGTTATTAACATTAGTCTTCGGGTTTGACATAATAATCATCACTTGTTATGTGTATCACAAATCATTGTGAAATTGTGTTTGAAGTATTAAATGTCTTTTTGAATAATAATAGTGAAATTTATTATCGACTTAGTGTTTCTTTAGTTATGCACTACTCAAGAACCCATATAATTTCATGTGACCAGGATTTCCCTAAACAAGGAAATCAGTAATGTGCATCATTTGTGTCTGTCGATCACGGTCTTATTGGCATCTGTCGTCTGTGTTTTTTTTTAAAGATTGGAGACCCAGCCAGCATTTACCATCCCGACACAACCCGGAGGTCACGTTTTCGTCACAATATTATGCAACAACATGTGTTTTTTATATTCAAATTATAGATACTTTTCGGTCTATTATATTACCTGCTCCTAATTTGCCTTCAAGTTAAATTCGAATCAATTAATTGTAAAAAAAGGCGTCTTTTATTTGACGAGGCTTCATCAGTGTAATTAATCTATCATTTTGGAAAATTTCGTGATCTTAACCGCGTAAATTAAGTTGTAATACAATTTTCTTATATCAATACAAGGCAAAGAAGAGTAAATTTCTAAAAAAAAATAAAGCATACGATTTATTTGAAAATGAAGCGTCCAGTTGTTTTTAATTAGGATTCGTAGTCCAGACTCGGTCCCTGAAATAAATCTCATCTTAAAGTTTCTGTTAAAGTCTTTGTCTTATAATATCTGGTGTCTTTTTTTACAGCAACATTATTTTTCATGTTAAATGCACATTGAATTCTCTTTGGGTGATAGTCTGTGGTGGGGAAATTTTGCTCAAAATATTCAAAGACGACTAAGTCTTCATTCCTTTCATTTTTCAAAATCTAAATTTGGTGATTTGTAGCATTATGCAAGTATGTTTGATAAAATGTTAAAACATTTCAACAGGGAAAATACTGCAACAGTCATAGTTGATCTATTGGTTGATGTTTGTTTTTAACGAAACATTTGCACGACGGGTTCCACATATGGAGCAGAATCTACTTACGCAACCTCAGCTGGATGACCCAACGGGGGTAGTGTTGCTCAATATTAGTTTTCTATGTTGTGTTTTTTGTACTATTGTTCGTGTGTTGGTTTTTTCTTTGTTAACCATGGTTGTGTCAGTATGTTTCCGACAAGAAAATAACAATAAGTAACTATACATTGTTTGTATTTTGTAATCGATCTGTTGATAGAAATCCCTCACACTGAATGATTCTAAAGCGTGTAAAACACAGAGATTCAAATTGACACGATGCATTTACATGTAACTAATATACAAAGAATCGCTACAAAAATATAATTTTTATAACTCGTGTATTAATCAAACCATTGAAATTCCTTCTAAACCCGTTAAATTTCTGGTGTATTGTGTACATCCTATAGCATTTCAATTAAATTAATTAAAGCTTATCAGCCTTAATCAATAAATTTAAATTTGTTAATCAGGATTAAAACATCAATAATGTCTTTTCCCACGCACATAATCGAAATATGTGGGATATCTTTATTTATACTTATGGATTGACTACAATATTTGTTTCTGTCTTTAAAGAAATAACATCAGAAATGTGTTGAACACTGAATAACCCGCGTTGGGTGTTATTTAAAGTGTGCATTACATTTTTTTATGTTACAGTCATATCTTATAATTTATTTCTAAATTCCATTGGTAAACAATTGAAAGGCATTTATATGTTGAATCAGATACGTATAGATATTTAATAGTATGACGCTGGGAATTTTCAGTGATTACATGTGACTATTAATCAGTTATCTTTTATGCTCCATCAAGTTTAAAATCTGCTAGTTTGAAGAAAAAATATGTAATTGTTATATATTGTAAAACTTGAAATTCGTACTATCGTTTTAATTTAAGGGAAATTTAGAAAATTTTCATATTAGATTTTAAAATTGTAGTTTCTACTACGTATTTATTAATCATTAAGCCTCGGTCACATAAACGGACATCTCGAACGGATGCCAAACAGATTACTTTTTTTCAATTCGTTACTGTCCGTTACACATCCGTTCTGACACGTTAGACGTCCGTCCATATCCGTTTTATGTCCGTTTAACGTCCGTTCTATCCGGTGGAAAATTTTGAGCATGTCCAAAACTTTGAACGGACGTCCAACGGATGAAAAGTGCGGTGAGTGTTCGGTAGGCGTCGTTTTGTACGGTACTCGTCCGACTCGTTTCCGTTTTGTATCCGTAACTTCTCCGTTACACATCCGTTGAAGGTCAGGTAGACAAATTCACCAACGGACGTCTACCGGACGTATAACGGATAAAACGGATGAGAAACGGACATGAACGGAAGGATAACGAATACCTACCGAATGTTAAACGGATAAATGCCAATTGAAATTTTCCACGTCACTCAGAAAATGTTAGATTACTTGAGTGTAGTGCATGTTTATAGTCATATAAGAGCATGTCTTTACTATCAAGCAGCTCTTATTCAGGTCCGACTGAACTTAAATGTTGCAAATATAAACCTACTAGTTTAAGGAGAAAAAGGATAAGACAAAGGAGATGCTGGACAAAAGTATTGCTTAGTCCTGAAATATTTGTATTATAATTATCGCTTTTAATTTCCGCTTATCTTGTTCCTCCGTTTTATTGGGTACACTTCTGTTAGGTTGCCGTTTTATGCGGTACTCGTCCGTTTGATGTACGTGGACGTCTGTTCTGTCCGGTACATTTTCGTTTAACGTACGTTGCATATCTAGTGAGTTTCCGTTAAGTATTCGTTATCCGTCCGTTTTATTTGATCCGTATACCAAAGGACACTCAATGTTTACAAATTGTGTCAACTGAAAACTTTTTTTATCTGTTCGGCGTCCGTTCGAGCTATCCGGTAAAGTGTGACCACAGCTTGAACTGTTATAATTCGCGTCGCAGTAAATTTCTGCCTTTATGTAGGTCAATATATCAATAAGAAGTAGGTTCAGTAAGACTTCTTTTTTGCCCCAAAATATAGCAGATTTACAAAATTGTTAAAATGTAAACTTTTAGCCATTTTTTTGAAAGTAGAATGCTTCAGCTACATAAATATGGGCTGTTTTTGACAATACATTGCACATATATCGCAAACTAGCATCATTAAGTCATGCTAAATAACTGAAATCTTCACAATTTTAGCATTTTAGTTAAATTTTAGACGTTTCCGTCTTAAATGAAAGTGGCCGCATTTGTGTTCAATCTTAATATTTAAATATTAGTTGTATTTGATGATAATATATAACATTTATAATGGTTGAGGATGATTACGGATGCAGCCTCTTTCATTTTTGACAAAAACCATCTTGAAAGTGACATTTTTTGGCATATTTGATAGGTTTTTCATATTTAAGGTAGAATCGGAGCTTTTTTAATCAGTAAATCAGTTAAATCTTTCACATAAACTAATTGAATCAACTGAAATTGACACTTACGTGTTTAAAAAAAGTCTAAAATCTTTAGTCAGATGAACATAAAATTTGAGGCCAAAATCGGTCCTTACCGGACCTACTCCTTTGTGCTATAATGTAGAATCTGTGATGAGTTATAAGAAATATCTTCCGTTGTGTCACCAGAAAATTAAGTGTATTCATCAATATATGGTATGTCAATCTCACATTTTGAGACAATACCAAGAAGCACATTTTGACACTCTGGAAATGAAACACTTTGCAAATTTATTGTAATGAAAAATATTCAAAGAAAAACGTTTGTAAACATCTTGAGAAAAAGATGAAATTAAAAGTGAAACAACTGTTCTTTTAACTCGTTGAATGGGTTGTCGTTTCTTTTATTTACCCTTGATTAGAAATCATTAACATTTGTTTTTCTGTGTCATCACAAGAATTCATACGTGAAATTGTTTTTCATGTTTTGGCCATTATGGAAAAAGTCTTGAGTCTCAGCTATTTCTTTCATGAATATTGAACTTAGTTACAAGTTAAAAATAAATTGTTTTTTTTTGAAAGCGTTAAATAAAATGAAACACAGGGGCGGATCCAGCCATTTTAAAAAGGAGGATTCCCAACCAAGAGTAAAAAGGGGGGGGGGGGTCCAACTATATGCTCCCATTTAACCCCCGGACCCCCCTGGATCCGCCAATGCAACATGATGACAATAAGTAATATACATGGTTAGTGTAGACTAATCAATATGTGGATGCATATCCCTTGCACTGAAGGATTCTGAAACGTGCAAAACGTAGAGATTTTGAAATGATACAATGCATTTACAATTCCCTTATATGATAAGAACCGTTACATGGTATTCATATTTCATTTAAACCCGTTTGATTTCCAGTGTATTTTGCACATTCTTTTAAACGTATTATATGTCAAATTAATAAATTTAGGACTATATGTTGTATTATTCAATTCATAATCAAAATATGTGGTCTATGTTATCTTTTTTATAATAGACCACACAAAATATGTAATGAATACAAGATTTTCTAAATATAGATACCACGTAACACATTTAATTAGATTTTTCCATTAATTTTCAGTTCTGAATCGGGAAGGACGCACATTTTAATCAGGTAATAGTTTGAAATGATCTTTTTCTTCATGACTGTTAATTTTGATCACTTGGATTCTACAATAATCGGCTGGCATGATATAATGTTGTTAAAACTAGAAACACATTTCAGTAAAGTTAATGTTTTCACCTATAATTTTAAATTAAAAAATTTTAAACTTCAAAAATTGACTTATAAAATTATGATTTGCAACTTCATAAACACCGCCGCATTTTTTCGCCTGTTCCAAGTCAGGAACCCTCTATTCATATGTTTAGGAGTTTATTATGACGTCCGTTATCACTAAAATAGTACACAATTTTGTTTAGGGGCAAACTGAACGACGACATATTAACAAAAATCGACTTAGAAAATTATGATTTGAAACTTTTAAAATAAACACCGCCGAATTTTTTCGCCTCTTCCAAGTCAGGAACCTCTGGCTTTTGTTAGTCTGATTTTATGATTTTTAACTTTTAGTTTCTTTTATATGTTTAGGAGTTTAGTATAACGTCCATTATCACTAAAATAGTACACAACTTTGTTTAGGGGCTAGCGGAATGACGACATATTAACACAAGTAAACATAAATGTCTTTTTGTGATTCTTTTTAAACATATTTGTTTGTTTTCATGTTCATTCAGATTATTACGCAATATTGACTGCTATACCCCTAATTTGTTTTTAACATTTTTACCAATTATGTCTGTTTGTTTGATCACACATCGTTGTAAATATAATGGAATTTTATGCAACTTTCATATAAGTGCATGGTAGGTTAAGTGGGCTTTTAAACCAGATTTAAACCACCATATATCGCGTAGTGGAATTAACTATTTGTGGATTCTTATAATTTCGATATAACTTTTTGGCTATTTTAAATCTCGGTCTATATTTCTGAAATTTATTCTTATATACTTTTGATTTTTTAACCCTGTATGCTAACACTGCCTATGTGAAATTTAAAATTGTTTGTATGTACATTGAACGACAAATATATGTGACGTATAAAATTTTCTGACTTCAGACACGCAAATCAATGAATGTTTTTGTGTTCTGTTAAATTGTTCCTTTTAAAATTGTTTCACGATGATGACTGTCGTACCCATATTTTGACTATTTTATTTATTGTGTCTGTTTAGTTAACGCATCATTGTAAATTTAATGGAATTTGATGAGACTGTCATCGACGTGAAAGGGTTAGTACTATAAAACTAGGTTTAATCCTCCATTTTGTACATTTGAAAATGCCGGTACCAAGTCAGGAATATGACAGTTCTTGTCCATTCGTTCTAGATGTGTTTTGTTATTTGATTTTGCCATGTGATTATGGATTTTCCGTATTGATTTTCCTCTAAGTTCAGTATTTTTGTGATTTTACTTTTTTCTTATTAAGAAAATGCCTGTATTAAGACAAATCTGGCATTTGGTTAGGGACTTTCGGTTTTGAATTTTCTCGGAGTTTTTGTATTTTTGTGATTTTACATTTTAGGATCATTTTTGAATTTATAAATCGTGGACGTTTATCATTTGAAACCATTTTGACCTTTAGTTTCATCGGAGAGACATTATAAGTCTAAATATTCCCCTGGAGCAGTAACATAGGTACTGTTAATTGCACTTCTACACTTGGCCGATACCTCGGCTGATTGAAAGTCACAACAAGTATCGCCAACTGAGTAGTACTGGTTACAACTACGGATTTGGTTTGATCGAAATTAACAATTAATGATCTTAAGTTTCATAATGAAAAAAACAAAAACAGGTGAAAAAATTCTTATTCAATGAATAAAGATGGCAACAAAAGATAACAAAATCTTTATTTTTTCTATAAATATATTGATTTTCTATTATAATTCAAATAAAAAAAAAAAGTTTGTATAGAAAAATACGTCCACACTGACACAACATAGAAAACTAAAGAATAAACAACACGAACCCCACCAAAAACTAGGGGTGATCTCGGGTGCTCCTGGTAATTGTGCATCAATACAAACTGAAAAACACTCATTTAAACATTTTTTCATGCCTAAAATGACTATATGTGCAGATTTGAGTGTCTATTTAAAAATATTTATGTATCTTCACTGACAATAAGGGGTCTTATTTCAATAAGAGTTTACCTCTGAAAGGCAAATGAAAGGGGGTCTAAAAATTGAAGTTCCAGTCATATTCATGGTTTATTATAAATTTCCCAATTCGATAAAAATGACGCATATTTTCCCAATAAAAAAAATAGAGGTAGTTTTGAAAAAAAAGCCAACAATATCACTGGGTTTGCAATCCCTCTTCCGACCTATTATAGCCATTTGAACACCGATTAGGACAAATTATGTTCATCGTCTTTTTCATCATTTTGGTAAATAGACAAAGTTCTTAAAGTGATTGTTTCGCTATTAAGGGGTAGACCATGGTAGCCACTTAAATGTTTCTATCGGTAAGTTGTACATATAACTACAACATTTAAGTTTCTGAAATCAATGCTTAGAGGCGTCTAACTCGTCCAATTTGTTTAAATAGTACAAAATCATTCTCATAGCCAAAAGTAAGCAACATTATTGTTTGATCACAGTTTCATCTACTGCAAGGTTAAAACGCACAAATTACTTCCAATTCATATGTAGGGATTATCTCAAATACATAAAGTAAACCTCTTTAATATGTATAGCGTGTAAATACTAAAAATGTGTATTAACATATTTTTATGACTTTTGCAGTGTGTTCCGAGTCTGTTATGAAGTGCTTTAACATGTCGATGAGTTATTTTGTCATGCTCACCGGGGTATTTTTGATAGCTGCAAACCAATCCACCGACGACGTCGGGATGTATAACCTCACGTTCCAACGTTTGATAAACGATACCAAATCGTTCAAATTTGTCTGGAAGCAAATTTCAAATTCATCTTCCTTTCACATAACCAAGCATAACAGTTTTATTGTGCCAACTGAGGGAATTTTAAAAGCAGAGCTATCACTAACAACTGGAACCTACCTAGGGACACTTATGACCGCTGCTTGTATAACTCTAAAACGCACAAATCAGAAAACATGTCAAAGAATGTCTGGTAAACTAGGAAGAAAACATAATTTCGTCAGTCAGATAGTTCTTCATGAATTATATAGAGTTCAGAAAAATGATCAACTTGAAGTGTATATTTCACGTTGGAAGAAATACATCTACAAAGTTGCAGATTATAATCGCCTCCGGCTATATTATATATAGCAGTACAGGAAGAGGTAATGATTTAATCATGTTATTAAAAGTTTATTGATGATAATATTCTATAAGAAAGGCGAAAGATACCACATGTACATTCAAACGAAATCGAAAATAACACCGCCCCATGCTGTAGGTATGTACATGTACCTGACTCACGTCAGTTACCTTTATATTATTTGAGATGTTGTAATTTGTTGCTGAGTTACATGTTTGTTTTCTGTTCATTTTTTTAATATGCCGTAAGTTTTCTCGTTCAGTTGTTTTACATTTGTCATTTCGGGTCCTTCTATAGCTGACTTTGTGGTATGGTCTTTGCTCATTATGCAATACAGTGACCTATAGTTGTTAATTTCTGTGTCATTTGGTCTCTTGTGAAGAGTTGTCCCACTAGCAACTATACCACATCTCCTTTTCTACATTGATAACGCCAGGGCTCAACAGAAAAAAGACCAACAAACAAACATTAGTACACAACACACAACATAGAAAACTAAAGACTGAAACATTATTAAACAGTGATCCACGCATGCAGTTATAAAGGACAGTTATGAGCACAACAGTCATACTTTATGTTGCTTAATTTCAGCTAAAATGAATGTGTCAGTATGTTTTGATTCATACGATAATCGTTTGTTTTATTCATTTGATAGAACATACTAGGGATGTATATTACTCATTCAAAAGATGAGACAATAATGCAATAACACTCAATACGTTTGAGTTACCGTTTTCTTCTGATTTGTTACTTTGTCAAAGTAAAGTTGTCATTATTATTCTTATGACCGGATGGCATTCTCAATTTAAAAATATTACCACTTTCTTTTATTTATATTAAGTACGATTTTATTTTGATAGTAATTCGGTCGTCTCTTATCCGAATTTTTTATGGTATAGTGTCTGTTTAGTATTTTATTTTTCGTTCCACTTTTTTTACAACTTTTGTAATTCCTACAACGTTTGTTAGAGATTTGAAATGTCAACTATATTGTTCACGTTAATATAATTAATTAATCACTGGTTTTCTTTATTTATATCTTCTACACAAGGAAATGCCTGTACCTTGTCAGCTTGTCTGATGCTTGGTCCGTTTCTGTGTGTGTTACATTGTAGTGTTGTGTCGTTGTTCTCCTCTTATATTTCATGCGTTTCCCTCAGTTTGTTACCCCGATTTTGTTTTTTGTCCATGGATTTATGAGTTTGAACAGCGGTATACTACGGTTGCCTTTATTTGCCATAGGGACTATTCGTTTATATTTTTTTCGGAGTTCAGTATTTTTGTTTATTTTACTTTTTAGGTGGAGTTGACAACTAGTCAAGTTTGATCTACATATAAAGTTATTTGCTGTGAGACAATATACCAGAGATAATTTTTAGTTATTCCCGTCTGTATATCATTATATATAAATGTTAGCATAGGAGAATTGCGATCTACAATATAAGCCTAAATAAAAACAAAAAGAATGTATCAAATTATAGAAATATCTTTGAAAAAGATGCTTCGGGTATAATTGCAACATATACATTTCACTTTTGTGTTTATTTCAGACCCAACATCAGAGAAGATTTAAAAGAAAAAGGAAATTAATGGATTTTAAAATGAAAGATAACTTAGAAAACAAAGTGTTTGAAGAATGACACCGGTACCGGCTTTCATGCTAAAAATACCGGCCATCGTTTTAGTGAGTGTGAAATTATGTAGTCAGATAAACAATGATTAGAAACCTGACGTTTCGATGAAAGTTTGAGAAAAAAAACTATTCGAAAACAAGTAATACTTAAACCAACATTTTCTTCAAGTTTATGTCACTAGTATGGTTTTTAAAAAGTATTTATCCGTAATAAAAAAAAATTGGAATCAATAATGCTATAACATATTCATCTCTAAAGGGAGTTTATATGAAATGAAAATAGTTACTTGTTTAGTTTTTAATGGTTCACCTATAATATAATTGTCACAAAACACTAGGCTCGAGATTAGAATAAGCACACCAGTTTGTGACGAACTAGCTTTATAAAATTCATCTGTTCGATTCGAAATATTCGTTTCACAGAAGTTATTGAATATGTTCATTATGTCAGTACAATCCAGGTCCCCTTTCACGAATATGACCTATCGAATTAGACTATTTACTGGGTTTGTAATAACATGAGCAATACGACGAGGGCAGCATTCGGAGCAGGATCTGTTTACCCTTCAAGAGGACCTGAGATTACCCCAGTTTTAGGTTGGGTTTGTGTTTCTTAGTCTTCAGCTGTCTTTGTTGTGTTTTGTTTACTTTTATTTGTCTGTTTGTCTTTTTCATTTACACCATGGCGTTGTCAGTTTATATTCGATCTGGTATCTTTCTTTTATCTTTTAGATTTTCTATATGGTTTTCAATACATATATTAAAATATAAATATTTATGATGAATAAATTAAGGCTTAGGGGGTATCGCATTGAGAATATGAATACGTCTTTTAACCAGTAACCCAACGATACTAATTATTCGTTACTTTTAAAACAGACATTTTTATAGCTTTTGTTATAATTCCAAAGGAACATAGAACATAGACGTACCTTTGAATATCTTCTCGTGGGATTCCTCTCCAGTCATCGTAGAAAATCTGTTAATTAGAACCAACTGTAGTCGTCATGTCGACTTGTTCCTTTATTCATACAAAAAATTCTTAGGAATAAGAAACTAGAGGCTCTAAAGAGCCTGTGTCGCCCACCTTGGTCTATGTGCATATTAAACAAAGGACACAGATGGATTCATGACAAAATTGTGTTTTGGTGATGGGGATGTGTTTGTAGATCTTACTTTACTGAACATTATTGCTACTTACAATTTTCTCTATTATAATAAACTTTGCCCTTTAGATACAGAAGAAAATATTTTGTGAAAATTTACCAAATTTGCCAAAGTAAGGAAAATTGTAAAAATTGACTATAAAGGGCAATAACTCCTTAAAGAATCAACTGACCATTTAGGTCGTGATCTATTTTCAGATCTTTTATTGCTGAAAATAATTGCTGTTTACAGTTTATCTCTATCTATAATAGTATTCAAGAAAATAACCAAAAACGGCAAAATTTCTTGAAAAAAATACCAATTGGGGGGCAGCAACCCAACAACCAGTTGTCCGTCCAATTCATCTCAAACTTTCAGAGCCGATAGATATTGACTTGATAAACAATCTAACCCTTATCAGATTTGCTCTAAATGCTTCGGTTTCAGAGTTATAAGCCAAATTCTACATTTCACCCTATGTTCTATTTTTAGCCATGACGGCAATCTTGCATGGTTGGCCGGGTCACCAGACCCATTTGTTAAGCTAGATACCCTGATAATGATTGTGACTAAGTTTGGTTAAATTTGACCCTGTAGTTTCAGAGGAGAAGATTTTTGTAAAAATAAAAAAAAAATACGAAGAATTGATAAAAAATTACTATAAAGGGCAATAACTCCTTAAGCGGTCAACTGACCATTTTGTTTATATGAATTATTTGTAGATCTTACTTTGCTGAACATAATTGCTGTTTACAGTTTATATCTATCTATAATAATATTCAAGATAAAAACCAAAAACAGCAAAATTTCCTTAAAATTTCCAATTCAGGGGCAGCAACCCAACAACCGGTTGACCGATTCATCTAAAAATTTCAGGGAAGATAGACCTTGACCCTATCTCAGTACTGCCCTTAATGCTTTGGTTTCAGAGTTATAAGCCAAAATCTACATTTTACCCCTATATTTTATTTTTAGCCATGGCGGCCATCTTGGTTGGTTGGCTGGATCACCGCACACGTTTTTCAAACTAGATACCCCATTGATGATTGTGGCCAAGTTTGGTCAAATTTTGCCCAGTAGTTTCAAAGAAGATGGTTTTTGTAAAATATGACGACGACGGACGACGACGACGACGACGGACGACGGACGCCAAGCGATGGGAAAAGCTCACTTGGCTGAGGGCCAAGTGTGCTAAAAAGTTAGCAGCATCCTTTCACCGCTATATAGATTTTGTTCTCACACTATATAATTCAAATTAAGTGACTATGTTGGAATCAACTAGCCCATGCCACATGAAATAAAGGATACACAAGAAACAGGTAAGTCTTTCTCTATCTTGACTTACATCTAGAAATTGACATTTAAGGTCGATTGAAAACTAAACTATACGACAAAAGAGATGATTTCAGCTTCCCATTTGTGAACCTTCCATTTTCTATGTAGTACAATTCTAGCAGCTGCTGCTTATACGATATTCCAGGGTTTATATTTCCTATCATGATTTCCTTTTTGAATGATTGTCGTCAAAAGGCTGATCTTTAACCAAAAATTCCATTTGGTGAAGTTTAAATCGACCATACATTTTACTGTTGCCATCACATATGGAATATCCGTTTCACAGATGACAACGGATATGTTTCAATTGTCGTAATCACAATTTCAGTCCCCTTTTCTCCATAAGTGACCAACCCTATAAGATTTATCAACGGGTGTGTATTAACATGAGCAACACGACAAGTGCCCCATTGTAAATCTAAATTGGCTTACCCTTCCGAAGCATCTGACATGATCTCCATTTTTGGTGGAATTCGTGTTGCTATCTGCTTAGTTTTCTATTTTGTGTTGAGTACTATTGTTCATATGTTTGCCATTATATTATTTAGCCATAGCGATATCAATTTATTTTCTACTTATGAATTTGAATGTCTCTTTGGCTCACCTCTCTTCGACACCTTATGTCGTCCTTTTTGGTGTTCACACCAGTTTGTGTGTTTTAATTTTTGTGGCCACAATTAACATCCGCTCAAATTCACTCTGTGTCAGTAAACATGTAACATTTTATCGGTTGCTTTACATCTCACATTGAATAGACAAGTGTTTCTTGTCAGAAAAAGTTGGAGTTGCATACTCAAAACAGATCATCGATATTGATTTTGCTGCATGTGGACACAATTCTACATAACAGTTTTTTCTTTGATCCTCTCATGAGTTCTTCGTTTCCCGTAATATGATAATATGGAGAGAATGTCTAGCGAAGCGATTGTACCAAGAGAGTGCACGCTCCATCGTACGTAAAAACTTTAAAAATGTTCTTCAAAAGTTAACAATGTCTCCTCTCTACCAATCATAGTTCCTTTGTATCACACGTTTATAAGCCTTCAAAAAGAGTTATTCGAATGTGAAATATGTTATCCATCAATCTGTTGGTCGATTTGTTTCGCAAATTGAAGAATTGTGTTTTCGTTGTCGTTTTGTTTTATGAAATTGTGTTTGAGATGGACAATAAAAGAGTGGCTTCCGACTAAAGATTTCAAGTTACAATTAAACATTACATATTTTCATCAGAGGGACGGTTATTTTTCTTTTTCCTTGCCTTCGTACACATCTTAAATAAACGACTTTATAACATGAACCTAATGATAAACACATTAAAGGTTTCATTATGAAACAATATTTTATGAATTTTGTGAAATTTTAGGGGGTACTAGTTAAGAGATATGTAAAAAATCTAAAATATGATTTATTTTGTTCAATCATTAATAAAAGAAAGTGAAATAGTAAAATAATATATTGCTTTAGCAGCCAGCATGGTTCAATTTTGTCAAAATAAGCTAAGAAACATTGATGATGAATTATTCACCTTCAAGTGCATAATTCGACCTAATTAAATCTGTATTCATGTGAACTTTAATTTAACCCCTTGACTAGAGATGGATACCTCATGCATTGTGCGTGATTATTTAAAGGAAAAGAATGACAACATGGAAAGTGAAACAAAGATAAACCATTTGATTGACTGATTCGTTCCACAACAAAAATCATTCTTAAACAGGTAAAATCGATGATTAACATATATTTTTAATTTATCATATGAAAGTAAACAGAAATTCCAAATGCACGAGTATGATATCTATTTATATGTATGTTTATGTTTATATCGCTTATATTGCAATAGGGTGCCTTCGGGGTCACTCGACAGTAATTTAGATGGCGTCAAGACTAAAATACTCACGAAACAAAGCTACATATTATCGAGCCTATTATTTTTAAAAATGGTTGACATTGTTAGAATGAAAAAGGAAAATTTTGGTAAAATCGGGGAACATGAATTAGACAGCTAAATCCCTTTTAAATATGCAAATCATATTTAAAAGAAAATATTCACACGCTTATCAAATTGAAATAAAGACAGACACGTTCACTATATGTGTTTATTATATACTTAGTAGTTAATACAGATAAATTGTATGTGTAATACAATCAATGGCAAGCGTGCTGTATCAGCCACCGTGATGATATCGATATCTGCACGGTTGCAAAAGCTCTATCACACCTTTGATCTGTATGACGTCACGTCATCGATTGCAGTCACTGTTGCAATTCAAATCCCTAAACCTATAATCTGTATGACGTCATTTCAAAACTCCTTATATATCTGTATGACGTCATGTCACATAAAAAACATCTACTTGAGGTAAATGTATATAATAAAGTGTATATGATATGGCTTTTTCAATATCACACACCGTATCAACCCTCAACCAATATAATCTCTCGAGCAGAGCTCTTGGGATTATATTGGTGTCTCGGGTTGATACAGATGCGATATTGAAAAAGCCATATGATATTATCAGATTATTACATGGCATTTTCATATCGCATGTATTATCAGCCCAAGAGCCGCATGGCTCGAGGGCTGATGTTAACCGAGGGCTGATAATACATGCGATATGAAAAATGACATGTTCTGATCTTTTTATCATATGCTTCAACAATGGAGAAAAATAACAGATTCATATATTGATCCTGTTACGTGTTTCCAAATAGAAGTTCAAAGAGTGAAAAGTTCACGGACGTCGGACTCCAAATTTAGTACATTAGATATGAAATCTTTTTACCATATGCCTCTACAGAGAAGAAAAACATTTCAATATGGACGAATCGACAACAAAAATAAAAAAATCAACAACATACAGAATGAACACTGTTTGGAAAAGTCAACTTTTTCAAAATAACTTTCTAAATTATGTTTGAAACTTAAAAAAAACCGCATTTATTTAATAATCTGTTTGGTTTTTATTTTTTAATTATTATTATTATTTTACACAATATACTTTTCGGTATCCAAATAATTATTTTGTACACTACTTTGTAATGTTTTTCACTGAAAACGTAGCATTTGGGTGTATTTCCCGGAATATGCCGAGTATCACCGGAATGCCATGCGATAACGTTACGGAAAGGCATGTGATAACAATCGAAGCATGTGATAAACTTTTCATATCAGACCGCTAAGCACCAATTCGAAAAAATATGGAATTTACGTTAAATTTATGCTATTATCATACAGTAAAAATCACATGTTATTAAGTCTAAGTATATGATAATCTCTATTTATAAGATATATGTTATGTGTATCAATTTGGTGAGTTATGCTATTTTCAACTAATTTTTATAGTTCATCCTCATGTTGTATTGTTACACCACTGTGCCAGGTTAGGGAAGGGTTGGGACCCGCTAACATGTTTAACCTCACCATGTCTGTATGTATTTGCCTGTCCCAAGTTATGAGCTTGTAATTCAGTGGTTGTCGTTTGTTAATGTGTTATATAGTTGTTTTTCGTTCATTTGAAGCTCACTGGTCCAACAGTGGACAGTGAGCTTTTTTCATCACTTGGCGTCCGTCGTCCGTTATCTTTTACAAAAATCTTCTCCTCTGAAACTACTGGACCAAACATGACCACAATCATCATTCGGGTATCTAGTTTGAAAAATGTGTCCGATGATCCGGCCAACTAAACAATATGGCCGCCATGGCTAAAAATAAAACCTAGGGATAACATGTAGATTTTGGCTTATATATCTGAAAGCATTTAAAACAAATCTGAAACGGGAGGTAAATTGTTTATCAGGTCAAGATATATCTGCCCTAAAATTTTCAGACAAATTGGACAACTTGTTGTTGGGTTGCTGCCCCTAAATTGGTAATTTTAAGGGAATTTTGCAGTTTTGGGAGTTTTTGCCCTTAATGTAAATTTTTACAAATTTTCGTAAATATTTGTAATCTTTTTTAAAAATCTCCTCCTCTGAAACTACTGATACAAATTTTAGCAAGCTTAGTCATAATCATTATTAGGGTGTCTAGTTTAAAACATGTGTACCAAGATCCCGCAAGCCGACCAAGGTGGCCGACATGGCTAAAAACAGTAAATTGAAAAAAAACCCAGTTTTTGACTTATATCTCTGAAACCAAAGCAGTTAGAGTAAATCTGCCATTGGGTAAATTTGTTCATGATGTTTAGATATGCCCTGAAGTTTCAGACAATTGATTTTTATCTTATATATAGAGAGAGATAAATTGTAATCAGCAATAATGTTCAGCAGTGTGAGATCTACAAATAAGTCACCAGGACCAAAATTGACAGATGACCCATTAAGGAGTTAGTATCCTTTAGCAAATTTTTAACAATTTGTATACATTTTGTAAATTTTGTAAATTTTTACAAAATATTTTCCTCTGAAATACTGGGCCAAGTTTATTATAGATAGAGATAATTATAAACAGCAAGAATGTTCTGTAAAGTTAGATCATTCAACACATCACCATCAAAACACAATTTTGACATGAATTCTATTCTTTTCTAAGTGTGTCCTTTGTTTAATATGCACATAGACCAATTCAATTGTTTGCTACGCCAAAATCACCTATAAGTCAACGATACTGCTATATTTTAAAATATCAATGCGATATTTGTCTTATATCATAGCGAAGATTTTTTAATATCAAAAATTTATGAATGCGATACTTTTCTAATATAACTGCTATAGTTTTCTAATATAGAATTAATACGATTTTCCTCTGAAATACTGGGCCAAGTTTATTATAGATAGAGATAATTATAAACAGCAAGAATGTTCTGTAAAGTTAGATCATTCAACACATCACCATCAAAACACAATTTTGACATGAATTCTATTCTTTTCTAAGTGTGTTCTTTGTTTAATATGCACATAGACCAAGGTGAAAAGTAAAATCTCAAAAAAAAAAACTGAACTCAGAGGAAAATCAAATCAAAAAGTGCCTAATCACATGGCAAAATCCAATGACAAAGCACATCAAAAAACGAATGGACAAACGACACAGTCTCTTTAGAAAGTATAGTTTGTACATAAATTAGGTCGTTAGTTTTCTCGTTTGAATTGTTTTACATATGTCATTTCAGGGCCTGTTAAAGCTGACAATGCGTTATAGGTTTTGCTCATTGTTGAAGATCATACGGTGACCTTTATTTCTTTATTTCTGTGTCATTTGGTCGGTCTTTAGTAGAGATTTCTCATTAGCAATTATATCTCATCGTCCTATAATTTAGTTCCGTAAATGAAACATATTCAATATATTCATTTTTCTAAATCGGGTTATTTTTCATACAGATCCGCTTTTAAATCTAAATTTTATGTCATCGTGATCATCTTTATCCTTTATAAATAACACGTTCAGATATCCTTGGTGACCCGTAAACCTTACGTTTCATTAAATTCACATACAATCAGTATCTAGCATACTTTAATACAGGTGTTTGGTTTATCTAAACATTGTATGCAGGTTGTAAACCGATGTGGATATATAAATAAGGTAAGTAATGACACTTTAACGTTTACATTGATTGTTATCGTCGCCCTTACTACCGACTAAAGCATAATCACTTCTTCTTATTTTTATTATTAAAGTATCAGTCTATGGAAGAAGCGATTCGATAAAAGCTTTTCTTATATCAATGAGCGATATTGTCTTATATCAACGAGTTGCATTGTGGGAAATTTCAGACGAATGTTAGCATTTGTACGAAGAAAGGCAGATTTCTCGGTATAAAGAAATGACTCTTTTCTTAAATCAGGGTGACATTTAACATGACATACGTCTGGTGTATAATTTTCATGAGTTATTTTATGTAATAACAAGCAAGGTGTATTTAAACGAGAAAATTCACAAACTTAGATCATGACCAGTTCAATGTTTTAGGATCAACATCACTGAAATTTCGCAACTGTAACACAATTAACGCTTACATAAACTTATCATTCCGAAAATGTTGCTTGACCCTATTGATAGTTGAAAGTGTTAACAACCTGTTCAGTCTCTTGTTTTCAATCACACGGTTTAACCAACTAACTAACATGTTTAACCCCGCCACATTATTTATGTATGTGCCTTTCCCAAGTCAGGAGCCTGTAATTCAGTGGTTGTCGTTTGGTTATGTGTTACATATATGTTTTTTTGTTCATTTTTCTTTTATATAATAAGGCCGTTATTTTCTCGTTTGAATTGTTTTACAATGTCTTATCGGAGCCTTTTATAGCTGACTATGCGGTATGGGCTCATTGTTGAAGGCCGTACGGCGACCTATAATTGTTAATGTCTGCGTTATTTTGGTCTCTTGTGGACAGTTGTCTCATTGGCAATCTTACCACATCTTCTTTTTTATAATTCTATTTGAAGTGATGATGCAATGGCGGAATTTAAAAGCGGTTGCAAATACGTCTACCGACCTATTAGATTCTAATTTACTGGTCACACTGCTATAGTCTACCCACCTTGGTAATATCGAAATAGACAAAAAATATCATTACTTAAAAGAAACATTCATTCAAACAATCCAATCCAATACAGTTCCAAATTACAATGAATATTGAAATGGTAAAATGAATAATCCAAACAAATTAAAATGTACAAATGCTGATGTCCCGCTCTTTGAAGATACCAACTGAGTAGCCTCAGACTATAAAAATTGGACAACTTCAGATACAACGAAAATAAAAAATCTTGTCAAACAGAAAATAAATTTATTATTAACATAGCAAAAGATATTGAGAAGGAAGACAGTTCTTTTTGGATATCAAAGACTTTTCTCCGTTGGTAAATCGATATCTCTATGAACATAATCAGCTCGCCGCCTGGACGCTCTTTTACATCGCGATGACCGTGAGGGTATTCCGATGTATTGTTGCCACAGAGATTTAATTAAAAAAAAAAAGGAGATTCAAAAGTACAGGTCAATCATTTTGATACTTAGCTATTTGATTATTTGATTACGGCATTGTTTATTAAACTCTTATTTGATTAGATTTGCTTCCAAAACCAATTGAGAAATTTGTAAGATGTTACCAAAAACAATTTGAATTTAAGCAATGGTCTTAAAACTGCTTATTTACATACAATACTACTAAGAAGTAAAATTAAAAAAAATACTGAACTCAAGGAAAATTCAAATCAGAAAGTCCCTTAGCAAATGGTATAATCAAATGATAAAACACACAAAACGAATGGATAACAACTGTCATATTTCTGACTCGGTACTGGCATTTTCAAATTTTGAAAATGGTGGATTGAACCTGGTTTTATAGCACTTCACCTCTCACGTGTATGACAGTCTCATCAAATTCTGTCATATTTACAACGATGCGTGAACAAAACAGACATAATAGGTAAAATTGTCAAAATATGGGTACAACAGTCTAATATTAATACTAATCGGTACTAATATTGATATAACAAAAACACCGCTATGATATTTTAAAAGTATAGCATTGATATTTTAAAAGTATCGCATTGTTTATTAATGTTTATAAGAAAAACACAGCACTTCAAATTTTACACTGACATAAACGTAAGCTTCTAACTGACTTCTGCATGTATATTTAGGCTCAATTGTTGTTTATATTTGAACAATAAGTTTTTAAATTAGTATTTTCTTAATTTTTCGTTGCCGAAAACAACATTTTCCGCATGGAATGTCTGCATATTTACAATTGATATTATACAAATATAGCCTTTGTATGAGGTCGATACAAGGATATATTGACCTGAAAGAAGTATATTGACTGAGGACGAAGTGCTTATTAGTATTATATATACTGCTTAATTACTGTCATATGTTGTTATTGTCAAGGAGACAATGTAATATCTATAAAGTTCCAACAAACCTAAATGACGATTTTGATACAAACATGGTCGGAAATTAATAATATAACAAATATAGCCTTTGTATGAGGTCAATACAGGATATATCGACCCAAAGAAGTATATCGACCTCGGACTTCGTCCTCAGTCAATATACTTCTTTCTAATTTTACGTAAAACCGTACATTTCTAAGCAATCTAAAACAGATTCGTAATATTTTCCACCACTTGAAAACAATGCAAGGTTTGTCTGACAGTTAGATTTTCTAGAAGAAAGTTTTTATGATTGAAGTCGCGGAAAGTAAAGCAATTAGCAAATATCTCTGGAGTCCATTTTTGGAGTAACAGTTAACGTTTTGTTCAATTAATCAAAGAAAAATATCATTCGGAAATGTTTTGTGTACAATCTATTTGGAAGGTATTATCAGTTGTCCATTCGAAGACCAACTAGGTTATTTCGTGGTAACATACTATCCCGAACTTGAGAGGGGATAGAATAGATGATCTCCGATCAAGTAAATACAGGGAATTTAAAAATACTGCGTCTATGTTAAGCATTGGCTTTCGGAGTGAGACAAAATAAAATTCGACTCGAATAAACTTGGTAAAATCTTTTCTTACATACTGTTGCATTTTGAAATAGTACGTTAAAATCAGGTTTCGTTGTTGTAAATTTCATTCAGAATAATATTCACATTACATTAACATGTTCCCGATGTGCGTTTAATTTTTGCAAATGGGCGTAAAACACTATCCATATACCATCTG
Organism: Mytilus edulis; assembly: GCA_019925275.1. Lineage (NCBI taxonomy): Eukaryota > Metazoa > Mollusca > Bivalvia > Mytilida > Mytilidae > Mytilus > Mytilus edulis. The sequence continues at coordinate 71,299,552 of CM034357.1, forward strand.
TTTGGAGATATTTCAAAGGTATGAAAAAAAAGGCTAAATCATTTTGCCTTAATTGTGTTACAATGTAACAATAGTTTTATTTTATATATGAAATGCTTCATTTGCTGTATAGAGCATTTGATCTATATCTGAACTTTTATAAAAAGTCACCGGGATTGTTTATATGCTAGTTATTTAATATTTAAATCAAGCTTGTAAAACTTATTAAAACCTCTTCACTGGACAATTACAATGATAAGCTAGTGATATACATAATTTTGGAAACATAAAATGTGTATAAAGACACTATATCCCACAGGGATAATACACTTTAAGTCAGAGACGAGAAGTAAAAAACAAATAAAAACCAAATAAAACAGCGCTCACGTACAAAAAAAATAATAGCTATAGGTCATGTCAAAAACAGTATATTCAGTATTTTATTCGATATAAATGAATAAAAGTATAAAGAGTTGTGATATAATTGTCAATTGCAAGGAACCCTAATGATGTGTATGTGTATGTGAGTAACTACAGTGTATCAGTAATCGTACGGCCTTTATTAATGAGAGAAACTTTTCTCTCATGGAAGTGGAAGTTGTTTATCTCAAGCAACACAATCAAGTCTTACAAATATTTGAAACAGATGTGTAAAATGCATTTTGTAGCAAAATCTAAGTGTGTGTTTATCTCTTGTATAATTGAAAAATATTAATAACAAGATAGCATCAGGCGAAAGATTTCAAACTCATAAATAGAAAATGAACTGACAGCGAATGGCTAAAAAGACCAACAGACACATAAACAAAACATAACATAGAAACTAAATACTGAGCAACACTAGACCCTGTGGTCATCTAGATTCGGTATGGTAAGCAGATCCTGCTCCACATGTAGCACCCGTAGTGCGAATGTTTCGTTAAACACCACAATAAACCAAAAGATCACACTATGACTATGTTTTCCCTCTAGAAAACCAAAGGCAAACAACAGTGTACAAAAACAACATAGAAAACCACATACTGACAAACACGAACTCATGAAGGAGAGGTTCCAAAGTGCTCCAGTAGCTAGTGTAACCTGATTTCGGTCCACTTGTTTTTTCTCCATTTTAGTATTTGCACTTGATGTAGCCATATTACTATGATCTAAGACACAGTTCAGAGACTGAATTGTTTTACATTGTGATTTCGGGGCCTTTTATAGCTGAATATGCGTTATGGGATTGCTCATTGTTGAAGGCCGTACGGTGACCTATAGTTGTTAATTTTAGTGTCATTGGGTCTCTTGTCTCGTTAGCAATCATACCACAGCTTTTTTTTTTTTTTATAAAGACCCATGCTACGAATGATGTTATTTAGTAGATCCATTTTACTCTATGATTTCGAAATGCAAGGTGCCCAAAGGGGCGGCATTATAATTCCTTTTCCTTTCTACTTTCTAAAGCGACAACTATTTGACGTATTTATGAACACACAATTTGTATCACAATTAGCAGCAGATGAAAGTATGTTAACCAGGCAGTTAAGATGAACAAGAAAAACGCTTCAGTATACGTAAAACAGGGAAAGGTAACGGGGAATACAATATCATCATCGGGTCTTGATTACATAATATAAAACACAACACAATAAAAAATGTAGTATGCCAAACTGAAATTTCAGTTCTAGATCATAAAGTACTAAATTTATTGCCTATGAGGCCATGCATGCTATTTTACAATTTTAATATCAGTCATTTTCTTTCTTTTTTCCGTTGACAACTTCATAGATAATATAACATAATTTAGAATAACAAACTCATGAGTAGTTTCATTAGTTTTAATGAATTTTCATTTGTAGGTCTCTGTTGTCATATAGCTCCTATAGTCCTACAGATATACAATTCTGGCTTTCAAGTGGTTGTGTTGGAGCGTTGCTAATGACGATGTATCAAAAGAAGCTCTTCGGACTGACTGAATCTGTAAGGGCTTTTGTCGTATGATATGACGCAGGATTATTGCTAATTATGCAATTTACACACAGACGTACAACAAAAAGAATAAAATGGTCCATCGTATTTACGGTTCTGTGTAGTTTAGTCATAAGCATACTACATATTTTCTTTATTTGTGTCCATCACTGGTGTGCGGATCATCAATTAAGTAATTTAACATATATTAAGTATGCTGACAAGCACTGGGCAAGATTGTATGTACAAAGAGTAACGCCAGATCTTAAAACGGCTGTCGAGTATGCCATGGTCACAAGGTCAAAGGATATATCACAAGATATTATAAGAAAATTACCAAACAAATATATATTTAAACCAAACCATATGTCTGGTGGATTAGCAATTATCGAAGGAAATAAGGTAACTAAATGCACCTCAGCCTATTACAAAAGTTGCCCATCGTGTAACGGAATGGATTTGCTACAATGTTTGCAGAAAATTTGCGATCACTGGTTACAAATTGTGTTCAACCCGGGAAAAGAAAAATATTACCAGTATATACCACCTAAATGTATGTTTGAGGAGTACCTAGGCTCGAGTGGGTTTCCTATGGACTATAGGGTGTTCACATTCCATGGTAAACCATTCTTTATTCAGGTTGACGAAACAAAACATGGACGTCATACCCACGACTTTTTCACGCCAAAATGGAAGCGGATTCAAATGAGGGAGGTACCAGAAATATTCCCCATTAACTCTTTAGCCAAACAGCCACCGTTCTTTCATGAAATGTTGCGACACGCAGAAATTTTATCTCAACCATTTATCATGATGCGTATGGATTTTTTTGCTTTTGATGACCAATATGTTTTTGCAGAATTCACTCCATCACATCATGGCTGTAAAGGCAGATTTATTCCTTCCGCCATAGAGAATTATTTTAATTTGGTTATAGACAACCCGTCTGAGTATTCGGACCCGGAAGTTGTTCTTCAGTTGAAATAAAAGTAAATTACATATAAATATTGTTATGAAGTGACGAAGTTCTCACTCGTTATGAAACATATAATTATATGATAATAACTAGAAAAAATAAACTTCTCTTGATTTTAAATTGCCATAAACAAAGGCAACAGTGGTTGACCGCTGTTTGAAATTCATAAATCGATTGAGAAAAAACCTGAGGGAAACACATCAAATATAAGTAAAGGCAACAGTAGTATACCGCTATTCAATAGGAGAACAACGAAACAACAGAAACACTAAAGTGCAGCAAAAAAAACAAACGATAATGCAACACACACAGAAACGAACTGTAATATAAAAATAGCCATTTTCCTGACTTGGTAAAGGACATTTAAAGAAAAATGTTTTTTTGAATCCGCTTTTATGGCAATGTTAAATATAACACTAAAATAACAACATTACATGACAGGACTATAGTACGAATAAATAGAAGAACATAGAGGATAGAGAAACACACAAATAAACAATACAATACAACATTACGACATGCTAATAGTATAATTTAATATACCGGCCACAATTGTCAAAACATGACAAAAAATGAGTCCTACATAAGTATTTGGCAAAGTAAGCATTACTCTTCAATGAATAAGCAAGACGAAGACGCAAAGGGTAACACGAATCATCGGTAAAAACAACATTCTACGTATGGAAACATCTCCGTAAAATATAACGAAGGACCAACCCGAATCAATTAAAAAACTACTCAACTGCTAATAAAAGGTAAGCAGTTCCTGTTTCAATAATTGTATATTAATCATGCCATGTAATATCAGGTGACAAGTAATTGTCAAACTTAAAATCGAAAAATAAGAGTATTGCTATATAGATAACAAGAAATATTTAATGTACCGTACGTTCCTTTGATGTTATAATATATCTATTCCAATTGGGGTTTTCAATTTCAGATAGGAATAAATGTACTATTATAAACTCAAGCTGAATGAGAGGCGGTAATCCAGTTGTGATATTCTACTGAATGATAGCTAATATAAAACCCATTAAATTTAAATATTTCAAAACAAGTCAATAAATGTATGTCATTGTTAAATTTGAATGTTTAAATTAAAATACTTATTTCAAAGGCTAAACATTTAAATTATATGTTTAAGCGATGACACTGTCCTTCTTGAATGAGCAGATGACTCATTTTAATCATCGAACCAGTCTGATACATGTATATGCCTAAGACCGTACCACCATGTTTTAAGATGTATGACCAGATAACTGATAGACACTTCTGTTTCAGTCAGTTAAGCAGCTACAAATGCACAAGAATTCCACCCAAAATAACACCTATTTTTGACTGGGTTATGGAAAGAAGGTAATCCTCCGACCAGTAGTTTACCCCTAACCAAAATCGGACATTCGTTTGGTGTTGTGGGATCTATAAATTCGTAGTATGTCCTGTCAGAAAAAAAACGTTAAATCCATGCCTAGCTTTACGATGTATGTATGTTAAAAGTACTTGCATTAACTATACGAGTGTGAATTGTTAAAAGTTATGTCCGTAGTTGATATCAAATAGATCGTTTCTATGTATGTGGCATTATCGTTTGTTTTTGTTTTGGGACCCGAATTTGTTTTTCCTCAATCAATCTATGACTTTTGAACAACGGTTTACTACTGATGCCTTTAGTTTGGCACCTTATACAATGTATACCTTTATATATCAGGGTAGCATCCTTACTAACCCCTAGCCTATACAACCTATCTTTTTCTTTATCAATTATTGATTTGTTCTCGATGTGAACATGCAATTACTATTTCACATACTTTACCACTAAATCTGAAAAAAGTATAATATTCTGTAATTTCAATATTTTATAGATTTGTCTACTTTTCACTAAATCGATGTGATGTGTACTGATTGATACTTTGTCTGGGATATTCGATAGTTATTGGCTTCGAAATGGCTTACAAAAAAAAATCTTCGTTTTAAACAAATCCAATGCCGTGCAAGTTTGTCCACTGGACAATTCTTTTACGTGGGCTAGTTGTTTTTAATGGCATTGATAAAATAACGTGCGTAACGTCTCAATATCCTTAGAGCTTAAACTTCTTACATTTCATATTTTGTTTATCTACCACCCAATAGCCTAATTTTAAGATCTTGTTATCAATATTCATATGTAAGAAAGAGATTAGCACGTACATATATTTTGCTACAAATGTAATTTGCAAAGATTTTACTCTGGGTTGAATATCTTTTTTGGTATAATTGCTGCTCATATTTATATAGTTTTACTAAAAGCTTTTGTATGTGTTAAAGTACGTAATTTTGTAAAGTTTAACGTTCAAGTGATATTTCAAACTATAAAACCAGGTTTAATCTACCATATTCTACATAAAAAAGTATGTATCAAGTCAAGAACATGACAGTTGTTTTATAAGTATCTATTCGTTTGATGTGTGTATATTTGTTATTTTACTTTTATCTGCTGTTAAGTTTTCAGTAAAAATCCAATTAATGGTTTAAAAATTAATATTATTTACCAAAAAAAATCACAAAAATACTGAACTCCAAGGAAAATTCAAAACGGAAAGTCCCCAATCAAATGGCAAAATCAAATTATAAAACACATCAAACGAATGGACAACAACGGTCATATATATTTCTGACTTGGTACAAGCATTTTCAAATGTAGAAAATGGCGGATTAAACCGGGTTTTATAGCACTAAACCTCTCACTTGTATGACAGTAGCATCAAATAGTCAAAACGTGGTTACTCCAGTCATCACTGTGTGACAATCTCAAAACAAACAAACATTTACAAAAAAGCACAAAAAGCATCTATCTAATTAAAATACACATTCATTGTTTCTCGTGTTTGGCGTCAGAAGGCTAAAATTAATCAACAATATGCAATTCCAGGGGCCAAATAAAGTTCTTAGTATACCTTCTCCTTTCTTTCATTTTTGTGAATTAGGGGTAAATTTCAACAAATTCTTTGCCTCAGCCTGCAATATCATACAACTTTTCTCTAGTTCATTAGTAATTTGAAAGATTTCTGTTTTGTGTTCCAAGCATGAATATTGTTGAGTATCTGTGTCATTGACGGTTATCATGCAATATTTTATATATCAATACCAATAATACCCCTAGAGTGCTATATTTTCACTATCATATATTGTTTATTAATCAAATAAAAAATATGCTTACCTGTTTGTATGTGCAAGACATAATTGTGCTAATTGAAATAATCTATTGCCAAATCAACAATAACATTAAAGGCTCCAGTTTTACTGTAACGGAGACGCATTTGACAATATTTTTTTCTTCAGTGAAACTAGAGACCAAATTATTTGAAATTCTTAATCTTATTTCAAAAAAATTAGAGAGGTTAAAAACAATCAAATAAAAGCAATAAAGGCAAAGTACGATAAGAATTAAGGACTCTCAATTATAGGTTTTATTCACTGTTAAATGTTTACAGTGAATTTTGCATAGTAGTTGCTTACATCAACCGTGAATCATTATCAACATTCTACATATCTTTATTTGTTATATTTATCATATTTTGAAAATCCTTAACTTCACATTGCCCAAACTAGTCTCAGTTTATGTAATTAAAATACACCTAATAAATGAAACATCAATTTATAAATATTATGCATTCGAAGCGCTTTACGGATATACCTGTTTCAGAAACGCTCAAAGCTGAATGTTTGAAAACCTTGATTGTACACGGATGTAACGCTGAACTGAAGACATCTTATTTTTCAACCTTATCTAATATTTTTTTAACATTTAGTGTTATGTACTATGTAGCTTTGAATAAAAGATAAAATTAATGACACTTTAATATTTCTAATTCATGAATTGTGCAAAAACGTATTTGTACTAGGAGAGAATAACACTTCATATACGGCACTAACATTTTTCAGTAAGTGAATATATATAAACTTACAGTAGGTTGACCCTGTACAACCGGAGAGCTTTCTATTGTTAGTAAAGAAACCAGTGAGATGTTTTCTTTTTCTACGCAAGGAAATGCCTGTACCGAATTAGGAATATGACAGTTGGTTATATTCGTCGGATCTTTTTATTTTGCCATTTGTTAAGGGACTCTGTTTTGTATTTTCTTTTTATGAGATCGTATTTTTGTTATCCATAGTTCTTGGGAAGGAAAATTGCTATATTCTGAAATAAAATCGATTATTATGACTTAACGATATAAGGTTTGTCATTTCATACCATTTATTTCATCCTAAACATTATTTATATATTCAAGGGAATTTTGACCCCTCATCTTTTCCAACATAAGCTAACAAAGATCTCGTGTTAATATAGATTAGACCGTTGGTTTTCCCGTAGGAATGGTTGTATACTAGTAATTTTTGGGGCCCTTTATAGCTTGCTGTTGGGTGTGAGGCAAGGTTCGTGTTGAAGGTCGTACCTTGACCTATAATGGTTTACTTTTATAAATTGTTACTTAGATGGACAGTTGTCTCATTGCCACTCTTATCGTATCATTCTTTATCACTTTTCTTCTATATTGGTTTAATAATTACTATTGGATACAATATCCGAGGATAGAAGTGTGACTTATATGAACAGAAAATACCGAATCTACCATGGAAACTTGCTATGAACGCCAAAATAATAAGAGAGGAACGAAAGATACCAGAGGGACAGTCAAACTCATAAATCGAAAATAAATTGACAAGATTTCATCAAAACCTGTGTATTTGATTTTAAATCTTTTCGTCCCAAACAAACATATCGAAAGCTTTTTTTTTAATTCATATTGGAATAGGTAGCATTCGTTTATGTAGTTTTTGGAACAAGTGTGTGTTTTCTTTTCTCGGAAGACGATAAAACCTTTACAATACTTAAAAATATTTGGAGTTGGGTGATATAAAGTTAATATTGTTCGAATCTTGTAATCAAGGTTACGACTTCAACAAAATACAGATTAATGTGTTGGTCGTAAATGTTTCTACGTACATGTAATACATTTAAATTTTTGTGAAATGAATGTGATACATGTAAATGAAATGCTGACACAGGTATTCAGATGTTGTAAAGTTAGCACATCATGCAATTAAAACATGCAATTGTATTTTTAATATAACGAAACGCGATAACTATTCGTTATCGAACACTTTTCTGAAGGTCGGTTTATTATATTATTAGAAATGAACGAAACAGATGTCGGGCTCTGAAACAGCAAACTCAATTTAAAATAAAAGAATATAGTGATAAAAAAGAAGAAATTTCTTAGATCTATACACTATAAAATGTTTATTTTAGTGAAGCTTTCTCTTAGTACGAAAAAATGTTGGGAGTTCAAAAATACGCATTAATCTAATGTTACACAGTCGAATAAATCATATCAAATCAAATCAATCGTTGCATCTAGCGTCGGCATGCCACACAACAATAGAATACGATCCGTCCATATTTAAAATTATGGAACACAAAAAGAAAAGAAAAAACTACTGACTTGAAATGGCAATTATTTTTACTTTGATGAAAAAAAAAAAATGAATAAATCAAAAGTGTTAGAGGTAGCTTAGTAATTATATATGAATCTTTTGCGAAAAAAAAAAGAAATTAAATATCAATATGCTATTTTAGTTGTAAGATCATTCAACACAGTCTTTTTTTGGGGTTAATATAAACGGCATGAATTCTGGAAAGAAATGCATTTTATTTACTTCGGCATATAGGGAAATGTCTTTCTGTCATAGCCTGGTATGTAATGTTGTAATTTTTCTGGACCCTGTTGATTTTGCCAATTGATATCGGACTTTCCGTTTCAGATTTTCCTAGGAGTTCGGTATTTTTGTTATTTTACTTTCTGCTAAAATTTAGTGTTTTTTGGTTTCAATTCGGTTATTTTGATAAAAATTAGCCGAACAGTTTGCTTCAGTCAAGACTTAGTGGTAGCTTTACTTGTGTTTCTCAATGACAACATATTTGTTGAATTTCAGATAGAATTCCAGCAGGTTGTCGAAATTTCTATCGGAATCAAAAGTGTACTTGTCCTGGTCGACCTTTTTTCATATGAGTTGGAAATACTTAAGAAACTCGTAAAATGATAGAGACTAAAGAAGCTAGATTATTCAACCTAATGTACATGTATGATGTTCCTGTCATTAGAAATCTAGATGTTTCTGATTCAGCACAGTCCCATTTATAACTATATCCTCATGAACTCGTGATTAAATAATCCACAGAACCAGCTTCATCTGCTTTATTTCTAGAATTTGACCACAAAAGCCATCTCAGTACAATGTACCAGAATCTATGACAATCTAGACGATTATAAATCATCACCACCTCGAGCCTCGTATGAAGTATCCATGTACATTTCTCAACTCATACGACATCCGATTGCTTGCGCCTGATTCTCGTACTTATACATGAGGATATAAGTAACGAGCCATGGTTTTGTCAAAGAACATTCCGTTCTTTTTAGTCAAAAATCTCATCGAAAAGTATCAAGACCTTATATATGTAAACTAGACTAGATAATTTGATACACCAGACGCGCGTAGAAAGAGAAAATGTTTATGTAAACAAACTTATCATAGATACCAGGACTAAGTGTACTCTTTACATTTACATGTTTTAATGAAGAATTTGTAAATATTATCTATATGCTAAGACAAGTTTCATCTAATGAAAATGCAATATTCAATAATACCTACTTTATCATTTCGAACACACGTATTGATCAGGTCAAACTCAAATTTGAATAGAGTTCGATTTATTTTTGCTTTGTTTACAAGAACATAGTGTGGATTTCATCTTGTTCATACTTGACCATATTCATTTTAAGTGCATTTTCAATAATGATATACTATTATTCATAAACTTAAAATTTTTCGAAAAACTAAGGATTTTCTTATCCCAGGAATAGATTACCTTAGATGTAGTTGGCACAACCTTTTAGAATTTTGTGCCCTCAACGCTCTTCAACTTTGCATTTGTTTTGTTTAATAACTACTTTGATCTGAGCGTTACTGATGAGTGTTATGTAGACGAACCGCGGGTCTGGAGTATTAAATTATAATTCTGATACCTTTGATAACTTATTAGGTCAGAACCAAAAATCCTATCTTAAGAATCAACATTAACACTGGTATGAATAAATAACAGCAGACTATAAAAAGTGTTCAACAGCAAAAGTACTCGTAGCAATATTTAGGAATTAGTAGTTTACCGATGTTGAAATGTGGATTTAAAGAAAATTACAATAGAAAACAAAAAAGATATAAAAGGATATACAAACCTAGTGTGACGAGTGTATCTACAGGGTATGTGCACCAGGTTAGCAATGTTACTCACTACATGAATCCATTAATTTAGTACCTAGTGAGTTGAGATAAATTGTATCGGTCAACTCTTGGTGGTTAACTTTACACTTGCGTAGTGTTTCATGGAGATGATTTTATCTCATAAATTGTGCGAACATTACAATAATGCTGCCATGGGAATCCTGTACTTTTAAAAGGATGAATATATGTTGTAAAAAAGTCGTTTATTTGAAGATTTAATATTTGTTTGTGTTAAAATCCATATAACGATAGAGTACACAATATTACAATTTCAGCCAAGTCGTGTACTTATTTAATGCAACCGTGTAGAGCTTTTGTTAAATCGCGATAAAAGAGCGGCAAAAGATACCAAAGGGACAGTCAAACTTATAGAACTAAAACAAACTGACAAAGAAATGGCTAAAAATGAAAAAAGACAAACAGACAAATAATAATACACATGACACAACATAAAAAACTAAAGACTAAGCAACACTAACCCCATCAAAAACTGGGGGTCATCTCAGGTGCTCCGGAAAGGTAAGCAGATCCTGCTCCACATATGCTCGCTAAGGAACATATCCGATAAAGTGTGCTTTCCAAATATTTTTTTTTTTATCTTTTTCATTATATTTACTAAGTAAGCTTTTGTACACAAAACGCGCGTCGGGCGGCGAACACAATTAAATCCGGACATATTTAGGAGTATGTTGTGCAGTGATTGTCGTTTGTTATACGACAGACGCGCGTTTCGTTTAAAATAAAAACTCATCTGTGACGCTGAGATCAAAACAGTTAAAAGCCAAACAAGAACAAAGTTGAAGAGCATTGAGGACCCAAAATTCCAAAAAGTTTTGCCAAATACGGCTAAAGTAATCTACTCCTGGGATAAGAACACCCTTAGTTTTTCGGAAAAAGTTTTGTAAACAGGAAATTTATAAAATCACCATATAATTGATATTCATGTCAAAAACGGAGTGCTGACTACTGGGCTGGTGAAACCCTCGGGGACAAAAATTGATTATTGAGAAAACCATCCAGTTATAAACTAGTATAGCTCTCAAAAGATGATTTAATCAATATTACGTATGAACCCCCACTGTATCAACTTAATGTCAATATGAACTGTCTATTCTTAACATTTATAATTCATTTTGAAGTCTTTTATATTTTAGTTTACCAAAGAGAAAAATAGTTGTATTTCAAACCAGAATAGAATCATCGAATAATTAGGCATTACTGTACAAAAAAGAGTAAAATTAAGAACTATACTTTCTATGCTGAATTTCGATCCCCATTTTACAACAAGATATGTTTGTTGCAAAAGATGGTCTGCAAGTACGTGTTTATAGTCGTCTTCATTATTATTTGGTGATACTGCAAAAACAAACTTTAAGGAACTGGAATATTCAGCATGCATGACTTATTGATGACAAGAATTGTGTTGCTCTTTGAAAGCGAACAGAATCCCTCAATGATGATCTGTTTGCGAAATGAAAAGCATTTTCTTTGAATTATTTGCCAGACATGTAAAACTAAAGATAAAAAAAAAAAATTACCAAACTCAGAGGAAAATTCCAATATTAATATTTTAAAGAGATTGCAATTTCTTTCAAAATAAGGTAGCATTTTACAATTAATGTGAATGAATAAAATAATAATAAAATGAATATCTTAATGATATAAGTAGGCAATAAGACATGTTTGCTGATAATGAGTACAAACGCATAGTTAACCACGGTCGGACATTTAACATTTTGTCAAAACATGGTCCACTATGAGAATAAGCATGACTATGATGTCTTATTAAATGAAAGAAAAGCTCTGTCATAAAATTTATTTTCTGTTCACCAGAAAGTAAACTGAAATTGAATATTATTTCTAGGTAAATATTCACTCGAGTTTTATTATTTCTATGTGTACAGTTTACTTTCATGAGAAAGATCCGGTGTTCATGATCTATTCAGTGGTTTTTGATCAGAGATTCAAACAAACTACCTGCTGGGCAAGCTCTAATAGAATACTTCATTGTGTCTTCTTGTCATGAAAGAAGGTTAATTTGGCGTTGAATAAAATTCATATAGCTATAAACATTTATCAAACATGTAAGGCCTGTTGATCATTGTAGACAATTATAAAATAGTTGGTGGATTCAAAACCAACGTAATACTTGTTTTATTAAATATTGTAAAAGTATTTTATATTATAGTTAGGAAAAAGAAAAGGTTTGTCGCAGCAATAATATTATTTTTTTCACAAATCGACTCGCAAACTGATAGTCAAGTATAACAGAAACATTTGAACCTAGGACAGCTACAATTGTACGATATCTTATTGTGCAATATTTGTTTTTATCGTTTTGAATTATCTTGTACTGTATGTAAATATTTATTGAATTTCCAAAAGAATTGTAAACGTTGTGTGCCGTTTGTTATAGTTTGTTAAACGTTTATTGTCATTTCTTTGTCTTCCTAAGATGCATGTAAAATAGCAGCACCGACAGAAAAGATGGCATGCACCTGATACACCAAAATTTAAGTAGTTGTTGACATTGTTTTGAGTTAAGACAGTCAGGATTAGACCTCTTTTTCCTTTGTAAGAATCTATCTTTTTTAGTTAATGTTAAAGTTAGAAAACAATGCAGAAGTTTATGCAAACTTTGCAAACTTATGTTAGAAACAAATGATCTAAACGTGTGCTTGCTGAAGCGTTTGTATCGTTGCTGTTTAAAAGAAATGCATTTCAAATCGAAGACAATAATTGTATATATAATTTATATGTCTTTATTGTATTGTTCAAAAAAGGGAACAAGAGTTTTAAATCGAAATGTACTTGTTCTTGTTGACATTTCTAGATACAACCTAACAACACGAACCTTTGATGTGTTTAATAACAAATAAAACGCTTCATATTTTTTTCACTGAAATCGGGTGTTAATCACTTATATTTATTAATAAACTTTTTCTGTGTATGCATATTTGTTCTGAATAACGATAGATTTAATTATTCACACATGTTTTTAGTTGGCATAAGTCACCAATGTAAGAAAAAAATGTGTAAATGTAACATGAAAAATTTGGGGTATTGATCACTAAAAGCTTTAAGAATTGAAACAGAAAAGTTGCAGATCAATGAATCTGTATTCGTACCAAACAGCACACCATGGTCACAGGAAGACTGATAACAAGTTTCAGAAAACTATGATTTGAAATTCCTGTATAAAATGTGACAGAATATCAATGGGGTCTACACATTAAGAACAGACAAAGAAAAAGTAGTATACATCAGAGCGGAGGTAAAAAAAGCTTGACATAAACATCATGTCCAGAGCAAGACTTGAATGTTATGCCGATTTCAAATACATTGTCGACAGATTAACAAACTGTTACTTTCAAAGTTTCGCCTTCTTGCCTTTGACAATATTTGTTCAAAAAATTTTGCACCACTAAAGTTCTTTATGTCAGATTTATTTCGGAAGGCATAATAATTATTTTAAAACTAATACTAAAATTATCCGCAAGATAGGTCGGTCCATTTTTTTTTAATTCAATTCGTCCCTGTTTTTCTTTTTAGAATGCTAATAGAATATAATTTAAAGCGGGACGATCTGGTTTCAATATAATGAAATGTATATTAAAAATTAACACAATCATCAAAGTTGACAGGTTTAGCAAAATACAGGTACGATTACTGTGGTTTTCAACTGAAGAATTATTTTCTCGCAATCAAAATACATTTTTAGCTGTTTTCTAGAAATTGAATATCTATTTGGTTAAATGTATATAATACATGTAAATAAAATGGTAATGTATATTTGTATATGTTGAATATGTTGTAAATGAAGAACCTCACGCAATAAAAACATGCAATTGACATTTTTAGCCGAACAAATTTATCCATTTTATATAACTTAAATTATTGTATGCTGGTTCATATTCTGGACGCCAATCTTTGCTCCTTTATTATATAATTCACTAACAAAACAATTATGAAGCTTAGAAATGGAAAATTACTAAATACTAAACTTGTTCAAAGGGTATCTACACGTCTCAATCTTCAAAATCGGTTATCTAAAAATACTACCATCGCTAACATTTTTAACAATAAAAATCGTGGTTACCCTTCTATCGATAAGTGTCATGCCAAAAAATGACTTACATGTCCCCGTCTTTCCACCAACAATACGGTAAGTTCCACGTTTAATGGTCGCACATTTTCTTTAAATTTTGAAACTGATATAACTTGAAAAACAAACAGTATTATTTACTCACATGAAACAAACCGGGGTGTGGTATTCAGTACGTCGGAGAAACTGGACGATATTTATCTAAACGCACTCAAGAACATCTGTATCGTTTTAAACGACCCAATAAATTCAAAAGTATCATTTACCAACACCTTAAGAAGCACAACCATCCTTTTAAATATTTAGCAGTTCAACCTTTAGAAGTAGTAAATAAGCAGCCTGGTGAATCACATTCAAAGTTTGTACGATCACGGAAAATAATTGAATTAAATTGGATTAAAAAATTACAGACAGTTTACCCTCTCCGTCTAAATGATAATATCATGGGAATTGGTAATATATCTAGAACCAATTCCGTTAACATTTTGGATATAGTTTCTAAAACTGTTCGTAAAAAACGTTCTCACGGTCGTAGAACAAATCGCAATCAAAGAAAATTTCGGGCCAATCATACCAATATTTCGGACCTAATTTCTATTTCAAAAAACAACGGCAAAAAATTATCTGTTAACAAAACTCTGTTCGTTACCGGTTAATAAGTTAAATAAAATTTTGGAGGATTGCAACATAATTTTATATAGCAGTCCTAAGTATGAAATTGTTCAAATTATTATGGCATATTGTTATTCTAAATTATTTCCCAAAATTGATCGCCCTGAAGATCATAAAAAACATTTTATTAAAATTAAGTATGTCAATAAAGGCTTTGATTTTGTAAATATTGCCGGTATATTTAACGACCATTCTGTTAAAGAACAAATTCCGGGATATTTTGACAATACTGAGCTACCTCTTATTTGTTATATTTACAAGAAATCTACCCGGAAATTTGTGTTTAATTATAGTCAATTATGTAAAGATGTTAATATCAGTGAAAATACACCTACTTCATGTAATTGCAGTAATTCCGAATATATTTATGGACCCATTTCCCATGTTATAACAGGAGATCTTAACATCGTTCAAGACCGAGAGTTAAAATCATTCCTCAGTAAAGGACATAAATATCGTCCCCCGTCAATTATTAATTGGAATGAGTGTCGTAATATCATCCACGACTCACTCCATACTTACTGTATGAAATGGATAAAACGGGAAAAAGCTGACAAAAAATCTTTGGACTCTTTTTTTAATTCAGTAATGAAGATAGTTGATATACGTATTCAACATTTTAAAGATCATTTTACTATTAACAATAACCACAATAAACCTATTTCTCGTATCAAACATAAACTAAAAGAACTAGCCAAGGAATTTGTTTTTGTCCCTGCCGATAAAACTGCTAATAATATTATTATTGTTTAACGTAAATTTTACATTGAGGTTCTGAAGAAGGAAATCACCAATTCACCAACATTCCAACTGACTCCATTTTCAGAAAACGAAATCTGTAACAAACATAAACTTTTAGCCACCGCTTTACAAGCAGAGCCAAATACAATGAAAGTCGCAACTATGTATTGGCTTCCGAAGCTACACAAAACCCCTTACAAATATAGATTTATTTCGTCTTCAAGCCATTGTTCAACTACTAAATTGTCTATTCTTCTTATCAGCACACTTGGTACAATTAAAAACCTGATAATAAATTGTTCATATAAGGCCATCGAAAATAGTGGAATAAATTACTTTTGGAGTGTCAAAAACTCGTTGGAAGTACATGATAAATTGCATGCTTATATTGGTGATTTTGAATCTGTTCAAAGTTTTGATTTTTCTACCCTGTATACCACATTGCCTCACATTCTCATTAAGAAAAAAATCATACACCTAATTAAATGGGCATTCAAAAAATCAGAATGTGAATATATATGTTCAAACTCTTTTAGGTCATTTTTTAGTAGCAATAAACAAAAAAACTATGTTACTGTAAATTCAGAAATTATTGCGTGCATTTATTATTGCGATGTGCCGACCACAGGCAAAAATGCGAGGTTTAATTATTGCGACTTGCCGATTAAAATTTTTTTTTTTTTATGCTGAACATTATTGTAAATCACAGATGTTCACATGTCTTTTCGCAAAGTAAAGCTTTGTTCAAATCTATGCATTTAGTTACCTTCCGTATGTTTTCTGTGATTGAATACACAATTCTTAACTGATGTAACTTGTAAAGGGGATCTAGAAACTAAGATGCATTACTAGAACTTATGTGTTGTGCATGCCGACTTTGGGGATCTAGAAACTTAATTGAACATCGACCACGTGCAGAAGATTAGTGTAGAACGAGGCCCGGCTTGGGTAATTATAGGATATTTTTAACTTCAAAAGAAAATAAATTACAATATTAAAAGTTGATAATCGCAATCACCCGTAGTAAATTATGTTTGGCTTCTTAGTCCTTTTATGCATACAAGCGAAGTTGAGAAAAATAAAATTCATCATAAAGGCTTGGCTTGTGGTATATTGTTAAAAATAAATTTAATTACACATCTTATAAATTAGCTTTGATTAGCAAAGACTCATTTGGTTATAAATAGGAATGATATTTTTTTTACGCCATTAAGTAAAAAAATGTCAATGTGGAAGTTTGTCACAAAGAAACGCTCCCCTGACGATATCGTCTTGAGGTTGCCCAATCCTGATAACGCTACCAACAAAGATGCAGCTGATAAAATTAAAGCTGCTAACACTGAAATTGTCAACTCTCTTGCTACTGATGAGTCAACTACCAGCACAAAACGGGGGGTCAAGAGAAAAGCCAGCAACAACCACTACACACCAGAGACCCGTGCTAAAATAGCTAAATACGCCACTGAACATGGCAATGTTGCCGCTGCCCGCAAATTTAGCAAAGACCTCCAACTTGACATTAAAGAAAGTGCCATATTTGATGTTTTCCGTGCACACAGGTGTCAAGAAGTCCTAGATGCTTTGTCTAAAGCTCGAATTCAACATGTTTTCGTACCCGCGGGTTGTACTGGGGAACTTCAGCCAATGGATCTCAGCGTGAATGGTGAGCTCAAAGCTGCCATGAAAAACGAATTCACGAACTGGTACGCAGATATGGTTGCTGAAGATCTTAAAGATTCATCCACCATCAACAAGGTTGACTTAAGACTTTCTGTTCTCAAGCCGTTACATGCTAAGTGGTTGAGTAAAGTGTTCTACGACTTGAAGTCAAAGAAATACATTATCTTGCTAGGTTGGAAAAAGTCTGGTATAAGTGACTGTATAAAGTGTTAAATTGTATTTTTAATGAACTACATGTAGTGTTGAACTTGTGCTCAATGAACAATAGTAGCTTGTGCTTTATGAACAATATTATCTTCTGATGATCTTTGTTATTTTGTTATTTATTATTTATTTATTGTAATAAATTGTATTATATTTATTTCTAAGTTTCAAAAGGTTTACTTATACTGAAAATACACATGCTCCACTGAACAATTACAAACAATATTAACAAAATAAAATAACATCGTAATTTGTCACTTTATATAATAATCGAACAGCATTCAAAAGTAATTACTAGTACTAGTATCCCATTCATAAAAGTTCCCGGCAATATTGTTCAATCATAAACATATTACAGACACATTACCAATTAAAAGTCGAAGTGTTATAAAAATGTCACCTGGCTTCACTGATTACACAGATTAGCGGAAATAAGTTGTAAAAACATATTACCCTTAAATGCCCCAGGTGAAAGGTTAAACACATCACACCACTGAACAAAGGGAGATAAATCAATCACAAATTGACATTGGAAAAATGAAAGTAAGAATGCGAGGTTTAATTATTGCGATCGTCCGACGCTCGCATTATTCGCATTAATAAAAACCTCGCAATAATTTCTGAATTTACAGTAATTGGACATGCTTTGATACTATATATGCCCTTGAATTTTTACAGATAACATTTTTGTTCGCTTTGGGGATTCCGTATACCGTCAGATTATCGGAATTCCAATGGGGACTAACTGTGCACCACTTATTGCGGACCTGTTTTTGTATTGTTATGAGTTACAATTTATGACAAAAATAAGCAAAGACCCATCGAAACAACATCTGATAAACAAATTTAATAATACTTTTAGATATTTGGATGATATTTTGGCTCTCAATAATGACGACTTCAGTATGTATATTAATGAAATTTATCCTGTTGAACTTACTTTAAATAAAGCTAATACTAACAATGACCACTGCCCTTTTCTCGATCTTGATATCTATATCACTAATGGAAAGCTGAATACTAAAATTTATGATAAAAGGGATGATTTTTCATTTCCTATCGTTAATTATCCGTTTTAGATGGTGACGTTCCCTGGTCACCATCTTACGGTGTTTATATATCTCAACTTGTACGATTCTCTCGTGTATGTAACAATGTTTTAGATTTTAACGAGAGAAATTTATGTATTACTGAAAAATTATTACACCAGGGTTTTCGATATCACAAACTAGTCAAAACATTTACTAGATTTTATCATCGGTATAAAGACATCATTCGTAAATATAGCTCAACATGCAGACTTCTAATACGTTCAGGTATTTCACATCCAATTTTTTATGGAAATATTCTTTATAAAGCACAAAGGTGTCAGTATTCAAATCAGAAACTTACAAAACCTTTGAATAGACTTATTAAGAAGGGATATAATTACGATACTGATGTCAAGTCATTACAGATTTCATATTTTGGCGTTAATATTGAGTCAGTGATAAGGTCTTTGCATCGGAACTAAACACATTTATTCTAAAAACAGTTGTTGGCATGACACGGGTTATGTTCTTCTCATATATGTTATGATGGTATGATACTAAACCCCTAACGGGAAGGATTGTGCCTGATGTTCATATGATGAAATCATAATCTTTCAGTCAGTTTAATTGAAGTCTGGAGCTGGCATGTCAGTTAACTGCTAGTAGTCTGTTGTTATTTATGTATTATTGTCATTTTGTTTATTTTCTTTGGTTACATCTTCTGACATCAGACTCGGACTTCTCTTGAATTGAATTTTAATGTGCGTATTGTTATGCGTTTACTTTTCTACATTGGTTAGAGGTATAGGGGGAGGGTTGAGATCTCACAAACATGTTTAACCCCGCCGCATTTTTGCGCCTGTCCCAAGTCAGGAGCCTCTGGCCTTTGTTAGTCTTGTATTATTTTAATTTTAGTTTCTTGTGTACAATTTGGAAATTAGTATGGCGTTCATTATCACTGGACTAGTATATATTTGTTTAGGGGCCAGCTGAAGGACGCCTCCGGGTGCGGTAATTTCTCGCTACATTGAAGACCTGTTGATGACCCTCTGCTGTTGGTTTTTATTTGGTCGGGTTGTTGTCTCTTTGACACATTCCCCATTTCCATTCTCAATTTTAATTGTATTTACAAAATAACTTTTCGTTATTAAACACATTTTCGAAGGTCGGTCTATTATAATATATGAATTAAATGCGTAGTAGATCTATGACAAACATAATAATGATAAAAAGTATGATATTCTTAACAAAAGAGGTGTCTATACATTACAAGCAATTCAACATTTCTCCTATTATAAACATATTGTGAATGAACTTCAAAAAGAACATATGGATATATTTAATGTAAAATCAGTCAAATACTGTACTGTTCAATTGTTTATACACCCTTCGTTTTGACTCTGCTTGATATTTTGTTGGCATTAAACATAATCTTCTTATTTTATATATCTTAAATAAGACAAGCATAAATGATAACCATTATATGCATGACAACAAACTTTACCTTCAGTTTATAATAAGCACTGATACAATTTATTAAAACAAACATAATATATTTAAATAAAGGCAACAGTAGTATACCGCTGTTCCAAACCCATAAATCCATGGACAAAAAACAAATCGGGGTAACAAACTAAAACCGAGGAAAACGCATTAAATATAAGAGAAGAACAACGACATAACACTAAAATGTAACAATTAAACACATACACTACACTACAGTGAAATATACGTTATAAACAGACCCACTATATGATTCAAAACAGCATATGTAGCAATTCATTGGATGTGTGAATTGTGTAAAATATATTTCAACTCTAAAATGTTTTTGCAGAATATTTTACGGATTTGAGTACATGTATTGTAGATCTAACTTTCAGCTTACTGTTGATATATGAAACGATATTTTAGGATGTATATAACATTTAAAGGGCATTACTTAAAAAAAATCAACTGGACGTTTGAATCACGTTCTATTGTTTAAATTAGGGAAAATAAAGCTTTTCAACGATCAAGTTAGTGTTTGTCACACTGATATCGTCTTAAATATAAGTTAACTGTTTACAAAATTTTAATGTTTCAAAACACAAATACAAAACATTTTCTTATCCCGAAATAGACTACCATATACGTAGCTGCTTTTGGGGTCTCATCTCCTTTACTTCGTACTTTATTTGAGTCTTTTGTTGACAAAACACTCACCTGGCGTACTAAATAATAATCCTGGTATCTATGATATGTTAATCTATGTTTTGGTTGCATACTTGAGAACAATTTCTATTACAGTGAGTTAGTTTGGACAATTTAATAGCAATTCAAAATAAACAGTTCCCCTTCAGCATGGAAATGAATATAATAAAACTATACAAACTGATAACTAATTTTGTCACAACATTATTAAAGTGGAGTAAAAGTCTTATAGGATTGTAAGTATGTTTTATTTTATCACCTTGCACTTTCATGACTTGGCTGTGATTTTCTACAGCAGTTGGTTCAAATTTCTGACCAGTTGAACAAGTTGATTTTATAAAACAAATTGCAATTTGGTCAAAATTTTGAATGAATTGCAATTGGTGGAGAGCAACACTAACAGTCAACTTACTGTAATATAAAGCGAAAAAAAACCCAACACACTTTATAAACGATTAATTTTACAAAAGAGACTTCTTAAACTTCTACTTATATAATAATGTCTGTGCTGCTATTTATGTAAATACGTTTGTTAATGATCAACAAATGCCGCTAAATACGAAAAAGATCAAACGATTGTGGTATCACTATAAATGGTTTGAATTTATTTTCAATACACATACTTAGTACATTGTATCTCCATTATAGACAAGAAATCATCCAATCAGCCCAGCGTTTAAAAACAAATTGAAAAAATCAAAATAAACACTTTTTGATTTTGTGAATCATGATTATTTTAACTACCGATACATTTCATGCAGTCTATAAAAAGTGACAAAAACTAACGTTATCATCTTATGAAACGAGTATTTTTTTTTAACTTTAAACAGGCATTTTATGAAAAGACTGATGTGTTAAACCTTGTTTAAGCCAAATCCTCAATAGTATGACAGTTGTGTAAAGTTCCGTTAACTGGATAAGCAACACAAACAGATACATTAGGAACATGTGACAGTAATTGAGATCCAGTAGTCTGGCAAAACGTTTATGAATTCCTGGTCCTCAATGCTTTTCAGCATCGTTCTTTCCCCTGGCTTTTGTAAGTAATTTTTTTATTTGAGCGCCATTGATGAGTGTTTTGAAGACAAAACGCGTGTCTGGTGCAAATGTTAAATTTCAAATCTTAAATCTATGATGAGTTTTTTCCTATTATTACGTTGAAGTATTAATATCAATCAACGAATAAATTGTCAAATCTACTACAGATTATCATGATATGTCAAAAAATTCATATACAAATATCTTGATATCATGAGTACGGAACCATATATCGTCCAAAACCATTCTTGTCTGACCGAACGATAAATCTTTGATTAAAAATTCGAAAATCAGAAGGGACACACGTTTAACCTTTTGTAAAAGGTACTGCGTTTTGATCGATCGGTGTGTGTTAGTGACTTTTTATAAGTTCATGCATTGTGTTTTAGAGGCTTAAATGAGTTGATCAATATTGCACCTCACACCTGAATCCACCAGAAATAGATTTTAGTTTAGAAATTTAAAGGGTTTGTTCAGGCAAATCTTAAAATCCCTGGATAACTTCGAAGAGTTCATGATTTAAAATTGCCGACAAGAACGTAAATTTAACTCTGAATGTGAATTGATACGTTAAAAAAAAACCAGTGGACTACAAACAAGAAATAAAAATTATAGCTCAAGAAAAGCCGCCAATACTATGTCAAAAAATAATATGATTAAAAGACAATTAACAGCCTACAATATACTGCAACAAAATAAAAGACTGATTACTACAAACAACATCCAAACTTTGGGTCATCTCAGGCTTTTTTCCGTTCAAAATAAGCACATAATATAGATAAGAAGATGTTATATGAGTGCCATTGAGAAAACTCTCGATCTAAGTCACAATGTGTGCACTGTTTATATTAATATTTCATAGTACAGCCTTCACCACGGAGCCATGGCTAATACCGAACAGCAAGCTATGAAGGGCCACCAAAATAACTTGTGTAAAAACAGTTTAAACAAGAAAACCAACGGTGTACACTATATAAAAAAACTCAGAAACGAGAAACACTGATGAACCAAATATACAAACGACAACCATTGAACAACGGCACCGGATTAAATGCAGGTGCTGTTCATCTAGTGGATTTAAACGTTTTAACAGTCTCAAACGTTCACCCTAACCTTAGATAACAGTGTAACATTACAACATAAAAAGACACTCTATAGAATATAATTTGAAATGGCTTAACTTGATCTAAAAGAAATATAAACCGAAACAGGTAACTTTAGACTGAATGAATAAGTTTGATCTATGACACACTAGCCTAGGACAAAATGGGGTAAATTCAGTAACATACACATGTTAGTTTAAATGTTTTTTTATTTTTGTAAGGAGTACGGAAATCTTTCATTCAAAATTAATAAATTTGTTGTTCATAGTACGAGTACAGATTTGAAAATTTATTGTTATACATAGCACTTATCAAAGGTGATACGTATTAAAATAGTGAGACGCGATATACAGTACTAGAATAATGAAGACATGTTATTGCAGACTTTGTTGTTTGTAACACAGTAAAAACGTCAAAAAAATATCGAGCTCAGATGTAAAATTCAAAAGAGGTAAGTTTCGTTCAAATACTTACTAGTTCTTCATAGTTATAACATAATTTACATTGGCTGCCTACCATGATCAAGAAAATATTTTGTGTCTAGGGATTCAATGTTATCATTGGCAACTTTTAGCTACAGATTATTTTGGATCCTTAATTGCAAAGGATTTCTGCAAGCTTAATGTCTGACAAATATACAGAAGCGTCGTTTGCTGACTTTAATGCGTTAAATAAACTCTGATGAGGAGATTTGTTTATCATAGAAGTAATGCTTTCAGAAAATGCCTATACCAAGTCAAACACATGGCAGTTGTTATCCATAAGTTTGATGTGTTTGAGCTTTTGATTTTTCAATTTGATTAGGGATTCTTTGTTTTGAATTTTCTTCGGAGTTCAGTTTTTTTTTGTGATTCTACTTTTCATAAATTGATCCATTTGAGTACCAAATTGTGACCATTTTTGTATTGTTTAACAGAGTTGAATTTCATGGCCATATTTTGCCCAAAGTAAAACTTAGAACATACAATGCATTTAGTATAATAATACCAGAGTGAACCATATCATTTGACAATGACGTAAAAAAAAAGTGTTTTTGCCGTTCAAAGTATATTGAATAAGACGCTGATAAAAAAAAAACTGTAGTTATGCAATGTACATACTATAAAAAGTATACACTTTTTGACAAAATACATGTTAAGTAACATATAAATACAAGGGTTAACAAAATAGAACATGAAAACCTCTTGCGTTTGAATTGCACCTCATGACTACATGCCTCGGGTCCATGGTCAAAAACACGATAGAGAGAAATATTAATATCCTGTCATATTTAAAGGTTATGCTACATTAAGATACATAATGTCACGAAGACATATTAAAGGAAACTGTAAAGTAACTAAACAGATACTTATTTTGTACATAAATTAGGAAGTTAGTGTTTTCGTTTGAATTGTTAAAATTTTTCATTTCGTATGTTAAAGATGACTGTGCTGTATATGCTTTGCTCATTGTTAAGGCCGTAATGTTTATTTCTGTGTCATTTGGTCTATTGTGGAGCACTTATGCCACATCTTTTTTTCATATGTACAGTTATTATACTTTTTAAAGAAAAAGTGAAGTATAGGTTAATTAACTATTGAGCAATTATTCTTAAAATATGTAAGGAAAATGTTACATTCACTCGTACAGATGTTATCGGACCTCACGCAACAACAACTTGCATTTGTATTTTCCCTCATTTTTCCGCCATATTAGTCTATATTTATAATGCGGAGTAGTTTTTTAAAGTTTGGTATGTTGATTACAATTTTATCTAACACTTTTGACAATTAAATAACTTGAAACACTGTTATATAATTGATATCGTTAGTTCAATTATATTTGCAGTTGAATTTGGTGAATAACCTTTAACTTTCTTTAGATAAATTAAGTAATGAGAGAACTCGCGTACGTTTATGTAATTATGCGAGAATTAAATGCTATGAATTAATTACTACTCTAAGACAGATTTTTGTAACTTATTGATGTTGTTTAATGCGTTATAATCTTTTCCTCGACACGCGCCTGTAAGTTTCCATGACACTGTAATCTAAGTATACTTAATGTTTTAGGTATGCTAGACTTTCACATTTTGCACGCCATTTGCATAAAATAATTTGTGCAATGGCGTCCATTACCATGGTGGTGTGAAGTATAAAATGCCATGGAAGAAATCATTTTGTAACATAGTAATGCTAACATTAGTACAAAAAGACCAATACCTCAACATCTATGTAAATAAGTTTGATATCAATGTTTCATGAATAATTTGAAATTTTTAACAGCTACCTTAATGTCTCCTCCCTAACAAGTATCTTTTTAAAGGGATGCAGCCTTTTCTTGTCATTTGTTAGTTTTAATTTTCGATAAGAAACAGGGCTCTTTTATTCATATGTTCACATTAAATTCTTAAGTGGTTGCAAACTACTGGAATTTGAATATTAAAGGGCTATTAACAGATTATTAAAATACCTTTAACTATAGTTTTGTCCCAACAATGCATTTTAACATGTTTTTGTAAAATATGCTGAATTTAAGTTATGTTTAAAATATCAATTTCATTATTTTTGCAATATTTATTGTAAAAGAAGAAAAAAAAACCGAACATCAACTTTTAATTTTGATCCATTTTTAGTCATTTTAAAAACTATTTATATCTTCATAACTACTCTAAATATTAAGACAGCAAATATTAAATCTGTGAATTTGCAAAAGCAAACTTTTGTTCTTTTCTCGTCGGGATTCCAACACCGCTATCGAGATACCAAGACTGCACTGTGACCAGCAATCTAGACCACTATGCCACCTTGACTGAATTAAAAATGCAGAATTTGGTGGCCTAATGTTACCTTTCCTTGTCAGTAGAATCTAAAGGTGTAACACATATTTTTTGCAGATTAGCTAAATATCTGTCCCAAATGATCGTAAGATGCAATAAAAGAAATAGTTGTCTAATTTCAAGTCCCACTAGACAACGATCGCACCACGATCACTACGATTTGAAATAAATTCAAATTGTGGTGAGCTCACAGTATGAGTGGCATTAAAATGTAAATTTTCGTTTCAATCACGTTGCTATTACGTCCTCATTACGCTTCTACAACGATCCCGTTACCATTATAACACGTTCTCACCACGCTTATTCTGCGACCTCACTCCGATTATCACGAACTTTCTAAGCTCATAAAAGCCTCACTACGACCATACCACAATTTACCCGATTGCAACACGATCTAACCACTCTTCTACTGCTATAGCACGCTCTTACAACCGCCATATTACGATCATATCACGTTCATACCGAGATCTTACTACGCTCCCAGCAATAATGTCAATATCATGTTCCATATAAATACTACATATTATTCCGTCTATTTCTAATTGAAACGTAGAGTTTCTCGGAAACAACGAAGTCATGCTACCGAAAGTGTAAGGGTAGAGGTAGAGGCAGAGGGAGATCTTATAGTAACGAATCTTGAACCAGAAGATATATGTTGGAGCGACCAACCCAACCTGAATCACAACTAATTGCTGTTTAAATCAAGATCAAATGACGATGCTTTAGTGAACGATAGTAGGGATGACACAGATATGTCAAGAATGATTGAGCTGTTGGCGATAAAGGACAAGAGGTCCAAATTATATACAGACAAACAAAGGCTAGAGATCTTTTATGAATTTTATATGACAATGATATTGAGCATGGTGATCGTAGTATGAACGTAAGAACAGCGTGGTGAGGACGGCATGGGTATACTTAAATCGTATTATGGTCTTGAACAACGTGGTATAAGCGTGGTATAAACTTGGTCGTAAAAGCGTGTTTTGGTCGCGGTAAGAACGTGATGGTCGTAGTGAGGTCGCAGTAAAGTCGATGTGAGATCGTAGCGCAGTCTCCCGGAC
Organism: Mytilus edulis; assembly: GCA_019925275.1. NCBI lineage: Eukaryota > Metazoa > Mollusca > Bivalvia > Mytilida > Mytilidae > Mytilus > Mytilus edulis. Next base: position 71,326,426 of record CM034357.1, read on the forward strand.
TAGAATCGCGCTTTCGCTACGCTGTCGCTACGATAGTACATCGACTGTTGCGATCTTACCACGACCTTACTGCGCTCTGACTACGCTTCTACTACGACCTGATTTTGCAACGACCGCACCACGATTGTTTTGAACATGTTCAAAGTTAGCCATGCTCATCACGATCATGGAGACCTCATCACGACCGTACTACGACCTTACTGCGATCTACACGATCGCACTACGATTGCTAAAATTTCCATTTTTTTCACAGATCGTAGAGCGATCGTTGCCTAGTGGGACTGCGCATTAAAGCCCGAGTCCCACTAGACCACGATCGCACCACGCTCACCGCGATCTAAATTAAATTCAGATTGTAGTTAGATCGCGGTATGAGCGGCATGAAAATGTAAATGTTTGTAGCATTCACGATGCAACTACGTCCTCATTACTCTTCTACAACTATCCCGATACGATTATACCACGTTCTTAACGACCTCACTACGCTTATCAAGATCTTTCTATATATATATATATCTACGCTCATTCCATTCTGACTACGATCATACCCAAAGTTATCCGATTGCAACACGATCTTACCACGCTTCTACTGCGATTATAACACGTTCTTACCAAGGTTATACTACGTTCATACCGCGATCTTACTACGCTTTCAGCAATAAAGTCAACATCGTGTTCCATATCAATATAGTTCCATTCCTTCTATTGCTGATTAATACGTAGATTCCTCGAAAACAATAGTCATGCCACCAAAATCTACTAGAACACGTGGGCGCAGTGGTAAGGATTGATGAAGAGGCAAAGAAAGGGCGCTATGATAGAAACGAATTATGATCAAGTAGAGATGTTGGATCGACCAATTCAACCTAAATCACAACCTATTTGCTGGTCCATAAAGCTGAAACGACGATCATTTAGTGAACGATAGCAGAGATCACACAGATGTGTCAATAGATATAGGGAGATGTGGTATGAGTGCCAATGAGACAACTCTCCATCCAAGTAACAATTTTTAAATTATAGACCAAGTTACGGCCTCCAACACGGAGCATTGGCTCACACCGAACAGCAAGATATAAAGGGCCCCCAAAATTACTAGTGTAAAACCATTCAAACGGGAAAACCAACGGTCTAATCTCTATGAAAACGAGAAGCATGTTTGAGCCGTTAGAGAAAATGGACAAGAAATCCCAATTACATACAAATAAACAAAACCTGGAGAGAGTTAATATATTTTATGTGAAAATGACAATGAGAATGACGGTCGTAGTATGAAAGTAGTCAGGTCGTAAGAAGAGCGTGATGAGGACGGCAAGATCTTTCTAGAATCGTACTATGATCGTGAATAATGTGGTATAGTCGTAGTGGAATCGTAGTTTGGTCGCGGTGAGAACGTGATAGTCGTAGTGAGGTCGTAATAACGCCGCTGTGAGATCGTAGCGCAGTTTCTCCGAATAGAATCACGCTTTCTCTACGCTCTCGCTACGATGGTACAGCGACCTTTGCGATCTTACTACGATCTTAGTGCGCTCTCACTACGCTTCTACTACGACCTGATTGCGTCACGACCACACCACGATTGTTTTGAACATGTTCAAAGTTTGCCACGCTCATCACGATCTTGAAGACTTCACCACGACCGTGATACGACTTTACTGCAATCTACACGATCGTACTACAATCATCAAAATTAGCATTTTTTTCACAGATCGTAGTGCGATCGTGGCCTAGTAGGACTGCGGTATAAGCAAGTGACAACTCTACGACATACCAATTCATTGCATCACAAGTGAATTTGATACATTGTACATGACTAAAACATATTTTATACTATAACTACACTAAATATCAGCACGACAATGTTAAATCTGCAAATATATATATTTATATTTATACTTACTGTCTTACTTACTGCTCTTGTACGCCATTGGCGTGTAGGGCAGTAACGAAGATTTTCCACTTTTGTGTGTCGTTGGCAGTTTTCTGTAGTGTGCCCTATGTCTGTTGGTATTTACTAGCATCTGCCTCTACAGTTCTTCTCCATGTAATTTTGGGTCTTCCTCTCTTTCTTTTGCCTTCTGGGGTCCAGTGGAGTGCTGTCTTTGTGATATCCTCCTGGTCTTTCCACAGGACATGCCCAATCCACCTCCAGCGTCTTCTCATTATTGTTGTGGCTATATCTTGTTGTTGGCATCTGATAAAAAGGTCCTCGTTTGAAATTTTATGTTGCCAAAAGATTCGCAGAATCCTTCTTAGACTTTTAGTATGGAATACGGACAGCTTGTTTTGGTCTTGTTCTGTCATCCTCCAACATTCTGAACCATACAAAAGTACAGGAAAGACACAGCTGCTGTAAAGCTTGAGTTTGGTACGGATGGTATATTGACCAGAACTCCATACAGCCTCAGATTGAAAAGAGCTGACCTTGCCTTTGATAGTCTTCTTTTGATGTCACATTCTGCGCCACCATTGGTAGTAAAAGTGCTGCCAAGGTATGTGAAGTTATCAACATGTTGTAATGTTTTACATCGAGCAATACTGACCCTGGGTTGTTTACATTAAGTGTCATGACTTCAGTTTTCTTTATGTTGATTTTCAGCCACATCTGTCCTGAATATTTTTCTAACTCTGAGGTCTTATCTTGAATATGTTGGTGTGTGTGAGACATTTATGCTAAGTCATCAGCAAAATCTAGGTCTTCCAAAGTGGTGAAAGTGTCCCATCTTATGCCTCTTGGTGTAATAGCTGTTGTTTGTCTCATTATCCAGTCAATGACTATAATGAGTGTCGATGACATGACACACCCTTGTCTTACTCCTGATTTTACTTGGAAGTATATATCACTGTATCCAACCCTGCACTGAAATCTCTTGCAGAATGCTTTTATGAGGTTAATAAGATGTTGTGGAATGCCATATGATCGCAATATTTTCCAAAGACTTTCCCTGTGGATGCTGTCAAATGCTTTCTCGAAGTCAACAAAGTTTATATATAGCTGCCGTTGCTATTCTGTGTATGTTCTATAATATTTCTTAATGTAAATATTTGGTCGATGCAACCTCTTCCCGGACGAAAACCTGCTTGTTCTTTTCGTAGTAGATCATCAATTGAGTTTGCAATTCGTCTAATTATGATTTTTGCCATGATCTTACTTGGGATGGAAAGTAGTGTAATGCCACGCCAGTTGTTACAATCATTAAGTGCTCCCTTTTTTGATATTTTGATTATAGTGCCATTATTCCAGATGTATGGTATCTGTGCTTTATTTCAGATGTCTTTAAAGATGTTATAAAGCATGATGGCAGATAAACCTGGGTCTAATTTAAACAGTTAAGCATTCAGATTGTCATTTCCAGGTGATTTTTTTAGACTTTTGATTGCAGATATTATCTCATTCATTTCAGGTGGTTCTATGCTGATTTCTAGTTCGTTTTTATTTTCTGCAATAATAGGGAGTTCTGTTGGAGTTGGTCTATTTAGTAGCTCACTGAAATGTTCTGTCCATCTTTGTTCTTGTTCATTTTCGGATGTTAACAAATTCCCTAGCTTGTCTTTTACAGGAATATTAGACGATGCTGTGTTTTTGCCACAAATAATTTTGGTTATTTAATATAAGTTGCCTTGCTCACCTTTGTTAGCTGCTTCTTCTGCCTTTTCAGCTAGGCTATCCATGTGGGCTCTCTTGTCGTTTCGCACCATTCTATTCACATTTCTGTGTATTTGGCTATATTCAAGTTTGTATCCTTCTTTGAGACGTTGTGATTTTGCCTCGCTCAACTTTTTCTTTGTATCTCTTCTGATAGTAATATTGTCCCATGTTCTATGTAATAGGAGGGACAATTTTCCCCCGTCGAAACATTCATAAATTGTCCCTCCTAATACATAGTTGTTAGTGTTACATAGTTCTGCTAGTCTTTCACCATTCTCATTCATATTACCACATCCATGATTTCCCATAGCTCTTTCATAGTGGGTGTTACTAGATCCAACTTTGGCATTCCTATCCCCCATGATGATTTTGATGTCGTGTTTTGGGGTTTTGTCTATTTCCTGTTGGGGTTGTTCATAAAATGCATCTTTTTTCTCCTCGCTGGAATCATTTGTTGGAGCATAACATTGCAGTATAGTCATGTTGACCTGTTTCCCTTTTAACCTTGCCATAATCAGCCTACTATTTATTGGTTTCCATCCCATCAGATATTTCGCCATTCCTTTCTTCAAAATAATTGCTACCCCTTCATGAGGTTGCCCATCAACTCTTCCAGAGTAGAGTGTAGTTTCTCCAGTTCTTGTTGTTATTCTTCCAGAGTCTGTCCATCTGCTTTCACTTATGCCTAAATATGTAGTTTGTAACGTCGCATTTCAGATGTAATTTCTGCAAGTTTCCCAGCAGAGTACATTGTACGGACATTCCAGAACCCAATTCTAGTTTTAGTTTTGGCTGTGTTTAGGGCCTCCAGATTCTTGTTGGTAGTTTCCTCTCGGCTTTCACTGCCAACAGTCATACTTGCTCCACTGTTGCTTTGGAGGCTCTTCTCCACAATCGTAGATAAATTCTTCGTTACTGTTTCTAAAACATAACCTTTTTACCGGTTTGGGTTGTTAGCCCTAAGCTAAACCTCTTACGTGAAGGGTCGGGTTTTTCTGTCAGGATGTTCCTTCCCTTAGACGATTGTTGTTGCTGAGCTTACGAGCTCCATCTACCAGGATTTTCTGTCTGGATTTACTTCCATAGCCTTTGACTTTTACTAGGTCATCTACAAGGCAGTGAAGCTATTTACCCATAGCTGGGGGCTAGGTTTGCAGGCATCAGGGCGTGTTCACACACCGGTGGGCCTGCATGCCGTGCATCTAGGGGCCTAGTCTCCTCCGAGACCCAGTGGTTCTGCCTGGGATCGTGTGATACCCAGTTTACATCTGCTACCTCGAGAAGGATCCCATATCTGGGCCACATTGGTCTTACTGAATGAGAGGCTATAACTGGCAGGGAAGACTTACGCACTCGGCTTCCTTTTCACAGCAAGCTGCTATCCAGTGGTGAGGCTGAAAGCGAAAGTGACAAGCACAAACACAATAACAACACATTGTACGCATCATACAATCATTCCAGCAGACTTTTATATTCATAGACGTCTATAAAAAGGACCAACCAGCAAAATTTATAGGTACTGGATCGTCTAGAATTGACGATATTTACAGATAAGGAAAACATAATATAGGTATAAATATTTACACAACGATACTAATATAAGATGGTAATATACAAAGATGATAATATGAAATCGTCTTGACCCCTATGTCGGGAGGTTTAATAACAGAGAAAACAGTATTTCATTTTCCGAGCATGAGGTTCGCCTTTTGCCCAAGGTAGGTGAAGGGAGTCAACTTAGGAGCACTCTGATCGGATGTAAGGGTATCATATATATTTTTTTCATTTATCTATGAACAACTGCAGTGAACAAGTGTATACTTACAACATAAACATTGAAACCCTTTGAAATATTTTGAAATATTTTCTAGAGATCTATTTAAAAAGACTTCAAAAATTTCATATATTTAGCGAAAAATTACGGTGGACATGGATAACATAATCAAGCTCCGTTGGAAGTTGGTGATGATACTATTTGGCTTCAATTTTTAAAACATAATAATAAAGTATTAACGCCAAACATGACTGATTTATACATTTTTTTTTTTCTTATTATTATAAAAAGTAGTTAATTAAGTAAATGTTAGTGTTGTCACCTATGGCAGAATAAACACTACCTGTTAAAAAGTAAAATCACAAAAATACTGAACTTCAAGGAAAATTCAATAAGGAAAGCCCCCAATCAAATGGCAAAATCAAAAGTACAAACACATCAAACGAATGGATAACAACTGTCATATTCCAGACTTGATACAGGAATTTTCTAATGTAGAAAATGGTGGATTGAACCTGGTTTTATAGCTAGCTAAACCTCTCACTTGTATGACAGTCGCATCAAATTCCATTATATTGTCCCCGATGCGTGAACAAAACAAACAGACACAATAGGTAAACATTGTCAAAAAATAGGGGTACAGCAGTCAACATTGTGTTATCATCTTAATCACTATAAAAACAACATAACTTATACTGAAGATAGCAAGGGAAATCAAAATCAATCAGATTTTAATTACATTATACTAAATTGGAGCTTTTGAATTTTATCACCAAGAATAGAGATTTGTCACTAAGACCAATTATACTGTGTTGCGAAAAGTGCTGAGCTATCATAATAAGTCAAACTGATGGGAATTGATATAAAAACTTTATTCTAGGATTTCAATATTAACTTTATTGTATAAAATGTACCAAACAATTATAGTATTTATTTTCACTTTTCGCAATCATTGTGTTATTGTGCTATAATACATTTTTGTATTCTTGTCTTTTATTATTGCTGATGTGTTTTGTCTAAATTGCGTTTGTTACATATTTTTTTATAGTGATTAAGATTATAACACAATGACTACTGTACCTCTATTTTTGACATTTACCTGTTATGCTTGTTTGTTTTGTTTACACATCGTTGTTAATAGAATGGAATTATATGCGACGGCCATGCAAGTGAGAGTTTTAGCAAGCTATAAAACCAGGTTTAATCAACCATTTTCTACGTAGGAAAATGCCTGTACCAAGTCAGGAATATGACAGTAGTTATCCATTTGTTTGATGTGTTTGTTTTTGCCATTCGATTACGGGCTTTCTGCTTTGGATTTTCCTCTGAATTCGGTAATTTGTTATTAAATTTCATAAGAAAGGCCCTTTCGAGAAGAAGTATTATGTATGCAAGACTCTTGACCGCGAGGGTACTCCTAAACGCGATAATCATGCTGAAGTGCGTTTTTGATCATGTTGACGTGTGATGTAGCATTGCGAACCTATCATACCTTTACCTTAAAGAGACTAAAAGAAGTAGATGTAAGGAGCTATAGATCACCGTACGACATTCATCAATGGACAAAGGCCCCGAAATAGGTTTTTAAAAAAATTGGCTCACAAACGCTCCATGCAAAGGTTATTTTATATAAAAACTAGTATTTATTTCAATGACTAAAAACGAGGCAGTTAATTGAAATGCAAACAAACAAAATAAGCAATCACTTTGATTTAGAGCACGGAATGAAATGTACCACGGTGACCGTATATGGTTTTACTGCTGTTGGAAAAAATATTAAATGTTTGGTTAAGACACCAAATCAATGCTTTTATAGTCGTTCTTCTATGATAACTTAAAAATCACCATCTCAAACACTACGTCTATTTAACAAGAAAAAAGACTTTTTTTTTGTGTGTGCAACAAACACATCAATATATTACTGGATAGCTGCTGTTCAAATTTCATACAGAAATATTTACTGCATATTCAACACGAGGACAAGCCAATAAGTGATGTATACACTTGTAATACTGCTGGGAAAAAGAAGTGATTGGAATAGAGCTGTAATTTAGTCTTTTGTAATATACAAAAATTTTGTTTTATGAACGATAGGGTGTTGCTTCACATAGCTTTTTCATCATGATTTCCCTCTTTCATTTTTCTGATGGATTTTAATATTCTACTTCTTTTTTTGTAATTATCTTGACGTATTTTAAATTTATAACTTGTGCCTTTTTAATTTAAACTTTTTGAAGTTTGATTCAAAATCATGTTATGCAAACAGTGATTCTAATATTAAAAAAAAAAATCATTTAGATCGAGGAAAATATGTCCTAGCTGTATTTTTCGCGCAAAAATTAAGAGTAAGCCAACTCGAATAATTAATAAAGAACTAAACAGTAATGCTAAATTGCATTTTAAAAAAGGAGACAATAGAATTAACGCATTCATCTGTTTGTTATGGTCAGCAATTCTTTTAATATCGATTAATTATTTGTACAGATTCATCATATATGAGTTTTGAAACCTGTGATACATTTGTTTTAAGCACGCAGTGAAGACATATGTACATTTGACATCGATCCTTTCTCGAGAAATAATTCAACACCGTGTCCAAAATAAATCAATGTTGATTATGTTAAAAACGTTGAAACTATTAGGACTCACTACTCTCTTGTATTCAAGCAGAGCATGAAGGTAGGTGCATTACAATTTTATATTATTCTGAGAATGAAATATTTTGTTACATGAACAAACTAAATGAATTAGAAACCCTATTATAAATGTACTTTCGTCAAAATAAATAGTATATTGATATAGCACAAGTCACAAAAACCAAAAGAAATACTTGCAATATGAATATGCTTGACATATGCAGCATGCAGGGCAAAACTTTATAACTGAACCATTTCCCTCAAAATAAAAATGTAACAATTTAGATTTCACATGGTAAGGTAGTGGAATAATCAATTTACATCTGTCATGATACCTCTCATTGAAATTAAGATAAGATAACTTAAGAATCAGGAAGGTCATAACTCATTAAGTAAAATGTTCAATACAAAACAAATTGTTGCCAAAAAATAACCACTTCAAAACCAGCTAATGACTTACTTTATTTTCGTTACAGTAATTTCTGTTTATTTTTTAAATACATATACAATTGCTGAAAAAAATAAAATGCATTCATTGAATGTTTCAAGTGGACAGTTTAAACTATATCTTATCTAAAAAAAGTATTCCTCATTGTTTAAATGTTTGTAAATATTTTTTTACAGAAAGGTATTGGCTATTGCATAACTATCAGAAGTGTCGAACATGTTTTATCAGTAATTTTTCCAGTGACATTGTCAATCATTTCAGTCATGAGCAACGACGATATTCAGGTTTGTTTATTTGCTAGTAAAAAGCAAACAAGTCTGTCTTCTTTAGGATACTAATATATCAGTACAAGCCGTATATCATCTATATTTATTGTGAAACGCATGCGTTATAAAACATAGTATTTACAAAGAATATTATATGATTGTGGTAAAACATGGTACAAGATACATGAAAATATTTATAAGTCTAGTAATGATATAAGTAATAACATTAACGCTAATATAACATAATACATTTATTATTTCGTAAAAATGCATTACATTTAAAAAGTTATTACTTAAAATGTATCTGTCGTTCATAAAAGATTGAAAAAATTCAAACCTTGAAACTGAAACTATTTATACACAGTTCATGATGGTCTTATACATTTACAATTTTATATATTTATAGCAAAAAAGAACGTTAATTCGTTAATTCCCTACGTTTGAAAGAGATTTTTTTCCGATCTTATCAAAACTATTACCTAAGTCTAGAGATTAAAAGTAACCAAGATCATGAACTATAATTGTGCTAACGGCGGCAATTCTGAAACGCGGATATCCATTTTTAAACTATCAAAACATGATTGCATGTCAGTAATTGTATTTTTGTCTGATCGACAAGAAAGAAGGACAACCTAACACAACGAGTAGAATATTGTCGATCACATGTGAATATAGAAATACATGTATACATAATTTTAAAATATGTTTTCAAACTCACAGACCTACCGGATAAATATCAAGACACCTGGTGGGCGAGTCAATGAGGATGTTGTTGTTGACCCGAATAGAAATGTTATGACTGTAAATGTCGGGGACATCCCTTATGAAAATGAATTGTTTGCAGGAACACAGAACATAGTGTTTGCAGATGTTTGCCGCTAGCTGCAAACTTCCGGCAAACATTGCTGCAAGCTTGCGGCAAGTTTGCAGAAACATCAATGTTTGCCGTAAGATTGCCAGAAAGTTTAAAATAATAAAGAATGTTTGCCGCAAGATTGCAGAAAACTTTGACCATTCAATATGTTTGCCGCAAGATTGCAGAAAACTTTGACCATTCTATATGTTTGCCAGAACATTGCCGGAATTACACAATATTGACTGGGCATGCCTAGTTGGCACTCCCTGGATGCTAACAATTTGAAATAGTGTCTAGGTCATGTTGGTTGTGTTTGGAAATGCATATCACATATAAGAGATCAAGGAGGCATTTTGGTTCAATACTTTGGGATAATCAGTATGTAATTGTGTAAGTACAAATGATTCATAGAACTGCATGTTTTAATAAAATAATTAATGTTATCATCATACATAATTAAGTAAGCAACTATAAATACATGTATGTGTGATTAAAAAACTTAAGCTATTATAAGTTTGAATTTGTTACTGATGTACTGCACCATCATGACCATCCCTTACTGAAAAATCAGCCTTCTGGCGAACTGTTGCGGCAGATCTGCCGCAAACACTGCGGTAAGGTTGCTGCAAATAGTTTGCGGCAACTTCACCGCGACTTTTTACCATGCAAATGAAGGTTGCGGCAGACTTGCCGCAAAGTTTGATAGTCTTATATAGTTTGTGGTGAACTTCTGGCGAATATTTGTGGTGAACCTCTGGCGAACTCTGATAGCCTTATATAGTTTGTGGCGAACTTCTGGCAATTTTGCGGTGAACTTCAGGCAAACTTTCAAAGCCTTATATAGTTTGCGGTGAACTTCTGGCAAATCAAGTGATAATGATGCCCTATGACTACCTTTATATGTTAATTTTTTTTCAAAACTGTACGTCTTATTCAAAATGATGCACATGTGGATCAAAATTAATTATTATGACCGATAACTGATATTTACCTGCTCACCTCCTGATTAAATTACATTTTTAAAGAAATGCGAAAGAGAGAAATAAAAGTTGTGACCACAATAAAAACAATGTAGGTACATGTATATTTATTAATTTACTCAGTGCATAATTCAGAACAGCTGATTAATTTCTTTAAAACAGATTCATATATGTATGAAAAAATCAATAACAGATCTTTATAAGGCCAATTATAAAGAAACTGGGATTAACATGAGTAAGGCATTACAACATTATAGCGCATAAAATCATATCTGAAATATATAAATCTGACAAATGTGATTAAACAATATAGAATTACAAATTGTTTTGAAGACCTTTCCTGCAAAACATCATTATCCACAAAGTTTAAGATTACAACTGTAATATGATATTTCTCTAAGGGCAATAAGAGTGTAGCACAATTGTTATTTCAAAATGGGGGTTCTTTGACATAATTTGTGTACCAATAATAGCAAATTAACATGCAAAAACTGTCTAAATTAACTAACAAAGAGATGATCAATGATGCATGGCCTGTTCCAGGAACTAATTGAATCATATATAACTCACACATCAGGCTATCATATATAACATCCATTTACTTTTAACATGAAAACACCAACATTAAAAACTCCCTCCTATTTCAAATTCAAAGAAGCAGGAAGTCTGATTTTAGTGCAGGGAGCATGCTCAGTATGCTATAAAGTTCCAGCAAACTTTAGGACTCCTTTAAAGTTTGTTTACAAATTTCCTTCAAATTTAAGAAAGTTAAGAGTTTGCGGCAACCTTGCGGCAAACTTTTACATATGTTTGCTGAAAGGTCGCTGCTAGCGGCGAACACTGGTGAACAACTTTCAGGTCTTCTGGCGAACTAAAAAGATTGCCGCAAGGTTGCAGCAATGTTTCTCTTTTCATAAGGCATGTTTATTAAGATTAAGTTAAATTCTGTAATGCAATTATACCTAGCTTTATACTCAATACATCTTGAGATTTTGCCTTTTTCAGTTTTTAATACAGGTATATTATATATAATTATGTCATTTGAGAATGACTCCTGCCACTTTTTCAAAACTCAAATGCATGTATGTATTTCCTCACATCTCACGAGTTTGCAAGAATTCTTTCAATGGCTGTTTGTATAAAGACAGGAATTGACCTTTTAAAAATGTTGCTGTGTAATTTGAAAGAGATAAATTGAATGTGTCTACACACATGACATTGGTATATGTGTAGTTCCTGCAAGTTTGCCGCAAGTTTGTCGCAAGTTTGCAACAAACAATTGCCGCAGGCTTGCAGCAAACAATTGCCGCAAGCTTGTGGCAAATCTAATTTGCATAATTATGTTTGCCGCAAGCTTGCCGCAAACTTCATTTGCATGGTAAAATGGTTGCGGCAAGTTTGCAGCAAACGTTTGCTGCAAGCTTGCGGCAATGTTTGCTGCAAGCTTGCGGCAATGTTTGCTGCAAACTTGCGGCAAATGTTTGACGCAGGGCTTATTTTTCGGTAAGGGATGTCAAACCTGAAGGGATTCTGGTGCCAATCAATCAATCTTCATGATTTTGAAACGGTTTGAATATATATATTGTATTAAGTTATGTTAATTAAGGTCAACAAACACCTAATTGGTAATTTCGCATTATATGATAATAGTAAGCTTTTAAATTCAAGAAACATTATCGGTAGAGAATATGTTGCAGAGGTCAAGTATCGAGATATGAGCGTGAACTGGTATGTGATCGCGAAATAATTTTATGCAAGGTCAATAGATAATCTATAAAATTGTTCGATAAAAACAAATTTGAAGAAAAAATGTACTGTCTGCAAAAAAACGTTCAACATTATGATCATTATCTAAGAAAAACAGAACTTCATCATAATTTTACAATAAAATACCTAAGCTAGATTTGACATTTGAATGACACCAAAGTGTAAAGAAGCTTGTATTCTCTGAACTATATCGGTCGATAATTATGTTTTTGATGGCTCTCACACTTTTTTCAATGAAGCTTAATCAGTCAATGGGTGAAAATTGAATTATTTTAGATTTGTTTTTATTTTCTTTCAAATTTTCAAATGTTTGGTTTATTTTGAAAATAGGGAACTCTTTTTGTTGATATTTAAGGTGTTTAAAAGGTGAAAGATATGCGTCGATGCTTGCTTTTTTATTGATAGAAAAAAGTGGCCATCAAGAACATAGATTATGGAATTTGCCTTATACTAGATACAACGGAAACCTACACTGATTCAGTGGATCTACTCGAAAAAATTAAAAGGTAAGTTCTAGATTTCAGTACAAACAGAGTTATAAGATCAATTTTGTAATTGTTCAAACAGATTTACGTTATTTTTTTATTTTTGTTGCTATTGTAATAGATCTTACAATTTCTAAACCGTGTGGTGAGTACTTGAATTTCACGGGCACATCGTATTTACCTTTATTCAGAGATATTTTATAAAAGTAATTTTAATGAGAACTCGAAAAGAGGGGCAAAAGATACCAGAGGGACAGTCAAACTCATAGATCGAATAAACGGAAAACGCCATGGCTAAAAAATAAAAATAAAAACAGACAAATAATAGTTTACAAGACACAACATAAAAAACTAATGACTAAGCAACACGAACCCCACCAAAACTTGGGGTGATATCAGGTGCTCCGGATGGGTAAGCTGATCCTGCTCCATATGTGGCATCCGTCATGTTGCTCATTTAACCAGTTATTATTTAATTATTACATCCCTTTCACTATCTTAGTTTGAGGAAATGTTCAAGTTTATGAAGAAAAGAAGATAAAAAACATCCCTAAGCCCGTACCCAGACTATCATACTTTTATGAATTTTGTTGGTGTCACTATTAACTGTATAATTTGCCTCAAATGGCCTGGTTAACTAAAGAAATTTCTAAAAGTGACCATTTGATCTTAGGAGAACCTTTCTTCTGGAGCCCTCTTTTTGTCATACATACAATATTATATTTTTCGACTTTCATGTAGATTTTTTTTTAATCTTTTCTGCTAATTTAAAAAAGAAGATGTGGTATAATTGTTAATGAGACGGTTACACGCCATTATTCCGACAGCCCATTAGTCCGACAGACCATTAGTCGGACAGCCCATTGGTCCGACAACCCATGTCCAACAGCCCATTGGTCCGACAGCCCATTGGTCCGACAGCCCATTGGTCCAACAGCCCATTGGTCCAACAGCCCATTAGTCCAACAGCCCATTAGTCCGACAGCCCATTGGTCTGACAGCCCATTGGTCCGACAGCCCATTGGTCCAACAGCCCATTGGTCCAACAGCCCATTAGTCCAACAGCCCATTAGTCCGACAGCCCATTGGTCTGACAACCCATTAGTCCAACAACCCAATAGTCCTACAATCCATTGCTTCGACAGCCCAAAACTCGGACAACCCACAAGTCCAACACTCATCAAGTCAAGTCTAAGGGTAACAGGATAAAAAAAAATTGTCTGTCTGTATTACCACGTTTAAATATAATAACATGTTTATAAAGAAATAAATCCGTATATATAACATAAGGCTAAGGTAGTTCGAATACTTAACTTTCTATATACTCAATTCGAAATCTGTATGATATAGAATAAGACAGAACAGAATATTTCATTTTTCCAAATTAAAGGGTCTATAAAAAGCATATAAACAACCAGTGATTGTGCGAACTACTGATGATGCCCCGCCCAAATATTTCGTTGTTGAGTTGTGAATCTGAAAAAGCATCACACAGTATAGCTGACTAATATAAACCTTGAAACCAAATTTCAGAAATCATTTTTTTGTAGTTCCTCAGAAAAATATGAGGATTTTTTTTTAATTTGGCTGTCATATGAAAAAAGTTCGGTAAACAAGTGGTTGAGTAATGAATCTGAAAACTTATCACGGATATAGCCGACAATAAACCTTTCAGAAATCCTTGTAATGTAGTTCATGAAAAAAATGCAACGAAAATATTCATGGGACAGAGGGCTGAACTGACGGACAGACTGACGGATGGACGGTTGGAAGGATGGACAGACAGAGGTAAAACAGTATATCTCACTTTTTTTGAAGCGGCGGTATAATGATTGGATCAACATGACTGAGACTTTACAACAATAATAATATGATATAATTATCTTTATAGCACCATAAGCCTCAGTCACAATCGGAGCCAAAACAAAATAGAAAAAAAACCAACTATATATATCAAATAACAGTCAGTATCAAGACATGTACTACATAATTCAAGAGAACTATTATTTAACAATACAATCGTCAGTATCCCCCATAATAGTAAAGTTTTCTTGTGTTAACATCGAGATGTGCATGATGTGCTAGAAATGTGCTGAAAGAGTTCCTCCCTCAAATTATTATGAAGTGAACATTCGATTGAAAAATGACGCCCATCCTCAACTCTATCAGCTGTACATTACGAGTATCTGGCATTTTTCAATTCTTAATGTAATGGGGGAGCAGCGATTCTTAATTAACATATGCACTACCTTTCTTAAAATCTACGGAAGCGTATTAGCGCCACACATTTTTTAAAATTTTTCTTCCAATGTTTGCGAAATAATGCAAACCTTTGTGTTATCTTATTTCTTATTTAAGATTCAAAGGAAACAGTAGTTATTAATAGAGGAGGCTGTATATATTAAAATGTATCACCATTGTAGTCATTGCAAAGTAAAATGCTTGTATATTAGCTCACCTGGCCCGAAGGGCCAAGTGAGCTTTTCTCATCACTTGGCGTCCGGCGTCCGGCGTCCGTCGTCGTCCGTCGTTAGCTTTTACAAAAATCTTCTCCTCTGAAACTACTGGGCCAATTTTTTACCAAACTTGGCCACAATCATCATTGGGGTATCTAGTTTAAAAATTGTGTCCGGTGACCCGGCCAACCAACCAAGATGGCCGCCATGGCTAAAAATAGAACATACGGGTAAAATGCAGTTTTTGGCTTATAACTCAAAAACCAAAGCATTTAGAGCAAATCTGACAGTGGTAAAATTGTTAATCAGGTCAAGATCTATCTGCCCTGAAATTTTGAGATGAATCGGACAACCCGTTGATAGGTTGCTGCCCCTGAATTGGTAATTTTAAGGAAATTTTGCTGTTTTTGGCTTTTATCTTGAATATTATTATAGATAGAGATAAACTGTAACAGCAAAAATGTTCAGCAAAGTAAGATCTACAAATAAGTCAACATGACCAAAATGGTCTGTTGACCCCTTTAGGAGTTATTGCCCTTTATAGTCAATTTTTAACCATTTTTCGTAAATCTTAGTTATCTTTTACAAAAATCTTCTCCTCTGAAACCACTGGACCAAATTAAACCAAACTTGGCCACAATCATCATTCGGGTATCTATTTTAAAAATTGTGTCCGGTGACCTGGCCAACTAACCAAGATCGCTGCCATGGCTAAAAATAGAACATAGGGGTAAAATGCAGTTTTTGGCTTATCACTCAAAAACCAAAGCATTTAGAGCAAATCTGACATGGGGGTAGAATTGTTTATCAGGTCAAGATCTATCTGCCCTGAATTTTTGAGATGAATCGGACAACCCGTTGATAGGTTGCTGCCCCTGAATTGGTAATTTTAAGGAAATTTTGCTGTTTTTGGTTATTATCTTGAATATTATTATAGATAGAGATAAATTGTAAACAGCAAAAATGTTTAGCAAAGTAAGATCTACAAATAAGTCAACATGACCAAAATGGTCTGTTGACCCCTTTAGGAGTTATTGACCTTTGTAGTCAATTTTTAACCATTTTTCGTAAATCTTAGTTATCTTTTACAAAAATCTTCTCCTCTGAAACTAATGGGCCAAATTAAACCAAACTTGGCCACAATCATCATTCGGGTATCTAGTTTAAAAATTGTGTCCGATGACCCGACCAACCAACCAAGATGGCCACCATGGCTAAAAATAGAACATAGGGGTAAAATGCAGTTTTTGGCTTATCACTCAAAAACCAAAGCATTTAGAGCAAATCTGACAAAATTGTTTATCAGGTCAAGATCTATCTGCAACAACAAAAGAGAGTTTTTAACGACCTCAGCTGGCTATACAACCCTTGCACAATCAACTGAATTTTGCAGAAATCATTAATAGGATAGATTGCCCTTATATGATAATTTTTTATTACCTTTTTGTTTTTTTTGGCAAAGGGGGAGCAGGGGGTTGCGCAACAACAAAACAACTTCACAACTTTCTCATTACTTTGCATTTCTCGTTAGATAAATTTTACAAAATTCTCCCTTGAAACAACTGTCAAATTTAAACAAACTTGGTTTAAATCACCACTAGGATATCCAGGGACCACTGTGTATGATGACCCTGCCTGCCCACATGGCTGAAATAAAACAGGTTTCAAATGCACTTTTTAGTATTATATCTCTGAAACTAAACGACAGTACAACAGTTGCATTTATCATGCATCAATTGTAAATAAAAATATCAGGTGAGCGACACAGGGTCCTTGGACCCTCTAGTTAATTCATATCATTGACTTCAATAATGAGTAGAATAATATTAGAAAATGGGGTATGAATGCCAATAAGAAAACTCCATCTAAGTCACTATTCATAAAAGTAAACCATCATACTATTAAGCCAAAGTAAGGTTTTCAACACGGAGCATTGGCTTACACTGAACAACAAACTATAAAGGCCCCCAGAAACGATATACTTATTACTACTAGTATATATATTACAAAGAAAATTGAGTATATTAAGGTTATATGGAAGAAAAAAAACAACCCTGCTAATATAGCTATAACCGAATATAAATATACTTCCAAAGTAAGCTCTCGTTTGAGAACTGTGTAAAGTAGGTTGGCAATAAATATATAGAATGAAGATGTTTTATGAATAAAATTTTGTTCTCTCTATTCAAATTGCTACCCAAGAATCTTAAAAATACTTCATTATATTGAAATGAAAATTCAATGACTTTCTATCAAAGAATCTTGATCATATTCTGAGATTTAAAAAAAAATGTTTCCTTATTAAAAATTCATTTTAAAGCAGAAAGATAAAGGAGTAGGTTCAGTAAGACCCCTTTTTGGCCCCAAAATATAGCAGTTTTACAAAATTGTGAAAATGTTACCTTTCAGCTATCTATTGGAAAGTAGAATGTTTCTGCTACATACATATGAGCTGTTTTTGACCATACAATACACATATATCGCGTACTACAATGTACTAGCATCATTAAGTCATGCTAAATTACTGAAATCTTCACAATTGTAGCATTTTATTTAAATTTTAGACGGTTTCCGTCTTAAACGAAAGAGGCCGCATTCGTGTTCATCCATAATACATGTATTTGAATGCAAGTTGTATTTAGTGATAATACATAACATATATAAAGGTTGTGGATGAACATGGATGCGGCCACTTTTATTTTTGACAAAAACCGTATGAAAAGTGGCATGTTTTGGCATATTTGATAGATTTGTCATATTTAAGCTCACATCGGAGCGTTTTTAATGACTAAATCAATTAAAATCTTTCACATTAACCAATCGATTCTATTGAAATAGACACTTAAAGTGTTTAAAAAGTGTCTTAAATCTTCCGTTAGATGAACTTGAAATTTGAGGCCAAAATGGGTCCTTACCGGACCTACTCCTTTGTCCATTTGACTTGGAGTTTCACAATTGTGTGACATTATTTTGGATCTTTCTATTCAAATATAAGTGAATGTCGATAGGGGATTAATAAAAGCATCAAAAGAGTAAAAAAATATACAGATCAATGTGCTTGTTTTCCAGATATTAGCCATTGAAATTTTGACGGGAAAATATTCTCTCTTGACTTTTCATAGCTTTATCATTGACACTGACAGGTTTACATTCTCAAAAACTATCAAAGAAAAATTTAAATTTTATAAGACTTTTACAGATGGCTTATCATTTTACATGTAAAAGATTTATAAAAAGATAAATGGGGGTCAATGCCATTTTTTTAAGGCTTTCAAATGAATAAAACATGAGGTTTCCGAAAATCTGACAAAAATCCCAAAACATGACAAGCGAACTTCAATGTACCTTAACTAAGCTCTGAAGCAAAAACCAAGTTATAGATTATCGATCTTATATATGAAATTTCTGAAGAAAAAAATGATTCTATTTACAATCAGGCTCTCCGAACAAACATAATCTTTTCAAGAATCTACATGTATGTAAAAAATAAACCTACCCCCCACTTTTTCTAACCTTCCAACCCCAATATTACATTATATATTACATTTGTTGAACCTAATAAAAAGAACAGAAAAGACTGTAAGTGAAGCAAAGCATGCAGTCATATTCCAATTTGAAAATAAACACCCTCTATTTATGTATTTTTTTTACATAAATTTCTATTTATGCAATTTCAGATTGAATGTTGCTATGGATAATATGTGTTTCCGTGGTAACAATTGAAGTCACTAACACTTGACGATTGTAATTTAAAGTTTGCGTTAGCTTTTATGTATTTTTCTTATCGGTTATTAAACAATTCAGGACATTTAAGCTCTTAAACTGCAATATTCTGCAAATAAAAACTCCGTTTCCAAGGAAAAAATCGGTTGCTATGGTAATAAAACTTGAGAAAATCCCACGCATTTCACTACTTAATTTAATAAAGAAGTATCCAAACTTCATAACTACAGTGCTAACTATTCTGTACAGGTTTGCACTTTTCTGAAAAACACCAGAGAAAATTTGATATTTCAGCAAAAATCCCAATTTCAGAAAAGTTGGAAATATGCATTTTTTCGCAAAATTTTTCAAAAAATTTACAAACTTGGTTGACATGCAATCTTCACTAAAATGAAGCTTAAACCAAGTTCTATCAATGTTACATATGAAGATTAATGAATAATGCACGATTCTATTCATACTCAGACTCTGAATTGTGGTGATTTAGCTGATTTTTGAAAGATTTTACCACGCTTAACAACCAAAAAATAGAGTGTCCGTTACCATGGCAACCACTCATATTTTCCCACTCAAAATTATTTTTTGAGCAATATTCATTTATTGCTTTTACTAGGCCAATTATAGGAAAAATTGGAAACCTTAATGTATCGCACTCTGCCTGGTTCTTACAAAGAGCTGTACTTAATTAGTCATAATTTAACATTGTTGGAAATTCCTTAATCGAATTGATACTATTTTATCAATAAAACAAAAAGCATGAAAGGTTCGATTTACCGGTTTAACAAATATTTTTTTTAGTTATAAACATGGGCCGTGTCAACGAAGCTGTCCTAGGACTAGGACATGTCTTAGGATGGTCTTAGGACACGTCTTAGTCCTAAGTCAGGTTAACGAAAGTCTCCTAAAATAAGATATGTCCTAAATTTGGTTCTAAAGTTAAGACATACAAATAGGTGTCTTAGGATAGTCCTAAAGGTTACTATGTCCTAAAACGTAATAAAAACAGCAAATATGGCATAAACTTAATACTAAAAATACTTATACAATATTAAACTATCAAACTGTTATAAGAATTAAATTAATAAACACACACATTTTTTTTTTCAATTTTTGTTAAAGATTCAATTGTATTACATTAAATAAATGATTAAATTATTTCGTGCTGCCTTTTTTGAAGCCTAAAAAATACTACCAGTAAAGCAATATTTTTGCGACTTACCAAAACGGTGCAATAAAAATTTAAATATGGGGAAAAAAATACTTTTTTTTTTTTTAACTAATCCTCATTCGATACATGTAATGAAATCGAGAGGACCTAAGGACAAAACTAGTTTACGTACTAAAATTGCAGCACGAATATCGCATCTAACACAAAGTTTTGTGACTATTTCATTTTGTTTTCGTATTAAAATCATTTATATCTTCCATCATACTTTTAAATAACGTATTTAATAGTATTGCGTTAAATCTTTAACTTTTATTTTGCGTTAATTGTTTTCCATACAAAAGTCATATAAATATTAAAATACAATAAAATCTATGTCATAGAAATCTCTATATATTTTTTTCAATTAAATATATATTTGTTAGGATGGTCCTATGACCATCGTAGTTAGGACTGTCCTAAGACAGCTTTGTTTTACATCCTAAGACATGTCTCAGACACGTCCTAAGACCATCCTAAATAATGTCCTAAGACCTATCTTAGGACATATCCTAGGATACTTTCATTGACACGGCCCCATGGGATTATTCCAGTTAATCCAAATGAAAACCATGTATTAATGAAAGTCAAAGTACAACCGATCTGCCGGATTCGTCTGCTTTACAATATTTTGTCAGGCAATTTTTCATAGTACAAGTAGTAATTTTCTTATCAAGCGTTGTTTTGAAAAAATGATTTTATCTAATTAACTATTTATTTTCCTTTTTTACATTTTCTTTGAATTCAAAATTGTTGATACATTTCAATATTTTCCGTGGTTAACTCATTGTAATATTCGTTTGAGGTTTTACATCCAGCAAAATACTAGTACCGACTTTTGCTATCAAATGGAAACTGAGACTTTTACGAAGTTATTTATAATTTGATAATCAGTTCCTTTTGATCAATATCTCGCATTTTACATTTTGGCTCTTTGTGAAGCATTTTCACACCAATCTTTCAGATTACAATACAAACAAGAAATCAAAGACGAAATTAGGGTTCGCGCAAGTCAAATCACGCATGATGAGATGTTAGAATTGGCTAGAGAGAAAATTGCTGACTTTTGTAGAGGTTATAAACCCTACAAAGGGTACACAGTTCATCATGGTGGTATGCTTGTAGCAGGTAAGATTTAGTACACTATGTATATATATACAGACGTGACGAAAGTGATAAAGATTCAGATAATTTTTATATCCAAATTCGAACACTTTTTCCTACACTACATTATTTGAAATTTTAAATTGTAGCCATGTCCCTCCAAAAAAATGAACCTCTAAATCACGTTTTGTCTAATATGATCTTTTTTGACAAAATAAACTCATCAGAGATACCAGGACTAGATTTTGTATATACGCCAGACGCGCGTTTCGTCTACAAAAAAAAAGATTGTCTTCGGGTTATAAATATAACTGAACATGTTTTATTTTGTAGTCAAGAATGCAAAACGTAAGTAAATCATATTTTATTAACTATATATCAGACATTGTTGGGAATTATCGTAGCTTTGACATAGAACTGTTTTCCATTCCATTTCATATAATGAGGTTGAAACGTCGTATGACATCTTGTTTTTTTAAAACTCGTGAAATAATGCAATATTTTTTTTTATAATCTATTTTTAAGGTACAATTTCTATGATGAAATGTTTTATTCAATATTATGAGCGATATGCGTTCTTACCCCTCTGATCGACGTTTATGACCATCACTTAACGAGGAATATGAAATGCCCGCTATCACCTTAGTTCATACTGGCTTCTGGTGTAGTTTCAGTTCCTCATTTCTATATGTTTGTATTGTATTTGTTATTACACGTTTTTTGCAATACTTTTATTTTTCAGTTCGTACACCCCCTCCTCGATAAAGGATAAACAAACATATGTGCGCTGTGAACTTTTGTGAAGCTACATGCCAGAATGAATATCTAAGGCGAATCAATAGAGATTTGGGTTGCTTTAGATTCCTATCTGTGTATTTCATTCATTAATGGTTGTTGATAACAGAGGAAAGGAAGCTACAGACCCTAGCGATCTTAGTACTAGATTTGAGACACTCTGTTTGAAATCGTCCACCAAGGGCGTAGCTAGAAAGAAACGATGTGGAAAATTTTTTTGGGACCCTATTATGCAGAATTTTTTTTTTTTCGGTTTTCGGTCATATAGGACGGTTAAAAGAGGAGCTATATGTAGATAAAAATTTATGAATGTAAAACTATTAATAAATCTTCTGACTATAGTAATACTTAAACAACACATATTTGTGATACAGAATTTACTCAAAATTGTCTAAAATCTGCTCTTCGGGGATGGGCATAGACAAACTTCTCTATTACTTTGTCAACATTCACACTGAAATCCCGATGAATATGCAGTAATGCTATGTAACTTTCGTTGTTTATTGTTGATCGTACATTTTTTTTCAATTACATACGTAGTACCGTGACTGATAGATCTCAGGGTCATCATGGCATGGTAGCACTCGCGAGATGTTATAAACCAGCGTACGTGTTCGGCATCGAGCGACCTCCCAATTGAATTCGTCAAAATTACATGCTAGGTCAGTTTCGTATGTTCAGACAATATTGAGATTTGTTTGTTTGTGATATTCCTACAACACGATGAGCAAAGCAGATACAGCACAAAGAAACGATTTTCTGATAACTTGACACGACTCCACTCTCCAGTTGCCTTATCATATGGTCTATGAACGCAAAAAATAATGAGACTTTCCAATACTGTTTTGGCGAGGTTGCAGGGTGATTGGCTCCAGTATAGTCTGTCAACCACATCGCCTCGGCATATTTTCAACGATATCGAAGGGATCTGATAATTCTAATGCCGATTGGTACATCTCATTCCAAACTGATGAACTGTACACTGTAAAATGTGCTCCAAAACTACATATCTTAGACTGAGTATTACAAATTCAAAAGTAAATATCTTGTAAAAGATACAAGTAACCTTCCGATTTTGTCATAATCTCAACAAAAAAAAAAAATATTTTGAAACCAAATGTCGTTATTAATGATATTTCATCAATTAAAAAAAAGTGACAATATAGGTGTTTCCTTTAACATTCAATTTATAAATTTTTATTTTGCCATTTCTTTTTTTGCATGCCGAATCAATGTGCACGCAACTTCGGAGCTACGATCTTTTTCTGAATGAACAGCTTCATCAACACTTGTAACTAGGTTGTCAAACAAATATCCGGGATAGACGGAAAAGACACCAACAGTTCTTTTTTTTTTTGTGAAAACGACGTGGATGCACGTGCTGTCGTGCCTCCGGGTAGCTACGCCCCTGTCCACAAACAATAATTATCTAGTTATGTGAGGGTTATGCTGGTCCTTCTTTGCTTTTCCATTCTCTTCTTATTCAATGGCATCTAAAATAATTCTACTTATCAAATCAATGGCAATACAGCAAGTGCCAGATTCCTAACAGTCCAAAAGGGAAATTTTTAGATTGATTTTTTTTTAATCACCAGTAATGTACATATATCAGCCAAACAAACTAGTATCATGCTAGGCAGTTATAAAAACACCATAATTTAAAAAGTTTTAATGATTTTTAATGTCCGTGCGATCATTAGTGACCTTTAGCTCATAACGATCGACACATTCGAATAATCGTATCCTTGTCTTTATTGTAGAAAAAATATTTAGAAATACTAGATTTTTTGTTTTTGTTTAAGGTGTTAAACGTGCCGCAAAGAAAGGTATGAGAGGTATGTATCAAATATATGATATGTATGTTTACTGAATCATTATGAAAAAATACGATGTGATTAAAATATACTCAAAAATTTGAAGGTTTGGGTCATTAATTCATTTTCTATTACAAAAGAAAATATCCTAATATTGATTGTGAATTGATGTCAAAAGCCATTAAGATTATAATACGCTGTATTTTCTGGATTAAACTGGTTTTAGAATACTTGAAAATAACGATAATAACAAATAAAAGAGATAATGCAGGAAATTTGCGCAATTCATATATATTTCTTACAAACTCCTGAATTGAATGGGGACAGTCACTTACAAAATGGGACAGGGGTTAATGCTAGAATCATTTTCCTGACTTCATACCATAGGAAAATCTGTACAAATCATTTATAAAGGTATTTACTCGTTGTGTTTGCTTTCTGTTTTTTTTTTCCATTGTTTTTTTTCATAAACAAATCTACAAATGCCCAAAAACATTTATAATAGAGTATAAAACAGAATAAAAGAAACACGACGTTAAACAAAATTAAATATAGCATGTAATTACCAAAAGGAAACACAATATATCTGGTGAAAAATCGTGCCACCCTACACTTTTATAGAAAATGTTCTTTATGTAAGCAACGTCATGAACAAGACAGAGAGACACTACCTAGTTGTATTAGTTTTAATGAAATTCGGGTTTCCTGTGCATTACAAATTGATCGAATACATATTTTTTTTACATAATTACAGGCGATTGTTTATAAACAGATTTAAACTTTTTTATTTACAGGTTGCTTGTGGCAATGTGGTTCCTGTTCTATAGCCACAGAATATATAAATTAGGAAGCAACAGATGACGTCCTTTGAGAACATTATTTCTATATGTACCTTGCTTTGTATACGAATTTTGAAAAAAAGAAGTAGCAAAAACTTTTAAGATCGTTGAAATGCTTAATTAAGATATAATTAGTATTGATATAGAAATAAAGACGTTGCAATTTAACCATGTGTTTTGAATTGTCAGTCGAACAAAGTTTTATAGACATTGCTAGTAAAATGTCTCTATGACTTTTTGTTTGCTTTCCCTTTTTTGCGCATAGAAAGTGTGTATGCATTTTACAATCACATCATTTTGAAAAACAGTTCTCAATGCAACTAATCGAATGTCAAACAACAAAACTAAAATAGATGCATGTTTTTTTTTATTAGTTGTTAGTGGCTTTTAACCAGCTGTCAGTAACTGTGAGTACTCTGAGATCAGTACTTGTGTATTTATTGTTGTTAGGATATACAAGTACCTGACCACGTCCACTCTGTGTTTTTGTTAGATGTATTTCTATTTGTATTCATCTGATGAGTTAAGCCTTTTTCAACTGATTTTCTTAGTTCGTTCTTATGTTCTACTGTTACAACCCTGTTCCAGGTTAGGGGAGGGTTGGGATCCGGCTAATATGTTTAACCCCGCCACATTATGTATGTATGTGTCTGTCAGGAGCCTGTAATTCAGTGGTTGTCATTTTTTGATGTGTTGATTTGGATTATAGCACAATGTTTACTGCTGTATTATTGGCATTTGTACTCATTACTGTGGATTCATTTATCTTCGTGGGAACCAATTTTCGTGGATTGAGGAAAATTTGCATTTTCGTTGATATTTAATTTCGTGGCTTAGAAAAAGTCTATAAACATTCCATTCGCAAAATTGTAATTCGTTGAACATATAAATTCGTGGTTCCCCTGTACCCACGAAATCCACGAAAATTGGTATCCAACGCATTGTTGTTAATATAATGGAGTTTGATGCAACTGTCATACAAGTGAGAGGTTAAGCTAGCTATAAACCCAGGTTCAATTCACCATTATATACATGTACCAAGTCAGGAATATGACAGTTGTTATCCATTCGTTTGATGTGTTTGATCTTTTGATTTTACCATTTGATTATTTGATTATGGACTTTCCGTTTTGAATTGTCCTCGGAGTTCTGTATTTTTGTGATTTTACTTTTTACGTATTTGTTTTTCGTTCATTATTTGTACATAAATTAAGACGTTAGTTTCCTCGTTTGAATAGTTTTAGATTTGTCATTTCGAAGTCTTTTATAGCTGACTTTGCGGTATGGACTTTGCTCATTGTTGAAAGTCGTACTATGACCTATAGTTGTCTATTTCTGTGCATTTGGTCTTTTGTGGAGCAATCATAATACATCTTCTTTCTTACACTAGATACCATAACAAGTTTTCGTAAATGTAAATGTATTTATCAAATAAAATCGACACTAACAGGTTGTAATACTAATAAGATGGAGGGAAACGTGCTGTCAAAAACTCGTCTAAAGATATTTTTGAAACTGTCCCAAAAAAAATTAATTCAAAGAAAAAATTGTCAGAATCTGTTTTTGGTTTTTCTCTTCAAAACTATTCTATGATAGACATATCCCAATCAACTAATTATATAATCAGTTATCAAAGGTATCAGGCTTATCGTTTGATACGCGTGTCGTCTTCATAGGACTCATCAGTGACGCTCGGATAAAAAAAGTTAGAAAGCAAAACGAGTATAAAGTTGAAGAGCATTAAGAACTCATAATTCCCAAAAGTTGTGCAAAAAAACGGCTAAGGTAATCTTTGCCAGGGATAAGAAAAATCCCTAGTACTTCAAATAATAAATACCCTTTCAAACAGTTAATTTATAAAAAAAAATGACCATTTAATTGATATGCATGTCAACACCGAATTACTGACTACTGGGCTTGTGATAGTTACCCTCGGAGACGAAATGTCCACTAGCAGTGGCATTGCTCTAGCGGTGTAAAAGTTATCAAAGGTACCAGGCTTATAATTTATTACACCAGACGCACGTTTTGTCTACATAAGACTCATCAGTGACGCTCGGATAAAAAAAAGTTACAAACCAAACAAGCATAAAGTTGAAGAGCATTGTGGACCCAAAATTTAAAACAAATGTGCCGAATTGGGATAAGGTAATCTATACCTGGTATAAAAAAAATCCTTAGTATTTCGGATAATTCATATCTTTTCAAACCGTTTATTGATAAAAATGGTCAAATACTAGTAATTGATCTGCATGTCAACACAGAATTACTGACTACTAGGCTGCTGATACTATCGGGAATGTAACGTTCGCCAGCAGAGGCATTGCTCCAGTGGTGTTAATAGTTATCAAAGGTACCAGGCTTATAATTTGATACACCAGGCGCAAGTATAATCTACATAAGGCTCATCATTAACGTTCAGATAAAAATAGTAAGAAAGCCAAACAAGTATAAAGTTAAAGAGTATTGCAATTAAGGACATACAATTTAAATTCTTAGCATTTCGAATGATTAATACCTTTTCAAACAGTTAATTTATGAAAATGACCATATTTTTGATATTCATGTCAACACAGAAGTGCTGACTACTGGGCTGGTGATATCATCGGGGATGTAACGTCCGCCAGCAGTGGCATTGTTCGGTGGTGTTAATAGTAATCAAAGGTACCAGCTTTTTAATTTGATACGCCAGACGTGCGTTTCGTCTACATATATAAGACTCACCACATAAAGAGATGATACAAGTGGGCTTTACTGAAATTAAATACATTATGGAATATGTGCACTCATTATTACCGGAATACTTAGTATATTAATACTTTCAGAACGGACCAAAGAATTTTCGTAATGTTAGTATCAAAGTAAATGTTAGGTTGGTCCCCTCCGTAAAATACCCAGTATGCCTTCGGAATATACAAATATTAACCTCAAGTTGTATTGTCTGACTTCACGTTACTCTTTTGTTCATTACTTCACATCTCTCATTACATCTTGGTAGTTTTAAACCATCAGTTCACTTGTTTCTCATTGTTCCTGAAAGAAAAAAGTACACATTATTGTACATGTATATAATAAATGTTGATGTACAATGTATGTAAAACAAACAATTATGCATACATCATGTCCATTAGTGTGGCATGGAAAAAAATCCACTTCTAGTTTTTATACATTTTGTATATAAATCTCTTCTTGTTATATTTCATGGTATTTTCTGATATTTTTAATGCAGCAATTTATAAAAAAAAATGCTGACTTGTGATTTATCATTTGGCAAAGGTAAAATTTCATATTTCTGACTTGTGATTAAGCTAAGAAACACAGATGATGAATTAAGACACTTGCAAGTGAATAATTCATTCTCATTGAATTCCTATTCATATGATCTTCAATTAAACCCTTAGCTAGAAATGGATTATATAAGAAAGAAGATGTGGTATGATTGCCAATGAGACAACTGTCCACAAAAGACCAAAATGACACAGACATTAACAACTATAGTTCACCGTACATCCTTAAACAATGAGTAAAGCCCATACTGCATAGTCAGCTATAAAAGGCCCCGATAAGACAGTGTAAAACAATTCAAACGAGGAAACTAACGGCCTTATTTATAAAAAAAATGAATGAAAAACAAATATGTAACACATAAACAAACGACAACCACTGAATTACAGGCTCCTGACTTGGGACAGGCACATCATACATAAATAATGTGGCGGGGTTAAACATGTTAACGGGATCCCAACCCTCCCCCTAACCTGGGACAGTAGTATAACAGTACAACATAAGAACGAACTATAACCAGATGCTCCACAGGGCGCAGCTTTATACGACCGCAGAGGTTGAACCCTGAACGGTTGGGGCAAGCATGGACACAACATTCAAGCTGGATTCAGCTCTAAATTTGGATTGTGATTAAATAGTTGACACAGCATAGGTTTTTGACACAGAATGAATGTGGTCTAATAAACTTAAAATTTGTGTATGTCTTTGAGCAATTCACTATTCTGTTGAATATTAATCCTCTCAAAAAAATGTTCGAAGAAATTTTCTTTTTATTAATGAAATCTGAAATGAGAAAAATTGACCCCCCAATTGTTTTCCTCATCCCCCTTTCCCTTATTCCAAAACTGATCTCAATTCAAATTTCTAATGGAGTTTACAACAATAACTAGTCATTTAAATACATCATAAAATATTAAAATGTAAAAAAAAGTGCTTGTTATCACTGAATGGTAAAGATTGTTTTAATTTATCAGTTTGTAGTAAAAGTGAATTTACATTGCATATAAAACAATGATTTAAGTTGATTCAACTACTATTCTGGACAAAGAAAGATAACTCCAATTGAAAATTTCTTGCTATTGCGCAATATTGTGCAGTTAGATATTTCTTGCTCTTGCGCAATACTGTGTAATTGAAAATTTCTTGCTATTGCACAATACTGTGCAATTGAAGATTTCTTGCTATTGCTGAATACTCTGTAATTGAAAATTTCTTGCTATTGCACAATACTGTGCAATTGAAGATTTCTTGCTATTGCTGAATACTCTGCAATTGAAAATTTCTTGCTATTGCACAATACTGTGCAATTGAAGATTTCTTGCTATTGCTGAATACTCTGCAATTGAAAATTTCTTGCTATTGCACAATACTTAATATAAGTATTTTGGATCCTGATTTGGACCAACTTGAAAACTGGGCCCATAATCAAAAATCTAGGTACATGTTTAGATTCAGCATATCAAAGAACCCCAAGAATTCATTTTTTGTTAAAATCAAACTTAGTTTAATTTTGGACCCTTTGGAATTTAATGTAGACCAATTTGAAAACGGGACCAAAAATTAAGAATCTACATACACAGTTAGATTCGGCATTTCAAAGAACCCCAATTATTCAATTTTTGATGAAATCAAACAAAGTTTAATTTTGGACCCTTTGGGCCCCTTATTCCTAAACTGTTGGGACCTGTTGTGAAAGTACAATTTACACGATGTTACGTTATATTTATTCCCGTACTTTCACTTTCCCATTGTTGACGTCAACTTCCGCCCAGCAATTGTTTATATGGTTTTGAAAAGTGAAGTTGATATACACCTCGAAGAATAAGAAGATTGAATTTGACTTGATATATATTTTATAAAAGGTAAACAGCATACATTTTACACACTGTATTATTTTACTGATCTCCGCATCAGGTTCTAAATATATACTTTGCCCTATTTATAGATCGTAGTTTCCCCTGTTAAATATAGCGCGATCGGCAATTCAAACACATCAACGTTGGTTGTTCATTTGTTATTATTTATTCGCGTATTTCTGTGTGAATAAACTGTGTTGTATATTTATTGTGTATTATAATAAAGTATTGTATTTTTACATGTTGTTTGCATAAAAACGTAACTGCCGTATAAAGTTGTGGTAATTGTTTAATGAGACAAATACTTGTTGTGAACCCCATGTATGATTTTACCCGCTCGGATCCGTTTGTTCTATAAATAAGTAAGTTCACAACAACTGGTGACAGCCGTGGGATTAATTTAAAATTCGTGTTATTTAAAGATTGCAAAACTTTTCAAAGCAGTTTTTAGCTTTTGGTTTTGTTTTCTTTGTTCGGAAACTTGTCGTGATATTTTACCGAATTTAAAACTTTTTAAAGCTGTTTTTAGCTTTTGGTTTTAAGTTCACGTGATCCTAAATTTCTAGACTTTGTAGGGCATATTTTGCTTTAGTCTATGAAATTTGTCCTTTTGTCCCGCGTTTCCCGCGTATCAAAACTTTTCAAAGCATTCATTGGCTTTTGGTTTTGACCCTTTCCCCTTTACTTCGCGTTATTTTGATTTCAAAACTTTTCAAAGCGTATTTTGCTTTTGGTTTTGAAATATCGTATTCGTGTTATTTAAATTTCAAAACTTTTCAAAGCAGTGTTTGCTTTTCGTTTATTAGCTTTTAGGTTTGAAATTATTCAGACGCGAATAATATTGAGTAACCCGTGGTTTAAGTATCGTGTTTATATATATAATTTCGACTTTCGTGCAATATTTACATTTGAATAAGAATGATGCTCAGAAGTCGTCAGTTACCTACGGTTCAAAGAACTAAAAATTTATATGAACCAAGAAGTTGTTTAGGTTCAGTATCGGATTCACACATATTGAATACAAATCGAGAAAACGTACCACAAAATTCAGCAACAAATGAAGTTGAAACAATGACCCGTGTTTCTGGAGGTAATACACCAATTTTCACTGATGAAAGTACCATGCCGAAACATAATGATAGTTATAATGAAGAAGAAATAACCGAAATGAGGCAAGGGGATACAATTCCTAGATGGGAAATGAACAGAGAGGCACATCAAAGTACCTTACATACTGACAATAGGCAACCAAATAATCAAAGTACAGAGAATACTGTTCCATCTGAAAATAGACAAACATATCAAAGAACTTGGAGTACTGGTCACTCAGATAACAGAGATGCATATCAAAGTGCATGGAATACTGATCACTCGGACATGAGGGAAAATCCAAGTACTTGGAGTACTGATCACTCTGAACGACGGGAATTAAACAGAACATCTGGTCAAAGCAATAGAGAACATTAAAGCACTCACAGCACTGTTGAAAGGGAGAGATGTGAAATGAATAGACATGAACAGCAGAGAATGGACTATTCTGAAGTTGGCAGATATCAGTATGTTGATACTTATCCTGATCATAGACAGTCGTCATCTCAAAATTCTGATAGTACGCATCATGAAAGATTTATGGGGTACCCAGCGACTTCCACAAGACATTCAGAAGTACTTAGAAATATGCCTGATTATACACATACCAAAAGTAATTATGCTGAACCTCAGACATATGTTCCGTCAGAAACTATACAACCAGTTAGAGGAACAGAATATTCAAGAGCAACTGCTGATAATATGTACTCGAGATATGAGAGACCTCGTTGTCCAGACAATGCATATTCCAAGGTATCAAATATGAGTCGTATGTCATCAAATGAACCACAACATAGACTTCCTTTTTATAATGGCAAAACTGAATGGGAATCATTTTGGTGTCAATTCCAGATCATTTCAAGAAGTTACGCTTGGGACAATCAGAAGCAAGCAACACAGCTGTTATTATGTTTGCAAAATGAAGCTTTAAACTTTGCTTCAAGGCTCCCAAATGCAGTACAGACAGATATTTTTAGTTTGTTTGTTGAGCTGAGGAAGAGGTTCGGTGACAATATATTACCATCAACACACAGAGCAGCACTCCAAGATCTTAATAAGCAGAACAAAGAAAGCCTACAAGAATTTGCTTATAGAGTTGTAAACCTGATAAGTAAATCTTACCCAGAAATTAAAGGGACTCAGCTATTCGAAGAATTGACTGTTGAACATTTCCTTTATGGTCTAAATGATGAAAATATGACGTATGATGTTATAAGCAAGCAGCCAAAATCTATTGATGAAGCTTTGAATATGGTCATGTGGCATGAGAGCTGTAGATCTAGGAGTGGTAAAAACCGTAAAACTTCAATACGAGAAGTAGAGTTCGATAGCCAGTGTGAAGAAAACGATATCAGAAGGTTACACCAAAAACAATACGTAACTGAAGAAAGACTTAACAAGTTTGGCAGAGAACTCAAAGATTCTATTATTGAGGGAATGGCTAATTTAAATAAAAAATTGCCTAGTTTGCCAAGTACTAACAGTAATAATTACCAGCAGTCCAATTACGCAAAGAAAACGGAGAGTAATAACAATAGGTGTTATAATTGCAATGGCATTGGTCATTACAGACGTAATTGTCCATCAAAACAAGATAAATGGGAACCAAAGAGAAATAGCCATTATGGAGAAAACCATCAAAGGGATGCATATGCACCAGTCAAAACACCTTTCGATCCTTTAAACTAGAAAGGGCTGTGCCTGTAGGCCAAGCCATAGCCCCAAAAAGTAATGAAGTAATTATTGAGAAAAGACAACAATCTATTCCAAGGAAGGAGATTGAAACTACTGAAGGTTTAGGCCCTTCACGCAGTGATGTTCAAATTATCAGTAAGAAATCAGACCAATGTAGCAAGAATAAACATATTGAAAAACCAGTTTTGTCCAGGGTTGATGCTGTGAACCAGTATAGAGATGATATGAATAAGGAAACTATTGCTTTAAATTCCGGAATTTTACCAGAGAAACACTTTAAAGACAACGAATCTTCTGATGATAGTGTTGATGGAGAAAATAGTGTATGTATTGACAGATTTGAATCAGCAGTTATTTAAACGTCTGTGAGAGTAAAAAAGAGTTAAAAGCGGTAATTGACACAGGTGCTGAGGTCACTGTGCTCAGTGAAAAGGTTTATAGGAACCTTGCAAGAGAACATCATCTTGAGTTGAAGACAGCAACACGTGGATTGTTAGTAGCTGAAGAGGGGAAAAAGATGTCAGCAACTGGTATTACAGAGATAAAAATGAGTTTAGGACCACTGCGTTTTACTTGGCCAGTATACGTAGCTCCCTTAAATGACGATTTGCTTCTTGGTTGTGATATTATTGATGAAATGGACATCACGGTAAATACAAAACGTGGAATTCAAATAAAAGACATTTGGTATCGATGTGAAGTAAAGAGAAGAGAAAATAAAGTATTAAGAATTGTTCTTAATAAGAGCATTTCCATAAAATCTCAATCAGAGATGATTATACAAATACCAGTACCAGATAAAGAGATATTTAAAAGTAATTTTGCCTTGTTTGAACCAGTTATTTACGACAATCGCAAAATTCTTGCTGGGAAAGGATTGGTTTCTACACAAATACCGTTTATACCAGTGCGATTCATAAATTTGGAAAATAGTTCATTGAAAATTAAAGAAGGTACTTTAATAGGAACTCTGGTAACTGTGGATGAAGTGACAGACTTTGTTGATGTCACAGATGTTCAAATGACGAAAATACCCAAAATTTGTAGATTGCATGATCCCGTAAAAACACATGACACATCTGAAAACGTTTTTACATCATCAAGAGAGAATAAAGTAGATGCATTTTGTTCAGAAGTTCCAGAATATTTAAAAGAATTATTTCAGAACAGTTGTAAAAACATCAAAAGCAACATTGCAAAGAAAACACTAGCAGACGTTCTCGTAAAACACAAAGATGCCTTCGCTAAATCGAAAACAGAACTTGGATCTTGTTCAGTGCTTAAACACAGAATAGACACAGCACATGCAGCACCAGTCCGCCAACCTTTACGAAGAACACCACAAGCTTTCGAAAAGGAGGAAGAAAAATATTTAAGAGACCAAATAGAAACTTGAGTCGTTAGACCATCTTCATCTGCCTGGTCATCACCTGTGGTTTTAGTCCGTAAAAAGGATGGTTCTGTCAGGTGGTGTGTTGACTATAGGAAAGTAAATGATTTGACCATAAAGGACGCGTATCCATTGCCAAGAATCGATATGTGCCTTGACTGTCTGTCATCTGCAAAGATATTTTCCTGTTTTGACCTTCAAAGTGGATATTAGAAGATAGAGCTGAATGAAAAAGACCGCGAGAAAACAGCATTAACAACAAAATATGGGCTGTTTGAATACACCAAGATGCCTTTTGGTTTATGTAATGCTCCGAGTACTTTTCAAAGATGCATGGAATTAGTATTTACTGGACTTCAATGGAAAACACTTTTATATATTTAGATGACATCATTATATTCAGCTCCAATTTAGAAGACCACTTCAAACAATTAGACGAAGTTTTAAATAGACTTAGAGAGGTTGGACTGAAATTGAAACCTTCTAAATGTGACCTTTTGAAACCGGAAGTACTGTATCTGGGTCATATTGTTGGTCAAGATGGAATAAAACCGAATCCAAAAATTTCAGAATCTATTTCAAGTTGGAAGATTCCCGAAAATGTCAAAGAAGTTCAACAATTTCTTGGTCTTTACAACTACTATAGGCTCTTCATTTTACATTTTAGTGAAATTGCATCACCGCTGACTCAGCTCACAGGAAAAAATATCAAGTTTGTATGGACAAAAGATTGTGAAGCAGCTTTCACCCAACTAAAGAATGCTTTAATGTCAACACCAGTCTTAGCATATCCAAATCCACAGTTACCATTCATTTTGGATACAGATGCATCTAATGTAGGCATAGGAGCAGTTTTGTCACAAGTGCAAGATGGACAAGAGAAAGCCATTGCCTTTGGTTCAAAGAAATTAAATAAAGCACAACAACGTTATAATGTCACGAGGAGAGAACTTCTGGCAGTAATCACATTTGTCCATCAGTTTAGACATTTTCTTCTAGGGAACAAGTTTTTACTACGAACTGACCACAGTTCACTAAGATGGCTGTTCAATTTTAAAGATCCCCAAGGCCAGTTAGCCAGATGGCACGAAGTTTTGTCACAATACAATTTTAACATTCAACATAGAGCTGGAATAAAACACACCAATGCCGATGCACTGTCAAGAAAAGAATTTGATTCTTTTCCGGTACACGAAGACAAAACAAATGACTGGACTGAGTTCCATGATAAAGTAGACAATATCAAAGACATTGGAAGAACTAATGAATCAATTCGTGCAGTAACACGAAGTAGTACTAAACAAGCAAGAAAACCTTCCAACTGGTTACAAAAGTATACTGCTTCTGAAATGAAAGAACTACAGAGGAAAGACAATGATATTGGCCCTTTATTTACATGGAAGGAGTCAAAAGAACCGACAACAAGAGAACAGGTTGCTAGATTTAGTCCTGCCACAAGGAAATATTGGCTTAACTGGAATAATATCATAAGTATGGATAATGTATTGTACCAAAGATTAGTTCCAAACAACCCTACTGATGTACCAAAAATGCAGTTGTTGGTTCCTGAGATTTTAAGGTCTGAAATATTGACGCTGTGCCATGATTCTATATTTTCTGCTCATTTTGGCATCAAGAAAACAACAATGAAAATAAAGGAACATTTTCATTGGTACAGAATGAGGGAAGATATAAAGCAACATATCAGACAGTGTCCATCATGCTGTAAACTGCGGAAAACAATCAATAATAACCATGCAGCTTTGCAGAATTATCATGTTGGATATCCAATGGACAGAGTAGCGTTGGATGTCATGGGACCATTTCCCAAATCCAAAAATGGCAATCGGTTTATATTAGTGATCGGTGATCATTTAACAAGATAGATGGAAGCCTATCCATTGCCCAACCAATATTCCCATATCGTTGCCGAGAAACTTGTTAATAAGTTCGTTTCTAGATTCGGAATTCCGCTTGAAATCCATACTGATCAAGGGACTAATTTTCAAAGCAATTTATTCCAAGAATTGTGTAGGCTCCTTGATATCCATAAAACGAAATCAACCCCTTTTCACCCATCATCTAATGGCCTAATTGAAAAATTCAACCAAACTTTAGGAAAAATGATTAAATCTTATGTAGATGAAAACAAAAGAAAATGGGATTTCTATATTCCAATATTAATGAGTGCATACAGAAGTACTGTTCATCCCTCTACTGGTTTTAGTCCAAATGAATTAATGTTAGGACGAGAAGTGAACCTACCCCATGAGTTACTATATCCATTACCCCGTCATAATGCCCAGAAACCTGTAAATGAATACGTTGATGATTTGAAAGTTCATATGGAATATATATACCTTTAGCTCAAGAATCTTAAACAGTCAGGGGAAAAGCAAAAACGAGACCATGATACGAGAATAATTGATAAACCATTTTTAGTTGGATCTCTTGTATTTAGGAAGAAACCATTTTTTAAAAAGCTTGAAAGTCCATGGAGTGGTCCATTTGTAGTTATTAAACAACTTAGTGCTGTAGTTTATCAAATCAGAGATTCCAGAAAAAGTTTTAATATCCATTTTGATAACCTTAGAGCATATGAATCTTCTGTTTTTCCATCCTGGGTTAAAAAAGTAAAGAAACAGTTTTTGTCCATGTAGCTGATTTACTTGTTCAACATTTTTCATAGTAACCGATATTTACCATGTGTTTTGTATTCTGTTTATTGCAGATGGAAGATGAAAATGACCAAGCCACCTTTAACTGTAGGAAATGTGGAGATGAGATGAAATCATTAAAAGAAGCCATCTGGCATGTTCAATTTAATCACACAACATATAACCACTGTCCTTATTTTTGTACCATATGTCATTTCAAATGTAACAGTTTAAACCGTTTGGAGAACCATGTTACAAAATATAAACTACATGCAAAATTAGCAGCTGATGTTCAAGATAGTCAAGACAATACATTTCTTAAGAAGAACACTGCTTCTTATAATGTTACATGGGGTAATCAGGGTACAGAAGATCTTGCCATCAACTATCCCGGGATCGTCATTGATGTGCAGGAAGAGGTTGTTGAAATTATTACAAACACAGAAACACCAATTAAAACCACAGATGCAGAGACTCAAACTGATACAAAATGTAACATGGAAGATTTTGAGAAACAACTAAAGGATCAAAGAAAAGAAGTATTGAAACTTAGAGAGGAAGCAACATTTTGGAAGGCAAAGGTCCTTGCCATGAAGAGACAGCCAGAAGAGGACATAACCAAACCATCGCCACAGAAGAAGAGAAGACTGGGAAAAGAAAATAGGAAGATAAAAAGTGTGGTGTTCTTTCCGTACAAGTCACCTGTTGATAAACTGTATAAATAAATTTGACAATGTTTGAACAATATATATTTATATGTTGATGATTTATTGCTTTATGATTTAAATGTGTTGATATTGCTATGTTTTAATTGTTATGAATATGCATTTACAGAAGAGGTGATGTTTGACATTTAGAAATTTGGATATTGTTTATTTTTCATGTCGTTATTGTTGATGTTTTTTTTACTGTAAATAAGGTACATATAGGTAATGTTTTAATTTCGAGGGCGAAATGATTTTTTGAAAGGGGGGGGGGGGCAGTGTTGTGAAAGTACAATTTACACGACGTTACGTTATATTTATTCCCGTACTTTCACTTTCCCATTGTTGACGTCAACTTCCGCCCAGCAATTGTTTATATGGTTTTGAAAAGTGAAGTTGATATACACCTCGAAGAATAAGAAGATTGATATTTGACTTGATATATATTTTATAAAAGGTAAACAGCATACATTTTACACACTGTATTATTTTACTGATCTCCGCATCAGGTTCTAAATATATACTTTGCCCTATTTTTAGATCGTAGTTTCCCCTGTTAAATATAGCGCGATCGGCAATTCAAACACATCAACGTTGGTTGTTCATTTGTTATTATTTATTCGCGTATTTCTGTGTGAATAAACTGTGTTGTATATTTATTGTGTATTATAATAAAGTATTGTATTTTTACATGTTGTTTGCATAAAAACGTAACTGCCGTATAAAGTTGTGGTAATTGTTTAATGAGACAAATACTTGTTGTGAACCCCATGTATGATTTTACCCGCTCGGACCCGTTTGTTCTATAAATAAGTAAGTTTACAACAGGACCAAAACTCCCAAAATCAACCCCAACCTTCCTTTTATGGTCATAAACCTTGTGTTTAAATTTCATAGATTTCTATTTACTTATACTAAAGTTATGGTACGAAAACCAAGAAAAATGCTTATTTGGGCCCCTTTTTGGCCTCTAATTCCCAAACTGTTGGGATCTGAACTCCCAAAATCAATCCCAACTTTCCTTTTGTGTTCATAAACCTTGTGTTAAAATTTCATTGATTTCTATTTACTTATTTTAAAGTTATGTGCGAAAACCAAGAATAATGCTCATTTGGGCCCTTTTTTGGCCCCTAATTCGTAAACAGTTGGAACCAAAACTCCCAAAAACAATCCCACCCTTCTTTTTGTGGTCATAAACCTTGTGTCAAAATTTCATAGATTTCTATTTACTTAAACTAAAGTTATAGTGCGAAAACCACGAAAATGCTTATTTGGGCCCTTTTTGGCCCCTAATTCCTAAACTGTTGGGACCAAAACTTCTAAAATCAATCTCAATCTTCCTTTTATGGTCATAAGCCTTGTGTTTAAATTTCATAGATTTCTATTCACTTAAACTAAAGTTATAGTGCGAAAACCAAAAATC
Source organism: Mytilus edulis (assembly GCA_019925275.1). Lineage (NCBI taxonomy): Eukaryota > Metazoa > Mollusca > Bivalvia > Mytilida > Mytilidae > Mytilus > Mytilus edulis. The sequence goes on from CM034357.1 coordinate 71,365,321, forward strand.
TTCGGACGACGACGACGTAGACGACGACGCCGCCAACGTGATACCAATATACGACCAAAACATTTTCAATTAAAAATCAGTTGAAAAAGGCTTAAATCATCAGATAGACAAAAATACAAGTGGACGTGGTATGGTTGATGTGTGTTAGGTTATTAATCATGTTAATAGAAAAGAATGTCAACATTGAAAGTGAAATAAAGGTAAATCATTAGATTGACTGATTCGATCCACAAAAAAAATCATTCTTATAGAGGTAAAATCGAAAACTAGCTTATTTTTTTTAACCTTACAAGTTTATACAAGTATATAAATACTTGTACATATTTGTATATATCAGTAAGACTGAAATGGCTAATCTTAATTCACTGATTCAAGAACTAGTAACATTTTGTCCAGAAATGTTGGAGGTAAGAGTTTTCTTTCTTTAATAATCACCAGTTTTAAAAGTAATAGTAGTATAAATAAAACACTAGACTAAGTGATTTAATTTTATTGTACTTTAAATATACTATGAACCAGGGAGTAATTATGTGCATATATGAAATCCCGTTTAGTTTATTTAAAATCACCTCAGTAAATAGTTTCTGGTGTTTTCTTTCATTATCAGGTATGGAATGGCAGACCTTTAAGGCTTTTTACTAGGGTCATCCCTCTGACATACATGTAAGAAAGCTAGTCCTACTGTACCTAGGCCCTCTCATGTCAAATACTGGTAGACCATTTCTGAAAGACAATTAACTATAAACATTGATTTCAAAAATTAAGATAACACAAATTCAAAGTGAGGTCAATAAATAGTCTTTTAATCAAAACAAGTTTTAGATCTAAAGAATATAAACAAGTTTCAAGACCTGCTTTCTTTCAAATTCCCTCATGAGCTTTGTTGACCTGAATTTTCATACTGAGTCACTCTATTATATAAATATGACTGCCCAAGAGGGGCTGTTCAAGTCATGCTTCAGTGATTCCCTATATTTTTCCAAACATAAGGAAATAAGGAATGGCACGGCCACCTGAAAAACCCTCCAACTCCGCCTCTGATTTTGACAAGCTTTAAATGCATGATATTTTCTATGTTTTAAGGTGGTATGGGAGTCTAAAATAAAAATGATAGAATTAGTTCATACTTTGCCAAAACGTAGTATCTATTGATATATGTTCAAAAATATAATAAAAATGATAGGTCACCGCACATTTTCTCAAGCTACTGGACGTGACAAAATGACACATTTTGTATGGATTATACAGGAAAAAAAAAACATTTTGTGATTAGATACTAAACAAAATGATAGAATTGTTAAATACTTAAGGATAAGATGGCTTTCGGACAATGTTTTGAGAATATCAAAAGAAAAGATATGGTCACCGTACGTTTTTTCCGGCTAAAATACAAAATAGGAAAATTTCATGTAGAATCCTTCAGAAAATGCACTGTTTTAGAGTTACCTCCCCTTAAAATGCCATTTTTTTTTAAAACACCCAAAAATAATCAACATTAGAAAAAATATTAATATTTATAAGTTATAATCTTATAAATTGGTTCTTTTAAATGAAAATTCACATTAAATATCTGCATTCCTGCATCAAATTTTGCTAGCTTGATAGAAAATATGGACCGTTGATTCTCTGTTTTTTACATTCCAAGATGGAGGAAGACACCCATACCACCTTAAATCATATTAATGTGAAAGTTGAGGTCTATTTCTGTATATATATACATGATTTATTGTCAGTGGCAGATCCAGAACTTTGCATAAGGGGGGCCCACTAACTGACCCGCTCCAGTCATGCTTCAGTGATTCCCTATATAATCAACCAATTTTTCTCACGAAAAGGGGGGGAGGCAGCCCCACAGGACCCCTGGAACCGCCTATGATTGTACCCTTTTATCGGATTTGTCTCATTGGCTGTCATACCACATGTAGTTTTTACAAAGATAAACTACTTTGAATTAAAAAGGCCAAAAATTTAACTGACAGGAAATGTAAACAATTACAAACAATGTACATGTTCGATAGGAATACATATTTTGCCTTGCAAAAGTCTGCCTTGAGTCACTAGCCCAATTTCTGAGTCTGGTACTTGTAAATTAAAAATAGATACAAATTTGGTAAAATAATCTTTGAGGGTCTTATGAAGGAAAAATGTCGAAATTTCTGGTAGCCGTGCTGTAAGCATTAATCAGGTTGGGAACACACCCCCTGTATGGTGATTATACCTGTATAGAGGGATAATCCTTCATTAGAGGGATAAAATTACCCCCTACAGAGGGGTATTTTTGTTTACACTGGATTTAAAGCAAATTAGGGCAGAATGGCATTTTCTAGTTATATTGGCTATAATCTCAAGCATTATATGCATCAACATATGCACTTTACTAAACATTAGGTTGACCGTTTTCTGCTAAAGTGACAAAACTTGCAATCTATTGTATATCTATCTGAACACCTGATCAACAACAAAAGGAATAGTTGACCTTTAAATTTCATGTTATAACAATAGAAATTCTGTTCAGTGAGGCATAAGTGAGTGGAATTTACCTGATCATCACAGCTTTCAATCATGGTGAACAATAGATTGTATATTTAGTCAGATAAGCAGCAAACTGGACATGTGTATATTAAATTAAGTACTTCAATTGGTGCATCAACTGTTGCAGATTACTGCCATAATAAGTAGAAAATGCCATTCTGCCCTATTTTGATTTAAATCAAGTCTAAACAAAAATACCCCTCTATAGAGGGATAATTTTATCCCTCTAAAGAAGGATTATCCCTCTATAAAGGTATAATCACTATATAGAGGGTTTGTTTCCAACCTGTTAATATGTGCCCCACTGTTTTAGGGTTTGTATGACCGAAAGATTTATTGTATGACATTTTGAGGGTCACACAAAGTTTGTGATACATTGCTGAAAGGCTTTAAAGCAAAAAAAAATATAAAAGCCTTACAATATCTCATAATTAATTATTTGGACTAACAACAAGCGTCATCGAATACAGACAGCCTGGAACCTTTACTAAATTTATCAGTGTTTTTTTTTATCTTATGCTTGTACTTCTTTCCAAAATTTCACTTGATGTAGCTGTGTATGCCTCTATATAATTATGACACTCCCCCCTTTTTTTGGAGGGGGGTCTACGGTCTACCATACCATAACGAATCCGGGTCCACTATTAACCCAGGTCTTTGAGTTGTAGACATGTTTTGAGGATCACTGCTTCTCAAAATGCTTCTGTGTACGCCTTTTTGAGCCCCATGCCCCAGGTTTCACGTGATAAAAACACAACTTGTACAAATCTTTCCTTGTGAAAATAGAGGAAATTACTGCATTTTTTCTTCAATGGCGACAAAAAAACGAGCAGCATGTTTATATTTTACTTAGAAAGCTTGCAAAGTTGTTTTTAACAAATTTTTGGGCTAAAGTTGCGAGTTTGACACGAAACGAAGGGCCTAGCGGCCACTTCAAAAGCTTACCCATTAGTGGGCGATTAATAATTGTTCAAAAAAATTATACCACACGAATCGGGTGAGTTTTGGCTATCTTACTTTCAATTTGGGCAACTTGAAATTACTCCACTCACCTGTATAGCGGCTATCTGTAACCCACTACCATCTTCGAAGCGGCAAAGGAACAACGCTGCGTAACTGCGCATGCTCGAGATCGTTCATTACAAATAGTAAAATTAGCCCATACCGGAAGGTATTGTCAAGAATTTCAATAACGGCCGGGAAACAGACTAAGTAAATGTAGACATTGCAATTGACATTATTACTTGAGTTTCCTGTTCATTGCTATATAAAGGGAAGTGTAGAAATTTGATTCATTATTTTTTTTTATCTGCAGAATCTAAATGATAAAAGCATGGCTCTATCTTTAGTTGGTTTCCTTAGCTTTATTCCAATGATTTACTGCTTAAACCCGAATGGAGTGGGTGTATGTAATTACGGAACGTAAGTACTCTGTATACAGTTGCTAAGGTGATATAGAACGTCCTTTCTGGTACTAGTATTGTGTTTTCATTTTTATACTGTATGCAGAAATCTATAAACAAATTGTTTATCATTTATCGATGATACTTTTACCTTTTACACTACACCAACGGACCTTTTTTGTTACGCATTCCGTGTGTGAGTACGATAAGTTATACAAAAACTATAAAAAAAACAACAAAAAAAAAACATAAATTATCTATACTTTTAAACGAGAAGACTTCATTTTGTGTGTCGCTTCTCTTCCTCCCACAATAAATTAATCATCATGCCTCTGTGTCCTAAAGGTACCATGCATAGTCGCATTTTTCATCCATTCTTATGACTATTCAGTTTGGGTTATTTTGGGAGAAAAACGAAAATTAAGTCGTCCGAATATTGCTTCCGTCATCAAACCGACTTTCATACAAAAAATCTTTGGACTCTTTTTTTAATTCAGTAATGAAGATAGTTGATATACGTATTCAACATTTTAAAGAACATTTTACTATAAACAATAACCACAATAAACCTATTTCTCGTATCAAACATAAACCAAAAGAACTAGCCAAGGAATTTGTTTTTGTCCCGGCAGATAAAGCTGCTAATAATATTATTATTGTTTGACGTAAATTTTACATTGAGGTTCTGAAAAAGGAAATCACCAATTCACCAACATTCCAACTGACTCCATTTTCAGAAAACGAAATCTGTAACAAACATAAACTTTTAGCCACCGCTTTACAAGCAGAGCCAAATTCAATGAAAGTCCCAACTATGTATTGGCTTCCGAAGCTACACAAAACCCCTTACAAATATAGATTTATTTCGTCTTCAAGCCATTGTTCAACTACTAAATTGTCTATTCTTCTTACCAGCACACTTGGTACAATTAAAAACCTGATAATAAATTGTTCAAATAAGGCCTTCGAAAATAGTGGAATAAATTACTTTTGGAGTGTCAAGAACTCGTTGGAAGTACTTGATAAATTGCATGCATATATTGGTGATTTTGAATCTGTTCAAAGTTTTGATTTTTCTACCCTGTATACCACATTGCCTCACATTCTCATTAAGAAAAAATTCACACACCTAATTAAATGGGCATTCAAAAAATCAGAATGTGAATATATATGTTCAAACTCTTTTAGGTCATTTTTTAGTAGCAATAAACAAAAAAACTACGTTAATTGGACATGCTTTGATACTAGATATGCCCTTGAATTTTTACTAGATAACATTTTTGTTCGCTTTGGTGATTCCGTCTATCGTCAGATTATCGGAATTCCAATGGGGACTAACTGTGCACCACTTATTGCTGACCTGTTTTTGTATTGTTATGAGTTACAATTTATGACAAAAATAAGCAACGACCCATCTAAACAACATCTGATAAACAAATTTAATAATACTTTTAGATATTTGGATGATATTTTGGCTCTCACTAATGACGACTTCAGTATGTATATTAATGAAATTTATCCTGTTGAACTTACTTTAAATAAAGCTAATACTAACAATGACCACTGCCCTTTTCTCGATCTTGATATCTATATCACTAATGGAAAGCTGAATACTAAAATTTATGTATAAAAGGGATGATTTTTCATTTCCTATCGTTAATTATCCGTTTTTAGATGGTGACGTTCCCTTGTCACCATCTTACGGTGTTTATATATCTCAACTTGTACGATTCGCTCGTGTATGTAACAATGTTTTAGATTTTAACGAGAGAAATTTATGTATTACTGAAAAATTATTACACCAGGGTTTTCGATATCACAAACTAGTCAAAACATTTACTAAATTTTATCATCGGTATAAAGACATCATTCGTAAATATAGCTCAACATGCAGACTTTAAATACGTTCAGGTATTTCACATCCAATTCTTTATGGTAATATTCTTTATAAAGCACAAAGGTGTCAGTATTCACCTCAGAAACTTACAAAACCTTTGAATAGACTTATTAAGAAGGGATATAATTACGATACTGTTGTCAAGTCATTAAAGATTGCATATTTTGGCGTTAATATTGAGTCACTGATAAGGTCTTTGCATCGGAACTAAACACATTTATTCTAAAAACAGTTGTTGGCATGACACGGGTTATGTTCTTCTCATATATGTTATGATGGTATGATACTAAACCCCTAACGGGAAGGATTGTGCCTGATGTTCATATGATGAAATCATAATCTTTCAGTCAGTTTAATTGAAGTCTGGAGCTGGCATGTCAGTTAACTGCTAGTAGTCTGTTGTTATTTATGTATTATTGTCATTTTGTTTATTTTCTTTGGTTACATCTTCTGACATCAGACTCGGATTTCTCTTGAACTGAATTTTAATGTGCGTATTGTTATGCGTTTACTTTACTACATTGGTTAGAGGTATAGGGGGAGGGTTGAGATCTCACAAACATGTTTAACCCCGCCGCATTTTTGCGCCTGTCCCAAGTCAGGAGCCTCTGGCCTTTGTTAGTCTTGTATTATTTTAATTTTAGTTTCTTGTGTACAATTTGGAAATTAGTATGGCGTTCATTATCACTGGACTAGTATATATTTGTTTAGGGCCAGCTGAAGGACGCCTCCGGGTGCAGGAATTTCTCGCTACATTGAAGACCTGTTGGTGACCCTCTGCTGTTGTTTTTTATTTGGTCGGGTTGTTGTCTCTTTGACACATTCCCCATTTCCATTCTCAATTTTATTTCATGTCACAAATGACTTCCGGTTTTAATATTGAAAACCAATCGTATGATAGATAACAAAAATGAAAAATAAACAAGCCAATCAGTATCATATCGTGGTGTTTATATCGTAAGAACCACTACTATTATTATACCTTACATATATTTTAAACAATTCTATTGGGTGAAACGTTATCACGTGACATGGAATAATTCAATTGTTTTTCATTCAATTGCAAGGAAGGACGAATAACCCTAAAAATTTGCACCAGCGGTGAATAACCCTATTATTCACCGGTGAATAACCTTTTCAGTTTGTTGATTTGTACTTGAGTTACCTCCCATGAAAATGACGTCACAGACGTAAATAAACAAAATGGCAGCGTGCACGTTACACTGGAAGCCCACCGAGAGAAATGGAAATAAGGCAGTGGTCATGAAAAGAGTGCCAGCAGCCGTGTCTCTTATAAACGGTCCTTTTCAGGGCCATCAATATTTTACAAAAAGATTCTACCTTTGTTGTACATTCGAGAAATTCTAGAACACAAAGCCGTAAAGGTATTTTCAGCTTGTGTGTTTGTGTTGACTGTTGTGTAAAGTCTAAAGAAGTGTTCGAAAGGCCTTTCCAATGTTAGTTCGGTATAATAAAGCAATTGTGGCCCCTTAGAGTCGATGAATATCCAAAATTGTCAACCCTTAAAAGTTATTTCACTTCGGCTGCGCCCTCAATGAAATAACCTTCTCGTGTTGACAATTTTGGATATTCACCTCTTCAACGGGCCATAATTGTATATTATACTTTGACGTATAATAGGAGCGCTGTCCATATCGTGGTGTTTATATCGTAAGAACCACTACTCACAGGGGCTTGTTACAATTGCCGGGTTTACTATCCATACGAACCCCTAAAAAACACAAGGGAGGAAGCTCATTTGCGACAATGCTTCAAATTATTGCTGTTATTTTTTTCTAAGACTTTCATTTACTTTGTGACCTGGATAAATCTGTTCCCACTTGAATTATCTCTTCAATGACATATATTTATTACCTAAAGTAACCTCTATAACTATTGTAATCCTTAAAACAAACTCGACATTTCTAAAATAGAACGAATCGAGGCCCTAGATTTGAAAATGAAAGTACTAAAGCGACACCTACCGGAAAATATATTTTCGGCACTCTCGGGTGGTACTATAAATGTTATGTTTTTCGGAAGTCTACTGTATTTTAGATTTCAATAATGTAAAAATTGGCGGGAATTATTAGGTACACACTGTCTTTCATCTTCATATTGTGGTAAACCCCCGAGAGAGCCAAAAATATATTTTCCGGTAGGTGTCGCTTTAGTACTTTCATTTTCAAATCTAGGGCCTCGATTCGTTCTATTTTAGAAATGTCGAGTTTGTTTTAAGGATTACAATAGTTATAGAGGTTACTTAAGGTAATACATATATGTCATTGAAGAGATAATTCAAGTGGGAACAGATTTATCCAGGTCACAAAGTAAATGAAAGTCTTAGAAAAAAATAACAGCAATAATTTGAAGCATTGTCGCAAATGAGCTTCCTCCCTTGTGTTTTTTTTAGGGGTTCGTATGGATAGTAAACCCGGCAATTGTAACAAGCCCCTGTGCACTACTATTATACTTTAGTTGTAAGTTACACATAATTTTCATCAGTTCTCGGACGGGGAAAAGACAATTATTTTTGCGTTAATCTGCATGTATACTATGATTAGTATACTATTATAATATATAGAAACTCGTTAAAATATAGCATTGAGTTTTCGTCATCAAACCGACTTAAAGTCTGATCTTTAAGCCAGACATGGCTACCAGTTGTAACATTCATAACTAATCGTATGATAGATAAAAAAAAAAGATAAATAAATAAGCCAATCAGAGCGTTGTCCATATCGTGGTTTTTAAATCATAAGAACCACTACTATTATACCTCAGTTTTACTTACACACAATTTTCATAAGTACTCGGACGGGGAAAAGACAATTATTTTCAAGTTTATCTGCATTATCCCCATGTATACTAGTATGATTGATATACTACTATAATATATAGAGACTCTCTAAATAAAATAGCAGTGATCGCCATCGAGAAGAAATTTTATAGAATTAATAGTTAATAGAAAATTAAATACACTTTAATATCTATAATATAGATACATGTTAAAAGTATACAGAAACGCGAAAATAATGGAATATAACAGAAAACAAAATAATAACGGACTTTGAAAAAAAAAAGAGAGGGCTTAGAAATATTGTCCTGTCTCCATGTACCTATATAACTTTTGATATCATTTCCTTAAATTCTCCAGGTATATTTTTTTTTACAAAAATTCAGCCTAAAATAGTTAACGTACTTTCAACAAAGCTAAACAATGTCCGCAATTTCGCTTTCAGTAAATGTAAGTCAGTCAGGACTTCCGGTTTAAAACTTGCACAGGAATTTCATAAGAGTACTCGAGGACAGGACAATAATTATTGCGTTGATAGAGACTCTCCAAATAATATATCAGTGATTGTCTAAGGGAATAAATTCATAGTTGATAGCAAATACACTTTATTTATAAGTATACGTATGTTCATAATATACAGAAACGCGAAAATAATGAAATTTAACAGAAAAAAATAACGGACTTTGGAAACAAGGGAGAGGGCTGAAACTGTTTTCTATGAATTTAGATACCTGTTTTGAAATTTTCGAGATATGAAATCTTTAACTAAAATTCTCCAGACACAAATTCTCACAAGCTATAATGCCCGCGAATGTGTTCTAGTCTTAATGAATTGAAATGTTGTATATGGATAATCCTATGTTTGCTAATAGTTGGGTATGCCACAAAACATACTTTAAATTAAATAATCTTTGAAGTTTTTAGATTGGGGGAGGGGGGAATAGTTACAAATAATTCATTCTTTTAACTGTTTTGGTTTTTGTTATTTGAAGAAAAACACATGGAAGAATTCTTCGTTAGTTTTGTCGGTTTGTTGCAGATATATATGAATCAACATAAATTAAATTGGGAAGCAATTAAAAGAACCCTGGCTATAACACACCATAAAATATGCGATAGAGGAATTAAACAAAGTCTATTAATTGTTTTTATCTATTTTATGCGAATAATTGACTGAATCAACAACGGTGACTTATTACAATGTTGATGATATGGTATAGTATAACAACGACAATAAACTACAAAACGTGGTCAAAACATATATAATTCATACTTGCATCTTTTATCATTTTGACAAATGAACAAGGCTGCATCATCTCAAAATGACGTTTCTTCTGCAATTGTACGTAGAAAAAACAAAAAAATATTTATAAGCCATGGTTCAAACATCATTAGGCCAGGATTACCTTATTCGGTGTTTTGTATTGTTTTAAGGTCTTCAAATATTCTATTGTTTAATTATAAAATTCGCTCTCATAATTAGGATTTTCACTTTCCTACCAGAAGTATTCAGGCGCACGAACTGTATATTGTTTTATTCTTATTTTCATAGACACTGTTCAGTCGTTATTACACTTTGTGTCGTCTGTTGATATTGACATTTTTTATTGAGTTACAATATTTTTATGAATTCTTTCAGTTTGATAAACAATTCTGTTTTGCAATTATCTCATTGCAATTACACAGCCAATTACATTTTTTCTTTTCTTCAAGTAAGTATGTTATTGTGACGGACGGAACGAACAGAAAGACAAAAAGAAATACACTAAAATAGATTAAAAAAATGCCAAAGTGACATTCAAATTTATCAGTCGGAGACGAGCTTGGAAAACCATGGCAAAATGACAAAACGAAAAACAATGCATAAAACACAACATTCAAAAATAAAGCCTGAGTTTAACGATCTACACAAAAACAACAAAGGTGAGAAGTCTAATTCTGTACGTCACATTCTAGGAATGTGGTTACAACAATAGGAAAATATCTGTCGATCAACCAACTTTTGATGGCGTCCGTACAAATCTTCAGTCTATGGAATCCTTAATGCATATTTGAAGGCAGTTACCGATGGTTAACGAAACGCGAGCTCTTGAATATTGTTTCAACTAGGAGATATTCACAAATTGAAAATGAAAATTATCTTTTTTGTCGTAAAACTTCGTTTCTAACTGTGGTATCCTTTATTTTAAGTTTTGAGGGTGTGATTGGAAAACTATAATTTTATATTGTATGAATTATTCGGCAAATTGAATTCTCAAAATTGACAATCAGCATTGCTGTCATTAGGGAATTGTCATTAAGTACCTACAGAACAACCATTATTTCTAGTTTATCCTGCACAATGACGATCACTAAGACGTTTGATGAACGTAAATAGTACAGGGATACAGGCGACCGACCCCCTCTATCTGATAAAGGACGTCATAAAGGCGCGTATAATTGACGAGTTTTTTCCGGTGACGGATGAACTCGAAAGTGGTCTATAAAGACTTTATTTCCGTGTGGGTTTTAAACTTTTAACATAGTTATTTTTTTCATATCCTTTAGAAATGACATTGTTAAATAAATCCTATGAAGTCATAAATAGATCAGGATGGTATGATGAAAAAATTCCGGTCCGTCCTCATTTTTTGAAAACTGATAGTTATGTTTTAGAAGAGATCTGATTATCGCATTTTTTTAAAAGTGTTTTGAAATATCTAGTTTAACAGAATCCATAAATTTCTAAAATCAATGTTAACTAGAACAACCCTGCGAAATCGCGGGCATTTACAGCTTGTAAACTGTTGAATAATAAAAAAAATTTAAAATTTTATGTCTGGAGAATTTCAGAAAAGGTATCAAAAGCCCTCTCCCTTTTTTTCCAAAGTCTGTTATTTGTTTCTTTTCTATCAAATTCCTTTATTTGCGCATTGCTGGTCTCATACCACAATTATTCTTCCCTTTTGCTACAATGCATTTTTGGGTAAAAGTCAAATTAAATTTGAAAAATTTGGACCGCTTCAAGCATGAAATAAATGTAAATGTTTATAGACCATTATTATTATCAATAATAAAATATGCTTCTAGGAGTGAACAGACCTATAACATGCCTATGGTAGGATTTGAATCTTGTATGAATAACCAAGGCTAATTTCTAACCTACTTTCATGTTTGCCAAATCACCACTTTCGACAATAATTTTTTCCACATGTTTTACTGATTTCAATATATATGCAACTGATGTAACCCCTTACATAGTAAATATTTCAAAGAATATAGTAGACAGCAGTGGCTGTTCCAGAAATTTTCATCAGTGGGGGCACACTAACTGCCTACGAGGGGGCACGCTCCGGTCATGCTTCAGTAATTCCCTATATAATCAACCATTTTTTCCAAGAAAAGGGGGGTTGTGGGGGGGGGGGGGGGGCGCCCCTGGCCCCCATCTAAATCTGCCTCTAGACAGAATACTTAGGAAGCATGTCCCCATATAATAATTGGGAACTTTATTAGGGTTCGTGTTGTTTATTCTTTAGTTTTCTATGTTGTGTCATGTTTACTATTGTTTTTCTGTTTGTCTTTTTCATTTTTAGCCATGGCGTTGTCAGTTTGTGTTAGATTTATGAGTTTCGTCTACATAAGACTCATCAGTGACGCTCAAAGTCGTGATATGCAATTCGAGGTAGAGTGATGAAGACAGTAAATTTGTTATTTTACTTTTTTTTAACACCGATAAGAAAACTTACCTCTAAAAAGATTTCAGAAAGTCTAGTTGTAAGAAAATAGTTACAGGTGTTTTTTACTCCTCTTTCATAGTTGAGCAATATATCTATCGTAGATAACCTCCATTTGGTCACATTTGCGAATAGACATAATTTTGTCAAATGATCGTGACGTCATCCACGTTTTTTTCGTGATTTAATCCGGTTTAAAATGGAATTAAAATAAAACTTTAAGAAATGACTGTAATATTATGTTCTGCCTGTTCGATATAAATTTAAAAATGTGGTGCACACTTTAAAAAAACCTGCTACGCGTGTCATGCAGTATGCACCACATTTTTTTTATTTTATTTCTTCATTGACAGAAAAATATTACAGTCATTCCTTAAATAAAAATTTAGAACAAATTCAAAAGTTGTCCATGCAGTGAATAGGTTGTGCATTACTCCTCTGCAGCTTTCTATATTTCAATGTATATTTGAGCTCATTTGTATATATGTGATACATTCGTTGACCTCCATTGGGTTGACTATTTATCTTTATTTAACAGGTCAAATGGAACTAAGTTGTTAGGATGCTGCTTCAGCTATCGATTTTTGCAAGGAAAATGTGAAAGTGAGTAATACAAACAAAGGACAAAGATTCAGTTTATCCTTTGTTGAAGTAATTAGTCAATTGTATTGGATGTGTCACATCACAAAATTTATAATTCCGACAGGAAGCGACATTCTTTACCAGAATTTTAACCAGCCTGATCTTTCAAGTCTTTCTATGTAAGTTCGAATCATCGAAAAAATATATCAGATAACTAGCACTCCTCATTTTGCAAGGCCTCTCTGTAGACAAACATGAAAACTATTACTTGACGTGACAATTGTGAAAATAAGTGAAGAGCACAATCATACCGAACTCCGAGAAAAATTTAAAACAAAAAGTCCCTAAATCAAAAGGCAAATCAAAAGCTCAAACACATCAAACAAATGGACAACTACTGTCATATTCCTGACTCGTTACCAGCATTTTTTATGAGGAAAATGGTGGATCAAACCTGGTTTTAAAGCTAGATAAACCTCTCTCTTGTATGACAGTCGCATGAGATTCCATTATATTGACAACGATGTGTGAACAAAACAAACAGACAAAATAAACAAAGAGGTCAAAAGTTGGGGTACATCAGTCAACATTTTGTTATAATCTTAATCACTTTAAAAACAAACATATATGCGACACCATATGGTTGCAATGACAAATAAAGGCAACAGTAGTATACCGCTTTTCAAAACTCGTAAATCCATGGACAAAAAACTAAATCGGGGTAACATACTAAAACTGAGGGAAACGCATTAAATATAAAAGGAGAACAACGACACAACATTAAAATGTAGCACACACAGAAACGGACTAAGCATTAGACAAAATCCTATGAGAATAACAAATATAACATCAAAACCAAATACATGAATTTGGGATAGATAAGTACCGTGACACGTCTTATAGTAATGCGAATTCACACTCAAAAATAAGAGAAAACAAACGACACAACGGAAACACAACGTTAAAATGTAACACTCACAGAAACGAACTATAATATAACAATGGCCATATTCCTGACTTGGTACAGGACATTTTTAAAGGAAAAAATGGTGGGTTGAACCTGGTTTTGTGGCATGCGAACCTCCCTCCTTTATGGCCATGTGAAATATAACATTAAAATGACAACACAACATTACAGGACTACAATATAAATAAATAGGAGAACATAATTGACAAAGAAACACACGAATAATAGCTAACGAAAGGCAACAAGTTTAAAATTTTAATACGCCAGAAGTGCATTTTGTCCTCACAAGACTTACTAGTGACGCCCAGATACAAAAGTTTGAAAGCCGAAACAAGTACAAAGTTGAACAGCATTGAGGACCAAAAGTTCAAAAAAGTTGTGCCAAAAACGGCCAGGGTTTTCTCTTAGGTACTAGAACATCCCTATTATTTAGAATAGTTTATACTTTTGCAAACAGTAAATTTTATAAAATGACTATACAAAAGATATATGATAAAACTGAAGTATTAACTAATTACAGGAAACAACCAAAATACACTACATAACCCGACGAAATGCAGCACATCCGAATAAGTTTAAACCTCAACGCAAAGTGGCGTCATATTTGAAATTGTAAAAAAAGACAAAAAAATTACGTCACATTTGAATTTGTAAAACAGATCATCAAAAAATGAAAAATGACGTCACATTTGAATGAATAAGATAGAATAAGGATTGATTTAAGATTATATTTGAACTAAATACTGATATTACATTTACTAACAATGCACATTTCAATACTTATTAATAGCAAACTAAGGTAGCAATTAACTATAGTATATGTCCGGTTTGTTTTGAATCTAACTTCAAACGTAAACCATCGTACAGATTACGTTGAACAAAATGAAATCTAATTAATGAAGGCGGTGATTAATTTTCTTTACCATAACACATGAATATAATAGAAAAGACGTGAACATATTTGACAAAATCCGATGAGAATTACAAATATAACATTAAACATTTAAACTAAATACATGAATTTGGGATGGATAAGTACTGTAACACGTCTTATAGTAACGGTTTCACACTCAGCAAAACAGTCACAATCGGTAATAAGTCACGTTTGGTAATTAAAAGATTAGACGACGTAATGACAAACCGCAATCTACCATGTGGTAAAAATCTCCTTAGCTAGTTTGGTCAAAGACACATCGTATGGATCCACCAATTCGTGATGGTGTCCATAAAATTTACGGAGTGTCAATTTTAATCTGTCCTCCTCATAACTTTGTTGGAGCAGTTTCTGCGTAAGGAGCACACTCCTGTATATGAAGTCCGTATAGTGTGGACAAGCACGAGAATAGCGTATCAATTGTGATGTGTAAACACCATATGAAGGGGCAGAGGGTATGTTACTGCTGAGAAATGGGAAATTGATAATTGGGAAGTTGAAATCGTCCCGTTTATCATAGATTTTCGTGTGAAGTCGTCCATCTGCGTTAATATTGAGGAAAAGATCAAGGTATGAAGCAGTCCTTTTAGTATCAGTAGTATCCTTAATTTCCAGTTCACCGGGATATATGAGATGTAAGTATTGGCTGAAATATGGGTTATTCAATGATACAACATCATCAATATATCGGAAAGTAAAATCAAAGAATTTCGCAAGGTGCTTTTTCTTTTTGTCTTTTAGAAGGTTCTGCATGAATTCTGCTTCATACGAGTACAAAAACAAATCGGCCAGCAGGGGTGCACAATTAGTGCCCATTGGAATACCGACTGTATGTTGAAATATAAATCCTCCAAACTCAACAATATATTGTCGATCAAAAAGTCCAGCATTTTGATAATATCATCTTCAGTATATTTTCTGGAAGATTCAGTGTGATTCTTCACAAAATATGAATTATTGTAACCCAAAACAAGAAATTTGTATCAACGATTACCATTTTTATAGAAATAGCTCTGTTTTATGAGATGGTGAAGTCGATCTTTCAACTGAGCATGGGGAATATTAGTATATAGCGTAGAAAAATCAAAAGTATTTATGTTGCTGCAAAATTGCAAAGATTGTGATCGAAGTTTAAGCAGTAGATCTTTCGAATTTTTGAGAATCCACATCTGGTTAACACCACTGGTAGAATATATCTCATCACAATATTTTTGAAGCCCATCTTTAACTGTAGAAAGAATAGTAGTCAGTACTTTAGAAAGATGTTTAGTCGAACATTTTGAAGACCCAGCTATGTATCGTTCTTTATATGGAGTTTTGTATAATTTAGGTATACAGTATAATGAAGGTAAGTTTTCTTCGTTTTCTTTGATGTTGATACCGAAAGAAAGAAGGACAGATTTATGATTTTGTAAAATTTCGTCCTTGGTAAATGATGTTAAAGAATATGTAGGGTTACCAGTAGTTTGATTTATTCCAAGTTCTGATGTGAGACATTGCAAATAATGTTTTTTACATATGAAGACAATATTATTGGAGGCTTTATCTGCTGGAACAACGACATATTTGTCATGCAAAGAGGATAAAGCATCCACAACATCCGGATTCTTGAAAGGGTTGGTAACTCTTGTACTCATATTACATCGTAGTTTTTGTATGCGCCTCTGAATGCATGATCGAATAGCTTTGATCCATTCAGACAAAGTGTCCAGTTCTGGTTCGTCTGGTTCGCACTTTACCCATTTTCTTGCATAGTCCACAACTGCATCCATCAGTAACTTGAAAATCTTTTTCCAGTTGATTGGCTGGGGGATTCTATATTTTGGTCCCTTGGCTAACAACTTTTAATTAATGCTATAGGTATTCTATCTAGTGCTTCCTGAAGCTCGGTGAAAGTGATGAATATTTTAAACTCTACTCCTCGACAAAGAAACAGTCATGGTCATGTCTTAATACATCACCAACTCCCCATGATGTCTCTATTTATGACTTGCTACCAATCATACAAAATACCACCAGCTATTCAACACATTCGCACGAAGCTTTATTCGTTCTGACTTTACAAATACTTTTAAGAAAATAGGAAGACTCTCAACTACATGTATAAGTGTCATTTAGCTTTAGTTATAAAGATTATAAAACAAATAATTATGTATTTGGAACTAGTGTATATGAATTATTTCTCAGATGGTCTCTAAGTTAAATTATTTCATAAAGTCAATATACTACCAGCAAGATTAAAGATAAATGAAAAACTCACCCGAATATGAAATAATTTCCTTTTTAAATATATTAGAATAACCATAAGCATGTCACAAGTGCAATGCACACTTCATCTTTGTGTCTGTCCATTGAGCGTAATCAAACAGACTTTTTTCTACCTGTGTCATACACCAGTAAATCATTCATCTTTTAAACACCAGTACTAATTGACCATGAAATGCACGCATTTAATTTTAACAAGTATCAACATTCAATTTAAACGCTCTGATCTATCGAAGATTAGTATACTAGATAAGTTAACAGTACATATTAAGGGAAAATACAACATCACTTTAAGATCCTCTACAATGGACAATTACAGTCATATTTTTAAGAAATGAACACAACAAACACAACACTATGCTCAGATATTTAACAATAGACACATTTGCTATAGGCTTTTTTTTTTTATGAAAGTGCCACTAACATTTATCTTAATTATTTAACGTTACATGTTAAAGGTTGAAAGGAAAATACAATATGTCTTCTCAGATTTTCATAAACTGACAACTATAGTCATATTCAATTGATAGAAAATAAGAAAAATAAACAAACACAATCACTACGCTCATACATTATTAGAATAGAAACAAGAGTTAAATCCTTTTCTATGACAATAAAATGATAAAATCTAAAATTTGTACTAGAGGATGTCAGTTAGACAAACACACACAGATTATTGTATAATTATATATATGCATATCCCAGCACTTCTGTTTCGCTGACATTCTCTGTACTTACAACAAAATCAAACAATGTCATTGTTTTAATAATATACTGGTATGACATTTTTTCATATTTTTCTATTTTTGCTCCATTTATATATTATATAAATATATATCTAAATAGCCGATTAAGGGTGTAGGTAGGGATGATTTCTCGTTCAATGACAGAAGTGAAAAGAAAAGAGACCAAGACAGATACAAGAGACGACGACAAGAGGTACAATGGGAAATACGACAAGCCAATAAGAAATACATGGAAGAAGTCAGCTCCAACTACAAGGACAACTCCAAGAAATTCTGGTCCTATATTAAAAGCAAAGGTCAGGAATGGACAGGAGTAGCACCATTGAAGAACAAAATGGGATTCCTCCAAAGCGACAACAAAAGCAAAGCTAATATCCTTAACGACGAATTCCAGTCCGTATTTACAAAAGAGAACCTGAACAACTTCCCAAATAAAGGGAAAAGTCCATATACCACCATGGCTGACATACAAATCAATGTAAAAGGAGTTCATAAATTATTGAAGAACCTGAAACCACACAAGGCTACTGGACCAGATGCTATACCATCCTGTATACTAAAGACAGCAGCAGACCAACTTGCTCCAATTCTTACAGAACTGTACCAAGCATCCCTCAACACCGAAGAAGTCCCTCAAGATTGGAAAGATGCAAATGTAGTCCCACTCTTCAAAAAGGATGAAAGACACTTGGCATCAAACTACAGGCCTGTATCACTTACCTCCATTACATGCAAAGTCCTAGAACACATTGTACACAGCAGCGTAATGGACCATTTCGACAAATACAATATTCTCACAAATGCACAGCATGGATTCCGCAAACGACGATCTTGCGAATCCCAACTCATCATCACCATTCATGATATTGCATCGAAATTAAAAGGTAACAGCCAGGTAGATATCATACTACTAGATTTTGCTAAAGCGTTTGATAAAGTGCCACACCATCGCCTACTACATAAACTTGAGTACTACGGAGTAAATCCTAAAGCAAACAGGTGGATAAGATCATTCCTACAAAACAGAATGCAAAGCGTTATTCTAGAAGGAGCTGTCTCTGAACAAGAACCAGTACTCTCTGGTGTTCCTCAAGGAACAGTCCTTAAACCCCTACTGTTCCTGGCCTACATAAACGACATGCCAGAAACAGCAACATCATCAGAGACCAAACTTTTTGCAGACCACAGCCTCCTCTATCGAACCATCAGTAACCAAACAGAAAGTGACCTACTACAGAAAGATCTCACATCATTAGAGGACTGGGAAGGTAAGTGGCAAATGAGCTTCAATGCAAAAAAATGCATTGTAATTAGAATACAACCCAAGAACCGTCCTGTAATACCAACTAATTACAAATTACACGGACACACACTGGACACCGTTGAAGCTAGTAAATACCTGGGAGTTACTATCAGCAATAATCTAACCTGGGACAGACACATCGACAACATAGTGGGAAAAGGAAACAAAACACTAGGCTTCATACGACGTAACCTAAAAGATTGCACTAAACCGGTCAAAGCAGCAGCATATTCAACAATAGTAAGACCTTCAGTTGAGTATGCTAGCACAGTATGGGACCCTACAAAACAGGCTAAAACAAAAGCAATCGAGCAGGTACACAAAAGAGCAGCTAGATATGTTAACAACAACTACACAGACCGCACACCTGGCTGTGTAACAAAAATGGTTACATCTTTAAAATGGGAAAGCCTTGAAGACCGCAGGAAACAAAATAGGCTATGCATGCTATTCAAAATCCAACATGATCTGATAGACATAGATAGGCACCAATATCTAACGCCAAACGATAGCCGGACCAGAGGTAAAAACCGCTTCTTCCAAGAAAGGGCCACAACAGACGCCTTCGGACAATCATTTTTTCCAAGGACCATTCGAGACTGGAACCAACTGCCAACATCCGCAACATCAGCTGACACAGTTGATGGATTCAGAGCTGCCCTGAAGGCATGCTCTGCTAAAATTTAGACAGTAACATCCTGTACATAGTTTTAATTGTATATATATAGAGAACGTTTTATCCTGTAAATAGCCAAGAGAAAACTTTCTATGTTGTCCGACATTGCGTTAGTTTTCGCGGGACCTCATACATTCAAGATTTGAATTCGGTTCCTTACCTGGAAGAAGAAGAAGAAGAAGAAGAAGAAGAAGAAGAAGAAGAAGAAGAAGAAGAAGAAGAAGTGTTGTTTCTCGTCAGGGAAAGAGGAATCACTAAATACCAGTATGTCTGGAAATCTATTTGGATAAAATTGACGCAACTTGCCGTTATGGAAAAGGAAAAACTACAACCAATCCTAACTTAAGGATTCTATATTTGCTACATCAATCGAGGGAGACGTCCTTACATTGGTAGCATTTAACTAGTATGTTTCTAAATATACTTCTTTTTTATATACAAATGTATTAGTATATCACAGACGACACAAAGGTGAACAACCAGATAAAATTTCTGAACAATTTTATGATACCTATCAATTAATAATGTACATTTCATAAGGGACTATCATTTGCTTTTTTTTTCATTTTCCTATTACATGTACCTTCTGTTAAATTCTCCCTCGCCCTGCTCGTCCGAATTTAAAGCATTTAATTTCTAATTCAATAGGCTATAAACAAGACAAACACAGATATAGGATTAGTTGCTCGCAGTAACATCTTATTTTCTCTTGCGATACAATATTTTATTTTACTGAATTGTACATATTTCTTCAATCGAAACATTATATAAACACATGACATATAACATTGTTCCTCTTTCGCATCGTTTCTTTTCCCCCGGCTAATGCCTCCAACGCCTGTACGTACAATAAACATAGCAGCAACTGCACATATACCTATGTGACCAACTTCAATCCGACGTAACTGCGAGCACCTTTGATACTAATACATTTAAATCCCAAACTTTATATAGTACCTTTAAACCCCACCCATAAAAACCGCCAAAACTTTCCTCGTGCCTCCTGCACTTAACATCAAACTTATAAATAGTACATACTGTTACAAAACCAGTATCCGAACTAGTTATACTAGTTCCCATCTGTAAATATTAACTACAAATAGCAAACGGGAAAAACCCTATTTCAAACGAAATAAAATACATTTAAATTCTCCCTCGCCCTGCTCGTCCGAATTTAAAGCATTTAATTTCTAATTCAATAGGCTATAAACAAGACAAACACAGATATAGGATTAGTGTCTCGCAGTAACATCGAAACAAAGGAAATGAAACAGTTCAGAATAAGATGCTGATATGAAAAGTCTTTTGAGGTATTGCTAATTGAAGATAAATCTTCAACCACTAAACTGGACCAATATCAGTTTCAAGTCGACAATCGGAACGTCAAATACGACATATTGAACCGGACGCTTCCGCAATAGATGGTTATGCAGACAAATGTTTTGCAAATCTTGAATCGATGGATAATTTCTCAAACTGTTTTCCTTGATTCTGTAAATAGAAGAACACAATCAAAACTTCATACATACATGTACTTGTATCTTAATCAGATAAACATTAAACTCTATAGATATATACATATTTCATATCTATATACATCAACTTCTAATCATACTATGTGATTCTTTATGTTACACACTGCAACATAGCTCATGAAAGTCTAAACCTATATGCATCTCAGATCTACATACATCAACTTCTAATCACACTGTGATCCTTTATGTCACACTGCGCAACATAGCTCATGAAAGTCTAAACCTATATGCATCTCAGATCTACATACATCAACTTCTAATCACACTGTGATCCTTTATGTAACACTGCGCAACATAGCTCATGAAAGTCTAAGCATATATGCATCTCAGATCTACATACATCAACTTCATATCACACTGTGTGATCCTATTGTTGCATTCATAAAATCTAAACATATATAGATATATATCTATTATATCAACAACAACAAAAAAACAAAGTCTACAGCTATGTCTGAAGCTCTGACTTTGTACAAGGTTTCTTATTATCTTTGTTACATTTTTATTATCGATTTTAAAATAAAAAAGTTTTCCACTCAATATGTTATGTACCATGTGTACGGACTGTAAAATATTACTGCTTACCGTTTTAAAATCTCTCCAAGTTGAACTCTTGGTACTGTCCGATTTATCTCACATAAAAACGGGCTACTTTTTATACCTACACCTGCATATTTGTGGCATCAGGGAAATGATTAGCACATACATAAGGTCTCCAATATGGTACTAAAACTCTGATCGTTTTATAGTAAATGCGACCTGCTGATAAAATAAAATCAAAATTGTGGTATTTAATGAAAAAACATATAAAATTGATGATTATTACACGTCTCATCTTCAAATCAATTGTATACATATATTTAATTATGTACAAAAGTTAATGCCTTCATATTTAATCTTTTGTTTTCTGTATATTAATTTTACTATACAACATCCCATGGTGCATTGTGCAACCAATCACATCGCTCCCAGCGAGAACATTCCATGGTGCACTACACTGTGCAACCAATCACATCGCTCCCAGCGACAACATTCCATGGTGCACTACACTGTGCAACCAATCACATCGCTCCCAGCGACAACATTCCATGGTGCACTACACTGTGCAACCAATCACATCGCTCCCAGCGACAACATTCCATGGTGCACTACACTGTACAACCAATCACATCGCTCCCAGCGACAACATTCCATGGTGCACTACACTGTGCAACCAATCACATCGCTCCCAGCGACAACATTCCATGGTGCACTACACTGTGCAACCAATCACATCGCTCCCAGCGATCTAATAAAATAAATTTCATACATACCATTTCAAACTCATCTGTAACTCGTATCACTCTTCGTGACAAAATCATCTCACTGCGAGAAGATTTAAACATATGTTGTTTCCATGTCTCCAATCTAGTACAAGTCTTACAAATTCTTTACCTGAACTTTGTACTGAAACAGTAATCAGATTTTATACAAAAGGTGGACACTGTAATATTTAGTGAGCATTTCATCTATCAACTTTTAAATAAAAGTTGCATGCTTAAAAGCTGATTTGTTTTTCATATTAATGAACTCAACATGGTTCACATGATGATTATTACAAGTCTCATCTTCAAATCAATTGTATACATATATTTAATAATGTACAAAAAGTTAATGCCTTCATATTTAATCTTTTGTTTTCTGTATATTAATTAAACTATACAACATCCCATGGTGCATTGTGCAACCAATCACATCGCTCCCAGCGACAACATTCCATGGTGCACTACACTGTGCAACCAATCACATCGCTCCCAGCGACAACATTCCATGTTGCACTACACTGTGCAACCAATCACATCGCTCCCAGCGACAACATTCCATGGTGCACTACACTGTGCAACCAATCACATCGCTCCCAGCGATCTAATAAAATAAATTTCATACATACCATTTCAAACTCATCTGTAACTCGTATCACTCTCCGTGACAAAATCATCTCACTGCGAGAAGATTTAAACATATGTTGTTTCCATGTCTCACATCTAGTACAAGTCTTACAAATTCTTTACCTGAACTTTGTACTGAAACAGTAATCAGATTTATACAAAAGGTGGACACTGTAATATTTAGTGAGCATTTCATCTATCAACTTTTAAATAAAAGTTGCATGCTTAAAAGCTGATTTGTTTTTCATATTAATGAACTCAACATGGTTCACATGGTACAATATTGAATGGAAATATATAACCAAATTCTGTAGTATTTTAAAAAAAATCATAAACCTGTAAAACGGTTTAAAAAAAAAAAAAAAAAAAAAAAAACCACAAATATATTGATTTTCGCTTCTAACTTAAAAATACATTCCAGGCATGATTTCAGAATGTAAATAAAATCAACATTATACTCAACTCCGTCATGTTCCTCTTTCGCATCGTTTCTTTTCCCCCGGCTAATGCCTCCAACGCCTGTACGTACAATAAACATAGCAGCAACTGCACATGTACCTATGTGACCAACTTCAATCCGACGTAACTGCGAGCACCTTTGATACTAATACATTTTTTACTTTATATAGTACCTTTAAACCCCACCCATAAAAACCGCCAAAACTTTCCTCGTGCCTCCTGCACCTAACATCAAACTTATAAATAGTACATACTGTTACAAAACCAGTATCCGAACTAGTTATACTAGTTCCCATCTGTAAATATTAACTACAAATAGCAAACGGGAAAAAACCCTATTTCAAACGAAATAAAATACATTTATGTGTGTTTTTTTTGTCACTCAACATATATATATATTTCTTAGTAATTCAGTCAACCATGTTCGTCAAAGTTTAATATCATTACTCGCCAAAACGTAATACTAAAAATAAATTAAGGACTGAAAGTATACATACATAATAGTTATGTTATATGAATTTAAGGCGCAATTACTTTATAAGTAAGCCGCCTACCAAAACCAATAACAACAACTTTAAAAACTTTATTCTCTGTAAAAATTATGTTTGGAAACCACAGTTAAATACCTTATTCAAACCGAAACAAAATCACAACAATCATTTCGGATGTTGCAAGTCACAAGACTTTCCAAACCAGTTCGCATAGGAAAAGATGAAAATGAGAAAAGCTACTTTATTGATCTTTTCTTTGCCACCAAAAGTCTCAATGCCGTCAACTTGGGCAAGATTTTTCATTATAAACTAGTTCAATAAACAAAAAATCCTTCCTTTTTTAAAGATCAGTCTGAACCAATAACAAATATAAATTGCATCTGAAATTTTTAATTACAAACTTACCCATTCATATATAAGCCATGTTATTACCAGTGACATCATTATTATAAATAATAATTCCTTACGAAATGTGTATATGTTATCAAAAGGTCCAAAATGTCAACCCATTAATTGGAAACACAACTTCAAAATACTGATGAATTCAGTCGAGGATTATGCCAGGGAATGTAATAATTGCGAAAAATAAGATGTAGATACTCTTTCCAAATGGATGAAGGCTGGGAGGTCGTTGAAACAAATCAGAATTAAGAAACTGAATGGGTATATGAATACCAATTTTAAACCAATCTTTAAAGATCCAAATGTTGCGAAACACTTGTCCTACCTCCATGAAAAATATGGTGTCTATATCTATTACTCCTTCAGATAAAGCACAAAAAGAACAACGTTTTTGTGTGTAAATCACATAACATAAATTGCTTGATACACGAATTAGGTATTGACAACTCACTTTGAAATCAACATATACCCCACGACACTTACTTAAGAGGAAATCCTGGATAATAATAGGTCTGTATTATGTTCCTTTGGAATTTTAACCGAAGAAGAAGAACTGGATCTTCCAGTATGAAATACCTAAACTACATAAGTGCCTTTACAAGCAACAGTATATCGATTGGTCTTCTAAGTGCTCCACGAAACTTCTTGATTTATCAACATCAGTTTTTTCAGCAATCAAAGACAGGCTTCCAAGTTATTGTAAAACTGCCTATTCTAGAGGTGGCGTGAATCAGATGATACTTCCAATGATCTTTTAGAGTGCATACAATCTAAGACCCTTTCATCTTGCAATAGCATTAAAATATTTGACTTTTCTAAACTATACACAAGTATTCCCTCATACAAACCAAAAGACAAATCGAAAGAGTTGGTATTGGTTCATAAAAGAGAATGGCCAACGTAGTTGCAATTATCTTGTCTTAAGCCTCGGTCACACCTTACCGGATAGCAAGAACGGACGCCTAACGGATGAAAATAAAAGTTGTCCGTTGACAAAATTGTTATCCGTTGGGAGTCCCTTGATGTACTGACCGGATAAAACGGACGTGTAACGAATGCATAACGGAGACACACCGGATATGCAACGTACGAGAAACGGAAACGTACCGGACAGAACGGATGTCGAACGTACACCCAACGGACGAGTACCGCATAAAACGGACACCTGACGGAAGCGTACCGGATAAAACGGATGAACAAGTTAACGGAAAAATTAAAGGCGACAATTATAATACATGTAAATCGCATAAATATTCAAGATGTTTCTGTGTAACTGGTTTTGGTTTGTTCTTCAAAATGCTGCCAAAGGGCAGTGTCTGGCCTGAATAAGAGCTTCTTGATTGTTAAGACGTGTCTTTACTCTAAGATCGATTATGAATAATATGAATTCATGAACCTTAAGAAATCTGACATACCAATAATTGGCATTTTTGACGCGAAATTTTCAATTGGCATTTATCCGTTTCAGATCCGTTTCTCATCCGTTTTATCCGTTATGTGTCCGGTAGAAGTCCGTTTCTTATTCGTTCAACATCCGTTTTATCCGTTAAACGTCCGGTAGAAGTCCGTTGGTGAATTTATCTTCCAGACTTCCAACGGATGTATAACGGACACGTAACGGATACAAAACGGAAACGAAACGGACGAGTACCGTACAAAACGGACGATTAACGGACGTTCAACGGACATTTTATTCGTTGGACGTCCGTTCAAAGTTTTGAACATGCTCAAAATTTTCCACCGGACAGAACAGACGTCGACGGATAAAACGTACGCTTAACGGACATGCAACGGATATGGACGGACGTCTAACGGATAAGAACGGACGTCTAACGGACATGAACGGATTGAAAAAAAGTTATCCGTTAGGCGTCCGTTCGAGCTATCCGGTAAGGTGTGACCGAGGCTTTAGAGGGCATTAGTCCTGCTTTTCAAATATCACTCTGATTCAAACAAAAGTTTATCTGAAAATATTATTATCAATATTCTTTATTTCATGATTTACAACATATTTGTAACAATTGCCACAAATTATCGGCATTCCCATAGGGAACCGACTGTGCTTTCTTCTTGTCGACTTGTTAGGTTATTCTTATGAGACTGACTTCATACAGGAATTTATTAGGAAGAAAGAAAAAATAAGTAGCAGTATCCTTTAACTTTACTTTCCACCATAAAGATGAGGTTTTCCCACTAAATAATTCAAAATGACTATGTTGAAAGCATCTTTCCCATTGAACTTGAGATAAAGGATACAACATAAACAGTTATGTCTGTCTCATATCTTAACTTAAATTTAGAAATTAATCATAAGGGTCGGTTGAAAACAAAACTTTACGTCGAAAGAGACGATTTCAGCTTCCCAATTGTGAACTTTCCGTTTCTACGAAGTAACATTCAAGCGGATTATATATCCTTCATACACATTATGTATCTCCTAATTGGTACGACATTCCCAGGCTTGTATTTACTATCATGATTTCCGTGATAGAGGGTTGCTGCTCATAAGGAAGCTATATAACCAAGAGTTATAAATTGTGAAGTTGAAATTATTAATCGATTCGTTATTGTACAAACGCTATCGCGAGTTGGTTGACCGTTATGGAAAATTCGTTTCACAATTGACAGCGGATATTTTCATAATGTCGTCACTTCAATCCCGTTCCATTTTCACGAATGTGACCTCCAAATAAGACTTGTTATCGGTTTTGCACTAATATATGCAATACGACGGGTGCTAAATGTGAAACAAGATCTGCTTACCCTTTCATGGCACCTGCGACCAACCCCATTTTTGAGGGGTAAGTCTTGCTTATTCAGTCTTTAGTTTTCTATGTTGTGCTTTGTATACTATTGTTTGTATATTTTCTTCTTTCTTTTTTAGCAATGGCGTTGTCAGTTTTTTTTTATTTGATTTCGAAGGCTGATTGTTCATCTAATATATCTCGACCCTTATGTGTAAGCATACCATTGTACTAAGCAACAAGGGAGGTAATTTTCAAAATGATCATTTTGCAGATGTTAAAAGTATACCAAAGTAATTCGTAATTATTTAACCATTTGAACATGTGGTAGCTAAAATGTTTAATAATTTTATTTCGGGTAGAATGTCCACCAGGAACATTTTCATATAATTGTGAATTTGAGTGTCCAAGCAGTTATTACGGAGTTGGATGTTTAAATAAATGCAATTGCAAGGGAGATGAGTTGTAAGTATACTAACTTATGTCACTGACATTATCCTTTTTCTTGCATTGTTTTCATAAATATCGTCATTAAAGAAGTTGTATACAATTTTGTTTACTCAAAATTGATTTAACGACACTCACAAACAAACAAAAAAAAAAGGTTGTAAAGTGTTCCACATAAACCTGTGCTTTGCTGGCAATAGCTGCTGTCAATGTCGTCAAATAATTGTTGATAATCATCGCTTAATATCAACTTGATTTTTTTAAATCAAATATAATAATAAGTGAGAATTTGGCAAGTTAAATTACATTTTACTAAATATAGATGATATCAAGTGATAATTCTTATATGCTTTGCATATTTAAGAATACGTTGATATGGTTGGTCGAAAGGACTTCCGGTAGTTGATCTTGACGTTGTTTATTTTTCAATAGACACGTTGACCGAACTTATTTTCGTAATCAATGTAAACAAGATGGCGGCGATAATAATACCGACGTAAAAAAAAAGTTTCATCTGCACGTTAATCGTTAACTTAAACAATAGACAAGAAAACATTCGTTTGAATGATAAGATGAGTTTTTGTAGTTTATTTTTTTATCAGATTGCAAATTTCATTGAGTACATATTTTTGCATTAACCAACGAATATATTCATGCGAAAGGCCTATTCAATGACACAAATATACAATTTACGTGTGATAGAGGTTACGAGTGTGGAAAAAATATGTTAATTGTCTCCAAGTTCAAAGAATTATAAGGATTAAACGCCATATTAATGGAATTTATTGGTGCTTAAACTGGACCAACTCACTCTCAAAGATATCATAAAAGTCCTTCGGTACCAATAAATTCCTTTAAAAAGACGTTTAATTATATAATATCCAATTCTTAAGCGTTGATTAAACAATTTCCTTTATGGTTATAATTGACTTTGTGTAATAAGAAATTCTGCGAAACATTTATTGTTCTTGTTTTTTGCAAATAAACAGTATGACACCAACAGTCCATTTTGTTATCGAATTAAATAAATTGTTTTATTAACTCAGAAATCATACCAGAAGTAATAGCAACATCAAACAATAAAATCAAGTAACTTGTGTCAAATGTCATGTTTTATTTTCAAATACCAGAAATTACACTTAATTGCAGTTGTAATCCAGTTTTCGGATGTCTTTGCCAGAACTGCACTGAAACAGAAAATATAACAGAAAGTATGATTACACAAGAAAGCAACACAGACACTGGTAAGTAAATTCTCATTCATTTTCATTTTAGTTATAAAACAAAATCAATACAGTATTATTTGAAAATTCACGGGTCGAAGAGAAACAAGTACTGCTTGCCATAGACAAAAAACCCACCAAAAGATGACGAAAATATTAATAAGTCTACATACCGGTACATGGACAATTAATGTCTAAGCACCACCAATCACTCAAAGAAAGAGTGATCCAATGGTGCACTAAAGATTAGCAAAGTATGTTATATTTGTGAAAACTATTATGTTTCTCAATGTCATGATAAATTCGGTGTTTAAGTTTAAATCCGTAAAGTCATTATGGAGGAAAAAAGTGAAACATATTATAGTTCATCTGTGACCTACTTATCCAATAACGGTCAACAATCTCATGA
Source organism: Mytilus edulis (assembly GCA_019925275.1). NCBI lineage: Eukaryota > Metazoa > Mollusca > Bivalvia > Mytilida > Mytilidae > Mytilus > Mytilus edulis. Next base: position 71,394,774 of record CM034357.1, read on the forward strand.
TAGCATCCATCAATCTTTCGAATTGATGACTCACACTTTACATCTTGGAACCACTGGTACAAACGCTTGCCTGAAAACAGCAACCCTTAAACAAAAATTACAAAAATATCAAGCTTACCCATCTAACGAATGGCAAATAACTGACACATTCCTCACTTGGTACAGGCATTCCCTTTTGTAAAAAGGTGGATTAAACCGGGGTTTAAAGCTAGCTAAACCTCTAACTGGAATGACAGTCGTATGTAATTCCATTATACATGTATAAAAAAAAATGTGAGAGCTAAAACAAACTGACATAATATGTGAAATCGTCACAAATTGGGTTACAACAGTCAACTTTGTGATATATAAATCTTACTCACTGTAAACCAAATTACTGTTTCAACACAGAAGTTCAAAATGGCATTTTAGACAAAGTACATACGCAAAAATAAAGGACAAGATATCAAAATTGAACATCACACAATGGCGGGATGTATTATATGACAGTTGTTATCCATTCGTTTGATGTGTTTGGACTTTTGATTTTGCCTTTTGATTTTTGATTTTCCTTTTTGAATTTTCCTCGGAGTTCAGTATTTTTGTGTTTTTACTTTTTATTACCGATCCACGTCATAAGTATATAATCAAAAATTGATAAATAGTAAAGGTTTAAAATATACAAGGACTAAATCGATGAAAACGTATTCAAGATGATAAACAACGCAATACCTAATTATCTTTACTTCCAGACCGTCATGTATTATTTTTGAAAATGATGCAATCATTACAGGGAACTCAAGCGCTGGTTTACAATATCTAGTGGGAGATAAATAATCTATGTAAAAGCATTACTTTGATACACATTTAAGGAGTTTCATAACTTGTCCTAGAAATACCTTCTTGGCGTTTAAAGTACAGGCGAAACGCCCGTTGTCATATATTCTTTATGGAACAATTGGTTAGATAAGTATTCCTACAATCCTGAGGTTATGCTATTTTTGCAAAAAATAATTGATGTGACTTGAATTGTCATGTATTGTTCTATATTTTACACATGCTATTTTTTTTTAGTTTCCTACGATAACAAAGGAAATCTAATTAAAGATAGCTGTCCAAAAACAAATTCAAAGTATACGAAAAAGATATATAAACTAGAAAAAATAGACGAAAGATACCATTGCAATCGATTACTTTATCAAAAGCAATTACATTACTTTTTGATTACTGTCAATTGCATGCTTCAAAATTTCAAAAAAATTATATAGTAAGTTAAGCACAAATATTTTGCTCAAGTTCTTAACGTTTGTATATTGTGGAAATTTAGAACTTTACAAAAAAACAGCATTGAAAGCAATGTTTCCAAATTATAAGTTGAAAATTATATATGATAAAATGAACATTTTGATAGGAAATTGTTGATTACTTTTTCCTTTTGTGATCAGAAATAAACTAAGCTAAGATTAAATATGTTCTATACATGGAAATATATGAAATTCAATGTAAATCAGAAGTGAATGCACGCATTTAATTTTAACAAGTATCAACATTCAATTTAAACGCTCTGATCTATCGAAGATTAGTATACTAGATAAGTTAACAGTACATATTAAGGGAAAATACAACATCACTTTAAGATCCTCTACAATGGACAATTACAGTCATATTTTTAAGAAATGAAAACAACAAACACAACACTATGCTCAGATATTTAACAATAGACACATTTGCTACAGGATTTTTTATGAAAGTGCCACTAACATTTATCTTAATTATTTAACGTTACATGTTAAAGGTTTAAAGGAAAATACAATATGTCTTCTCAGATTTTCATAAACTGACAACTATAGTCATATTCAATTGATAGAAAATAAGAAAAATAAACAAACACAATCACTACGCTTATATATTATTAGAATAGAAACAAGAGTTAAATCCTTTTCTATGACAATAAAATGATAAAATCTAAAATTTGTACTAGAGGATGTCAGTTAGACAAACACACACAGATTATTGTATAATTATATATATGCATATCCCAGCACTTCTGTTTCGCTGACATTCTCTGTACTTACAACAAAATCAAACAATGTCATTGTTTTAATAATATACTGGTATGACATTTTTTCATATTTTTCTTTTTTTGCTCCATTTATATATTATATAAATATATATCTAAATAGCCGATTAAGGGTGTAAGTAGGGATGATTTCTCGTTCAATGACAGAAGTGTTTTTTCTCGTCAGGGAATGAGGAATCACTAAATACCAGTATGTCTGGAAATTTATTTGGATAAAATTGACGCAACTTGCCGTTATGGAAAAGGAAAAACAACAACCAATCCTAACTTAAGGATTCTATATTTTCTACATCAATCGAGGGAGACGTCCTTACATTGGTAGCATTTAACTAGTATGTTTCTAAATATACTTCTTTTTTTATATATTAGTATATCACAGACGACACAAAGGTGAACAATCAGATAAAATTTCTGAACAATTTTATGATACCTATCAATTAATTATGTACATTTCATAAGGGACTATCATTTGTTTTTTTTTAATTTTCCTATTACATGTACCTTCTGTTATGTGTGTTTTTTTTGTCTCTCAACATATATATATATATATTTCTTAGTAATTCAGTCAACCATGTTCGTCAAAGTTTAATATCATTACTCGCCAAAACGTAATACTAAAAATAAATTAAGGACTGAAAGTATACATACATAATAGTTATGTTATGTGAATTTAAGGCGCAATTACTTTATAAGTAAGCCGCCTACCAAAACCAATAACAACAACTTTAAAAACTTTATTCTCTGTAAAAATTATGTTTGGAAACCACAGTTAAATACCTTATTCAAACCAAAACAAAATCACAACAATCATTTCGGATGTTGCAAGTCACAAGACTTTCCAAACCAGTTCGCATAGGAAAAGATGAAAATGAGAAAAGCTACTATATTGATATTTTCTTTGCCACCAAAGGTCTCAATGCCGTCAACTTGGGCAAGATTTTTCATTATAAACTAGTTCAATAAACAAAAAATCCTTCCCTTTTTAAAGACCATTCAGAACCAATAACAAATATAAATTGCATCTGAAATTTTTAATTACAAACTTACCCATTCATATATAAGCCATGTTATTACCAGTGACATCATTATTATAAATAATAATTCCTTACGAAATGTGTATATGTTATCCAAAGGTCCAAAATGTCGTCAACTTCAACCCATCAATTGGAAACACAACTTCAAAATACTGATGAATTCTGTCGAGGATTATGCCAGGGAATGGAATAATTGCGAAAAATAAGATGTAGATACTCTTTCCAAATGGACGAAGGCTGGGATGTCGTTGAAACAAATCAGAATTAAGAAACTGAATGGTATATGAATACCAATTTTAAACCAATCTTTAAAGATCCAAATGTTGCGAAACACTTGTCCTACCTCCATGAAAAATATGGTGTCCATATCTATTACTCCTCCAGATAAAGCACAAAAAGAACAACGTTTTTGTGTGTAAATCACATAACATAAATTGCTTGATACACGAATTAGGTATTGACAACTCACTTTGAAATCAACATATACCCCCACGACACTTACTTAAGAGGAAATCCTGGATAATAATAGGTCTGTATTATGTTCCTTTGGAATTTTAACCGAAGAAGAAGAACTGGATCTTCCAGTATGAAATACCTAAACTACATAAGTGCCTTTACAAGCAACAGTATATCGATTGGTCTTCTAAGTGCTCCACGAAACTTCTTGATTTATCAACATCAGTTTTTTCAGCAATCAAAGACAGGCTTCCAAGTTATTGTAAAACTGCTTTTTTCTAGAGGTGGGGTGAACCAGATGATACTTCCAATGATCTTTTAGAGTGCGTACAATCTAAGACCCTTTCATCTTGCAATAGCATTAAAATATTTGACTTTTCTAAACTATACACAAGTATTCCCTCATACAAACCAAAAGACAAATCGAAAGAGTTGGTATTGGTTCATAAAAGAGAATGGCCAACGTAGTTACAATTATCTTGTCTTAGAGGGGATTAGCCCTACTTTTCAAATATCACTCTGATTCAAACAAAAGTTTATCTGAAAATATTATTATCAATATTCTTTATTTCATGATTTACAACATATTTGTAACAATTGCCACAAATTATCGGCATTCCCATAGGGAACCGACTGTGCTTTCTTCTTGTCTACTTGTTAGGTTATTCTTATGAGACTGACTTCATACAGGAATTTATTAGGAAGAAAGAAAAAATAAGTAGCAGTATCCTTTAACTTTACTTTCCACCATAAAGATGAGGTTTTCCCACTAAATAATTCAAAATGACTATGTTGAAAGCATCTTTCCCATTGAACTTGAGATAACGGATACAACATAAACATTATGTCTGTCTCATATCTTAACTTACATTTAGAAATTAATCATAAGGGTCGGTTGAAAACGAAACTTTACGTCGAAAGAGACGATTTCAGCTTCCCAATTGTGAACTTTCCGTTTCTACGTAGTAACATTCAAGCGGATTATATATCCTTCATACACATTATGTATCTCCTAATTGGTACGACATTCCCAGGCTTGTATTTACTATCATGATTTCCGTGACAGAGGGTTGCTGCTCATAAGGAAGGTATATAACCAAGAGTTATAAATTGTGAAGTTGAAATTATTACTCTATTCGTTATTGTACAAACGCTATCGCGAGTTGGTTGACCGTTATGGAAAATTCGTTTCACAGTTGACAGTGGATATTTTCATAATGTCGTCACTTCAATCCCGTTCCATTTTCACGAATGTGACCTCCAAATAAGACTTGTTATCGGTTTTGCACTAATATATGCAATACGACGGGTGCTAAATGTGAAACAAGATCTGCTTACCCTTTCATGGCACCTGCGATCAACCCCATTTTTGAGGGGTAAGTCTTGCTTATTCAGTCTTTAGTTTTCTATGTTGTGCTTTGTATACTATTGGTTGTATATTTTCTTCTTTCTTTTTTAGCAATGGCGTTGTCAGTTTTTTTATTTGATTTCGAAGGCTGATTGTTCATCTAATATATCTCGACCCTTATTTGTAAGCATACCATTGTACTTAGCAACAAGGGGGGTAATTTTCAAAATGATCATTTTGCAGATGTTAAAAGTATACCAAAGTAATTCGTAATTGTTTAACCATTTGAACATGTGGTAGCTAAAATGTTTAATTTCTGGTAGAATGTCCACCAGGAACATATTCATATAATTGTGATCTTGAGTGTCCAAGCAGTTTTTACGGAGTTGGATGTTTAAATAAATGCAATTGCAAGGGAGATGAGTTGTAAGTATACTAACTTATGTCACTGACATTATCCTTTTTCTTGCATTGTTTTCATAAATATCGTCATTAAAGAAGTTGTATACAATTTTGTTTATTCAAAATTGATTTGACGACACTCACAAAAAAAAAAAAAAAAAAAAGGTTGTAAAGTGTTCCACATAAACCTGTGCTTTGCCGGCAATAGCTGCTGTCAATGTCGTCAAATAATTGTTGATAATCATCGCTTAATATCAACTTGATTTTTTTAAATCAAATATAATAATAAGTGAGAATTTGGCAAGTTAAATTACATTTTACTAAATATAGATGATATCAAGTGATAATTCTTATATGCTTTGCATATTTAAGAATACGTTGATATGATTGGTCGAAAGGACTTCCGGTAGTTGATCTTGACGTTGTTTATTTTTCAATAGACACGTTGACCGAACTTATTTTCGTAATCAATGTAAACAAGATGGCGGCGATAATAATACCGACGTAAAAAAAAAGTTTCATCTGCACGTTAATCGTTAAATTAAACAATAGACAAGAAAACATTCGTTTGAATGATAAGATGAGGTTTAGTAGTTTATTTTTTTTCATCAGATTGCAAATTTCATTGAGTACATATTTTTGCATTAACCAAAGAATATATTCATGCGGAAGGCCTATTCAATGACACAAATATACAATTTACGTGTGATAGAGGTTACGAGTATGGAAAAATATGTTTATTGTCTCCAAGTTCAAAGAATTATAAGGATTAAACGCCTTATTAATGGAATTTATTGGTGCTTAAATTGGACCAACTCACTCTCAAAAATATCATAAAAGTCCTTCGGTACCAATAAATTCCTTTAAAAAGACGTTTAATTATATAATATCAAATTCTTAAGCGTTGATTAAACAATTTCCTTTATGGTTATAATTGACTTTGTGTAATAAGAAATTCTGCGAAACATTTATTGTTCTTGTTTTTTGCAAATAAACAGTATGACACCAACAGTCCATTTTGTTATCGAATTAAATAAATTGTTTTATTAACTCAGAAATCATACCAGAAGTAATAGCAACATCAAACAATAAAATCAAGTAAATTGTGTCAAATGTCATGTTTTATTTTCAAATACCAGAAATTACACTTAATTGCAGTTGTAATCCAGTTTTCGGATGTCTTTGCCAGAACTGCACTGAAACAGAAAATATAACAGAAAGTATGATTACACAAGAAAGCAACACAGACACTGGTAAGTAAATTCTCATTCATTTTCATTTTAGTTATAAAACAAAATCAATACAGTATTATTTGAAAATTCACGGGTCGAAGCGAAACAAGTACTGCTTGCCATAGAAAAAAAACCCACCAAAAGATGACGAAAATATTAATAAGTCTACATACCGGTACATGGACAATTAATGTCTAAGCACCACCAATCACTCAAAGTAAGAGTGATCCAATGGTGCAATAGAGATTAGCAAAGTATGTTATATTTGTGAAAACTATTATGTTTCTCAATGTCATGATAAATTCGGTGTTTAAGTTTAAATCCGTAAAGTCATTATGGAGGAAAAAGTGAAACATATTATAGTTCATCTGTGACCTACTTATCCAATAACGGTCAACAATCTCATGATAGCATCCATCAATCTTTCGAATTGATGACTCACACTTTACAACTTGTAACCACTGGAACAAACGCTTGCCTGAAAACAGCAACCCTTAAAAAAAATTACAAAAATATCAAGCTTACCCATCTAACGAATGGCAAATAACTGACACATTCCTCACTTGGTACAGGCATTCCCTTTTGTAAAATGGTGGATTAAACCGGGGTTTAAAGCTAGCTAAACCTCTAACTGGAATGACAGTCGTATGAAATTCCATTATACATGTATAGAAAAAAATGTGAGAGCTAAAACAAACTGACATAATATGTGAAATCGTCACAAATTGGGTTACAACAGTAAACTTTGTGATATATAAATCTTACTCACTGTAAACCAAATATAAAAAAGAAGATGTGGTATGATTGCCAATGAGACAACTATCCACAAAAGACCAAAATGACACAAACATTAACAATTATAGGTCACCGCACGGCCTTCAACAATGAGCAAAGCCCATACCGCATATAGTCAGCTATAAAAGGCCCCGATAAGACAATGTAAAACAATTCAAGCGAGAAAACTAACGGCCTTATTTATGTAAAAGATGAACGAAAAACAAATATGTAACACATAAACAAACGACAACCACTGAATTACAGGCTCCTGACTTGGGACAGGCACATACATAAATAATGTGGCGGGGTTTAACATGTTAGCGGGATCCCGACCCTCCCCCTAACCTGGGACAGTGGTATAACAGTACAACATAAGAACGAACTATAAAAATCAGTTGAAAAAGGCTTAACTCATCAGATAGACAAAAAATAAAAGTGGACGTGGCCGGGTACTTATACATCCCGACACAAAAAGACACAATGAACAGATCTGAGAGTTCTCGCAGTTATCTGACAGCTAGTTCAAAGCCATTAACAACTAATAAAAAAATCATGCCTCTAAGACTAAGCAATCAATCCGTACACATCCAACATACAATGGATTTAGTGTAAAGACGTCATAAACAGCCAGAGAAAAACATGACCTTGTGCAATGCCAAGTTGCAGGTATCGACAGATTGTAGATCCATGAAAATGTATATGTATATAACATACTAGTAATATTTAGTTAGCTTTTAATCTACTGATAACAAAGTCAATATCTATACCAATAAAAACAATATTCAATGATCTTATCACAGTGTTGAATAGGTAACCTATAAGAATAAGTTTATTTAAAGGAGCAACAAGTTTACATGGATCATTTCTATATTTCCGGGCACGGTTAACAACATTTCCGTAAAAATGAGGATGTGCTATCCCGTTTGAAATAAGTTTTCTACAGGTACAACCAAACTTCTCATGAAATTTATCCTGTTGAACTTACTTTAAATAAGGCTAATACTAACAATGACCACTGCCCTTTTCTCGATCTTGATATCTATATCACTAACGGAAAGCTGAATACTAAAATTTATGATAAAAGGGATGATTTTTCATTTCCTATCGTTAATTATCCATTTTTAGATGGTGACGTTCCCTTGTCACCATCTTACGGTGTTAATATATCTCAAATTGTACGATTCGCTCGTGTATGTAACAATGTTTTAGATTTTAACGAGAGAAATTTATGTATTACTGAAAAATTATTACACCAGGGTTTTCGATATCACAAACTAGTCAAAACATTTACTAAATTTTATCATCGGTATAAAGACATCATTCGTAAATATAGCTCAACATGCAGACTTCTAATACGTTCAGGTATTTCACATCCAATTTTTTATGGAAATATTCTTTATAAAGCACAAAGGTGTCAGTATTCACCTCAGAAACTTACAAAACCTTTGAATAGACTTATTAAGAAGGGATATAATTACGATACTGTTGTCAAGTCATTAAAGATTGCATATTTTGGCGTTAATATTGAGTCACTGATAAGGTCTTTGCATCGGAACTAAACACATTTCTTTTAAAAACAGTTGTTGGCATGACACGGGTTATGTTCTTCTCATATATGTTATGATGGTATGATACTAAACCCCTAACGGGAAGGATTGTGCCTGATGTTCATATGATGAAATCATAATCTTTCAGTCAGTTTAATTGAAGTCTGGAGCTGGCATGTCAGTTAACTGCTAGTAGTCTGTTGTTATTTATGTATTATTGTCATTTTGTTTATTTCCTTTGGTTACATCTTCTGACATCAGACTCGGACTTCTCTTGAACTGAATTTTAATGTGCGTATTGTTATGCGTTTACTTTTCTACATTGGTTAGAGGTATAGGGGGAGGGTTGAGATCTCACAAACATGTTTAACCCCGCCGCATTTTTGCGCCTGTCCCAAGTCAGGAGCCTCTGGCCTTTGTTAGTCTTGTATTATTTTAATTTTAGTTTCTTGTGTACAATTTGGAAATTAGTATGGCGTTCATTATCACTGGACTAGTATATATTTGTTAGGGGCCAGCTGAAGGACGCCTCCGGGTGCGGGAATTTCTCGCTACATTGAAGACCTGTTGGTGACCTTCTGCTGTTTTTTTTCGGTCGGGTTGTTGTCTCTTTGACACATTCCCCATTTCCATTCTCAATTTTATTCAAAACCAAATCTTTATATCTATGGAAAAATTTAGTAAAGGTTTTTAGTAATTGATGGTAACGATATCCCTGGTTTAATAATTTACCAGTAATACATAGGTTGCGTTCGTTAAAATAAAAAACGTCACAACAGACACGGGCATAGCGAACAAGTTGTGAAATATAAACACCGTAAGATGGTGCCAAAGTAACATCACCATCTAAAAATGGCAAATTAACAATAGGGAACGAAAAATCGTCTCTTTTGTCGTAAATTTTAGTGTGTAGTTTCCCGTTTAAAACCGAAATATCTAAATCCAGGAAAGGACAGTTATTACCGAATACATTTGATTTATTTAAAGTAAGTTCCTTGGCGTAAATTTCAGCAGTATATTGAGAAAATTCTTGATTATTTAACGAAAAAATATCATCAAGATAACGGTAAGTGTTGTTGAATTTATCAATTAAATGCAATTTCGACGGGTCTTTACTAAGTTCAGTCATAAACTGTGATTCGTAACAGTACAAAAACAAGTCTGCTATTAACGGGGCACAATTAGTACCCATGGGGATACCTACAACCTGTCGATAAACTTTGTTGCCGAAACGTACGTAAATATTATCAAGGAGAAAATTAACAGCCTCAATCATCTCATCACACCTCCAGTAAGTATATCTAGCATATTTACCTTTCTCATTAGAAAAGAAGGCTTTAAATGAGTTGCAGCAAATATATCTACATTCAGCTTTACCAAACGACCATTTAATTAAATAGAAAAACTTTTGTTTAATAAGATAGTGTGGAAGTGTAGTGTAAAGAGTAGAATCAAAACTATTAACAGAATCAAAAGGACCATCAAAAGCCAACAATTTATCTAAAACATCCAAAGAATTTTTTACACTCCAAAAATGGTTTATACCACTATGTTCATATATTTTATTACAATAATTTATGATAAGCTCTTTAATAGTAGTTAATGAACTAGTTTAGAGCACTGACAAATTAGTTGTAGAACACTTACTAGAGGCCGAGATGAAACGATATTTAAATGTTTTTTTGTGTAGTTTAGGTAGCCAATACATAATAGGGACCTTCAAATGTTCAGAAGAAGCCTTAAGCTTTGATGTGGTTGTGATATGCTTGTTTACTATATGACTCTCTGTGAAGCGGATGGACTTACATGTAAATAACTGTTTCAACACAGAAGTTCAAAATGGCATTTTAGACAAAGTACATACGCAAACATAAAGGACAAGATATCAAAATTGAACATCACACAATGGCGGGATGTATTATTACCGATCCACGTCATAAGTATATAATCAAAAATGGATAAATAGTAAAGGTTTAAAATATACAAGGACTAAATCGATGAAAACGTATTCAAGATGATAAACAACGCAATACCTAATTATCTTTACTTCCAGACCGTCATGTATTATTTTTGAAGTTGATGCAATCATTACAGGGAACGCAAGCGCTGGTTTACAATATCTAGTGGGAGATATATAATCTATGTAAAAGCATTACTTTGATACACATTTAAGGAGTTTCATAACTTGTCCTAGAAATACCTTCTTGGCGTTTAAACTACAGGCGAAACGCCCGTTGTCATATATTCTTTATGGAACAATTGGTTAGATAAGTATTCCTACAACCCTGAGGTTATGCTATTTTTGCAAAATATAATTGATGTGACTTGAATAGTTATTTATTGTTCTATATTTTACACATGCTGGTTTTTTTTAGTTTCCTACGATAACAAAGGAAATCTAATTAAAGATAGCTGTCCAAAAACAAATTCAAAGTATACGAAAAAGATACATAAACTAGAAAAAATAGACGAAAGATACCATTGCAATCGATTACTTTATCAAAAGCAATTACATTACTTTTTGATTACTGTCAATTGCATGCTTCAAAATTTCAAAAAAAATATATAGTAAGTTAAGCACAAATATTTTGCTCAAGTTCTTAACGTTTGTATATTGTGGAAATTTAGAACTTTACAAAAAAACAGCATTGAAAGCAATGTTTCCAAATTATAAGTTGAAAATTATATATGATAAAATGAACATTTTGATAGGAAATTGTTGATTAGTATTTCCTTTTGTGATCAGAAATAAACTAAGCTAAGATTAAATATGTTCTATACATGGAAAAAAATGAAATTCAATGTAAATCAGAATTGTGAAATATTTAGAAGTATATTCTGTTTGTGTCTGTTCGAAGTCAGGAACCTGTAACTCAGTGTATTTGTTTTTCGTTCATTTTTTGTGCATAATTTAGGCCGTTTTTTTCTATTGTTTCTTTCATCTTTTCAGAAATCTTGTTTAAAGTTATTCAAAATTATGCTCATTTGAAGATTTATAACAGCAAATGATGATAAAATAATAATAGTATATATGTGTTCAAAATGTCAATAAAGGGACGTCACTCATATTTAAATTACTATCGTTCCCGCTCGTCCGAAATTTGAGGAATAATAAGTGTCTTAAATTAGATACTTTTTTAGACACTAGTTCATAAGATAATACCACATTGTTTAAAAATCAGCGGGTTTAAAGGTTTCATATTCATATTAAAGAAAAAAACTATTTTACGTAAATAAAATGACGGAAATGTTTTGGGATATATAGTGATATCAAAAATAACCAAAATGTGTGGTTTACTTATAACACGCATGTCTTTTTGTTGGATAATGCAGTAATATTATTTTTTTAAATCATAGTTAAATGTATTGTTTCAGCCAATGTTCGAATACATATAAAGTTATGTTCAAAGTGTTTATATAAAATTCGAATGAATTTTTTAATGTTATCCTTTTTTCAGACATTAAAGTATTGATTTTGTTATAATAATTTACCATCCCAAGCTTAACTGCCAAAACACGAAATTAGAAGTGTCGGGTCCTATTTTGCAATATGGGATGCGTGGTTGCATGGGTGTTTTATTATAACAAAATTCTAATTCAAGCTGATACGGGAATTCCAAAATTCTGGTTCAAGCTGCGAACGCCCTCTATGGCCATGCCGAATATGGCAATGAGCTACAGGCTGCAACACCCACGCACCCACACATATATTTGATTAACTTAAACCAGATTATTGAAACTATAAAATTTTTATAATCTCTATTATATAAAAATCGAATGAAGTTTTTAATGTTATTCTTTTTTCAGACATTAAAGTATTGATTGGTTTACCATGTGCAGTTGCAGTCATAATCCTTATTATTGCGTCAATTTTTGGAATACGAAAAATGAGGCCTAAAATAAGAGAAACTAACATAAATGAACCGAGAAATATCAATCCAAATATCGAACGACCATATGACCTCGCCTGGTAATCTACACACGCAGAACATTTGGTTCTGCAATGAAAACCGTGAGAGGATCTTCCGGTTGTGCTTTAGTGGATTAATTATCACCGCTTTAAAACGTATGTACATTTCTAAATCATAATTTTCTTATTCAACTGATCGAAATATTGAAAATCGGAGAATGCTATGCTGTGGTGAATACTTTAACGAAGAGATACATGTATCATTTACTGTTGTACGTGGAGTTGAACTCCTACAAAACTAGTTGCCCCACGAGAAATTGCATAAAAAAGTTACATTTGAATTTTGAAATGGTTATATTAACAGACCTACAAGTTCAAATTTAGTTTTTTTTTACGGTCAATTGATATAAATGTCGTTTTCGGCGGCGTGTACGCTGTCCGGTGTTGATAGACGTCTTTATAAATCTAAAAACTACATTTTTTTCATAATTTTATGCGTGAGGGGATCGGTTCTGATTGAGGACATCGTGAATGCGTGAGTGGATGTGAAATCATATCTTTATATGAAAGTTGCCTATTGTTCATGAAAAAACACATTTGTGTGCAACAAGAATAATGAGATAGAATTTTAAAATAAATTGTGGGAAGATAGGTTTCATAATATGTGTTGAAAATTGAGTCGACGATTTTGTCTTCTTGCAACAAGTAAAAATTTAAATTTTCCCTATCACCCCAATATATTTTTACGAAAACTGTTATTTCCTCTTGAATTACTAATTTGAAGAAAAAAATTATTAAGAAAACCCAAATTTTGATATTTGCTTAAATAAATTTGGATTGAAACAATTATAACCACCAAGGTTTCCTTTTATACATTAAACAGTCTGAATTCAAAATTCTATCTCATATTTTATTTATGCACTCAAATGTGTTTTTTTTACACACGAAGATAAATGATCGGTTCCTTTCGTAAATTATGCTAATCACTGATTTGGAGAACTCTGTCAAGATGTCAAGATTACGCAGTTAAAGTAGAATAACAATAAGCAAACAAGAATTTTGGAAATGTTGATGATCAATTGTTCGTTGCTAAACGTCGAGTGGCAAATATTTCAAACATGGCCACGATGAGAGCACGCACTAGTACTTCTATATAGCCTGTTATTTCACCAAATGTATAAGTATAAACAATTAACCACCAAGTTTTCTTTATATACATTTTTTATTTAAAAACAGTCTAACTAATGAATTACAAATCTGTCTTCAAATTTGCAGATTTTTCGCAAATTTTAAGATAGATTTGCAACTCATTGGCAAGACAGTTAATTCATATAAGAAACATTCGTGGAATATTGTGCGTATGACGCTTGTGCAAATTTTTTAAAATTTTCATTTTTTAATTGCGTCGATCTTTTCTTTATATACATGAACAGTCTAACCAATAAATTGTAAATCTGTCTCAACATTTGCAGATTTGGGCAAATAACTTAACCGATTATTTGCCCAAATCTGCCCACAAAAAGACTTGGTGGTTCATTGTATAAATCAAAATATTTAAACAAACATCAAAATTTGTGTTTTCACAATCATTTTTTTCAAATAAACAATTAAGGGGAGAAAAATATAATAGGGAAAGTTTATTTAAATTTTTACTTGAATCAAGAAAACAAAAACGTTTACACATTTTTTTTTATTCTTCGTTAAAGATATTATAAAACCTATCTTTCCACAATTTATTCAAAATTCTATATCATATTTTATTTATGCACTCAAATGTGGTTTTTCATGAACAATCTTAACAAATTTTGGCAACTTTCAACAACTCATAGCTTGGATATAAAGATATGGTTTCACGTCCCCTCACGCATTCACGATGTCCTCAATCAGAACCGAACCCCTAACGCATTAAATAATAAACAAATGTAATTTTTAGATTTATTAAGAGTCTATTAACACCGGACAGCGTACACAACGTCCAAAACGACATTTATATCCATTGACCGAAAAAAAAATTTAAACTTGTAGGTCTGTTAATATAACCATTTCAACATTTAAATGTAACTTTTTTATGCAATTTCTCGTGGGTCAACTAATTTTGTAGGAGTTCAACTCCACGTACAACAATAAATATTACATGTTTCGCTTCGTTTAAGTATTAACCACAGCATAGCATTCTTCGATTTTCAATATTTTTATCAGTTGAATAAGAAAATTACGATTAAGAAATGTACATACCTTTTGAAGCGGTGATAATTACTTTACTCAAGCACAACCGGAAGATCCTCTCACGGTTTTTATTGCAGAACCAAATGTTCTGCGTGTGTAGATTACCAGCTGTGATGACTACGTCGACGAAAATATATTGGATGATATTTGTCGTAACAGAGAAGCATTAACAAACCACCAGCATGCCACCTCATTTATGCAGGAAAAAAATAAAAATGAAAATAGCGAAAGAAGCAGTACGAATTCATTTGATATTGAACAGCAATCTGGTGTTTGTAAAGACGGTTATCTTAACCCCTATAGCTGCCTTCAGGCTGAAATGGAAGCAGTTCCGTATGATTTTCCATCTGAAACGTCTACTTTATGTGATATACCAACACAATCTTAACATTCCAAAGACGTCAACATGAGTAGAGATTTGGTTTAATGACTACTAGGGTTTAATAAATATATATATATAAAATATGTCGTAGAATTTTCAGTGGTTCAGACGTACTTAGAAGATAATTATGTCTGTGACTGCGTCCTGCATTAATTTGTAACATCCTCCACGATACCTAATCCAGCTGATCTGTAATATTCCATGCTCATGCTTTATATATCATGTACTATGTTACCACGCTAGAAGAAAAATGACGAGCAAAGGTAACACTCGGCCACCTGAAGATTGATTTTTGTCGAGGCTATGTGGTGGAGTGGTCTAGCGCCCCGGGCATGGTGCAAAGCGATTAGGTGCCACGGTATCTCAGTAGCATGAGTTCAAATCCCGTCCTTGACTGTTATTTAGACGAATTATTTATATATATATTCAGACGTACTTATAATATAATTTTTATTAATTTATAATTTTTTTTGCATCAAAACCGTTTTCAAGTTGTATTATATATTAGTATATATATAATAACAACTTTAACACAGTTTTCCATACAAAATGGACGAAACGTATTGAAAATTTCATAAATGATTAGCCCGAGAACAAATTACCAATAAAAACAGTTTCCTCACAGAGTTGTCACAACTGTACTGAGCGTGCAGAGATCGTGGTTCTCTCTCCCTACACGAAGCATCTGATGTAACGTTTTAGCTTTCTATTAGATTGTAGATGTTCCTACTTGGTTTGTGTATGTATTCACTTGATTAGCATATGTTTTCATTTGGTATGTATATGCTCTCCCAAAGAGTTTAGCTGTTTTCACTTGGTCTATATCCGTTCTCACTAGGTATAATATATATGTTTTTACGAATTTGGGTTTATTATTCATCACGTTGAAATCTCGCATAACTCTGCTGAAGCAGGTTTTGCACGACTAGCACAACACTACATAGAAGTTCATTAAACGTAAAAATGGATTTGCAAAACATATAAAAAGAGAATAACAAAAACAAATACCAAAAAATCACAAAAATCACAAAAAGCAAATTCTAAACAGGGGATGTGACTTAGTCCATAGAAACCGACAAAATCAGACGCTTTCCATAAACGAAACAATAAAGTACATTTACCATATTCCTGACTTGTTACATGCATTTTTCAAAGAAAACGACCGGTTAAACCTTGTTTTATAACAAGACAAACCTCCCACTTGTATTGCACTTGTTTATAGTTTCGTTTTATCGACATAATTGGATGATTAACCCACACATAATTGAGATATGTTATAATCATTGAATGAGAAAGACAGTATGCAGCTGCTAGGACATTGAACGCAGAAAATTTTACAACATAATTCAGTTAAAAGATTGGCCTAAAATGATTTTATGCATTATGATATATTTTCTTCAATAGAACAAATTATTAGATATAAGGACTCAGAAATATTCTGAATTAAAATATTTCAAAGTCTAAAAGTCACCAGGAACATAATATATTTTCCTTGATGAGGCTCTAGTATTATTATAAATGTTTATCAGTTTACTGATAATACAGGTTTAATAAAAGTTATAATTCCGTATTTATTCTCGAGTCCCCCCTTTTTTCTTTACATTCTGAACTTTGACCGTGTCTGTCACGTGACGTTAGCGTACTGTGACGTCACTTCTAAATTTTCTTGCATTTGAACAGATCAACAATCAAATGGCAAAATCAAAAGCTCAAACACATCGAACGAATGGATAACAACTGTCATATTCCGGACTTGGTACATGCATTTTCTTATGTAGAAAATGGTGGATTGAACCTGGTTTTATAGCTAGCTAAACCTCTCACTTGTATGACAGTCGCATCAAATTCCATTACATTGTCAACGCCGCGTGAACAAAACAAACAGACACAATAGGCAAAAATGTCAAAAATAGCAGTCAACATTGTGTTATCTTCTTAATCACTATAAAAACAACAAATGTAACGAAGAAGCACAAAAAGGCATACATCAAATTTAACATCCTCATTTTGCTTATATTATACGATTTTATTTATCTTTGTAAAATCCACCCATAGAGGATCCCACACACCTACCGCGACATTCTCATATTTTGGATTATTTTTCCTGCTGTTGTTTTTTTTAATGTTTTTCAGGTATATGCCCAGTGGGATAAGGAAGACCGGAAACGGACACAGCTGGAGATAATTGATTTTCGGACTAAATGAAGTATGACAATCATTGTAGAGGAGGAACTTTTTGACTCGTCTAATATAACACAATATTGCAGTGGTTGTGTCCAGTTATATCGTGAACTGTTAATGCATTTACACGATTTTCCGAATGCTTTTAACTTGAGGATGAAAATTTTATATAAAAACTAGATTCTGATTTGAAACAGACAGTGCTAGTTATAAAGCCGGTTTTATTCCACACAATATTTCTTGAATTATTTTAATCTTAAATTAAAAACTAAATATAGCTTTTGTTTTTAACGTTGTCAGTTTATCGCTGTTTACCTGCATTAAAAAGTAAATATTAATCGTAAATTATCGACATTACATTTCAAGGTGCGTAGTAGCATAATGTGTTCAAACTTATCCGTTTAAAAGTATTGATTTATTCAAAACTACTGCGGACAGCTTTTACTAACACAGAAATATAAGAGAGGGAAAGATCATTTTCATATTAAAAAAAACACGACAATGTTGTTAATTAATTATTAAAAAAATACGTCTAAAAAATGCAGGTGCAAATAATGATAAAATAAAAAAAACGTTGACGTCGAACACTATTCAACGAAAAAATGTTTTCATTGCTTGCATTTGTCATTGGTATGAGGAGGTACATTCAGGATAAACTAGGCTTTTTGACCTTTTTTGTAATCCGACCGATATAACTAGTTCTTTGCTTAGTACTCGTATGGGTAAAAGCAAAGATATTTCTTAAATTGGTTTATTACGACTTAATGTATAATTTAACTGCGGTAGTTATGCAATAGGCTATTTGCCAATTCCCTTAATTGACCCTGTAACTAGACATCCCTTTTTTAGTTGTCTCCCTTATGAGGGACATTCATTTTTATTTACAATGGAGAGCTAGCAGAGAGAGCGGCAATGTGAGTAATCTTTAAGGTTTTCAAATTTTTTAATTACATTAATTTGTTGTTAAGATAAATACTTTTGTAATTAGAAATGATTTGTCATGACAAATAAGTTAAACCGCCGATATATCACTTTCAATTCATTATGCATTGCACTGGCAAAAGCCAATTTTGTCCGGTATGGAACAAGCCTACGATTGACAAAGGGAAGTAATTTGTTTAAAAAGTGTATAATAACAGAATCAAATCGTTAATTGACAAATGGATTTTAGGTGTCACACCACCAATAACTCCCTCAAATTTAGAACGTATGTGAAAGTAGGCCTACTCGGACAAAAAATAGTGCATTTGATGTCATTGTTTACTTAAACTACCCAACACATTTGCAGAAAAGAAACTTTTGGTGAAAGAGAAATATATCTAGACCATTTTGAGCCAAACTTTACTTGTCTATGAGTTTGCATTGAAAATTGAGGATTAATGCGCTCCATAGTATACTTATTTAAGATTTCAAGAAAACCAGGGGTTATTTTTAGTGGTACATCAGTTCGGAAGGTCTCTTCTTTCTTTTATGGCTTTAAAGGTATGTTGAAAATTGGCATGAAAAAGGTGATACCTGTACGATTCAGGACGTACCTGGTTTGTAAGAGGTTAAACTTAAGATAAAAAATTTAGAAAGCTATGAAAATTGCAAAATTTTGTTGAACAGATAGGGACTTTTAATTGGTGGTCTGACACCTTTAAGCAAAATGCGGTGAAACATCAAAATCAGAAAACAATTGTTTTTTTTTTGTCTTAACTGATCATTTGAGATAATAGTAGCCACATTTCAATCTGTTTTGGGGCAAAATGTCACATATTGCAAATTTAGAGCCTAAAACTTGAGTTTGTGCTATTTTTAGCTTTTCCCACCCTGACAATATGCTTTTACATAAAAAAATGTTCTAAATAATGTTATAAATGCACAGAAAGTTATTCTGTGGTGTTAAACATTGAAACATAGGTTGTTTACTACCCCCAAACAAATTGTTTCATGTAGATTTAATGAAATTATTTGATTTTTTACCCTTATATCATTGCGTCATAATATGTACTTGGCAGATAGCATAGCCTAATGTAAACATTGCAAAAACTCACAAAAGTACCATTTATTATTCCAAATGAAATTTTTATATCTTAAATTTTATCAACTGATGTAAATAAACACAGTTAAATGACCATGACTGCACTTTTGATCAATTTGTAGTACTTTACTGACACCAGATGAAAAAAAGGGGGGTCAATATTCCTTGACACTTCAATACCTTGGATTTTTTACTAAATTCATTGCAAAAATTGTGGAAAGTCTTTAAATTAGTAGAACAAACAAGGAAAAATCAGCAAAAACTGATCTTGATATTGAAAGTTTATGTTCCTGTAGCCCAAAATGAAATTTTAAAGTATTTCCTATCAAAGTCATACATTGCAGTCAGTTTAAATTGAGCTGTGAAATTTTTAATATAAGTCGCATAATGCTCAGATAGACTGTTTTTAACTACAAATTGACTAAGGATTAAGAATAAAGCAAATTAAAAGATTTCTAATCAACTTTTTTGTCTCTTTAAGCAAAATGCGGTGAAACATCAATATCAGAAAACAATTGTTTTTTTTTGTCTTAACTGATCATTTGAGATAATAGTAGCCACATTTCAACACATTTCAATCTTTTTTGGGGCAAAATGTCACATATTGCAAATTTAGAGCCTAAAACTTGAGTTTGTGCTATTTTTAGCTTTTCCCACCCTGACAATATGCTTTTACATAAAAAAATGTCCTAAATAATGTTATAAATGCACAGAAAGTTATTCTGTGGTGTTAAACATTGAAACATAGGTTGTTTACTACCCCCAAACAAATTTTGTCATGCAGATTTAATGAAATTATTTGATTTTTACCCCTTATATCATTGCGTCATAATATGTACTTGACAGATAGCATATCCTAATGTAAACACTGCAGAAACTCACAAAAGTACCATTAATTATTCCAAATGAAATTTTTATATCTTAAATTTTATCAACTGATGTAAATAAACACAGTTAAATGACCATGACTGCACTTTTGATCAATGTGTAGTACTTTACTGACACCAGATGAAAAAAAAAGGGGGTCAATATTCCTTGACACTTCAATACCTTGGATTTTTTTACTTAATTCATTGCAAAAATTGTGGAAAGTCTTTAAAGTAGTAGAACAAACAAGGAAAAAATTAGCAAAAACTGTTCTTGATATTGAATGTTTATGTTCCTGTAGCCCAAAATGAAATTTTCAAGTATTTTCTATCAAAGTCATACATTACAGTCAGTTTAAATTGAGCTGTGAAATTTTTAATATAAGTCGCCAAATGCTCAGATAGACTGTTTTTAAATACAAATTGACTAAGGATTACGAATAAAGCAAAATAAAAGATTTCTAATCAACTTGTTTGTCTCTTTAAGCAAAATGCGGTGAAACATCAAAATCAGAAAACAATTGTTTTTTTTGTTTTAACTGATCATTTGATATAATAGTAGCCACATTTCAATCTTTTTTGGGGCAAAATGTCACATATCGCAAATTAAGAGCCTCAAACTTGAGGTTGTGCTATTTTTAGCTTTTCCCACCCTGACAATATGCTTTTACATAAAAAAATGTCCTAAATAATGTTATAAATGCACAGAAAGTTATTTTGTGGTGTTAAACATTGAAACATAGGTTGTTTACTACCCCCAAACAAATTTTGTCATGCAATTTTTAATGAAAATTATTTGAATATTTACCCTTCAATAATATTGCTCAATTAATATGACTTGGCAGAATAGCATACCTAATTGTAATACACTGCAGAAAATACCTTATCATGATTTTACTAAATATGTTAACAATATTAATTAATTCCACATAATAATACTGATTTACAATGTAATTTACAAAAAACAATTTAATTCAATACTAAATTTATACAATCTGATAGTAAAATAAACACAGTTATATTATAGAAGCCATGACTGACTTTTAGATCAATTTGAGTATTTATGACAAGATGAAAAAAGTGTCAATATCTTGACTCAAACATGTATATTATCAAATTTAGAACGTACAAATGTGATGTAAGTTAGGCCTACTCGGTATGAAAAATAGTGCATTTGATGTCATTGTTTACTTAAACTACCCAACAAATTTGCAGAAAGGAAACTTTTGGTGAAAGAGAAATATATCTAGACCATTTTGAGCCAAAATTTACTTGTCTATGAGTTTGCATTAAAAATTGAGGATTAATGCGCTCCGTAGTATACTTATTTAAGATTTCAAGAAAACCAGGGTTATTTTTAGTGGTACATCAGTTCGGAAGGTCTCTTCTTTCTTGGCTTTAAAGGTATGTTGAAAATTGGTATGAAAAAAGGTGATACCTGTACGATTCAGGACATACCTGGTTTGTAAGAGGTTAAACTTAATATTTAAAAAATTTAGAAAGCTATGAAAATTGCAAAATTTGGTTGAACAGGTAGGGACTTTTAATTGGTGGTCTGACACCTTTAGGCCAGTTCCGGGATACGGTTTTCAGACGAATCTATCATGTGACTTCCATCACCACTTGACAAAAATGTTTGCATAGGAATTTCCAACACATGTTGAGCAAACGGGTAAAAAGTTTTATTTTATACTGCACAAAATATTTGGGAAATTAAAATCTAGACTAATGGTCACCCTCCCTCAGTCGGCAATCACGATTATGTACTACTTCTACTTTTTATTTCTCAAGACCCCATCAGGGGTATGTGAATATAAACAGTAATAACAAACAATAACATATATACAAAATAATGAGATAATAGAATGACATGGTTACATATTCAATGGTATACATACATGTAAAGTACATGATTTAAGGAATTTGCAGTGGAAGGCAAATCTAATTTATAACAGACAGAACAATTTTACAAAATTTGGCAAGTTTGACAATTAAATTGTAGTCATCAGAACAAAAAAGTTCACAATACTTTATAGCAGTTGGCTTTTTAAACACATTACAGGACAAAAGCCTTTTTCTTTCATTTGAAAAAAAGTACATTTAAATAGATAATGAAATTCATCACCAATTTCACATAAATTGCATAAATCGCAAATGCGATCATCACGTTCAACACCCAAAAAACGACCTTGTTCTATTGGCAATTTATGGTTCATACATCTAAAATTACAATATGCCTTTCGAAGATCATATGGTAGATCAACAATATATCTTTCAAAATTATGAATTGTTTTGAAAATTCTATAATTAAAACATTTAGCTGAATCATAAACAGTAGTAACCCATGTTTGTTTGAACTGATCACAGAGACATTGTTTGACTAGATTTGATATGACTACATTTTTTGGTACACACTGTGACAGCCAGTACTCTGAGAGAACACAATTATTAAGGGTTTTTTCAATACAAACTTATTCACTTACGGAACATTAATCATTTCTATACTACCCTTCATAATGATGATTATGAAAGTGCTGGAAACTTTTTATAGAGCAGGGATACAGGCGCGCCTTTTAACTGGTAAATGACATCATAAAGTCGTGCGAAA
Source organism: Mytilus edulis (assembly GCA_019925275.1). Taxonomy (NCBI): domain Eukaryota; kingdom Metazoa; phylum Mollusca; class Bivalvia; order Mytilida; family Mytilidae; genus Mytilus; species Mytilus edulis. Next base: position 71,417,825 of record CM034357.1, read on the forward strand.
TTGACGATCTTTTCCGGTGAAGGACATGACTCCAATGACCTATTGTTTTAACACCCAGTCTCCCATAAAACCATGCAAAACAGTCTACAAGGTTGGTCATCAGATTCGATTAAAACAACATGAGATCCATAAAAAATATTTTATCTGATTCCCATGTCATTCAGCTTGGAGATGTTGTAATGTACCTGGAACTAGTTTTTCCATGTTTGGGGCAGTATTTTTCTATGAAATTGACCGATTTCAACACCCTGAAACTTATAAATGCGGAAAACAACGAGATAAAGAATGATGATTTATTGAAAAATCAAGTGATAAAGCTTTAGAAACTCTTAAGTACATACATTTTTCAAGAAACAGTTTGTGGATTATTACAAAGGAGATAATCCAGTAAAAATAATTTCAGAAAATCATAAAATATACATATCTTAAAAGCTATCCAGCCTTTGGTCCATTACAAATATTAAGATAACTCACTTTGTTTTATTAATTGGAATACTTAATTATGCATTTAAGCTAAGAGGTACAAGAGGATTTGTTTTGGATCGGTTATTTATTTCTGTAAACTAGGAGGACAGGTTATAGATTTTTCGCACTATTGAAGCAAGATTTTTCATTTTCATTAAAGCAAGGGATTGATTATTTATTTTCACAAGTATATTTATAATATTAGAAAACACACATTTTTTTTAATAATTTGTTTATTATAAATAATACATGTATAGTCAAGTCATTATGTACCATTTAATCAGAATGAATCATTATCCTCTGCAGAAATGAATCTCTATATTCCCAACCACATATACATGTATTGCATACATGGACAGTATTAAAGTTTGTTTATATGTAGCCTTTTTAAAAGCATTGGCAAACATGTTTCGCCGAGCGGAGCGGAGGTTTTTGAAGGGTTTTTGAGCCACTGAAAGCCCAAAATGCCAGAGAACAAATGATGCAAAATCATGCTTCATGGATGTTCCCAAGACCCTTTCTTAATCTGAAAATGCAATTTTTGACAATATTTTGGTCTCAAAGCAATATGTATAGATTCAGTGTAAGAATTAAGTTTCCAGGGACAGTATCAAAAGACCAGTATGAATGATAAAGCAAAAATGTAATTCACATAGTTAAGTCTGTGGCTTCTGTTTTTTTTTGAAACTCATGATCAAGTTGAAAACAAAATTACTAAATTACAACAGGAATGCAACACTATATATAACAGAATACAGAAGGGCAATCAATGAACAAAAGACAAATAAATAAGAAACATTGATCCCAAAAAATCAGGGGCTACGTCTGAGGGAGAACAGAACTTGCTTCTTGAAAGGCACTTGCCGTGAACACAATTTGATATGGAGACATGCGTTTGGTTATCAAATTTCCTATATTAGGCATTTGCCTCAATGTACAGTTACGGCCCTGTAATAAAAGTTAGGTAAGTGTTCCTGAGAAAATATACATCAAGTTAAATGAAACCAATTTGCGGAAATTTCAAGTATAATTTAACGATATTTATACTTTATTATTGAAAGATTTGGTAAGTGTTTCCCGATTATTTTTTTTCTCGAAAAATGATGAATTTATGAAAAACCTGGTGCAATCTCATACTTTCGATAATACCTGCTGAGTTATTTATTTTCAATACATTGCAAGTCAGGTAATTTATTTTCAAACAAAACTAACCATTTTTTTGTGATTATCAAGGCTGCGTCATTTATTTCCAAAATCCATGATTTTAAACTTGTTTTTTGTGGATAATTTTGGAAATGTAAGTGTTTCTTTTTCAAAAGTACTATATTAATTGACAAATTAATTCCATGTAACAATGACCATAGTTCAATTACAATTTATGATGCCATATATATTGAATTTAAATGAAACAAAGGGAAATAATCCAGTTAAAATGATTTAAATAAAACTTAAAATAACTTTTTTCCAACTTACCAATCCTCGGTACATTAAACATAAAAGTATATATCTATTCATTTATTTTAAGAGAAATAGTTAATAACACATTTAAGCATATACGATGGTTGGGCTCTTGTTTTAGTACTTTCTAAAATTCTCCTTGAATAATATTCAAATTTGCCTTTCCCTGAAATCAATAAAATTAATATATCAATCTGTAGACAATTTTGTAAGTGTATTTTTTTTCTTTTTTCTAAACCATTATTATACCGAACAATGTAAGTCAAACTAACAATGAAGGTAATATAATTACAATAAATAATGCCATAAATATTAATTGTCTATGGTAAAAGGGAGGTAATTCAGAGCAAAATGCATTTTCAAAAATCTGAATAGAAAAAAAATCCAATTAAGTGTTCTGCTCTTGATACATCATAATTATTTCAATATTTGAACTAATGTGTGCTGTCATATTTTTACTAAGAGTTAACTCATTATAATAACTTTTTCTTGCTTTTTAAAGTTCTATCTATGACATCTATAGATTGAAGTCTTCAATACTAGACAAAAATTAAAAAAAAAATGTTAAAAATCTTCATTATAAGGCTAGAAGTCGTCTAACGATTTGAGGCATGCAGATTTTTTATAGACATTTTTTTGCTTTGATTTTTGCCCCTAAAGGTTCTATACTCCTATATATATATATATTAAACTATTACAGTTTATTCATTACAAAATAAAACGTAAACACGCAAATAAATGTTTTAAGTCTTCATTGAAAGACAATAACACCAATAGGAAGTAAACTGGCAAGTTTAAACATTGAATTGTTTTTACTTCTTGTTATGCTTATAATTCATATCGATACTGGACTATAGCGAAAGTGAGACATAGCGATCCTATATTCTTTCATTGGTGCCAGCGGCGTCAACATTTAGTTCTTTTTTTTTAGATTGATTGATTGATTGATTGTTGGTTGCTTAACGTCCAGTGGTAAATAGTTCATGCATGATCAGGACGAGAACAAGTTAACAATAAATACAATAGGTAGATATTGTTATAAAAGAGGCCACCCGGAATGGTGGTCGGGGAAATTTTGACTGCCACAGAAAAGGTAGGGTATATTGGATAAGGACAGAAATTTTGCCTTGCAACAGGCCACCAACTGACCCTGCAAAGAGTTGTTGAAAGGGTTCTTCACGTACAAAGAGCGCGGTACCATCTTTAATCGAGGCATCGGATTTAACGTCCCCATTCTGAAGGGACGTTGCTGTATTACTGTTGTCCATTCATTTTTGATGTGTTTTGTCATTTGATTTTGCCATGTAATTAGGGACTATCCGATTTGATTTTCCTTTGAGTTCAGTATTTTTGTGATTTTACTTTTTTGATACATCCCGCACAACAAAACGGACGCCCCACTTTAGCAAGCGTTTTACTACCGGACGGGAGAAGTCAAGGTGACCATATTTTGTTCCCCCAGTCACCCTTGTTTTTTTTAGACACCAATATCTTTGTCGATTTTATGAAATTTGGACAGAGCTTGTTAATGCTTAAGCCTTTTTATGGTTAAGAGATATTGTCTGAAGCAAACTTTAGAAAATACTTTATATATATTTTGTATGTCAAAATTACACTTTTATCACAGCCTTCATAAACAGGACTTTTTCAGGTTTTTTTCCGCCATGCTCAAATAAAATGATTCGCTGAGTGTAGCCTGAAACGACCGCAGAGGTCGAACATTGAACAGTTGGTGCAAACTTGGACACAATACTCAAGCTTGATAATATCTGAATTTTGATTGAGATCACATTTTTTACATAATATAGGTTTCTGACACAAAATAAATGTGGTCAAAGATGTTATAATTCTATTGAGCAATACTGTACAATGGAATTTGAAATTTGAAAAATTTTGAAAAAAAATATGAATCCCTTAAATGAATTGGAAAAAATATCCCCCCTTACCTTTTTGAAACCCCCTTGGAGCAATAACCCCAAAACACAATCAAAGCCTCTCCTTTGTAGTACGGATTCTTATAGTACTTTCCAGAGAGATCCATACACTTAAAAAGTTATTGTCTCGAAACTAGAAAACTGCTTGTTTTTGTACCTTTTTGGACCCTTATTCCTCCATGTTTGGTGTAATTACTCCTAAACTCAATCCCAGCCTTTCCTATGTTATATGGACCCTTGTGGTACAATGTCAGAGAGATCCATACACTAACACACAAGTAATTGTTTGGAGGCTAGAAAAATGCTTGTTTTTTGCCTTTTTTTTGGCCCTTAATTCCTTAACTGTTGGCCCCATAACCCCTAAAATAAATCACAACCTTCTAATTAAGGTATTAAACATTGTGGCACAATTTCAGAGCAATAGAAATACTAATGCACAAGTTATTATCCTGAAAGTAGAAAAAAATCTTGTTTTTGGACCCTTTGTGGCCCATTTTTCCTAAACGGTTGGGACCATCATCCAAAAAATCAATCCAAACCTTCCTATTGTGTTATTGAACCGTCTTACAAAATTTCATAAAGATTCATTCATTTAAAATTAAGTTATTGTCCGGAAATAAATGTGTCTTCGGACGACGACGCAGACTCAGACGACGACGACATCATACCATTATACGATCCAAAAAAAAAATTTGCGGTAGTATAAAAGGATACAATATAAAAGTAAGAAAATGAGGTATTAAAATAAGTTCTTTTTCATTATGTCAAGAAATTTTACAACTTTCATGGGCCTTTCAAAACACAGCCTTTATTTATCAAATCTTCATGGTTTTCTTAGTTTATACAATGTATTTGGGAAATCTAACAAACTGACTATAGCGACCTTCTATAAATTCAAAAATAATTGCAATATGAATAACACAACAGATTTTCAATGCCCCCACCTACTAAATGTTTGAACTGGGCTCATCTTCAGTCTGGACCGGTCATCTTTAGAAATCAATGGCATAACTTTTATAAATTAGATAATTAGATAACGATTAATTACTGTGGATTCATTATCATTCGTTGGATACCAATTTTCGTGGAATACGTGGTGATCCACAAAATTAAATATTCAACGAATGACAAATCTGTTAAAGGCTTGTGTAAAGACTTCGGCGAAACCACGACATGCAAGTTTTCCCCTGGTGTCTCCCCTGTAGAAGTCACTCTTGCCAGAAAAAGACTGCAATTGCAAATAAAAATATATGGTGCGTGATTGGAAATTTGCACTGTTGCCAATAAATTCAAATTTCAAATAATAAATATTTTTTATTTTTTTGTAAAACCATGAATTTATATAATCATTATAATTAAACTTCCATAGCAATCCTTGATAACCTGTGAAACAAGGAAATGTTTTCCAAAGTAATTTAATAAAAAATATTAATTCAATTAAATTTAAATATTTTTTGTCAAAATTAAAGATATGGCTTACAAGAAGTAATTAATAAGATTTAATAACATCAATACTTCTGTGTTTTACAGGTAAAAAGAAAACCATTTTTTTTTCTAAACCCGTGTATTACTTATCTTGTGAATTCAAAAGGCCTTGCGATTTAAGCTGAACAGGATGTTGCAATTTTGGAAGATTGTTAGTAAGAATTTAATACTGTCTGACCAGGTGTGATCTGTTTAATGAGTTGCCCCATGCAGGAGGTTTTAATTAATCTTCACCACTAATCAGAAGAACAATTTTATTATTTTTTAAATTGTTTAATTCTTTTTTTCAATTTGAAATATATCACATATAATATATAACCTAAATTATAATAAAAGATCTATTTCTAATATAATGTTTAACAATTTAAGTGATTTTGTTGGCTGTTGCTACATGTACCTCATTAAAGAGATAATTATATTACTATAGTATGTAACCATGAAACCTGTGTAGTTTTTATTTAGATTTTTTGGACAAATTAAGATTAAAAGAAAACCATGCCAAATAAGAAGCGCCTTAATAAGGTTTTACTACCCTCAGTATAGGTTTAGTTTTTGGGTAAAAGAAAATCTTTTATTCAACTAAACTCTCAAACTTTGAAATTGATAATATTAAATTATTATATAAGATAATCTGATTTAACCTTTTCTATTTGACAAATCTGAGAATTATGTAAGGATGTAAATATCTGATTATGTATTTATATATATATTTTTTATTTAAATGTGGCTGTTGTCATGTCAGGAAAAAAATATTAACAGTTGAAATTAAACAAAAGTAGAGGTTATTTGTTTTTTTTAGGTCGAGTACAGGTCGAGAACGGATTAAGACTGTTTCAGACTGGTCGAGTAATACTTCTGTATATTTTCAATGTCAGAGATAAGGGTCAAGTACAAATAAGTACAGTTGAGTACGGTTTAGACTGTGGTCGAGTAATGTCAAGTAAAATTCAGACAAATTCCTACTGGGTAAAAATCAGTACAGTCAAGTACAGATATAGGCAATTTCAGACTTTTACTGCTTTGTAGTGTATTTAACCATCAATTGTATGTAGGGGCAGGGCAAGACCCCATGATGAACTAGACAGGCAATTAAGATCAAATGGGTTAGGGATGGGGTTCTGATTTCTTTTTAAAGATAAATCTGAATAGCAACGTCATTATATGAAGGAGCGGGACATGACCCCAGGAAAAAAAACCCTAGCTGTACTGCAAAGGTCTTGCCAGATCTGTGGCCTATAAATTGCTTACTACCATTCCATTTTAACTGTGGTGAAGAGTTGTCTCATAAGTACACTTCTCTTTCATATTGACATGGCAAGAAAAGAATGTTTTGTTTTAGGCTGACATATTGAATTACATATTTGACCTTCACCTTTTATTCGACCTTGAAGGTCAAATATCAAGGTCATTATCCATAGTCACAACACATCATATTGAGGTGATAACAATGTGTGTCAAGTATTAAAAAACTTGTTCAAGGAAGAGAAAAATGTGTGCTCAATTAAATATAAAAATAAAAAATATTTTGACCTTGAGGACAACGGTCAAGGTCAATTGTCAGTTTTCATTACATGAGATATACTGTCTTAAAGTAATACACTTTCATGCCAAATATAATAAGATAGTGTCAAAAGATAAATAAGTTTTCATGGTTAAATACAGATCATTGTAAAAAATATGTGATAGTAACACGTTTTTATTCCGTTGCCATGATTACGGCTAAAGAGACACCTGCTCAAAAGTCATAAAAATTGTAGTACACGTGTAAACCTTTATAGAAATATTTAAAACTTTAAAAAATCAAAGGACTTTAAGAGATATCATGTCCTTTTGTTGATCTTTTTAACAAGTGTCCAAAATATTCCCAAAATGCCCTTGTTAGACCGGTCAGCTCCAAAATTTAGCTATACTCAAGCTTTAACATTTTGTCAAGTTTCAAAGGACGAATTTTGCTTGTTATAAAAATTGATTCAAATACCAGTTAAACATAACCTTATCTAGCATATTCAAAGTAACATAAAATTTGTGATATTTTTGTAGTTTTTTTGGAAAATGAGGCATTTCCAGTAGATGGCGCTGTAAAATCTAAATATAGCTTGACTATCATAACATGTGTGCAAAATATCATTTCATTTGGTTGACATGTTATGTTGACTCACTTATAAGCATTTTGCAAGGTTCTTCCACAGACTGGGTGTTAAATTATGTTATATATGTTATTTCCTATGACGACGGTTATGCACTTGTTTCTACGTTTGGATTATAAAAAGTCATTTAGCCCAAATGAATGAAAAAATAAACCCTAAAAAGAGTAACATTCAAAGATTTGTCAATCTGTTGAGATGTTTTAAGTATACAACTAGAAGATATGATAGAGCAGATGTTATTCTACGAATTTACAATTTTTATTCCATCCCTAGCATATTTTGATCGTGGAAAATATACTGAAAACGTTTAATCCCGCTGCAATTGTTTGCATCTGTCCTAAGTCAGGAATCTCATGTTCAGTGGTTGTCGTCTGTTTATGTGGTTCATAAGTTGTTTATCGTTTTTCGTTTTTATATAGTTTAGACCGTTTTTCCCCGTTTGAATTGTTTTACACACGTTTAATAATTTCAATGCGTCCGAAGCGTTTTTCTGGATTTACCTTCATCAGGAACGCTCAAAGCCAAACATTTGAAATCCGAGGATGTAAAAGTACCGAAACCGTTGAAGAGCTATATGACAAAAATACCTAAAATTGATAGCCAAATTCATCCAAAGTCAACTTTGCCTGAGGGAGTTGAAACCTTATTTTTTTAATAATTTCAAAATTTATAAACGGGCAATTTTAGAAAAGTTTGTTAAATCATGTCAGTACTGAAGTTCTGACTACTGAACTGTTGATACCCTCGTGGACTGATAGTCCACCAGCAGAGGTATCGACCCAGTGATGTAAAAAATTGAAAACAACACGTTCAATAATTTCAATGCGTCCGAAGCATTTTTCTGGATTTACCTTCATCAGGAACGCTAAAAGCCAAACATTTGAAATCAGAGGATGTAAAAGTACCGAAACCGTTGAAGAGTTATATGACAAAAATAGTAATTGTTCGGGCCCTTTATAGCTTGCTGTTCGGTGTGAGCCAAAGCTCCGTGTTGAAGGCCGTACCTTGACCTACAATGTATAATGGTTTACTTTTATAAATTGTTACTTGGATGGAGAGTTGTCTCATTGGTACTTAAACCACATCTACCTATATCTATGAAGTACAAAATAAATAATAATGATCTCTAAATAACTCTTTTAACCTGTTAAACTTTATAATTATGCATCACAATTATAATAAATTGATTGAAAAAAAACCAACGAGGTTAAAACTGTGAATCAAAATGTACTTAAATACAGTGAAAAAACTAGAATAAAGTACTCCGAGAAAGATCTTCAATGTCATGAAAATTGTCACATAGTATACGTTTTCACTGTTCATAATTTGAAATATGCAATTGTTTTTTCACAAGGTTCAGTTGTATGTATAACGGTTTTTCAAAGCATATTGAACCTTTTTAAGTTTTTCTCACGAAAAAAATAAAATTTAACTTACTTTCAATTTCCTGTTTTTGACTTTAAAAACAAAAACCAAATACCATAGCTTTTCTGTTTGATATGATAATTTAAATCACAGTTTTCCAATTGCGTTTTTTTTTTTCATTTTACTTTTACAAATTGTAAAAATAATACACATACCATTTTCTGATAGTGACAAATTAAGAATATGTCATAAGTTTCCCTTTTTTTAATCTGCTTTTCCTCTCTTTTGAGAAATAAGTGTTGATTGTAACACTAAAAATATAAATGCTTAATGATTTTTTTTCTTCAATATTCAGATGCGTTTGTTTTCTCGAGTTTATTCTAATTGCATGCAGAATGTAACAGTTATAGAAAATCTCAAGTGCCACACAATGAAGTGTACTTGCAATATTCTTTTCTAAGAATAAACGTTTTTTGCAATTATTCACTACAAATCTTCATGTATTCATAAGCCATATTTGTTAATAAGGTACAATTGATAATACAATACTAGTCATGTTCTGACGAAGCTAATTAATTATATTGTAGACAAGCACCATGGACTTACTTTTAATCATAGTCACATACGTAAGTAAAATTACAACAATGTTTATAAGGATTATGATAACGTAGCAACTCTATGGATAACAATCGAAAGTTTTCATATTGATTGCCGTTCATTCTATGGGTTCTATTTCAGTGTATAGTAAGGTGAAAAGTTAATTTAGTATTATCCCTATGAGGGTTGTTAACAGGCATGTCAACCAGTCTCAAATTTTCCAATGAAGCTGCTATATTTTAAAAGCGTACCTTTTTGTTTATTTCAAATATAGAACTTATACAAAATATTTTGCATTTGATAACATTTATTTGCAAACAAATACTATATAGATATTGTATTTTAGAAGGTGTGCTCTGTGTAGTTATTTCCCCCGTCTTTTCCTCTTTTATGATTACGTGGTCAGCTTACTAATGAGTTTGAATGTCATTTTAGTATATTTTGTCTCTCTTTTCAATGCTTTTAGAAAATAAAATTTCGATGCATAAAAAATGGTGTTACGATCACAACTTTGTGCAAACCCAATGTATAAGTTTCGACATCACGCAAATATAGGACAATAATTGCTCATTACACATACAGTTTGAATATGGTACTTTCCTTTCTCGTCAAAGCAATTACATCATTGATATTTACTTCCTTTAGCTATTGAACCTTAAACTCAGTTTCAAAGTAGTATAATCTACAAATTCATAGTCCTTATTCAAGATCAGTACCTAGAATCGGTTCATTAAATGTTTTTACTTTTAGGACAACTGGTATTTGAGATTGTCTGTTTCAATACGATAATCAATACATAATGCATGTTAAAACATTTATATAACATAAAATAACAGAACGCGTCCAGTTATCTTTATTTTACGATAACATCATAATATTCGTTTATCTCCATAACTATATCGATTAACTTTTTTCCATCCAGAACAATTTTTCGACTGAACAAGATATTCACACACATCCATAATAATTCAAATTACAACTTCAAGTACTTAACTAATCGTGTAATCTTAAAGTACTTAAACTTAGCATTCAGTTCAAATACAATTTTCAATAAAAAAAACCAATAAAAGACGGATATTCTGTTTAAATGCTTAAACACTTTCTTCTTAATATTACAACACATAAATTACCGTCATACAAAAACATGACTATAAAAGCACAATCCCATACTATAATACTGGTGTCTTTGGCGAAACATAAAAGTTACTCGAATACACACACGCCAATAGAACAATCTAGTTGCTAGTTAAAAACTAGAAAGTATGCTTAAGTAGTTGAACAAATTTTCAGCATTACATGATGCTATGTTTTCAATTTATAATGTTAAAGGCAAATTAATGACTTCTTAGTCAAATAATAACCACATACGCCATATGAAAAGACATGACTTCTGGTTTAAAATGCAACGTTATCCAATTATTTAAACAGAAATATCAGACAGAGCTTTTTTTTTGTCTTCTAAAATTTAATACACTATTTCATTTCCAATGTATCATTACTTTTAAAGGCTCTAGTTTCATTATTCCTAACCAAATACACCTGTAGCTACATGATACAGGGTGTTCAAAATTACAAAAAATCACTGGTCTTATTTGTAAATAAAAAACTGCAATTCTGAGGCCGCACCTATCTATTGCAAAATAATCATAACCGTAGGGCACCCAACAATATGTCCAAAGTTGATGTTTTGTTTCATTTTAAAACCACAAACCGAAATACTTCTTGACGAAAATTTGAAGAAGTATGCTAATTAATACAATGTGAACCAAACTTTTTTTTGGATTTGCATGGTGGACGATACATGCATTATAGAAGACGTTTACATACGCATTCAATATCGCTTTTTTGGAGATTTTGTTTGTTTCCTTGACAAGATCTTAATTCATTTATAAGATTTGCGCATCGGTATACTACTGTGGCCTTTATTCATAATTGACTAAAAAAACTTGGTAGTTAAGGGTTGAACAGTTAATTTTTGTAAAGGATAATCTCGTCCAAAGCATATAATTGTGGAGTCGTAGGTTCGTTAGAAATGCGATTATGGACATGTGGTGATTTGAAAATCATTACCAATTATTCAAGTTTGGTACCTAGCCCACAGGTGAAATCCATAAATCCGATAAGGCACATATTCGGTGGGGACCATAACTGTACCATAGTTTTTTTCTCCTCAACTTTTCGTTTATTTCATGGACTAAATTCAATTTGATTTGAAGTGTCCGCTATACTCTATACAAGGAAATGATTTTTTGGTATACTGGCTACCCGAAATGAGCAAGAGCATATTTTATGGTGGTCCCTGGTAGCTGTGCACTATATATATGTTATGTACTTCAGTTGCGAATAATCATTTTGTATTTCAGATGTGAATATGATTAATCATATGTATGGTTCATTTGTAAATAATTAAGATTATACATATTTTTATAACCAGGATTTTTTTTTTTTTACTTCATCATGCATGAATAGTTGTGCACGTTAGTGTAGGTGCTCTTTGTTCATATATCTCCTCACATATGCAATTTCAGGAGATTATAAATCCTCGGCTTGCATACACAGAAATTCTGATCCATAAATTGTAGTTTGAATACAATGTGATAAAGTCGTCAAAAATAAAGGTACTCAAAAACCAGATCACATATTATTCTTAAAAATCGCATATTCTTTTTACACGAGTAGCCACTATAATAATTTGTAATAATAAATGCACACATAAGACATTGGACAATTGCTACTTAATGTCGAAAATCGAATAGACATTAAAAAATCATTGAATAATAAAATTCTATTGAGAATAATTAAGAAAGATTATAAAATATAAAATAGAAACATCCTACCATATTTATTTGAAATAGTTTATTTAACAACAAATTATTCAATATGCCTGCTTCATTTAGATTGGTATCAGTGATACATTTTGCTATGTTTTGAGATGTCCAGAAAACAAAGAAAAAGAACTGCGTTCAAGATATTTCTGCATAAATCCGTTAGAATATCATTGTCTGAAAAACTACACTAGTAAACTTTATACCGAGACATGCAGAAAATCTTCTTTGATGGTTGAAGGTATGTTTGATTAAGAAGTTATCATAGATATAATGTAGGGTAATTTCTATCAGCGAAAATGCCCTTAGTGAATTTGACGTCTAAATTTGTAAGTACTTGTTTCTGTTAAAACAATGCATCTCTGATATATTTAAAAAAAATCGTTTAACCGATTTTGATAGGTCATAGAAGAATAGATGTTAAAAGTAATTTGTCCCTTATTAGGAGCCTATTACACAGTTGTCGTTTGTTTCCGTCTTGTTTATCATTTTGTCATGAATCAGGCGGTTGATTTCTTCATTTAAGTTATTCAATGCTTTTAATAGACTCTTTTGTAGCTTTTTATATCTCTGAAAATTATGTTTTTTATTTTAATTTCTGTAGGCGACACATTGACTTATAAATACTAGAATCCAAGTCAATTATATTCAGTTTGATAGTTATCTGATTATAATATATCTATAGTTTATACACAATGCCGTACACAATATTGAAGGCAGTATTACAATTGTTCTAATAATCCTGGTTTCGCTCATTGAAACAGGTTATGGTTAATTACAAATAACTTTGAAATAATCATCAACAATGATAATTTAAAGTCATATGAAACGAGTGATTGGTGAAACATAATGTTTTACCAATGCTTGAACCAATGCTTGAACCAATGTATGTATATATCATAAACTTAGTCTTCTGTGCACGATTGTATATTTTTTACGCAAACATATCGTATAGTCGTCATTTTTTTCTCTCTCTGTCTATTATAATGTGGAAATATGGCAGCTCATTAATTGTCGTTTTTTGAAGCCGTAGTTTTCCAATTGTCACCTAGCAAACAATCAATAAAGAAGAATGGATGTTGAGCTTGTGAATAACATGTACAATCAGATAATAGTTTATTTTAGTGAGAGATCCATGAGTATTGCTATCGGCGGATTTAACAAGATTGGTCACGCTAAGGTCACTTGCATACGGAAAATATGTCGGCGAATTGCTTCCTGAAAGCAAATAATTAAAAAAGTAAACTTATTCTAAATGTGGACAAATTAAAGAATTTTCTTGAGAAAAAAGTATATGTACATAAGTTTAATAATGAACACTATCCATTTGTTATAAAAAAAACATATGCATATTTTTTTTTATTTTGAGGTTTCAAATGACTCAAATAGTTTCCTCAGTTTTAATTTTCACATTTAGAATCAAAATGTGACTCATTTAGAAAAATAGTTTGAATGTTTGAAGAGATATTTAGCATGTTTAGAAAACAAAAGCTTATCCTACAAAAAAATATCAAAAGCCAAACCTGAATAAGTAGTCAACATTATTTATAAAGAAATACATCCCAAAATCGTGAATTCCACGTGTTTTCTAAATTGCACCAATCAGATTCAACACAGTATATTCGTAGTTTATGTGTATCACTGCTCTTCAAATATGCCATTGCTACAGTTTATGTTCTACAAGACAAAATGATTTATTCAAATTCACAGATCATATTTGGGAGCTACTTTTAAATACTCTTTTTGTCGTAAATGAATAAAAAAGTGAATTAAAAAAAAAAACATTTTAGAAGGAATCCAATTTTAATATTTGATTTTTGAAATTGAACTCAAACCCTGGCTTATTGAGTAGAAAGACGTGTAAAAAATAAAAATTTCAAAAATATCATACCAAGGAAAATTCTTATTTGAAAGTCCCTTCATCAAATTGCAAAATCAAAAAGCTCAAACACATCAAACGAATGGAGAATAACTGTCAAATATCTGACTTGATTAAATATTTCCTTATGTAGAAAGTGGTCAATCAAACTTGGATTTATATCTAGGGAAATCTCCAACCTGTATGCCAGTCTCTCGTTTTTTTATATAGATTAGACCGTTGGTTTTCCCGTTTGAATGGTTTTACACTAGTGATTTTGGGACCCTTTATAGCTTTTTGTTCGGTGTGAGCCAAGACTCCGTGTTGAGGGCCGTACATTGATCTATAATTGTTTACTTTTTTTTTAAATAGTTATTTGGATGGAGAGTTGTCTCATTGGCACTCACACCACATCTTCCTATATCTATATACAATTCTAAGAATGCAATCGAATAACCACAGACCAATAGCACATTTACGGGATGCATAAGTACCGAGACACACCAAGAGGATATTATCTAATATTGGCTTAACAGTTAAGATTAATAATTTAGTAACACAAATTAGAGAACACTTTAACACAATTAACAAATCAAGACGTTTTAATATCGATGGTGTCACCAGTCGAGTATTTAACACTCCGTTGTTGATAAAAAAAATGCACCTCTTTTCATTATATTTACTGTTTTAAAAAGGTAGGAAAATCCTTCAAAATGAAAACGGAAACGTAACTGGAAATCATCTAATGCGTATTATATTGATCAATTTGACTTTAAAAAAGAAGACAAGAAATTTCATACTAAGATAAGACACTATAGGGGAAAATGGTACTATTTATTCTGCCATAGGCGACAGTACTTATATTTTCTAAGTTTACCACTTTTTATATTAAACCTGGATAAAAAAAAGTTATGTGTGGTGTCAGTACTTTACTATTCTGTTAAAATATTGAAGCCAAATAATATCATTACCAGCTTCCAACTGATCTTGTTTATGTTATCCATACCAACTTTCATTTTACACAAAATTTATAAAATTTTGGAAGTCTTTTCGAATAGTTCTCTAGAATATATTTTCGTAGGTTTCAAAATGTATATTGCAAATATACACACTCCAGTTATTTATAGATACAAAAACAAATATATTGTACCCTTACATCCAATCACAGCGCTCCCAAGTTGACTTCCTTCACCTGTCTTGGGTACAGAAAAGACAAACCTAATGCTGGGAAAATAAAAAAAGTACCGTTTTCTCTATAGCTTTAAGCCTAATGAATAGTATCTTAATCAAAATTATTTTCTGATATTCAACACGGAAAATTTAAAAACATTCATATACCAAATTTGAAAAACTTCCTCTATTGACGGTTTTATGCGGAATTAAAATTATGACAGAAGATTTTCCATTATGTACCTCAACAGAATAAGCAGATGTCTAAAATACGAACAGTGTGACTGTCAATGACATTCATATTACTCAATCTATAATCTGAAAAATGCAACAACAGAACCATATGACAAATCGTCTTACATAATTACATCTGAGACTGTTTATTTTGAAAAAAATAAATGTTATAAATGGATCTAACAATAAATTAATTATATTGACCTGTGTTTTATCATCCGCAGGCACACAGCCAATCTTGAATAACATGAATATAAACGACGAACGATGTATTCCTAAACAATATCAACCATTTGTTACACTTTCTAATGATGCAAATAAATGTCAGTATAATAAAGACTTGTGTACAGAAAAAGGCCAGATAACTTTCAGCAACGGGACGGCAATTGCAAACAGTCTTTGTGGATGTGATTATAGAAAAGGATTTTTGTTTGTCACGAATAAATCTAACCATATATGTGACTGTGATCCAGCACAAGAAGATTGTTCGTGCATTATTTTTGATTGTGAATACAGTAAAGAGATAAATCCAGGTACAGATCATGTAGATTTAATATTACCTTTATGAAAGAAGATCTAGCGTTTAATAGTTTTTATTCAAAAACAAGGTCATCCCCTGACATGACCCAGTCATCCTTTCAACACAGATGTTGGTTCTGATTATTTTAGCAACATGATTTAATAGTCCCTGAATCATTAGTATTCTATTTTTAAAGCTACAATAAATCAGATCACTTAGTCTAGTCAAGTGATTTATTTGTACTTCTCAAATAGGTTATTATTAAAGAAAGACAACTCTTACTTCCAACTTTTATGGACATAATGTTACTTGGATCAGTAATTTAGATAATCACTCATTTTAGTAAGTCCCCTGACTGTAGTACGAATTCATATGACGAACGAAAACATATGATCAAATCATATATGTATTGGTTATTGACTTTTTTCTACACATTGATATCGTAAAATATTAGCCAGTGAGGGGTAATGAACCTTTTTTTTGGCGAGTGAGCGCAGCTAGAATGAACCAAATTGTGTACTCAGTGGGTGATATTTTAAGTGATCTATACGACGAAAACCTGATTATCTGTTTATCGTTCTATTACTGGCTTGTTCACCTCCCTAATTTGTTTTTACGCTAGACGAAAGCAAGCTTGATAAAGACTCCTCACACATGTATAGATTATCAGCTTTTCCGCTTATTGATATCGAAAACTATTAACCAGTGAGCTGCAATGAACCTTTTGTGCGGGTGAGCACAGCTAATGAGCTAAAATGAATCAAATTGTGTCAACAGTCACAGTGGGTGATATTTTAAAGTATACGAAGAAAAACCTGCTCATCTGTTTATTGTTCTAGTACAGACTTTTCCACTTCCCTTACTTGGCCTAAGACAATTGCTTATTTGTTTATCGTTCTATAACTGGCCTTTCCATCTCCCTTACTTTGCCTAAAAAGTAAAATCACAAAAATACTGAACTCCGAAGAAAATTCAAAACGGAAAGGTCCTAGTCAAATGGCAAAATCAAATGATAAAACACATCAAACGAATGGATAACAACTGTCTTATTCCTGACCTGACTTGGTACAGGCATTTTCAAATGTAGAAAAGTGTGGATTTAACCTATTTTTATAGCGCTAAACCTCTCACTTTTATGATAGTCGCATCAAATTCCGTTATTTTTACAACGATGCGCGAACAAAACAGACATAATCGATAAAATAGTCAAAACATGGTTTGAGTAGTCATCACTGTTTTATAAACTCAAGACGTAGAGAAGAGGTGGGATATGCAGCATAAAGTTGAGAATGAGTACATCTATACTTCAGAATTGACTAGACCAGAGACTTCATGTGTACAAATCTGACATCAAACTGTGTACTTTAAAAGAAGAGACAAATAATACAACATTAATCATATCACATTACATCTAAAGATAACTTTAATCCAAAGTCAACTATAGTACGATGTCATTGGAGAAATTCCCGCATACATGTCATGACTGGGATAGACCAAAAAGAATTTTAGGTCTATGTATCATTCATGTTCCGATCAATTTATTCAGTTAAATAAAATATATATGTTAACTATATTTATATTGGTTTTGAATTTAGTTAATCTATCAGAAAACATATTTATTTCTCGCAGACAACCCTCAATAATATACACCAATTCGACACTGAAGCTTAAAACCCATAAAATATAATGAAATATGAAATTGTTAATACGGATTTCCTAATATTGATGAAGGTGAAATATGTAGATTCAGAATTGTGTACACTGAAGTAAAATCAGAAATAAAGCCTATGTAAGGTAAAAACAATAAAACAACTTTATAAAAAATCATTGTTTATTAAATTTGCTTGCATAATAACCATACAGTTAAAGTTTATAACAATTACGTGTATTCTGTTAACCCCTTAAACAATAATAACGTCTTCTTGACAACTTCCGCACGGGGTGGACTGAAAAATCAATATTTTGTTAATATACAGTAGCTGTGTAAACAAAGATGTAACGTCTTAGGCTGTCAAAATGTTGGCTGCAGCTAATGAGCATATTATTCAGAGCTTTAATTTTCTGCACGATTGTATTGATGTTTGCCATTTAGATACACGAAATTATATGCTGTCGGCTAATATTTTGGCAGCTAGTTGGTACCAAATAGGAACCCTCTTGTAGATTTGTATTTTTTTTCATATTTTATGATTACATGTAATCTTCAATAAGACCAACTAAGTTATATTTAATTTAAAATTGTTTAGCAAGTCATATAGATGTTTAGAATTTACGTCCTCTCATATGCCATAACAGGGACCGACACTTGCGTTTTAAACATAACCAATCTACGACATGCTTGAAAAGAATAATGCAACGACAAACTGAGTTGCCTTGCTTGCGTTTACATTGAATTCCTACATTTAAGTAACCAGTTGACAAGCAAATGATTTAAATAACTTTTACAGTCCGATTAGCATGCTCGTAATTTTGCAGCTAATTCCTAGTGATCATAAGCGTTACACAATAAAAAGCTTGAAATAAGAAAAAATCGTCAGTGCAGGACTTTTTATATACATATATCTAATACTTCGATTAATTAAAAAGAAAAATCTAAAAACTTTTAATATATTGTAATGAAACTGATTATTATCATTTATTCAAAGTAATTGTATGTAACGTCTATCAGTTATTGTTTTGAATAATTAAGAAAAACGTCACATTCATATAGAAATAACTATCATAATGTTTTATTACAGATAATGTCTGCCGAGACAAAGTGCAATTAAAAAGAAAAAATTCAAACGTGTCCGGAGATCGAGCAAGTGTAAGTATTTACTAAAGCGACGTTGTTCGAACAGACAAATGATGCAAAGCGGCAATTACCAATCATAAATCAAATACTGGTAATAATGCGATGACCAAAAGAAGAATAGACGCAAAAAAATTCAAACAATTATGCCCTATATTACATAGAAACAATAAATCGTGCAAAAAGAAACCTTCAAAATTAGTTGAAATATTTCCATTTTGAACCATGGATTCACTATCTTGTCTCGGTGTCGTATTCCAATTAGTTTTTGATTCCTAACAAAGGGCATTTTGATAGTAAGATAAATGGAACATAAATTTTGACACAAAAGGGATTTCACTCGTTTTTTACAATGATGTTGGCCAGTTTGAACCCAAAAACGTTAGGGCAGTTTAAGAGTGTATTTTTTTTCATTATTTGTTCAGGTAGTATGAACATGGACAGACATCAATTAAGCGTAAGCGAATTATCTGAAAAGTACTAAATTTACCGCATTGTATAAGTCGTCACACTGACTGAAAGACTGAACATGATTATACGATGTATGAGTCTTCTGATTGGCTGACGTTATTTTGTTATCACCCCATAGACATAATTTTGTCATGTGACCGTGACGTCATCAACGTTTTTTTTTATGGTTTTCTACGGTTTAAAATGGAATTTAGAATTAAATTATAAGAAATGACTGTAATATTTTTTCTGTCTATTCGAAATTACATGAAAATGAGGTGCACACTGTTAAATAACCCGCTACGCGCGTAATTCAGTGTGCACTAAATTTTTTATGTTATTTCTTTATAGACAGAAAAAATTCCGTAATACAATTGTTATTTTGAAAAATACGATACTTTAACTCATTCCTTAAAGTGTTAATATCTGTAAACTTACATTTTTGTCGTATGTATAGAATTACCATTTTTCATGTCATCTACAAATACCGATAAATGTTGGCATCTTCCTCGAATTGTTAAAATAGACAATTCATTCAATTTTCTAGGGAACGAGATAAAGGATATATAACAGAATCAAGGAATTATAAAGGTAAGTATATTACAACTTTGGCAGTGGAACAGTTATATATTGTAGAGGATCGGAACAATCAATGTCATAGAAAAGATATTTAGGACTATTAAACTAGCAACATTTCTAAATTTCTACAAAGAATCAGGGAATGATTGTCACGATTTCAATTTAAAAGACGAACTCAGGTGCATTTCATGGCTAAATAATTCCTGCATGACTAGTAAGACCCTTCTTTTTTTACATCAAAAATGTATCAATCAGGTGTATCCGTAGTCGTCTTTCTTTCACATAATTAGTATCAAGTCAATAGGACAAAAAACATCTCTAGTAAGCAGAACTTTTAAATTGCAATCGAAACAACTATGAGAATAACAAATACTGTAAAGTTAGCTACACAAAGTCTCAAATCAACAGAACGTGAATCAAAGTACTAGTAAACACGAATCAATTACACGACTTCCACTGAAACAGTACAGGAAAAACAGTTGTCAGAAAGCAGCAGTGCTACCAGTTGACAATAGTATTTTGCTTAGGGACGTGCACATTGTGAGTGTGGTGAAGTTAAAACACATGTTTAGATTCTCTTAACATAATATTATAACAATTCCAGTGCAATGCACTGACAACTATCACTTTAAATCATTTTAAAAGTTAATAACAACATTGTACATAAACAATATATTTAAAGTACTATGAAAACTTGAGTTGTTAATATTTCTTATCAATACGTTTTCTCATCAATTATCTGAGGCCGTAAACAAATTGTCCCTTAAATTGAAGCAATAGAAACTTTATTTTACATCAAACAAAAGAACAAGAAGCAAGTAATAAATAAACAACGACATTGATTTTCGTCAGAAAACATCATGAAAATTGGTACCATTAGTGTCGATATCTCTGCTGTTCGAATCATATGTCAAGTAGTCAGTATTTCTGTACTTGCAAGGAAATACGAATATTATTTAAATTCAATTGTCTGAAATAAAATTTCAAAACAGTTTTAAACTAAGGGCAAAGCTTTTATTCTGTGTACGTGCTTGGTTTTGATTTCCTTTGTTTTTTTTAGATCTTGTACGTTCATATAAGTTTTTTTTACTGTCATCAGTGAAGAGACATTTTAAAATTGCCCAATGCACTTCACAATCATCATTAGGGTATCTTGTTTAAAAAATGTGTCCGGTGACCCGCCCATCCAACCAAGATGGCCGCCACGGTTAAAAATAAAACATAGGGGTAAAATGCAGTTTTTGGCTATTAACTCAAAAACCAAAGCATTCAGGGCAAATCTGACGGGGTTTAATTGTTTATCAGGTCAAGATCTATCTGCCTTGAATTTTTCAGATGGATCGGACAACCGGTTGTTGGATTGCTGTCCCTGAATTGGTAATTTTAAGGAAATTTTGCCTTTTTTGTTATTATCTTGAATATTATTAAAGATAGAGATAAACTGTAAACAGCAATAATGGACAACAAATTAAAGTAAGACCTAAAAATGAGTCAACATGAACAAAATGGTCAATTGACCCCCTTAGGAGTTATTGTCCTTTATAGTCAATTTTTAACAATTTTCATAAAAATTGTAAATTTTTACTAACATTTTCCACTGAAACTTAACTGGGCCAAGTTCATTATAAATACAGATAATTGTAAGCAGCAAGAATGTTCAGTAAAATAAGATGTACAAACACATCACCATCACCAAAACACAATTTTGTCATGAATCCATCTGCGTCCTTTGTTTAATATTCACAAAGACCAAGGTGAGCGACACAGGCTCTTCAGAGCCTTTTGTTTCATTTTCTTCTTCTCCCTTTGCTATGTCATCTATCTGTTCCTATTTCAGGTTTACAAAAACATTACCGGTACCATTTTTTGAATATGAACTTTCAATTTTAGATTCCAAGACTTTGACTCACAATTCTGCTTGGACCTTAACTTTAATTATTACAAAAGTGACAATAGGATTTGTTTTATTTTTGGTTGTATGCTTGATCGGTGAGTAAAGTTACAATAATCTTTAATGCTGTTTTAAGAATTTAAGGATCCTATTATGTTAGTGAAGTGCTTATTTGTTGATGTTTTTTTTAACATCATTGTTGAAATATTTTTATATTCCAAAAGTTCGATATTAGTTTGTTTCAAACAATAAAAGCAGAATGTACAAATTATATTTCGCAAGTAAAAGACAGTTTGATTAAGTTTTAAAAAAGGAAGCTAAAACATCCCTAATGTACCATTAGATTGCAATTTAATAATAATCACCCCATTTAAATCCGTATTCGTGCAATACGTTCATGCAATTTATGGGGCGTATGACATTTGCGCCGATTTTTAAAATTGTCATTCTTTCATTTGCGCCGATTTCATTTTTTCATTTGCGCCGATTTTACATTTGCTCCTAATTGCATTTTCAGCTTAACACAGGTGAGTATCTACTTGAATTAAGAAAATCCAGGCTGTTGCGTACGTTAAAATGCGAACTCTTAGAAATGCCCGCATCAGTACGTAGTTAAAGCGGAGAGATAGAAAAGAAAGACTTTGTTAAAATTGACAATTACAACAAATATAGAAGAGACGAAATCACAAGAAAGGAATTTATTAGATGTGTTGCCTATAAATACTCGGCAAGAACAGATTTGTGATTTTAATGTATTCCGTATTTATGGATTTTATTATTGTAAATAGATTTTTTTAATTCGTCATTTTAGTATAAACAGAGTCCTTTCATCTTAGGCTTTTACTTCTTGATTTCAAAGTATGTGAGCATAGTGCGTTTTAATTGACTTATCCTGCTCGAGATCCTTCTTACACCTCTGCCTGGTGAGACAATTTATATCATTTGTACAACTGGCTAACGGAAGAGGTCAATAAGGATAACGAAAAAAAAAACCATTTACCTGTAATTTACCTGTAAAGATATCGGCGCAAATGAAAAGAAAAATCGGCGCAAATGAAAGAAAAAATCGGCGCAAATGAAATGCAGATCAGCGCAAATGCAAAACGCCGAATCTATGGTATTACCTTTAGTTGAGACGAGTTGCTCATGTGTTCAGAATGTGGTCAGTATGTTCACAATTAAAAGGAAAATAATGCCAACTTTGTGACCGATAACCAATACGTGAAACCAGGGATCAACGATAGAATCAGTGTCTCGTTGATTGATTCGATAACCAAAAAAACTAATTATTCTTTCACTTGTATAAAGAAAATATACATTTATTTTTTAATCTATACCATGAATTCAAACATGCCTAAAAATCATATCATTTCACAATTGGACGTGATTTTCTATTTTTCCGAATTTTCCTATTTATACAAATAATGCACTTGAAGATATTCTGACCGTCAGCAGTCTTCGGAGTCATCTCGATTTATAAGTAGATGTATAAATCACATACATTGTAAATTGTTAATAGATTTTGTTTTGTTTTACCTTTTTGTAATTTGGATACACATGTTTTGTATGTTATAGATCAACTATCAGAACTTGAGATACATCATTGAGCAATAACCCCTTAAGAACTGTGTCTGCGCCACAATAAATCGTTTTAAAAAAAATTGTAATACGAACATTTTCTCCTTATCGTTTAAAATGCTATTCTTGAAGTTGATACAAATAACGAAATTAAACTAGGTCCTTATTCGCAAATGTCTCGCGTTACAACGATTAAGTTTTGTACAACTTTGTCTATTTGTTTTCATTCTGAGAATGCACAAACTAATCACAACGGGAAATTAAACCAGAAATAAACAACAGATAAATCAAACTTCGGTCGATACAAGATAGGTCAATATCAGTTCAAAGTCACACTTATTCTCTTAATAGTATCATACGTACAATCGTATAGCCTTTTCATAGCTCTACTGATATCTTGCGCGTTACCATAATGCGGAATTAATAATAAAAAAAAAAACAGATATGACGACCCCCAGAAAAAATTCAGGGAGAAAACGACAACGCCATGAATACGATGAGACAACTTTCCACAGGATATGCTTACCTTCCGGAGCACTTGAGATTACCTTTAGTTTGAGATGGGGTTCGAATAACTCAGTCTTTAGTTTTTTGCGTTGTGTTTTGTTTACTTTTGTTTGTTTATTTGTATTTTTCTCATGTAGCCACGCCGTTGTCTGTTTATTTTCGACATATGAGTTTGAATGTCACTCCGGTAACTTTCGCCCCTCTTTTTCTACCAGAGACACATGATAAAGAAGTTAAAACTATAGATACCTATACGGCCTTTCCCAAATATCAAATCCCATACCGCAAAGTTAGGTTTAAAATGCCTCGAAATGAAAAAATTAATGTAACACAAGTCAAGAGAGAAACTTAACGACCAGATCTATTTACAAAAAAAAAAAAAAAAAAAAAAAAAAAATTAATATTATATACAGTAAGACACGACAGCCACTGAAGAATAACTTCAACATAACAACTCGGTACAAATGGTCACAAGCAGGATGATGAGAAGAAATACAGCTTAAGTTTTAGATTTATTTTGTATTCTTATATTATATGCATCAATTTGCATTTGCTGAAATCAAATAAATTTAATTAAAAATGTAATATTCAGTCAGCTGGCAGTTTAAAGCTAGAGACTTGTCACCTATTAATTGAATTTGGTTGCTGTTCAATGAAGATCATGAAATAATAAAATACGATATAGAACCATTTCTAATGTAAGGGAACCTAATAGTACATTTAAAACGTGAGAATTGGATCTTCAATTTATGGTATGAATATAGACTTTAAAATGTAAAATCAAAATCTGTATAAATATGGAAAGTTATTAACCGAAAATGCAATAAAAAAACCCAGAAAACACGACATATTCATATTAGAAATAACTTTTTTTTATACTAAGTACTACCAAGGAGGTTATATTAGAAGGAGAGTGAACACTCTGCTTGATACAAAATTAGCATCCCCAGGATAGCAGTTCGATCAGAGAAAAATGATAAAATTATAAAGAAACCGACATGTTTATCACCCACTTGCCATGGCCCTCTGATGTACCGGGCTGTTACCGCGAGCAGTTCGGGCTATTAGATAAATCGCACATGTCACGTGATTGTTATCAGTGACTGGTTCATTAAAGTTCAGGTGATTTTTTAGTAACAGTGCAGTGCATAGGTGTTTATGATTTGGAAAAAGATTTGACGCACAATTTCAAAATCAACCGTCTGTCGACGGTGAAAAAAGATAAAGAAATGACAAAGTTATGAGGGTTTAAAGGAAAGTTAATGAGCGATTTTTATTCAACACTACGTTGCTTTAAACAAAGATTTTCGCTTCACCTGTCAATTTCTGTTGATGAGAATTGGCAGGTAATAATCATAGAAAATATACGAATATGCAAAGTACTTTAGTTATGGTGACCAGTAACGACCGGAAGGAATATTTGCAATTGAAACATAGAGAAATTTATCGGGAACAAAACGTAAAAGTGACTTTCTGTTATGACTGTTGATATTAACATTGACGACAATGAGACGGATATTCGTTTTATTTCTATTGGTAATAAGTTTACTGTTAACATAAAATTTTAATTTTTAATTACTTAGTAAAAAATTTCACAAAAAATCTGATTAACATTCAATAATTGTATATCCGGTCAGTTTATGACACCTCGGGTGTTTCCGTTCTTACTTGGGTATGTAATTAGGACAAAATATCCCTCTGTGACAGAGTCGATCTCAACTAATTAACACCCACTTACAGAAAAGTCGGTAACATTTTATGTTACCGACTTTTCTGTAAGTGGGTGTTAATTAGTTGAGATCGACTTTTATGTTACCGACTTTTCTGTAAGTGGGTGTTAATTAGTTGAGATCGACTCTGTTACCGACTTTTCTGTAAGTGGGTGTTAATTAGTTGAGATCGACTCTGTCACAGAGGGATATTTTGTCCTAATTACATACCCAAGTAAGAACGGAAACACCCGAGGTGAGACGGATTTATAAAAGTTTTTCCAAACTTGTTTCCGAATCCCATATTTGAACTTTATGTAACATTGTAATATTTGTCTTGACATTTTTCATTAATAAATACTGTTTAAACTAACATTTTATGTGTAATTATCGTCTTTCGTCCTCTCTCCTTCTAATATAACCTCCTTGGTACTACTAACCAATACATCAACTAATGTTCATTGAGATAAATCAGATATGATAAATGTTTTTATGACTTTAAAACCCAGATAAAAAGCAAGGCAAAGTAGCAACGGTTTTGGGTAAGTAACATCCTCGAGAGTAAATTATAACAATATCACAAAATAACAGGATATTAAATTTGTTTGATTATTTCTCCAAGTTGCTATCAAAATATAACTAGGTGAATTTTATTACTGCAAATAATATTTTCTGTTAATGAGTAATGGTTTCCCATTACTAAAGTCATCTAGAGGAGATAGCCATAAATTAGAACTGTAAACGAATCTATATTAATTTTACACTTTCCAAATACTTTGTGAGATATTTTTTTTTATCTGAATGCATCCACTTGTCCTCTCCGGAAGTATTTTCTAGGATGTGAGCATACTCCCTGGGTTTAAAATATTTTCTAAAACAAATTTCTTTCTTGAATTTCCATTGGTACACGTATAACCTTTACTTCATCGAACTGTAAAATGTACAAAACTAGTTACAAAATATTACATCTATTGTCATTTAACATGGATGATACATTCATGATTCATTATTCTCATATTATATTCTTAAATTGGTTATTAAAACTGGCAATACTATTCTGACATTTACATTTAGGAATCATGGTTACTAATACAAGTCGGAGTAGACATATAGATGCTGCATTTGAACATCTGTGTCCATCATGGTATGATAGAAACCAGAAAATTGGTATGAATGTAAATACATATGTAATGGTGGTCACTTTGTTTACTTGTTTATACTATTAACTTTGGGAAATTGGTAAATGTTAGTATTACTTATTCCTTCGTAACTCTTTCTCCCCAAACCGGCCATGTAATTATTCTTGTCGGGACATCCTGCTTCTTGAACATGTCTGACATCCGGCCCGGTCGGCTTCGTTTTCCCTAGGAACTATAAGTATGAAGTCACCTACCGGGTTCGTGGCAGTCTACACTTAGGATTTGAAATGAGCAGACGCTCATTGTTTGGTTCCCACTTTTGGGTCTGTTTATGTTATAATGACAAGTAGACTAGCAACCACTTTATATTTATTGTATGTAAATGGTATTCAACCATATCTGACTTTTAAATAAACATCTTTATGTTTACGTGGTTTTATAGTTTGTTCTTTATCCAAGAACTTAGGTAGACAACGGGAACTTACGGAGCCAGTAGAACTCACGTTACAAATATATAAAACCTTTTGCCGTTATCAATCAATATACGCTATAAATTTTACATCTATTTATCTGTTGAATCACAAGATACTTTTTTTTCTGTTTAGATTCTTT
This sequence comes from Mytilus edulis, assembly GCA_019925275.1. Taxonomy (NCBI): domain Eukaryota; kingdom Metazoa; phylum Mollusca; class Bivalvia; order Mytilida; family Mytilidae; genus Mytilus; species Mytilus edulis. The sequence goes on from CM034357.1 coordinate 71,445,139, forward strand.
GAAAGGACATTTTTGAATGCTTTTGAATACTGCGAATCTAGTTTTTTTGCATTAATTGTATGGTGGTGTCCACCTGGACAGTTTTTCATAGAATTAAGATATTAGACAATATCCATTACCATGAAATATTGTCCCATAAGTAAACAGTACTCTACAGCAAAAGTGTCTATTTTAAAATGTTATTAAATAGCTTTATATGGGGACGAAGTCCCCAATAACAGTAGAAAATTCAATAAAAAAAAAAAATTTGGGAAAATTTCCCGAATTTTTCATTGTACTAATGAACTCAAAATCGTTCAATTTTTTTTATGTCATGTTTTGAAATCCCGGACATGCGCAGAAATGTACAATGTACTTTCTTTTTCCGGTCTCGTTTGTATGAAACTTTGAGTAAAATATATATTTATCAGTCTAGTATAAAATAGGAAGGAACGCGCAATACCAATTTCATTTTTAATAATTCCTTGATATGAAAAAACGTTACCTGATGATAGCGTTTCTTTGTTTACATTGCATATGACGTCATAATTTAAATAACGTCACAACTAAAATCCCTAACAACAGAACCTAAATCGGAAACGTTACGGTATTTCCGTTTCTTTTTTTTGAACAAATATTTAAGTTACAAAAAAATAATTCATACAGACTTCGTCCCCATTTACAGGTAATGCCTGCCTCATATTATATGTTACAGTAAATAGGTGAAATTAGGAAGTACATGTGATTACTTCAATTTAGGTTTTTCATGTAATCCCCGATGCACTTAGTAAATACAAGTAATTCCTGAAACTGCCCAGTTGTTACAAGTAATTACTAATTTTAAAATGAAACTTTACACCTTAGAACTGACTGATTTTGTAATATAGTCAGCTGATCATTAGTCAGGGTATTGCCGATAAGAAGATCAGAAAGGAATTTTTAAAAAGTGATCCTCCTAAAATATACTTTGATGTTAAACTATCTTTAACATACTTGTTAAATATTTATAGATGAGTTGTATAAGTTGTTCAATGATAAATGTAAAAGAGCCTTAAGGATGTACACCTCTGAGGAGCCAAAAGTTTCTAGAATTAAGCTCTTTTTTCTTAACCTGATGTTTTCATTTATATCACTGCAAAAAAATGATTGGTGAAAAAAAAATCATATGGTAGTGCATTGCCTTTCTTGCTACAGTAATTTAAAAGTACCCAATTTTGATGAATTTCCCCTTTTTCTTCAATTTTTACCTATATTTGGGGCTATTCTCTTGACTAAAATTAAAGATGGAGAGGATCAATCTGCATAAATTTAACAAAAAAAAACCACCAAAAAACAAACCGATAGGTAGGTGTTAATATAAGAAAATATTATAAAATGAGCGGCATCGGATAGAATTCGACCTTATGCATGGAATGTCAATACACCTGTTAACCTATTTCTGGTTTAAAAATAGCAATGGAAAGTATGTAGCTGTTTGAAAATGGAACTGTTAAAGGAAAGAAACTAAAATTCATCTTTCATTTTTTCTTCTTCATGTATACGTGCACTTGCTTAAAGTCGATTTCTATCCAGCGCAGCTCAAATGTTGTTGTTGTTTTGTGTCAAAATGATGCTAGCCCGAAGCAACAAAATGTTTGACCTGTTCAAGTTTTTTGTGTGAAGCGTTGGAACACGATCAGACAAATTACCAATTCAAACCATGTTCAAAGAATGCAATTTTGAACTGAATAGATATTTCTCTAGGAATCAATTAACTTTCTCAGCAATCCATTAATTGTCCTTACAAGGGAAGAAGCGCTGATATAGTCATTTAAGGATGGGCAGGGATTCGTGAAGAGGCATACAAAAAGGTTATGTGAGAAGGACACGCAAATATGTCAAGTCTAAAGTTTTGTGCTACTTAAAATGTCGCAAAATCTTTTCATGACATAATAAGTAATTTTAATTCATTGAATAATTAGGCATTATTTCGATGTTAATTGGTGACAATACGCATGTTTGGTTAATATAATTTGTTATCCTTAAATGTTATAATTGGTATAAAACATCGGCTGCATGTGATTTACCTCCTGAAATTTGTTTTGGTGATACACGCAAGGAAATAAAATAAAATAAAATAAATTGAAAATAATTTAACAGGCTTCTGTTTATTTTTATTATTATATTTTTTTTATGCCCCACCTACCAAAGTAGAGGGAATTATGTTTTCTGTTCTGTGGGTCCGTTCGTCTGTCCGTTCTTCCCTTCGTCTGTACCACTTCAGGTTAAAGTGTTTGGTCAAGGTAGTTTTTGATGAAATTGAAGTCCAATCAACTTGAAACGTAGTACACAAGTTCCCTATGATATGATCTTTCTAATTTTTAATGCCAAATTAGAGTTTTGACCCCAGTTTTACGGTTCACGGAACATAGAAAATGACAGTGCGAGTGGGGCATCCGTGTACTATGGACACATTCTTGTTTTATCTTGGATCGGTTTAATTTCTTTATCGCTTAATAAAATTGAAGTGGCATCCTTTCGATTGTGTGTTATAGGCCCGGGAAAACGTACAAAAGTTTTTCCAGTTAGAATCTTACCAATTCTATCTTTTCATGCTCTATGCTCATTTTATTATATTATATAATTATACTTGTCGATATATTTAAACCGAGCTTAAGCGTGGTTTTAAATAATGACAAACATATCTACCATGTTAAAATGCAAAAAGAGCATGGTATGATTTTTTTTTAATAACACATCGTCGTTGTATGGATCTATAATTTTCTTGCATGTTGGAAATTATTTATTATTTTCTTACATGTAGCAAAGAATTTTAAAAGCTATAAAACAATTATTTTCAAGTTACAAGATACACAAACTGTAAATAAAGAGCAAGCAGTTTTGAGGAACCTATGTTTCCTCGATCTTAAAGTAAGACTTACCGATTGCTTGCTTATTACGTTTCTGAATCATGTCTTACTTTTTGAAGCAAGAATATCAAGTTGGTAAATAGCTGTAAAATAGACCAAAAAATAGAGATTACCTGTGATCACTGAAACAATCAGTAAAAACATGTATTTACTTAATTGATTAGTAATTACTGAATTGTTTAGTAATTACGTGTAATTCCTTATTTAACCTATTTACTGTAACATATATAAATATATATAGTGAACATTATTGCACAGGGCTCCCCCCGGAGATATTAAATACAAAATGTTATTAAACTGTGTCCCGCAAGGGAATTATTACAAATATCATTAAAGTGTTTGAGTATACTTGAATTGTAATAAAATAAAAAAAGATTGATTAGAAATTGATTTATATAAACAAACATATGATGAACATAATGGATGGCAGTGAATATAGAGAAATTTTATAAATATTTAAGTCCAAAGAAATACACAGCTTATGCTCATGACAATGAAAGAACAATAAGAAGGAAGTGTGTAAAGTAATTATACTTCAAATTTGAAGAGTTTCACTTTATACATTATGACAAGCAGACAAAAGAATATATTGAAAAGTTAGCAGTCCATATATACATAAATTAGAAAAAATGTAAATTAGAAAACAAGATGGTTCCAATGAGACAACTGTATGTGAAAGTAACAATATATTAAAAGTTAGTAATAATAGTTTAAAGTAAGTCCAGGAATAACATGATAATGAAAATATGAATAATACTTTTAATCAAATCAGAAATATCCTGTCGGACATAATATCCTGTGAAATATGTCCACATTTTTCAACAGAATTATTCATGGTCACTTTTTCATACCTTAGTACATTTTTTTTTCATAGGAAAATTGTGTCTTGATTCTATTAAATAAGCAAATTTTGTCCATGGACAGTATTTACTATGAAATTATGTCCATCTTTTATCATGGGAGACATTATTAAATTCAACAGTTGCAGTTATCAACAAATTAACTAACCATCTTAACACATATTTACGTTTTAAGGTTCAGATCAAAACGAAAAGACGATTTCACACATTTATTTGACACTGTTCATATGACATTTACCGGTAATGAATAAAGCATGGTTCTGGTTAAACTTGATTTGTATTAGTTCTCAGGAAAGTTTATCTTTGAATATAAAATATGAGCCGTGGTATGTTTGACAATGCGACAACTATTAGTCACAGACGTAGGAAAAGTACAACCGCAAAACATACTGTCCAAATACAGAAGGCTTTGCATGGTCTATTACTATAGTAACTGGTTAACAGTTTTTACCTCAAGGAAATGCTTAACTGGTAAAACAGTAAAACGAATTGCTTAAAATAATCAACTTCTGTGATTAGAGGAACTAGTTTAAAAAGGTCTGACAGATAGGAACATTTTTTCAAAATGAAATTTTATACAAATAAGTTAAATCTAAACATTGTTTTGTTTGTTAATTTTTTGCTCTTCTTTTCTGACAGTAAGTTATTGCGTAATTCTAACTTGGATATTTTTTCTGTAGCAATAACTGATTTGCTCATATTAAAAGGAAACAGCAGTTGATAAGTTTGTAAGTTAATAGATACTGACATTGGGGTAAAACGTTCTAAGCAATCGGTATTATTACCCTGGTACCTGGTAGCTTTCTGGATAATCGCTGTAAAGTTAAAAAAAATGAGAATGGAAATGGAGAATGTGTCAAAGAAGCATAAACCGATTAAAAAGCAGTAAACAGCCGAAGGGCACCAATGTGTCTTCAACATAGCGATTAAATCAAGCACTTGGAGGCGGGATTCAGCTGGCCCTAAAACAAAATATGTACTGCAAATGGACGATACACCAAACTCCAAAACATATACATGAACTAAAATTAAAAAAACATTCGTAGCTGTCATTGCTGCATAGAGTTTGTCTCTGTTTATTTTTGAACAGATGAGATGAGACCTCTGCTTTACTTTTCCTTAGGTCAGTGTATGGTATGTCTGTGGTGGTTCTGATGAAACAATTTCTTTTGTTACCTTTTCTGATATAGGACTTGGAATTCTTTTAAACTGAGTTCTACTGTGCGTATTGTAATGTGTTTTATCTTTATTTTTTTTCAACAACAAATTGTACTTTCTGCTGTTAACAATTTACCGCACTAGTCCAACATACAAGTGAAGAGTCCCTGTTTGTTAATACCAGAAATCCAGGGTTGTTTTCAGGTAAGCATCAATATATTAAATCAACATTAGTCTTATAATCTAACAGCTAAGTTGTAAAATTATCAGCAATGAAATAATAAACAAGTAAATATCAGCGAGACTTATTTGATTACCTATATACATTAATAGAAAAAAATACTATATATATATATCATCTAGCAATAAATGACTTTTGAGTATAGTTTCCGTAAATTTTCCATATTTTCTCCGTTAACGTGTGCATTGTTTTCTTATCAAATAACTTCCTGGTTTGAAACAAAATTGTCACACCGGTTTATATGACTTTAAAAATAGAACAAACAGAAGTGATGAATCATTTTAACAGGTATGTCTAAATCAATATGTATCAGAAGTGTAAAGAAGATCAAGAGTAAATACTTGTTTCTTTTTAAAATCTTCTTTTTGTAACGGTAAATTGATTTAAATAGCCTCGTTATTATTCGTAACATGTGGCAGTGATTGGTAAATTTATATTACTTCATCAGTTCTTGATGTGTTATTTGTAAAATGTATATCTTTAATTAACTTATTCATTCATTTATTTTTGCTAGACCATATATTTCTCAAACAAAGAAATTATTTCAATAATTTGACAGTTTTTTCTAGAAAACAATTGCATTGTGTAGTCTTACATTTTGCCTGTAATTTGTAACTGTACATAAATTCTGCTTTAAATACAGCATACACATTTATAGCTTCTTCTTTCTGTTCAGACATGTAGTAAGCTTTATATATACAAAACATTATTAATGTAATCAAATAATATTATTATTTCATAATATTGTTCATCATTAATTTTATAACCAAATACTAGATTTTTCAATGTAAGAATATTATTATCAATATTCAGTTTTCCAAAAAGATTTTTAATTTTACTAAAGAAGTCATCAAGAAAATGACATTTCAGAAGCATATGATCATAATCTTCAGTGGTATTGCAATAATTACAATTTGAAGTATTGCAGATATTCCACTGTTTTAATATTGTTTTACAAGGTAGAATAAAGTTTAACAATTTCCAACGAAACACTTTATACTTCCTGTACGAAAAAATCCAGGCGTATTTTACATGGATTACAGACGAATATTTTAGAGGGAATCCGTTTAAAGTCCGCTTTTATACGAAGAATCTGTCTTACATGGATTCCAGGCGGGTTACGGGCGGAATAGAGCCGAAATATGCAAATTTATCCGCCTGTCTTAGGAGGAAAAATTTCCATCTAATTAAAAGGAAAAATGTTTTTCTCAAAAATATATCCGCCTAAAGAGACGGAAAATATATCCGCCTAAAGAGACGGAAAATATGTCCGCCTAATGAAACGGAAAATATATCCGCCTTCGAAAAAAAATCCGCCTTAGAATATGAAAAAAAATCCGCCTTAAGAATATGAAAAAATTCTGCCTTCAATGAAAGAATTTTTTCATTCCAAAGATTCAGGTTTTTATCACTTCCATGCCTTCTTGCGAAGAAAAACTAGGCCTTCATACAATAAAATGCTAAAATTGTGATCAAACTTGATCGAATGTATTTAAGCAACTACAAATTACTATACATGTATGTATATTTTTGACATTTTTAGTTCTTCACAATTTCTTCATTTTCAGTCATTAGTCATATTTTTAAGGTTTTTTCAGTGTTCTTTGAATATAAATTATTATCACAAGTTCCTGAATTTATTTCTTGCATAACTGATTGGCTCTGTAACAGCATCATTGATATGGCCATCTAGCATTGATCTGTTGTGTTTTGTGCACCAAGCAGTAACATAACCTGAAAAAAAATGAGGACATAAATTAAATTATCATGCATTATTGGTTTAACTAAAAGGAATTTGACTTTCTCTATGTTATACAGGTAAATTGTGAGCTGCCTAAGTAGGTGGGGTTTTCCTTCATTTTGACATATATTGACTTGAATTTACTATTTTTACCATATATCATTCAATAAACATTGTACAACAGAAACATCTAAAACTTGAAATTATAAGATTACACTATGAAAAATAAGATGTTAAGCATGTTTTAAAGAGTAATTATATTTTAAGAAAAAAATCCTTGTAAAATCAAGGGCAGATAATTATAATGAATTTACTATGACCTGTTTTGGGGATTTTCTCAATAAAATAAGACCTTTGGGCTGTAACCCTGTTTTCAATTTTCTAATTTTAAAGATATATATCATGTTTATATCAAAAAAATATTACAGATGGTTTTACAAATTTTGATTTTTTTCAAAATGTTTTGAAAGTCCAATATGTGCAAAAATTACTTAAAAAGCATTCATAAGGATTTCTTTCATATAAAACTACTTACTCCAAGTCTGATTGAATGTGTCCATTCTTCAGTCCTATCAGAAAACAATTTTCTTTTGTTTCACCAGTTCTGAAATATAAAAAAAATTTGTCTCATTACAATTAAACAAAATAATTATTACATATTCTGTGCATGAAGTGTATAGATTATTCTTTACTTTGATTAGTACATGTAGTATTGGTCTTTTATTTTACTATAACATGATAGGCCCGCATTTACATGTACAAAATGTTTGTCTTGCCATTTTAAAAATCTTAAATTTTATCCATAATCATGATAATTGAGTACATATGTACTAATTTTAAAAGATAACACTTTTTGATTTTTTTCGGAATAGATGTCTATATACATATTTAATTATTACAGTCATACAACAGATCTCAAATTTTGCCAAAACTACTATTAAATAATATCTTATAAAAGAGATTGTCTTAAAGATACAAGTCTTGTGTCATACACAATACCAGAATAATTATGTACATGATGTAATTATGCAAAAATTGCATGGTCTTATATAGTTATTTTCTTGATCCTACATGGTACTTATATATGTCACAAGTTATTTGAAGGAAATAGCAGTTTCATAATATTCAAAATGGTGGAAATACTTATATTCATAATTTCAACTTACCAGAATATTCAATCCAAAATATATGAAAACATTAATCTTCACAAATCCAATAGTCATGTCATCAGAAGAATACATCTGCACTTTTTAATGTTAATATAATACTTTGGCTCTTTTTAGTCCACAACTCTACATCCATGGTAAAAATCATATTTTGGTCAAGATAAATAAGACATCTTTTCTTGTAATGTCTGCAAGTTCAAATTTTGAATCTGACTAGTGTTGGGGTTATTTTGGGAGTTGTGTGATTCCTTGAAATGTTTCCCTAATCATACTATTAATTACCTAAATCTTAAATATTTGATAAATATAATAATTAATAAATAATATTCACCAATTTTTATCTATTATTTTTATATTTTGGACTGTAGAAATTTAAGAGAAATGTACAAAGCAATGTGGTCTCCTTTATTAGGCCCCAACTCTTGAGTGTGTACATATCATTTCCTGTGCATTTCACAGAGGCAAATAGAAAACAGATGGGGGACCTACATAACATTTCTATCACTAACTGATAAGAAAGAGACTGCATGGAAATACTATTTGTGTATTATCATGATTATTACTTAATTAAATAGAGATACACTTAATAATTAATTGTATATGAAAATAAATTAATTTTAACCTGCAATTCCTATGTTGGAAAATTCAAAAATAAATTATTGTCTTAAATACTGTTGAAACAAGTATATATATTCTAGTCACTTTTTATATGTTTAAATGTATATAAATAGCAACACATAACATAAAGTTATAAATTACCTAACAATGCTATCACAATTTAAATTTAATTGAATTTAATATGCCATCTTTAAGACTCTTTAAATATATGTTGGATTTCAGGGGGGTACCAATACTGGCTTTATGGCCCAAATAATCACCATGCACTCTCTCAACAGTAATGATACATTTTCATTTGAAAAAAAAATTAAAAGAACAATTCTTCCTCAACAGTTAGAAAAAATTTCTAAGTACAATTCCCGCCTGATAAATTTGAACAAAATCTTTTAAGTCCAATTTCCTCCTAAGAAACTTGAACAAATATACTAAGTCCAGCATTCCGTCTATGATATTTCTTTTACTACAGAAATCCTGTTAACTCAACCGGAAAGTAGTAAATATTTCGCCTAAGGTCTTTGATACTTCAGGCGGATTTTTTTCAATATTCCATATCCGCCTTAATTCCGTCTATAAGTCTTAATTTTTAGGTGGATTCCGCCTGGATTCCTGCTATTTTTAAGCGGAATCCTCCTTATATTCTCATACGGGTTATTTTCTTTCAAATAATGATGAACGAATTTTAATATATTACATGCTGAACTCTTAATATACTTAATATTTAACACTGTTTTCCATCGGTTAAAACCAACAGGAATTCTAATCTCATTCTGAATGAATACATTATAATTTTGTTTTGTTTCTAAATTTTCTAATGTTTCTGTATATTTACAATTTCTCTTTTAAATATATAAAACATAATCTGTTTTTACTAGAGTTTCTTTGAATTTTCTTGTCTTACGATGTTTAGCCATTCTTTTGGCAAAGCTTTCTTCAATTGAGAAAATTCTGACAACCAATTACATTTAATATTGAGTTTTTGTAAAATATATTTCTCCAATATGTTACCATTTTCATCTATAATGTCATTTACATATATGATTTTGCTATTTATCCAGTTTTGAAATAAAAGGCTTTTTTTTAATCTTGATAAATTGATTTCCCCAAATTACTTGTTGTCGAATAGATCTAAAGTTTTCTGGTTGCTCTATTTTTTTGTTTTTTACCCATGCTTTTACTACATTCAAATAAAATTCTGGCAGCTTATTTAAACCAGGAATTGAGTTAATACCATCAATGTTCATATGAAAGATAAGAAAGTTCTTGTGAAATTTATTAAAATAAAATATTGGTATTACTTTCCAGTTGGCAAAATCTCCATATATTAATCTTTTAATCCACCCAATTTTTAAAGATTCTATGTATTTATCTATGTCAATCATTTTTAAACCACCATCTAGCAATGCATAGCTTAATACATTACGTTTAACCTTTTCTGTTTTGCTTTTCGATAAGAATTGAAATACAAGTTTTTTAAATTTATCAATATATTCTTTTTTTATGTGGGAAAAATATGACATATGCACCAACGTGGTACGACAACCCCTTAGTTACATGCTCCTGATTTGAAATAGGCACATAAAGAATGTGGCGGGGTTAAACATGTTTGTGAGCTCTCAATCATGCAATAATTTATTACAGTTGTGTACAAAAACAACATAAATACAACTATAAAAATCGGTTGAAAAAGGGTTAATTCATCAGATCTATACAAAGCAGAAAGACATTAAGTCATCTTTCTTATAGTGATAGTCAGCGAAGGGAGTTAAACCCGCTAGTTCAGTCCACCATTTTTTACATAAGGAAAAGCCTGTACAGAGTCAGAATATACCAGTTATTTTCCATTCGTTTGATGTAATTGAGCTATAAATTTTGATATTTAGGTAGGGGACTGTGCGTTTTGAATTTTCCTTGTAGTTCGTTATTTAAAAAAAAAAAAATTACAGTTCCGCATGTTTTGTGTATGGTGTTTCTTGTTTTAGAGTAAACGCATCTTGCTGGACCTTTTTTGTTGAGTTAATTTTGTCTGTTGTGTTAGAAAGTCAGCTGTATTGTATTCTAAGTTTTGCTTTATAATGACTTGGTATGATCGGTCTAAAATGGTTACTGATCTAATTTTAATTCGAGACATCGTATGTTGAATGCAGAGAGTTCTAGTTTAGTTTAGATGCCATGTTTTGAATTTTGAATATGTTTCTTCAATTTAAAATTTGATAATATTGTTACCCAGATGTAATTTCCATACTAAATCAAGAATGTGACCGTGAACATTATAAATATATATATATTTATATGTTTTCTTGTATGATACGTTTTATTTCGACATAAACAAAATCTGTTAGAATATGAGAATTAAAACTAGACAGAAGATGACGTTATAATCATGCAATACTTTGTTGAAGTTACAGAAGTTAACATTACTTTTGATGTGTAGTGATTATATTTGTGATTTGAAATCTCCATTTCTTTAAGATTTAAAAATCGTAAGGAAATTAAAATATCAAGTATGTACTTGTAATTTGACATATGTCTACTCATTTAACGTCAAAAACATATTTTACTTAACCATACATAATTCTTTATGAAGTTAATTCCGATAAAACATATGGAACTGTATTCAAATGCATCATTGCTTTGTTTTAGAACCACATTCAGTATTTATTTTAACTTAAATTTGCAAGTATTTTAAAGCTTTGTAAAGTCCAAAGATGAACAACTTTAAACTAAAATAAAACCAATGTAGAACGCAATGATTTCATTTTTTCAAATTTTCATTACTATTTCTCAGAGGTAACAATGTACGGTCATTCGTACGAATGCATATATAAAAGTTATAACTTTGTATAAATACATGATATATATGTATCACTGATAAACGATGGATAAATTCTGTCGTACAGTTGGCACTGGTTCAGACGTTCTTATATATATAGATCTATCTCGAATTCTTACACGATTTATCCTTTTCTTGACATGCTGATTATTTTATTTAATCAACGTGTTATGCAATTGATATCAATTCTTCATAGGTATAATTCTATTTGACGACGAATTTTCTTGTTTTCTTCTGAATATCCTACTGTGAAGGCATGAAAAAATGCGACCGTGCCTGATGACGTCACATTGTAAGAAAACATCTTTTTGCAGATCATTTGAAAAGCTTCCCTGTGTATCGTTTTAAAAATGATTTGAGAAACAGAATTTACCTTCAAATCGCGTGTTATGCGATATTTATCCATTCTCGACATTAAAATTTTAAATATTGAATTGTGTCACGTGGAAAAATTTGGTATCATACTCAATGCAATGGGAGAATCTATATATTTGTATATATATATATATATATATACAACTCGTCTAAATATCAACCCAACAATGTTAGATCTGTAAATTTGCTTATATATATATATATATATATATGATTTTGTTGTTCCATTTTTCTGTGGGAAGACCTATTGTTTTTCTTGTGATTATTATTATACCCCCTCTTTGAAAAAGGGGGGTATACTGTTTTACCTCTGTCTGTCAATACGTCAGTCTGTCCGTCCATCAGTTCATCAGTCCGTCAGTCCGTCCGTCCCATGAATATTTTTCGTCACATGTTTCTCAGGAACTACAATACAAGGATTTCTGAAATTTGGTTTCAAGGTTTATATAAGTCTGCTATACCGTGTGCTGGGTTTTCAGATTCATCACTCGAAAACTTCCTGTTTACCGAACACTTGTATGATTTTACACATGATAGCCAAGTTGAAAATATTCGTCACATGTTTCTCAGGAACTACAATACAAGGATTTCTGAAATTGTTTTCAGGGTTAAAATGAGTCAGCTCTTCAATGTGATGCGTTTTCAGATTCATCACTCGACAACTTCCTGTTTACCGTAATTTTACACTATTAAAATTATCCACTTGCGGCGGGGATATCATTAGTGAGCTGTAGCCCGCAGTTTCACTTGTTTTTAATCTTCCGTCACTTTATTCTTACGATGCTTTTTTGTTGAGCAAGATTTCGCTTAGAGTTTTTGCATATGATATGGAACAGTTATTGCAACTTTGAAACTGACCCTTTTAAGCCGAACACTTTTCTTGTAAGAGTTTTCTCCAAAAAGAAAATTGAGAATGGAAATGAGGAATGTGTTAAAGCGACAACAAACCGACCAAAGAGCAGACAACAGCCGAAGGCAACCAATGGGTCTTCAATGTAGCGAGAAACTCCCACATCCGGAGGCGTCCTTCAGCTGGACCCTTAAAAATATGTATACTAGTACAGTGATAATGGACGTCATACTAAACTTCGAATTATACACAAGTAACTTAATTTAAAAATCATACAAGACTAACAAAGGCCAGAAGCTCCTGACTTGAGACAGGCGCAAAATTGCGGCGGGGTTAAACAAGTTTATAAGATCTCAACCCTCCGCCTATACCTCTAGCCAATGTAGAAAAGTAAACGCATAAAAAAACGCACATTAAAATTCAGTTCAAGAGAAGTCCGAGTCCGATGTCAGAAGATGTAACAAAAGAAAATAAATAAAATTCCAATAGTACATAAATAACAACAGACTACTAGCAGTTACTTGACATGCCAGCTCCAGACCTCAATTAAACTGATTGAAAGAGTATGTCTTCATCATATGAATATCAGGCAAAATCCCTCCCGTTAGTGGTTTAGTATCATACTATCATAAAATATATGAGAAGAAAATAACCCGTGTCATGCCAACAACAGTTTTTTTTTTTAAATAAATGTGTTTAGTTCCGGTGCAAAAACCCTATAAGTGAATCAATATCAAAGCCAAAATATGCAATCTTTAATGACCTGACAACAGTATCATAACTATATCCTTTCTTAGTAAGTCTGTTTAAAGGTTTTGTAAGCTTTTGAGGTGAATACTGACATTTTTGTGCTTTGTAAAGAACATTTCCATAAAAGATTGGATGTGAAATACCTGAACGTATAAGATGTCTGCATGTTGAGTTATATTTACGAATTATTTCCTTATACCGATGATAAAATTTAGTAAATATTTTGACTAGTTTGTGATATCGAAAACCCTGGTGTAATAATTTTTCAGTACTACATAAATTTCTCTCGCTTAAATCTAATACGTTGTTACATACACGAGCGAATCGTACAAGTTGAGATATATAAACACCATAAGATGGTGAAAAGGGAACGTCCCCATCTAAAAATGGATAATTAACGATAGGAAATGAAAAGTCATCTCTTTTATCATAATTTTTTGTATTAAGTTTCCCGTTAATGATATAGATATCATAATCGAGGAAAAGGCAGTGGTCATTGTTAGTATTAGCTTTTTTTAAAGTAAGTTCAACAGGATACATTTCTTTAGTATACTTTCTGAAGTCGTCATTATTGAGAGCCAATATATCATCCAAATATCTAAAAGTATTGTTAAATTTTTGTATCAAATGTTGTTTTGATAGGTCTTTGCTAATTTTAATCATAAATTGGAACTCATAACAAAACAAAAACAGGTCCGCAATAAGTGGTGCACAGTTAGTTCCCATTGGAATTCCAATAACTTGACGATATACGGAATCTACAAAGTGAACAAAAATGTTATCAAGTAAGAATTCAAGCGCATATATAGTATCAAAGCATGTCCAATTGACATAGTTCTTTTGTTTATTGCTACTAAAAAATTACCTAAAAGAGTTTGAACATATGTACTCGCATTCTAACTTTTTAAATGCCCAATTAATTAGGGATGTAAATTTTTTCTTAATAAGAATATGAGGCAAAGTGGTATATAGGGTAGAAGAATCAAAACTTTGAACAGATATAGAACCAATATATGCATGCAATTTATCAAGCACTTCCAACGAGTTTTTGACACTCCAAAAGTAAATAATTCCACTATTTTCAAAGGCCTTCTTTTAACAATTTATTATCAGTTTTTTTATTGTACCAAGTGTACGAGTAAGTAGAATTCTCGCTCGGACACACACTCCATCATCTAGTATAATATAAGAGCATAAACCTTAAACACTGTTTTTCTTGAAAGCGCATCTCCTTTGCAACCGTTTAAGATTAATATAAAACTATTTCACCAATTTCCTCGTTATATCCTTTAATTAAGCATCTTAAAACTAATGTTGACCGTAGCAATCCGGAAAATCAATTTGAGAATTATCGCCGTTCCGCATTTAAAATAAGTATGTAATTATAACAGGTAAACCATACGTAATAGAGAACTATTTTTTTTATTTGAGGTCCTTTGTCCAAAACAATAGATATATGATCAATGTCAAAGGTCAAGGTCATTTCTAAATTTGGATGTTGGCTTATTTCCACATTTTTTGGTCTATCTGAAAGCTAAATGCATCGATTCAGATCTCAATTATATTCTTGTGTGATTTTTGTTGTTATTGTATGCATTTGATCTGATGGATGTCTAATTTACACATAACCTATTTGTTATTCAAATATATATCAATTATCATTTAGTGATATCAATTAATTCTTGTGTGTCTTACTTCAGATATTGCAGTTCTTGGAATAGAAAAAGAGGTGACAACTGCCATTTTTCAACTCAAAAAGTTTGCAGAGGAGCACAACAAATGGATATCATTTTATGATAATTATAAAAATGAACCACTCGATAGTCAGCTTAAAAGTTTTCGTTTTATTTTTATACTTTATACCGACAATTTTGAGAAAGAATACCGAGGTTTATCTGAAAGAGACATCGAAAATATTAGAAGACAACATGATCATCCAAAAATTCAAATCATTTGCAAATGTAACAGGGAAAAGGTAATTAATTTTTTTGGGCGAATTGATATGGATCTATCAAATGCAGAACAAAATGGCGATTTTGGTAAAGACGGAAAATTTGTAGAGATTATCAATCAGCTAAGGCCCGCCTAATAAAAAACGAGAAGAAAATTAAGACAGTTAATAGTTGCATAGATAATACATTTACTTCGATATGGAATCAAGAAGATATGCAGACAATTAGAAAATGTACCATTTATATTTCAATACCCTTACAAATATTTTTATATTCATGTATATTACATTAGAAATAAAGATCAAAAGTGAATATTTCTGAGGATGTATACAACTCTAAATTAACGGTGGCATTTAATACATGTACGGAGTAGTCTTTTTTAACAGTGGATTCAGATATTTGAGAAATAGGATTTTCCAATAAATCATTAAACATTGCGATATCCTTCGAAAATAAGCTACCTTGCTTTATATTAAAAGTGCCGTTTAGCTGCCACTGGAAATCAATTATAAGCATCTTAGCTTATATTCCGCATTTTTAGTTTGTTACCCCGATTTTGTTTTTTGTCCATGGATTTATGAGTTTGAACAGCGGTATACTACTGTTACCTTTATTTATGTCAATCTTTTTTTTTTTATCCCTAATCCTCTCATTCTCTTTGTATCCCTTATTCACCACCTTCCTCTTCTATCTCTCATCTTCTTCAATGATTCATCACTGTCCTTCTCTTTCCTCTCTTTTGATCTCTTTTTATTTGCTTCTCTCCTTCTCCCCTTTTGACCTCCTCTTTTTTTTTTAAACCCAAGTACAGACCCAATAATCAAATTTCTGGTTGAGTATAATTCCTCTCACATTTCCGGTTTATTTCGATGAATATTGACTGAGAAACTAGACTTAAAGCAAAAACATTGTTTAACAGGTAGCTAACCCAGAGAAAAATGGTCAATAAGTAAGCCTATTTATGAAAACCAGGATAGAAAAATGGTACAAAAAAATGTAGGGAACCAATGATTTTGCAATGTAATATGAGCAAAAATTAAAGGAATCCCAACGTTTTTGTTTAATATCTGCCTGTTGAAAGGAAACGTAAATTTTCTTGGGAAGGGAAAAAATTCTACTTTGTAAAGAATCTCTGTTTCAAGCAAAAATTACTCTGAAACTGACATTATCAAGATGCTTCATGGTTTGATTTACAACATATTTGTTACCTTTGGAGGACGTGTTTTTCAACAGACTGTCGAAATTCCAATGGGAACCAATTGTGCCCTTCTTCTTGCCGACTTGTTTCTTTATTATTTTGAGGCTGACTTCATACAGTAACTTCTTAGAAAGAAAGATGATGTTTCTAATAAAATAATACAGAATTTGGTGACTATGTTGAACGAATCTATCCCATCGAACTAGAGATAAAGGATACTACATATATAGTTAAGTACGCCTCATATGTTGACGTACATTTAGAAATTGACAATGAGGGTCTGTTGAAAACAAAACTGTGTGACAAAAGAGATGATTTCAACTTCCAAATTGTGAACTTCTAATTTCTATGTAGCAACATTTCATCAGCGTCTACATACGGCTTGTATGTCCTATCATGATATCCTTGATAGAGAGTAGCTTCTCACAAGGAAGCTATTAACCCAAGAGTTTCAAATGATGAAGTTAAAATCATTCCTTCGTAAATTTTACGGACGTCATCACGAGTTGGTTGACTGTTAAGGAATAACCGTGTACGAAGGACCGTGTTAGATTTCATAATCATAATATGAATGTGGGACCGTACTATTTTAAAAAAAAAACTTTACGACAAAAGTGATGATTTCAGATTCCAAATTGTGAATTTTCCATTTCTATGTAGCAATTGTTTATTTATCGTAAATTATAGTTATATTCATGTTTTGAAATATGGTAATTGAAATGTGATGATTTCAACCGGAAGTGACATATCAATATAAGGCTGTGCAATTAGTGCAATATTTAATGAACTAAATATAAAGTGAGCCATACATCTGATTGATGTTACAAGTATTATACAAGTCAATATCAAATAGTAAAAAGTTTAAGAAAGTGAAAATTTAAAATTATTCAATCTGAAAGGGTTTAAAGTTCGAAGTACGTCCTAGATCTTGACCGCAAATAGAGTGTATAGTAGAAGCTATGATGAGACATTTTGATGATTTGTTTTAACTTATACTAACTTATTTTTTAGTTGTGTTTATTTTGTTTATTTGTATTCATTTGTATGTTGTAATTATGTTTAGTTTTGTTTGATTTTGTTCGCTTTAGTTTTAGTAAAATATTATTTTTTCTTGTGTTTTTATGAATGTTGGTCATCTGACAATCCGATTATCTTACGCTACGTCTTTAAATGAACTTTTTTTTTTTAAATAAACAGGACATCCATTCTGATTTGATGCAAACGCCATCGATATCTTGACAACACTCACTGTTGTATGGCTTCAGAGGAGTGAAATTACTAGATCAATTCTTAATTCAATTAGAAATTACGATACTTTATTTCAACCAAATTAATAACGACGAAAAATCGTAGTCTTTTATTAACATTATATACCTATATGGAATTATTCTTGCAAAATGATATATACGTATACAGGCTTGAAGATGCCAGATTGCAACGAAAAGTGCTTCAATACATAAAATAATGAACAATCAAAACTCTGTATATTGTAAATAGACCGATACCCCGTCTATCCTTTGTATTCAGCTGTCAAGTTAATAACAATGCTTAAGCAAACACCCAACGGTATTCTGCGATAACTCGTCGTCAAAGTCATGATTATAAAAATGTAATTGATGTCTCCGTATGTTGTTCAAATTTAAGGCTGTCATTCGGAATACCGAGAAAGATATCAAAAGAATAAGTAACGGTTGTTAAGCATTGCGATCGGGCTTCAAGATCTGATATATGATGCTTATTGATGAAAACAATACGTATGTTGCTCTTTAGTGTCTAGTCGTTTCATTGGCAAACATGCCAGATCTTTTCTATACGCAGTCGATACTTATTTCGAATTCTTTACCGTTGACCTTAATCATACTTAATTACGAATAACCTTGAGGTCATGTTTGGCGTTTTGAAATAAGAAGATGTACCATGAGTACCACTCAAATAACCCTCCATCCAAGTCACAATGTGTAAAAAGTAAAAAATCATAGGTCAAAGTACGGCATTCAGCACGGAGCTTTGGCTCACACTGAGCAGCAAGCCATAAAGTGCCCCATATAGACTATTGTGGAAAAAAAAAAATTAAACAGGCAAACTTCTACTAGTAATGGTCTATTTAATATAGAATGAAATTCAAAACAGTGTGGTTGTGGCCATTGATTGACACATTAAATTCATCCATTGACTGGGACAATTTAGGTGAACGTTTGTATGTAACGACCACTGGTCACTATGTACTTTTTAAAGACACTTAAACTATGGGGTCACCAAAGGTTCTCAACACCTTAATAAAGTAATTCGAAAAATTAATCAGAAATAACACGATGTTTTGATTTATATCAATTAATATAAATCAAAACATAAAGGTTATTCCTGATTAATTTTTCGAATTATTTTATAATTAAAGGCGTTAAGAAACCTTTGGTGACCCCACAGTTTAAATGTCTATCGTAGGTACGTCGTGAACAGTGGTCGTTACAGACAAACGTTCACGTAAATTGTCCCAGTCAATGGATGAATTTAATGTGTCAATCAATGGCCACAGCCACACTGTTTTGAATTTCATTCTAAAAAAAAAAGATAAACGGGAAACACTTAGGAACCACATACACAAACGTTATAGAACAAATATACCACGAATTCATGTTTTAATTGCATCTATATATCTTGCAAGTGCATATCAAAATTCCAATTAATGATTTTTCTGTATCCTAATTAAATAAAGGCAACAGTAGTATACCGCTGTTCGAACGTCATATATCGATTAAGAGAAACCTAATCCGGGTTACAAACTAATACCGAGAGAAACAAATCTACTATAACAGGAAAATAAACAAACAACGTTAACCATTTTTTTAATTCTTGAGATAATACAGAAACCTCGTTAAAAGATTTATTTATATAACTGTTAAAACAAATAATCATTTACTTACAGAAATCGATCATATCGATGTATATGTAGCAAACTTTGTATTTACAGTCATAATTGTACAATCTGTCCTATGCTTATCATTATACTACGTCGGAAAAATCTACCCAAGGAGTAAACAGACGATCTATATATATATATATAGACAGTGTCTATACACTATGTTTCTTTTTAATGTTTGCTTATATTTATCATTAAATAAGGGAAAAAACGCAGTACTACAGTTTGACAATATTGAGTACGTGTATGTATTGCTACAGAAAAATCTTTAAATGTGGTCTTTGGCTTCACATTCCTTCTTTATTAGGTCATGTAAAGTTTAGAAACCTGCAAATATAAGTTTTAATAGTAGTTACAATATAAACATTATGACATTCAGGTAAAACAAAAAGTGGTTTTAAAACTGATGAAATATAGAGAAAACAACAATTTCAAGATACAATCATGTTGATATTTGTCGTTTAATTAAGGCAATAATTATATAGTTATCATATCGAACTGATTAGGAAGCAATGCTACATGTCCTGCAAATTATGAAATTTTCATTTTCTTTTTGTTGTAGAATATTTTCTATGTCTAAATGCAGCATTTGGGTCGCCGCCATTTTCAAAAGAAGACACCTAGTTATTTCTTCGACGTTCAAAAGAGCGCCAAAATTATTAGTACTTGTTTTACGTCATGCACATTTGTTTACAGTTATATAGCTAGCATACGAACAGTTTCCTGTTGTAAAAGTGAATCAACTTGTACACTTTATAAGGAAAGGACAATTTTCATTCGAGTTTAATTAAAATTAACTTCACATAACGTTAGTATTTCTTTACAAACATTCTGCAGAAAAAAATATGCAAATATTTAAATTTCTCGGAAAATGTTGAAACAATAATGTGTATGAGACAATATCTGAAAAAGTATAATTTTCATGTCCCATCTTTCACCAACAATTATTTTTTTATTCAGGCATCTTTTTGAAAAATTTTAAGTTTCAGTATTAACTATAGTGTATAATGCACCAACTGCAGCCAATTAAACATTCTTTCTAATATTTCTTGTAATAAAATATTATAATTTAAATAATCATCCCTCCCAAAAAAACAAAATTATGTTGTCTCCTGTTATATTTTCTAAAAATTTTAATCATTCAAAGAATATCTAAATTAAGTACACAGTCTTCCGATTTTTACAAATCTGATAAATTATATAAAATACTTCTCCATTACTGGTCTGATTTTGGTATAACTAAAGCATGTAAGAAAATCTTGCATTTTAAAGGGTCTTTTAAATGTTGTCCCAAGGGATAATTTCCCTCCTGTTACCGTTGTTTTTTTCTACCTGTGGACACGTTTGAAAGACCAAACATTTATTTCTTGTAATGCAATGTGAAGGGCATCATTTACTGAATGTATGACTCCATATGTTTAGGTGAAAATCAGCCAGTTTGAAAAATCTGAACTCCCCAAAGATCAGAATTTTGAGAAAAATAATTTTGTTGTTCTTTCCTGTTACAGCCTTTTTGTGTAGCTTCTGAAAATATTTCATTGTCAGCACTATAACAGTACATGTGTTTTTATAGTATCTTATCAAATTGATATGTAGATGGAAGTAAACTATTACACAATTCGAGCAAATAAACAAAAAGTACTGCGTAATTCCTTTCTGTTACGTTCTGTCATGTACCTGATAAAAAGTAACAGCATAACCATAATCAGTAACAGAAAGAATGTTCAAGACAATTTCACTGATGAATCAAAAAGTTAATCTACTGTTTGCCAACCATTTCATCTATTAAAAGTTATCATCACCATATTTAATAAATTTCCAAAGAATATACAGTATATTGAATGTAAAAATAGGTTTTTTGCTTTTGATAACAGCAGAGAACATTGTGCAATTCTAGTATAGTAAAAAGTAACAGAAAGGAATTTATTTTAGAATTTTTCATATCTCGGCAGATTTTTCATCTTGAAAATACAGTTTCAAAGGATAAATGACATTGCTTGCTATTATCTTCCAATTGTGACCAATCTGAAATGACGCATTTATCTTAAACTATAAAATGAAGCATTTTTGGAGAAAAAAATCCTTTCTGTTACCAACTCTGTCCTGTTACTGTTGTCCTGTTACTCAAGATTCTTTCATGTTACCGACATATCCGACTATATTTTAGTATATTTCTTAACCTTTTTGTATTGCAAATGCTAAAATTAATAATTGGCATTTGATAAACTATTGCAGGATATACTAATAAACCACAAATAGTGTCTTAAACGTATTCCTTATTCCCATTAGAAACTTTTTAAATTTGATTCGCTTTGGTAACAGGAAAGATTTTTTTGTACTATTTTTAAAATTCCCATTGTTACCAAATTTAACAATTGTTTGAATTACAGACAACAGTTCCTAGATTCTCAATGTCTGTTCTTCGGTTTGTGCTATTAAAATACCGGGTCTAAAGACATTGTTTTTTTTTTTTTTTATTGCCAAATATTATACTTTTTCAGATATTGTCTCGTGTGTTTTTACCATTAACATTTCAAATTCAAACTTCCCGTTTGAATGGTTTTACACTAGTAATTTTGGGGCCCTTTATAGCTTGTTGTTCGGTGTGAGCCAAGGCTCCGTGTTGAAGGCCGTACTTTTACCTATAATGGTTTACTTTTTAAATTGTTATTTGTATGGAGAGTTGTCTCATTGGCACTCACACCACATCTTCCTATATCTATCAAACATATCAAACAATATATCATGAAAGTATGTTCTTAAATTGCATATGTCGCAAAGTCACTTTGTGTCAAAATTCTAAGCAGTTAATAACGAAAATACTTTCTGTATTCTAATTGCATATTTTTTGTTCTTAAAGAATACAGAAAACCTCGTTAAAAGATTTAA
Organism: Mytilus edulis; assembly: GCA_019925275.1. Taxonomy (NCBI): domain Eukaryota; kingdom Metazoa; phylum Mollusca; class Bivalvia; order Mytilida; family Mytilidae; genus Mytilus; species Mytilus edulis. The sequence continues at coordinate 71,467,572 of CM034357.1, forward strand.
AACATATCTATATAACTGTTCATACAAATAATCATTTACTTACAGAAATTGCTCTCACAGATGTAGTAAGCTATGCAATAACAGTCATTATCGTACCATTCTGGCCGACCCCTATTGTTATACATAACACAATTATAATTTGTTCCTTTTGAGCCATAGTTAGAAAGCCAGGGAATAGACTTCGGTTTTGTTTGGTCATAACTCCACCGAAATATCCCCTCTTTAAGGTATGTCAGACCTATCCAGTACACATAGCATAAGAAAAGAATTTGTTTAAATTTACTGAAACGATATTACGATTTGCAAAAGTATCCATGATATAAAAATCAAACGATGTATCATAAAAGACACGATGACTGTCCTATACAATTGAAAATAGAAATAAGGAATGTGTCAAAGAGACAACAACCCGACAAAAGCAGAAAACAGCCGAAGGCCACCAACAGGTCTGCAATGCAGCGAGAAAATCCCTCACCCGAAGGCGTGCTTCAGCTGACCCCTTAAAAAAATATATCCTAGTTCAGTGATAATAGACTAAACTAAACTCCGAAACATATAAAAGAAACTTAAATAAAAAATCACACAAGATTAACAAAGGCCAGAGGCTCCTGACTAGAGACAGGCGCAATGTATACTTTCAAGACTGTTGTTGCCCTATAGATATCATTTGATTGTTGCTTGTTGTGACTGTATTTCCAAAATCGTTTTTTTTATAACTTTTGAATTGAATTAAGTAACTGACTGTTTTTGCTCATTTTCTGTAATGTCCTAAATCAGTAGTTGCATATAAAGTATTTGGTTTGAAATATAAAGGTCTTTAAGTGGTTACCTTTAGGAGCAAAGAGGATAGGGTTTATAGGAAAATCTTTGAATGGTTATATAAGAACACCAAGTGATAGGGACATAATGATCAGTGTTCTATATGTCCTAGAACAGGGTTAAAATTTCAATGGTCGCTTCTGAACATATACAATGTTTTGAAACCGGTCCGGATCCCTAAGCTATGAATTTACTTGTTTGTCATGTCAAATGCGTTGAAAGATACATGTTATACAAGTTAGTTTGCAATGTTAAATGACATTATACAAAAAAAAAGGAATAAAGGGTATCAATCTATGAACAAAATCATAGAGAAAATGGTACTTACAACAGTTGAACACTCACACTACAACTTTACTTAATAATATTTCTTTGACTTTTACGTTAATATTAGTAGGTGTTTAATAACGGGATCAACAATTATTAACCTTAACCTAGAGTGCTTCGATCCAAAATGAATTGCCGTATTTGTCTTTAGAAATAATTCATAGGGGCTTGAATTTATACTAATTTTACCATCGGTTTGTCCTTTATGCATATAGTATAACCCCGATGTCGCTCCGGGTCTTTTAGTATAACGGTCCAAACTGTGGTTGAAAAAGTATAAATTGAAGATCATATGAACTTTTTAACTTTCAGGTAGGGGTGCGGGTGGGGATGGGATGGATTAGATTTTTCTTTAAAAATATTCTGATTCCTGAGTTGATGAACAAATATATTCTGATGCTAGATTTTCCGCATACCTTATTGGTTTAAATTTAGAAAACAATAATTTGATTGATAGCTTTAAAAAACTAAATAAACAAAAGTTTCTGACTCAGAAAAAACCATAAACCCACACCCCCTTGAAGTGAAATGTTTACTTCCTTATGTCTGTTTTTTTGCACACACATTGTTGTCAATATGATGATATTATATGCAACTGTCAGACATGTGAGCAGGTTCGATAGTTATAAAACCAGGTTTAATCCACCATTGACTACATAATGAAATGCCTGTGCCAAGTCAGGAATATGACAGTTGTTTTATTACAATTTGCTAGATGTGTTCGAGCTTTTGATTTTGCAATTATATAAAAGACTTTCTGTTTTAAACTTCTTTTTGAGTACGGTATTTTTGTTATTTCACTTGATACCACTAATCGTAATCTGATGACAAACGAACCATTTCAACTCTCCGTGATATATGATTTGCTTTATTTCGAAAACAACTTCATGCAAACTTATAAAACACCAGTAAAAGTCGTATGCGTACTTTGTTATACCGTTGATTAAAATGTATATGACGAAAAAGATATGTGCACTTACCACTGTATGGCCTATTAGAATATATTCTTATGTTTTCTTCAGTGTTGTCGATCTTGATTAAGTATCCTCCAATTTTTATACATTTCCGCTGTCAATGTTTGAGAAGAAAAAGTTTATTATTGAAAAAATCATTAGTAATCTCATTGAATTTTAACTTAATATCAAATTTGATAAACTCAGAAGCAAAGCAAAGTAATTTAGATCTATGTTAATCTTGTCACTCACATCTGCCGTAAACCAGTCGCACTTATCATCGCTGAAGTAATAGCAGTGGCCATTATACTTGTGCCATTTTGTCTCTGAATGGATAATGAAAATGAAGTTACATTGAAAAGTATCAATAATAAGATTATCATATGCATGTTGCTACTGCAACAAATTTGCGGCTAGTCACAATATTAACATGTTTGCCGAAAGAGATGCAGTTAACGATGTGAAAAGGCTTAAAATGTTGTCAAACAATTTATGTTTTACTTTGATAACTATTTACGATATTAATATGAATATGATGAAAATTAAACAATACATTTATCCTGTTTATCGGACTGGTTTTTTTTTGGGTGCTTTTAGCGTTAGAGGCACAGCTTTCTTTATTCAGCAAATAGGATGAGGAATTGTTTTGTGCTGTTGACTCATCAAATTTGGTTCAAAATGTTTTAACGTCGAAATCAAAAAGACTTTATTAGTCCCGGTCAACATACTTGACATCACAAAGCCGTGTTTTGCAATTTTCTGCTGACGTTCATAGGACGATTGATACATTTCTTCGTTTGGTTTTGATATTCAAATGTATTTTTTGTAAATATGCAAGACTATTTCGACATTTGACATGTACATATGTCCAATATATAAAGCCACTTGGCGAGTACCCTTTGCGGAGACGAAATAGTTTGTAAACGCCATTTTCACCTGTAAAATAATGTACCTAAATCCACACAAATACTCATACTTTATTGTTTTCTCCGAATATAATGCAAATCTGAGCATATGTAATGCACCAAGTTGAAAGTAATAAGAGCGAGAGAAGTTTTTGGCGGCATATTTAAAAACAAGGAAATATGACCTCTGAAATTTAAAGTATACAAATCCGTAACTAATCATTAATATTATTTGTTTCATTCCTTATTTTACTTTGTGTTTCATTTTGGAAAAGGAACTTAAAAGAAAACGCACCATATTAGTCTTTGGTCTAAATGTTCGAATATCAATTGCTTGTTTCAGCTATTATACTTATGTGCAAACTTTGTATGAACTTACTTCTAAAATCTTTTCCCAAAACTTTAAAATCAGTGCATAATGTTTTTATATTTTGTCACATAGATGGTAAAGTTTCAGGAACATATCAATGTTTTTTTTTTGTTATTGACTTCCAGTTTCTTTATGACTTTTCCAATATCTTTCTGGATTTCCGACAAGGCAATTCTTGATTTATCAAAATCCTCCAGTGATTCATTTAAAAGATATGGGAGACTATGAGCAACATTGAATACGGAAAAAAGCAAAATAATTTGACACGGCAACATGATTTCTTCGTATACAGCTGCGGATAATCTAAATAGATGAAAATGTTGATAAATGAATAAATAAATAGATAAATAAATAAATAAATAAACAATTTAATTCAACAGATAATGATAACTTAAACTCGTATCTTCTATATCTGAAATGTTTTCAAAGTCAATTCAAAAGTTCATGCAGGGATAGTACAATTCCATCGTGTTTGATAAAATCTCGCAAAATTTTTCTCAGGCTCTGTATGTGGCATATATAAAAGCAAAGTTTTTTTTTTATCGAACATACTCTGATGTCCAGTTGCAATCTAAATTATCTGCTCTTCATCCAAAACTGCCAACCTCTCAGAGACTACTTGTGTAGAAATTGTAACTAGTGAAGTACTCTTCCTGGTAATGTATTACACATTTGCCGCTGGGCATAAAGGATATACTTAGTACTTTTACACCACTGTCCAAGGTTAGGGGAGGGTTGAGATCCAGCATAAATGTGTAACCCCGCCACATTGTGTATGTATGTGTCTGTCCCAAGTTAGAAGCCTATAACTCAGCCGTTGTTATTTGTTGCTAGATGTTCAGACTTCCTTTACCCTCTATGATACATTGTAAGCTATTTTTATTTTGTCTCATAACACCCATGTTTCTTTTCAAATAAGACATAAATAGCTCATAATAGGTCAATTTCCAGAATTTATGCAGATTCTGGATTTCTTTTCTATCGATTTAAGACCCAAATAATAGCAATGCAGATATAAGGGTCCGAGTCACATTTTTCCTCAATACATTCTTATAATAAGCAGGTTATAATAAACGTTTTGTTTCTGTTCAATTCATTTACGATTCTTATATGCTATAAAAGTAAATGGAATTTTTAAGTGTTTACCTTAAAAAGTAACATGATTACCAGAATGCTTCTGTACGTAGGAGAAACTGGACGATATTTATCTAAACGCACTCAAGAACATCTGTATCGTTTTAAAAGACCCAATAAATTCAAAAGTATCATTTACCAACACCTTAAGAAGCACAACCATCCTTTTAAATATTTAGCAGTTCAACCTTTAGAAGTTGTAAATAAGCAGCCTGGTGAATCGCATTCAAAGTTTGTACGATCACGGAAAATAATTGAATTAAATTGGATTAAAAAATTACAGACAGTTTACCCTCTGGTCTAAATGATAATATCATGGGAATTGGTAATATATCTAGAACCAATTCCGTTAACATTTTGGATATAGTTTCTAAAACTGTTCGTAAAAAACGTTCTCACGGTCGTAGAACAAATCGCAATCAAAGAAAATTTCGGGCCAATCATACCAATATTTCGGACCTAATTTCTATTTCAAAAAACAACGGCAGACATTATCTGTTAACAAAACTCTGTTCGTTACCGGTTAATAAGTTAAATAAAATTTTGGAGGATTGCAACACAATTTCATATAGCAGTCCTAAGTATGAAATTGTTCAAATTATTATGGCATATTGTTATTCTAAATTATTTCCCAAAATTGATCGCCCTGAAGATCATAAAAAACATTTTATTAAAATTAAGTATGTCAATAAAGGCTTTGATTTTGTAAATATTGCCGGTATATTTAACGACCATTCTGTTAAAGAACAAATTCCTGGATATTTTGACAATACTGAGCTACCTCTTATTTGTTATATTTACAAGAAATCTACCCGGAAATTTGTGTTTAATTATAGTCAATTGTGTAAAGATGTTAATATCAGTGAAAATACACCTACTTCATGTAATTGCAGTAATTCCGAATATATTTATGGACCCATTTCCCATGTTATAACAGGAGATCTTAACATCGTTCAAGACCGAGAGTTAAAATCATTCCTTAGTAAAGGATCTAAATATCGTCCCCCGTCAATTATTAATTGGAATGAGTGTCGTAATATCATCCACGACTCACTCCATACTTACTGTATGAAATGGATAAAACGGGAAAAAGCTGACAAAAAATCTTTGGACTCTTTTTTTAATTCAGTAATGAAGATAGTTGATATACGTATTCAACATTTTAAAGAACATTTTACTATAAACAATAACCCCAATAAACCTATTTCTCGTATCAAACATAAACTAAAAGAACTAGCCAAGGAATTTGTTTTTGTCCCGGCAGATAAAGCTGCTAATAATATTATTATTGTTTGACGTAAATTTTACATTGAGGTTCTGAAAAAGGAAATCACCAATTCACCAACATTCCAACTGACTCCATTTTCAGAAAACGAAATCTGTAACAAACATAAACTTTTAGCCACCGCTTTACAAACAGAGCCAAATACAATGAAAGTCCCAACTATGTATTGGCTTCCGAAGCTACACAAAACCCCTTACAAATATAGATTTATTTCGTCTTCAAGCCATTGTTCAACTACTAAATTGTCTATTCTTCTTACCAGCACACTTGGTACAATTAAAAACCTGATAATAAATTGTTCAAATAAGGCATTCGAAAATAGTGGAATAAATTACTTTTGGAGTGTCAAGAACTCGTTGGAAGTACTTGATAAATTGCATGCTTATATTGGTGATTTTGAATCTGTTCAAAGTTTTGATTTTTCTACCCTGTATACCACATTACCTCACATTCTCATTAAGAAAAAATTCACACACCTAATTAAATGGGCATTCAAAAAATCAGAATGTGAATATATATGTTCAAACTCTTTTAGGTCATTTTTTAGTAGCAATAAACAAAAAAAACTATGTTAATTGGACATGCTTTGATACTATATATGCCCTTGAATTTTTACTAGATAACATTTTTGTTCGCTTTGGAGATTCCGTATATCGTCAGATTATCGGAATTCCAATTGGGACTAACTGTGCACCACTTATTGCGGACCTGTTTTTGTATTGTTATGAGTTACAATTTATGACAAAAATAAGCAAAGACCCATCGAAACAACATCTGATAAACAAATTTAATAATACTTTTAGATATTTGGATGATATTTTGGCTCTCAATAATGACGACTTCAGTATGTATATTAATGAAATTTATCCTGTTGAACTTACTTTAAATAAAGCTAATACTAACAATGACCACTGCCCTTTTCTCGATCTTGATATCTATATCACTAATGGAAAGCTGAATACTAAAATTTATGATAAAAGGGATGATTTTTCATTTCCTATCGTTAATTATCCGTTTTTAGATGGTGACGTTCCCTTGTCACCATCTTACGGTGTTTATATATCTCAACTTGTACGATTCGCTCGTGTATGTAACAATGTTTTCAATTTTAACGAGAGAAATTTATGTATTACTGAAAAATTATTACACCAGGGTTTTCGATATCACAAACTAGTCAAAACATTTACTAAATTTTATCATCGGTATAAAGACATCATTCGTAAATATAGCTCAACATGCAGACTTCTAATACGTTCAGGTATTTCACATCCAATTTTTTATGGTAATATTCTTTATAAAGCACAAAGGTGTCAGTATTCACCTCAGAAACTTACAAAACCTTTGAATAGACTTATTAAGAAGGGATATAATTACGATACTGTTGTCAAGTCATTAAAGATTGCATATTTTGGCGTTAATATTGAGTCACTGATAAGGTCTTTGCATCGGAACTAAACACATTTATTTTAAAAACAGTTGTTGGCATGACACGGGTTATGTTCTTCTCATATATGTTATGATGGTATGATACTAAACCCCTAACGGGAAGGATTGTGCCTGATGTTCATATGATGAAATCATAATCTTTCAGTCAGTTTAATTTAAGTCTGGAGCTGGCATGTCAGTTAACTGCTAGTAGTCTGTTGTTATTTATGTATTATTGTCATTTTGTTTATTTTCTTTGGTTACATCTTCTGACATCAGACTCGGATTTCTCTTGAACTGAATTTTAATGTGCGTATTGTTATGCGTTTACTTTACTACATTGGTTAGAGGTATAGGGGGAGGGTTGAGATCTCACAAACATGTTTAACCCCGCCGCATTTTTGCGCCTGTCCCAAGTCAGGAGCCTCTGGCCTTTGTTAGTCTTGTATTATTTTAATTTTAGTTTCTTGTGTACAATTTGGAAATTAGTATGGCGTTCATTATCACTGGACTAGTATATATTTGTTTAGGGGCCAGCTGAAGGACGCCTCTGGGTGCGGGAATTTCTCGCTACATTGAAGACCTGTTGGTGACCCTCTGCTGTTGTTTTTTTATTTGGTCGGGTTGTTGTCTCTTTGACACATTCCCCATTTCCATTCTCAATTTTATTCTGGAGCGATCTTCTGGATATACAATGTACATTTGAACCTTTATCACGAATCCGCAAAGACAAACATTGGAACGCCAATGGTGTTTAATTCCTGAAAACGCTACATTGCATAAGACCAAAAGAGATTTAAATCCATCTAACGTCAATTTTTTAGGGTCTTGATTAATTTCAGTTATGTATAAAAAAAAAGATGTGATATGATTGCCGCTAATGATGTATATTAACTGAAAACAACTCTCCACAAGACACCAAATGACACAGATATGTAATCGTTAAAAAAATTCTTTTATAAATACTTATGATATACACAAATAATGAATATAAATTTAAAGAATTGATAGATTTACATTATAAAATAAGCACCAATCCCAACTATAAACACATAACTCACCAGTAGTACAGCACTTGGGCTTCAAGACTACTGGATAGTTTTGAATGGATATTCGGAGTTATTTTATTTCATCGAATATAATACATTTGTCACGCAATTTTGTTTATTTCTCTTTACAATAAATGTAACACAATACGTCTAATATCAGTTCAAATATCATATTTGGAAAAAATAATATTCATATACAAATTTCATGTCAATGCAAAATTTATTGAATTGCTGTGCAATATATGTGGTATAGAAATATTTGAATATTTGTTTTTGCAATCCCTTTAAGTTTGTGAGAGTTTGATATAACATATTCTAAGTTGTTCTACATATGTCGTATGAACTTACTGCACTGAACAATCTTGACTAAATTGAACTGACAAATAAAGAATGTAAATTCGAGTCTAAAATATTTATGTCTTATTCTTAATTTAATCGACACTACAAAAATGCCAAGTAAAGATAGTTGACCAACATTTATGAAATTCATTCATTTTTACATTTAAAATGGGTATAGTCCAGTCGAGTCAGTCCAGAATGCCTTGATTTAGAAAGGAGGAACTGTCAACTATGATAACAGCCCAATGAATTAAGGTTACTACTGTTGCCTTTATTTGAAGTGCCTATTATTTCAGGAGAAGGGGTAGGTCAACGTGATGCCACAATCTTTGCCTGTACCTACAATTGCAGTAGAAAGTAAATCAAATAATTGCGTGAATTGATATACCGTTTACTCATATAACACTATGAATAATCTTTTCAATTAGTTCAATTTAAGCCGTCTGGCTTATATTCAAATTAAAAAAAACGAATAAATAATGATAACAATCAATGTTATCGGTTGCACTTTTTAGTTATATCGAATTAAAATAGCAGGCCTTATAAATTGTGGAAGAATTTGCCCAGTTTCTTTACTGCTTGCTATTCCTCTCTAATCTGGTAATGGTTTTGTTCACTGGAATAAATATCAGTTGGAAATGAACTTTTATGATTCGCTCAAGATAAATAAAACTGCTTTAAACCAATTCAAGAGTATGTACACCTTTTCTAATTTTTACTTTACGGTATGTTCATCAAAATTGATATAACGAAACCTGTTTCTTGTTGGCCAAAGGAAGATAATTCGAAACGTTTTAGAGTCGAATATGCCATAAAAAATGCTTGAACCCTTTAGGTTATCATAGTCAGTGACGAACTATCGCTTTTGCAATAGCATCACAAATTACTGTTACTTATTATTCAAGTGCAACTAGATATGTTATGAACATGGATTGACTTTTGTCGTTAAACAAGTGTAAACTATATTCCCAGAAATATTTTGCTTTGTATGTCTGATAAGAAATATATGCTTAATCCAATCTAACTAATACATTGCGATTTGTTCTGATTGTTTTCCTCAATCGTTTCGTGTACTTTAATTCTAACTTTGACTCATCAGCTTGTTTTAAAAGTCTGAAGGTCTTATTGACCTTAATATTAAAAGAGAAGATTAACTTTTAAGGATCCACAATCATTTGAAGTAACTCCTTATTGTTTCGTTGATGTTTTGTAAGCTTAGAGTTAATGAGATTATTTAAACCCTTCCCAAATGATCGTATATTACTGTTTGTCCATGCTACAGAACTGACATAGACTAGAAGGAACTTGATTATTAACGACTGTAAATGCGTTTGATAAACTTCATGAGTCGATCATGGGCTGAATGATTGAAAAAATGATGTCACCAAATATAAACAGTTATTTACCTTAGTTTAAATATCTTAATTATAAAGAAAACGGATAAATGTAACAAACAAAAGTGTTCAACATGAACTCGGAAAAGAGGGACCCATCGACCATAAGAATCCTCAGTAAGTACAAATGTTAGAATCTGAAATAGGACACTATCGGTAAAATTGAAAATTAGATATAAGATATAAGACTACGAAATCATGTCATTAGTCAGTAGAGACACTTTCATAATGGTGATCTAAAACTTGTGTAGTTTCCAAAGTTAATCGATATGCACGCACAATACTTAGAATTGACAGAACGTCGGAAGAATTTATCAACAAGACGAACCTTTCTGCTGTACATGTACAATAAAGACAATATATATCGGGATTCCCGGTAATTGGCCATTCTACCATAAAAATACAAATAAAGGTGAGTTGATAACATAAATCATAAAACAATACTACACGTTTGTTTATAGTCCCCTGGTATCTTGCTTCTTTGCGAGAGAGAGGACTATTGTGTGTTTAAATTTCTGTTTACATCATAATTCATAGCCAACACTATGTGCACACCAATCAAACAGATCAAATACAATTCGAAGGAATAAGCAAATCTTCTATGTTCCTTAACACAGCCGTACGTTGACCTTTAGTTGTTCATTTCTGTCATTTTAGTCTCTTGTGGAGAGTTGTCTCTTTGGCAATCATACCACATTTTCTTTCTTATGTATGTTTCAACGTTCGACTGTCCCTTAAAATGTTGAGTAATTGATATATGATCTCTAAACAGACTGTGACTGATGATTAGTGTTCCTTAACACAGCCTCAAGAAAGCAACAGAATATATATAGACGTATAGTGTAAAAGTATGTTCTTAGTGATATCAGCTATGTGCATTATCTGCTTAGCTTAAACAATTTCATATTATGTAATGATACAAATACAACATGGTTTCCTCTGTTTGTTTTCCTGTATTGTGTCGTGTTTTGTGATTTAACATGGGCTGACTACTTATAGCTTGAAATCTAACTAATGCATAGGTTTGATTAGCCTTGATATTTTGATAAAATATTATCCAGTTTTGAGGTTTTGACGGGATTGGGAAGTCTTTATATTTTGTATATTTTGTTTTCGTTTATTACTTAGTTTTTAATTATTTCTCTGTGTCTTTGAATTTAAGCAACCCAATATTCTGTATGCTATATTTCATTGCCCATTTCCTCATTCCTAATTTTTCTACTCTGTTCATCTCATCAAGGCAAACTGTTCAAGTGAAAGACTAATTTCAATAGATTATAAGGTAAAGTAACTAAAATAGTTTTGTTCGCCATATTAAACTCATATTAACAAATTACTTTCTATGTATAATCGCGTTTGTTTTTGTGCCATTTCAGTGGGCCTGTTGTTCCCTTGTTTTCAACTTATAGTTTTTCGGTTTTAGTTTTTAACCCGCATTCGTTCTCTCTCAATCGATTTATATCTTTTGAACACCGGTTGTCTTTATGTATCAAACACTAGTCACACATTTAAACTCGGTCATAAATTTGAAAAGATTTTGTTGGAATATAACCAA